>SMSO01000031.1:60599-1260599 GCA_004764695.1 Schizochytrium sp. TIO01 | reverse complement strand
TTACAAAAATGATTTTCGCACACTCAATCACTTAAACCCCCACCTAACAGACTCTTTCTTTTTTCTTTCTTGAGAAAATCATCTATTTCTGAAAAACAGGCTCTACTACGCACAACGAGGCAGGAACCATGATTCGTTTTTTATTAACAAGTTGTTTTATTTGTTGATCTTAGGCGATGTGAACCGCGCTTTCTATCTATCTACTATCTATCTACGAACGAAATGTCTGGTATCGCTAGGCTTACAATCAACTTACCGTTTGATTGATTGATTCCCTTACCTACTTACTTAATTTACTCATTTAATTCTTTGCTTGGCTGTCCCTGATTGGATGGTGCTTGGAAATAGCTAGATAGCAGTTGGATGGAAACACTGAGAGGTGAGTTGCATTTATTTACACATTGATGATTTCAATTGACGTGGCCTATATGGCTCATCGGTCTGCTTAATTTGTTTGGTGTGGTCCTTTGTTCTCTAGTTGCATTCTCTAGAGTATGTTCAATGATGAATACATAAAAGGATATTCAAGTGGCGTGCTTTCTGAGCCCCGTTGAGTATAGAACTTTCTAATCTTGAGAAGTTCGCCTTTGTCTTCCACTATGTCTAATTGGTTAATTTTTTTTAATTAGATGTCTAATCTATCAATTAAAAGCTTGTAGAAACTAATTGAACAGTAAAAGGGAAACTGATTGCTGTGGAGTCAAACCAAAAAGAGAACAACAGAAGAGAGGCTCTCTCTCAACAGCACATCCTTTAGATTCTCTTGAACAATACAGAGTATTTGGTTTTTTTTCTTCTAAAAAAAAAAAAAAGGAAAAAAAAGAGCAACCTCTGTTTAAATAAGAGTACAATTGAAACTTGCGGGAAAAGGACTGAAGTGCCCTCTCTTCAGTTTTTTCGTTTGCAGAAGAAAGAACAATCAATCAATCAATCAATCAATACATCAATCAATCAATCAATCAATCAATCAATCAATCAATTATCAAGCGAGAAACCCACATACGATCGGTGGAGGAGCGCAGAACACACGCTGTGCCCAGCGTCCTTTTCAACAATCAACGCCCAACGGAGGCACCAGTCAATTCATCCTTTCATCTCCTTTATACAGTTCGTTCTTCTTTCTGTCTCTTATTAGTCTCCTTTTTTCCGAACTTACATACATACATACATACACATCATGCAAAGCAAAGAGAAGAAGGCGAAGAAGCAGGAATTAACAAAAGAAAGCGAGGCAAAGAAAGCAGAAACCTACAAAAGTGGGCTCGTGCGTGCACAGATAGGTGCTAGTTCGTTAGTTAGCCAGCGCTACTTCGACGCTAGCCAGCCAAAGCCCTTCGCTTCCAGCAGTATATGATGTATATGCATATATATAGCAGCGCATATTCATCCACCTATCTCCCCGCAATCTACCAGGGCCGCCATCTTCTTCTTCTTATTATTATTATTGTTGTTATTATTTGATCATCGAATAAGTTTTAAGACTTCCTTTGTGATGAAAAGTTCTTTATAAAATGTACTACACTGACAATAGCATAGTGATGAAAAGTCGAGGCAAAGTCTTCGCTTTCTTCATCTATCAGTCGTTCTTCTTCTTCGAAGTTCGCTATCGTTTCGATGGTCTAAGCCTCTTCTTCTTCGGGGATGCTTCCTCTGCCTTGAAAATAGCAGCCAAATAGTTTGGCATTTGCTCTCGATGATGGAGCAGGCGCGACCTCAGCTGCGATGGCCACAAGCAAAGACGGGAACTCCATAAGCCAAGACCGGCACCGAACAAGCTGCATAGAGAAAGCTATAGATAGCTACGGAGCCAGGAAGGAAACAGCTTTGGCTTCTCTGGGTTCCTTTGCATTGCTCTGCCGGTCTGAGCTCTCGTTTGCGAGTTCTTGTTTGCTTAGTATTGGTCCATCACATCGATCAATCGTAGATTCATGCATTCATTCATACATCCGTGCTGACTGCCGACTGAGGAATGCGTAAGAGAACAGCTGTGAAGCTATTTCAAGAATCCATTCCCTTGCAAAGCAAAGGCAATCTTACGACCATTGGGTTCGAGTGAGGGATGGATGAACGAATTGCGCTGTGGAATGACAGAACTGTGACTGAGTTGTATATGTGGAGATGACAAATGAGTCAATGAAGGACTGACTCACCGAATCGATGTGATTCTCCTGCGAATCAGCAAGCATGCAGTAAGCGCTTAAGCGCATATGGCGTCCATCCGCACGGCCCCCGAAAAGGCCCTGATTAGATTTTGAGGTCTTGGAATCAATCGGCGACTGACCGACTGAGTGCAAATCAAGTGCTCTTGGCTCTTATTCGCTGCTTTATCCTCCAACAAAAAATAAAATGATGAAACGAAGACTTCTCGTACCCATTTGATTCGCGAACTGCTTCCACCTGAATGAAGAGTTCCTGCGATCAATCAATACTTCAATCAATCAATCAATCTCAATCAATCAATCTCAATCAATCAATCAATCTCAATCAATCAATCAATGTAATGGATCAATAAATGTAATAAATAATTAAATCGATCAATCAATGTAATAGATCAATCAATGCATAGATCAATCAATGCAATAGATCAATCAATGTAATAAATAATTAAATCGATCGATCGATCGATCAATCAAGAGAGCTGCTGCCTAAGTAGCTCTTAATAAAGGTGCTGCGAGCGCCATAATTGCGATGTTATGATCGACGTGCGAACTCGCTTCTTTCTTCGAGATCGGTGATTGGCCAACAACTATAACTGAGTATCTGTACTCCGCTACAGATAGAGCGCCCTACTGTAAAGTATAGCGCCAAGAAAGTACGAAACTATTAAGGAGCCGAGTCCTTTTCCTGGGAACGACCTCGAGCTAGTTCGACCTGAACTTTCAAGACGCAGTAGCTAGAGACTCGGAGAGGAGGCCCTTGGCCAATCTAGTTTCAAGGAGTTCGTGTCAAGATCCACGCGGGTTTGTTTGGACTTGGATTTCAAGCGCAACCTCGAAAGTTACCTCGTTTCAAGAAGCAGAGTAGGGCTCCGAAGCAGGAATTCTCACACAGGGTCATCGTGCTCCTCCGGTGCTTCCTTCTCTTTACTTCGACTACTAAGCATTCATTCATTCATTCATTCATTCATTCATTCATTCATTCATCCATCATTGCCGTTCATATATTCCCAAACATTCATTGCCTTGCGTATATATTGCAGTTTGGTATCATAAACTAACTAAATTGTTTTACTTTGCTATTTTGAGATTGAGTTTTAAAATAAATAAAAATATGGCTTTAAGGAAAGGAACGAGTAGCTAGGAAGGTTGTTGCCTTTCTAAGAATCTTGAACTTCGGGCTCTTGAGATGCTCTCATCACAGCTTTAAAGCCTCGGAAAACCACGGCTTTCGGTGCAGCAGATGAAGAAAGGCCTTGGACTTAATGCGTCGATTTCAAACACTTTGATCGATTGAATGATTTGGGGAGTTCTTTCTTTTGCTCGTTTTTCTTTTGAAAAGAAGAAATACGCATGTATGTACATTACCTACGATAGACGGAAAGAAAGAAATTTGAAAGAAAGGAAGAACTGTTCTTTCCTCGTTGCTTCGCACGTTCCATTTCGTCCCTCGTTTCTTTGAACCGCTCTCCCGTTCTTTCTTTGAGGGCCTCATTTGAGAACAGAGTAATAAGTCAATCCAATAGGTAAAAAGAATAAGACCTTTTTCCTTTTTTCATTCATTCATTCATTTACTCTTTCTTTCTTTGTAAATTCCTTTCTTATAAACCTAGTTGTATTAACTCACGATCCACTTTTTATCTCTCTGGAGCTGGTAATAATACATTTAAAGTTTCATCTATCGTGAGATATGGAGGTGGTACCTACGTAGTGTATGGTGAAGGCTTTTTGTGAGTTGAAGGTTCCTTTCGATCATTCCTGACTTTCCACAATTCGCTATTCGATCCTACGATACTCTTTTCCTTTTGTTTGTTTACAGACAGACCCTCTCTTTGTAATGCTCGATTGCTCCTCTAATGTTCATCACCCTTTTAAATTAAAAAGAGCTTTCTTGTTCTTCTTCTTGACTATTCTCTGAAAATCAAAACTAAAACTTTGAGAAACTTGCAATACCTACCTACACAGCACCTCTATTGAAAGGTCCAGGAGGTCGCATTCGCTATTGCGGCGCTTGTTTCTCAAGGACCACTTTGGATGGATGACTCCCCACGGTATGGGAAGATCTGAGCTGAGGTGGGTCAACCCATGTTCACCTCACCACTGAGAATTAAAATTGAAAAGGGCAAAGGGTAAACGATTTTTTAGAAAAGAAATTAGTAATAGGTCAGCGGAAAAAGCAATTGCTTATTTTTTTTTTTATTGTTTGTTTATCTGAGACTCAAAATAACTTTTAGGGAAAGAAGGGAGGAACAGCAGACAGAGTGCATCGATCATTCATTGCATGACATGCACGACCTTTTGTCGACTCGCATCATTGCTTTCGCTTGGTCTCTTTGCCTGTTCTTTGTAAATTGCATGCGGCCGCGAGCAAAAGTGAGTAAGAAGTACCGCCACTCACTCAAGCGAAGAGACAACAGAGATAGCGAGCACGCGAATTGCAAAAACCGCAGAGCCATATATATTCAAGTCAAGAAAAGACGTTAATGATTGGAACGAAGAATTCCCGCAAGAAAAGAACGCTGTGAAAGTTTCTGACTACTACTACAGAAGAAGAACCTTTTTCTAAAAATAAAATCGAAGCGCCTTTCTTTAACTTTTGATCGACAAAGGTAATAAACAAGCTCATCTTTTGAATTATAAATAAAGTGAGTTCCTCTCAAACACGCCGCAGAGGTAGTAAGGACTACGCATTACGAGGAGGCCTTCCTCTTTTTAGGCGAGTTCCACCGCCATTTATCTTTTTCCAGGTACTAGATACCTCCTACCGCTGCGGCTACCTCCCACCCTGAAGGAAAGCACCTTCATTCGAAGATATCTTAGCTTAGTATTTGATCAAGACTGAGAGGAATTAAAAGTTTAAGACCCGTGCTTCGTAGTAAGCATGTATAAGTAAAAAGAGGTGAGACTGCCTTTGGGTTCTTGTTCGATTGATTTTTTTTTTTTAAAGAGAGAAGATTAGCTGAGAGAGCACTTGGTCTCTCTTCTCCTCCTGCCTGCACGAGCGAGTTTGGAGAGTGAGTGACAGTGAGGGGGTAAGGAATGAGTGCTCAAGGAGGGGCTGACTCGCACTGTTGCCGAGTACTGGAGCATCTGATGAGCGACGGAGGAAGAACAAACAGCTCGTACTACTGCATCTTGAAGAAAAAGGAAAAACTTTCAACCAAACTAAGTAGAACAGTTCTCGTTCTTTAATGAATCAGAGGTGAAAGATTGTTTTTTTGTTTTGTTTTGTTTTTTTCACCGAAGAGCAAACCTTCACCTGGAATTTGGAATTTTTTAAATTTATTTTTAAGAATAATGGAGAACTGACAGAAAACCTCAATCTTCACGAAGGCTGAATAAAACTAACGAAATGGTGTTGACTCTTTGCCATTCTTGAGCTTTAGCTTTCTTTTTTTTTTTTTTCTTTTTTTGAGGCATTCTTTATGAACACCTCTTCTCCCCCTCTCTCCCTCTATCTATATCTATCTCACCCCTCTCTCTGTGTACCATCGACTCCTCCTTCTCCTCACAAAGTGATTGACAATCAATCAGTTCCTTTGTTCAAAGTTGCGTGAATGCTCGCTTAAGGATTTATTAAAAAGTCTTTCTTTCCTTTCATACTTTCTATCGTTCGTTCGATCTTTCATTCTCCCACGATTCTTCCTTTTTCATTTTCTTCCATTCTATGTAAAACAAACGAACAAATAAATAAACAAACAAACAACTTTATAAAATAAAGAGTTGGCAAAAACAACAGAAAAGAAGAAAAGGAAAATAGAAGAAAAAAGAAAGTGAGCTGCCTCAGAGGAAGGAAGGCTCAGCAGCAAAGAAAGATGAAAATAAGATGAAAGAAAGAAAAAAGTAAGTATGTAAGTGAGTAAGTAAGTCATTAAGTCATTAAGTAAGTCATTAAGTAAGTAAGAAAGAAAGTAAGTAAGTAAGTCATTGAGAAAGGAAGAAAGGAAGTAAGTCATTAAGTAAGAAAGTAAGTAAGTAAGTAAGTAAGTAAGTAAGTAAGTAAGTAAGTATGTAAGTAAGTAAGTGAGTAAGTGAGTAAGTAAGAGAGAAAGAAAGAAAGAAAGAAAGAATCAAAATGTGGTCCTAAAACAAGTTCGAAGAAGAAAAAGAAAAAACAAGAAGCCCCGTCTCACTTGCCCCGGCAAATATCAAATATCATTCTCTCGTTTCCATCCTCTTGTTCTTCTTCGCTTTCTTTTGCTCCAAAGACGAATTTGCCAATCAATCAAGTACTACTGCTGAGTACTCTCTCTCCCTCTCAGTTCATACTTGCTTGCGTCTCGCTCGCTTCTTGCCGTGCCGCAGCGGCAGCAAATTCAATTGGCGGCAGAGGCGGCAACAGGCGCTGCATCGTCGCTGGCACGGGCTTGCTTGGCTTGCTCTCAGGCACGCAAAGCAAACTCGCAAGCACAGAATACACAAGCCATAACTTAACTTAACTTAACTTAACAGAGGAGCTCGCCTCATCTGAGCTTACGATCCATTCCTCCCTCAGCACAACAACACCGGTTGGGTCTGGGTCCTGCGAGGCAAGATAGATCTTCAGGGAGAACAGCGTACCGAAAGAAGACCAGACAGTCTTCTGCGAGACCTGAGGCAAAACCAAGAGTACAGCGACCAAAGCCGGTAGCAGGAGCAGAGGGATAGCAGAAGCAGCAGAAGCAGCAGCGTGTCTGAAGGGATCTCATCAAAGTGCTGACCAGGACGGCATGAGTCTCGCTGCTTTGGAACAGAGCTCCGAACCGCACCTTCAGTACCAGCGTCTCGGCATGAACCTCAATCCTGACGCGTACCTGAGTGTGGCCGGCAGAGCTCACCCGCATAACATCTTTGTTAACCCACGTCTCGTCCAGCAGACGTCGAACTTGCAGCAAATCCCAAACCCAAATCCCCTGCTGCCGTCGGCACCCTCGGCATCCTCCGGATCTTCCTCCCATCAGCAGTCACAGCAACTCCAGACCAGCAAGCCTTCGGATTCTAGCAGGCGCAGCAGCACGGCTTCTTCATCCGTCGGCAACAACAGTTCTACGAATATTAACAACAATAACAACAACAACAACAGCAATAATAGCAGCAACAACAACAACAATAATAGCAGCAGCTCTGGTAACACCAATAACCGTGGCAACAATAACAACAGCGCTGCCAATAACAACAACAACAACAACAACGACGACGAAGACGAAGACGACGATGCAAAGATGACTGACTCTCAGAATGACACCGCTCTGGGAGGTGGATCTGCGGGTTCCTGGCAGAATCCTGCGAAAGATGTAGAGATTAGAGTTGAGGCTGCCAAACGAATTGCCACCATCTTCAGGCAGGGAAGCAAGAACCGAGACGAAAGAAGGGAGTACAGGGTTCTCGTTGCGCTGGAACACCTCTGCTACAGATCTGCAGAAACAAAGGAAGAGTTTACTGACCCGCGTGCCTTTGAAATCCTCTTGCACAGGGTCGCATCGGAAAAGGCCAAGCGCCGGCGTGAGTCTGGAAATTCAAAGTCGGGTGCAAGCTTTCAAGAAATGCTCAACTTCTTTCTCGACGTTGGCAGCCCCCAGGTCGCCGCAGCAGCTGCCAAGGCCACTGGACTTCCAGCGTCTCTGGACCCGAGTGCTTCTGCAAACTTGACGAGTCGCCAACAGCACATGCAACGCATGCGAGCTGCAGCACAAGCCACGGACTCGGCAAGGCGCCGCGAGCAAGCTCTTAACCCTGCATCAGCATCGTCCTCCTCCTCCTCCTCTTCATCACCCACAGGTGCTACAGGAGCTACCTCCTCGCGTATTTCTCTTGATCCTAAGGGCTTTCAGGGCCTCCCATCCTTTGACAAACAGACCCTTCTTCAGTCCACAATGTCTGCCGCAAACGATTTATCTGACTCAAACAAAGCTAGTCCGCAATCCGCCATGAGCCGCCGATCGCCCTACGAAGGACCGCATCTTCTCTCCATGCATGAAGAGCCCACTAATGAGACTAACCCTGATCGCACACGCATCAGCAATGAGCGTTTTATCCAAGCGTGGCCTCACAACCTGCAACAGATGATGCCTACCGGAAATATCATGTCCCCTTTTCTTAACAATAACCCTGCCGCAGATCAGGCTCGTCAAGACCGTCCCGGTAATGATTCGACGGCTCACGACTGGAACGTTCATGAACAGCAGCCGTCCCCTGTTGGTGAACCCCGACTCTTTTCACAACTTGCTTCTTCCTATGGCGGCATCCCTGGCCTCGCTGGAACCCAGCACGCTCAAGATCCAAACTACTTCGCAGCTGCAAACTTTGACAACAATCCTCACCATCTCTCTATGGTAATGTCTCCGCGGAATACTCAGCACCAACCTTTGTCCATGTGGCAGACAGCTGCATTCGGAGCACCGTATGACCGCACTGGAGTTTCACAATATAATGCTCAGCAGCAGCAAGCAGTTCACCAACCTTCGTCGCAGGACCCATACCAAAGCCTCGCATCTTATGATTCTGTTGGAATCTCACAGTCGGGCCTCAAACGCAATTTCCATGATGTCTTGCAGCAGAGCTCTGGACTCCCTGCATCCGATGATGATAGCATGAATCGTGTGGTGCGTCACAAGCCGTTGACAGATTTTGGTGGAGCTCGCTCGTATTATTCCTGATCAAAAACACATACCACACACAATCACATTCCCACCCGCCGACACATTCCATTTTATCTCTGGACGAAGTTTTCCTTACACCATTTCATCCCCGCCCTTTTTGTGTAAAAGCTTAACCTTCTCTGCAGGTGAAACCGGTTGGATCAGATCATCATAGCAAACATTCCAATCCATCCGTTCACAAGCCCCACGAGTAAAGAGCAAATAAATAATTGCTGCAAATGCTGCTACTGTCCAATAGAAGCCACCACCTCTTACGCCTGAAATCACCCTTATTACTGTTGTATTCCATTTCTTCTTCGCTTACTCGGAGATGAGACCAGATATTCTTAGTTACAATGTGGCATTGAACCTGGTCTATTCAGTAGCCCAGACCTATCCTTGGATTTTATTTTTTCTTTCTATGAATTTAATTACTGGGCTCAACTTTCTTTTTATATCAGGCTAGTCTTCCATATCATTAGGACATGAGTGGCCATCTCAGCCACACGAGTTCTCACTCGCTCAATGCTAAGTACGGGACATGCAGCGCACCGGCAAGGCCTCATTTTTCTACAATTTCCAATTTGACAAAGTCTCTGTGTAATAGAAACCCAGATCACAACCAACTAACCACCTTCAGTTGCATGTCTTCTCCTACATTGTGCAAAATAACTTTTATAATTTTACATCTAATTCTTCTTCATGTTCTTCATTTGTACTTTTTCCTAAAAAACTAAAAACTTATAACCAAGGCAATCTGACCGAAAGTTGTAATAATCGTCTATGCACCCAAGAAACGTGCAACCTATAAACATATGCGGATCTGACATATAATCCTGCTCGGCGCATCTTCGAAATTCGTAGGCGGCAGACACAAAAAAACACAAAAAAACATAAAAAGTACACCCAATTAAAGCCGCTCCTTCCTCAAATGGTTTCTAGTGAATATTCACACGAAGACTCCGAACGAAATGAGGAGACTTGTCCCTATCATCATTCAAATGTAGAGGTGGAGGATATATAAGTTCTCGCCAGCCGCTAAACGCACGAAACAGACATTTTCCTTTGGCATAGGCATCTGCAGCAATGACATACTGCTGCTCTTCACAATATATACGCCATGCACGCAAATGTATTCTCAGCATCTTCGTCCGCCAATGAAGAATACCTAGCACAGATTGTACACGTTGTAGCTTCCCTAGACTGGTAGACTCCTCCCAACGTCGAAAAGCCCAATGTAATGTGCTAGACTCCTGTAAATCGTACACAGCATCATCTAGCGCTCGACGAATTGTCTCCCCCTTCCAAGCATCGAAGCCGCATCTCAATCGAGCTTGCTCAATTGCAATCATCAAAAACCATGCTGCCTTGCGCTCAGCCCGGCGTCGGTACATGAATCGCCGCCATTTCCAAAGAACAACGCGAGCGCGTTCTCTCGCAAAATTTGACTCTACTGGACGTACGAATCGATAATACTCACGCCATGCTTGCCAATGTAATCTGGTGAACTTAACGCGAAAATGCTCACATGCACGATGCATTAGCGCAGCCTCATCTGCATGCTTTCGAAGCGCATCCAAAGCAAGCTGTTTTGCTCGCCATGCAAACTTGAGACGAAGAACGATCTCCATTGATCGTAACTGACGCTCATTTCCAGACGCGTGTCTCCATGCTACAAAATAACGTTGAAGCGTACGCCCATTGCGCATTATTATAAATGCCTCATATCTCGAACGCAAGTTGATTCGCACACGTGCATATTTGTGCAAATGTGCGAGTGTGCGATGTAGAACCCCTCCTTGGTCATAGAGAATAGCGAGCTTTTGCCGCTCTTTTGCCTGAACCTGCAGCTGAGACTTCTGCCGAAGCATGTTGAAGCCTCTACACAGACACCGTTTGCGATCTTCCAAGGTAGCCTTTTCCATTGATTTGCGTAGCACATTACGCGAATGAGTTTTTGATCTCAAACAATGGAAGCCCAGCCTGATTCGCACGATTGCCATGGCTTTTGCTCTTTTGCACGCTAGCTTTCGCTCTTTGACAAGCCTATGCAATTGCAACAATGCCTGACGAGACTTATATTTGCGATGCCAAATATTTACCTCCTCGTCTAGTGCGCGATGGAGACGCTCTCGTGGAATTTGGTCTTGCAGACGTTTCAAGCCCAGACGAAGGTTTCTGCGAGCCCAAAAACGGGAAGCAAAAGCCTCTGCATATTGTTGATGTATAGCAATACGCCAACCACTGACCATACGTTGAAGTAAACAACGCTCCCCGCGAGCGTAAGCTAATGCTAGCCTCCGATGACTCTTTACCATAGTCCGCAAGCTCTGCAAAGCCCTTCGTAGAAAATTCTCACGATTCCATGATGCGGCAACTGCTTGCAGTTGCCGTTCTTTCAATGTTTCTAAGACATAAGCTAACCATTGACGCCAGCATCGTTTAATTATCTGTCGGTCAATTAACCCTGCAACCATGCCACGCCTTCTCTCATTTGCACAATATTGACCTAGTGCAAAAAGAGCACGTTTCTTTTTTATGTTTCCCACGCGCACTTGAACGGCTCTTGTTCGAGAGCATAGGTCGATTTCCTTTTGCAACTGTGCTTCTATTCTTTTCAATGCAGCTCGCAGATAAAATGAACGCATCTTCTGGTCAATTTTTCTTTCTGCCTGAGTTCTCACAGTCCATCGAGTCCATAGTAAGAAGGCTTCATACAAAATTCTTCGGTTGCGTCGGAATACGAAAGCCTGAAAGTTTTCCATTCGAAAACTTCGCTGAGATCCGGCAAGATTTGCCCAGGCGCGCAAAGCTAACCCGAGCGACCATGACGTTCGAAATTTCAGTGCCTTGGAAAGTCTCTTTGCATGTACACGATGAACCTGTTCTTGTAATGCCGCGAGTCCCACGCGGAGGCGACGCGATCTCAGACGTTCACCAAGCCTTCGGTCAATACTCATTGCAGCAACACCATCTCGCCAAGCCACCCAGAATCGGCGAAGAGTGATCTTTTCCCAGTAACCCATCGCACGAGATAAAAACGAGCGAGCCTGCACTTCCGCTTGAGCATGCTTATGCAAAATCGACATAGTAATACGTCCATAACGACGACGAAAATGTAACATTGCTAGATTGGCTTCACCCCTTTCTTGCCGAATTAGCCGTACCCCTTTTCGCCACTGTCGAAATAGCCGCCGACGTAGTCGTGCCATTGCCCATTTTATTGCATAATCTATTCGATGCTGCATAATGCTCTGATGATGCGCATATTCTCGAAGGATCCGCAAGCCTCTTCGCAATCTCAAACGACCCCAGTATAAAACAGCTCTTGCAATGTTTTCATTTTCCGCTTTGTTCTCATTCGCAATAAGACGAATAGCATCAAAACTTTCCTGAAGAGTTGTGCGCAATGTTCTTGATCCTACCTGAGACCGCAAAATCTTCAAACGGAGATTCTGAATAGTGCGCTCACGCCAACGGCCTAACGCCCATCGTTGCAGGTGATGCGCGTGAAGCTTCTGACCCATTGCGTCTACACGTCGTAGGTGGATATGCCAAGCCCAAGACCGAAATGCAGATGCAAGAGTATTCTTATATGCATGGCTAAGCGCTCGACGGGATTGAGCTGACTCGCGCATGCAATCGAAGCATGTACGTAAAATCTTGCGGTTATGGTGCAAGGTTGACAGCTCATCCTGCATTTGACTACGTTGTATAGCTCGTGTCTGTTCTTGCAAGCGCTCTATGGCCTCACGCTGTCTTTGGCGAGCAATTTCCAACGCTGCATCGCGGTGAGCTCTTGCCAATAGCATAGAAACTTCATCTTCAGTACTTTTCGGTGCCACTACTTGGCCAATCAATACTGGGTCTGGATCAGCTATAGTGGTGTTTGCAGGGTGGGACGATGCTTGAGACCCTGATCGAAGCATTTCTTCAATTTCTTGCAAGGTTGATTCCACATCGCTTGAAGCCACGGATGCTGCTTCCCCCCCGGATGAAACTCTGATTTTGCCTCTCGGCTGTCAATTCCATCAAATGATGTATAGCTCTGGCTCAGATTCCATGCACCTTTTGATCCCTCCCTGTGCGCGTTTCTTCTTTGTCGTGGATTCAGGTTTGCTAATCCTGCTTCGCTGCCTTGACTAAACGTTCTTCTTCTATCAAATCCAATATTCATCCCGCCGCGGTCTAATTCCATATCCCTGATACTCATCTCCTCATTTCTGGGACTTGTGTACGGTTCTCTTGCAGCTTTAGGGGTGAAATAACCCTCAAAGGTTCTACCATTCTCATGATTTCTGTCCTCATCAGCAAGACCTGTACTAACGAAACCTCCAGGTCGACCTCGTCTAAACGATCCTCGAGGAGCGTCTCTGAGAACTCTCTGAGAGTTTCTCCACCTTGCAATTGCTGCTGTCACGTCCTTTTCAGTGCCACGAGGCCTTGTCGAGCTGTGTTCGCTTCCGTTGTGGCTGTCGGTGTCGCTGCTGTTTAAAGCTCTTGAACTCTGGCGCATCTCGAGGCCTCCATGGCGATCCAAGTGGAGGTGAATCTGGCGCGAGGGAGCCGCACTGTCGCGTAAGACACTCTGGCCCGTACGCGAGGACCTCCACGCGTCACGCTCCTCCATGCGAAGAGTTCTTGCGCATATCAGACGCTGGACCCTGAGATTTTGTTGTTTGATAAGTCCCTCTCTAGAGGTACTCAGTACCTTGTCTTCGAGGAAAGGCGACGGTTGTAATTTGAGAGAGATAACTTTTTTTTTCTTCTTCTAATGTATTGCTGATTTATTTCTGGGACAAATTTGGCGAAGCAATCACAAATGGTGTGACAAAGATGTAAGCAAACTATTGACAGTCGTGCATAAAGACAAACGTTCTGTATTAAGGCACGGTGGAGCCCAAATAAAACAGTTAACAAAGAATAGGAAACCCAAGCTTGAATGGGTCATGCAGGTATTTTTTTATATTAAATATATAGAGAGGTTCAACGATGCTCATTGATGTCAGAAGCGCCGAAGACTCACAAAGCTTCTCTGGCCAGTTTAACTTTCGTATTTCTCCTTTCCAAAGACCTAGGCGACGCTTCTTGCCCTCATTCCTCATTCCTGCAATCCGGCCTCTAAACTAATCGCTCATAAATACAATCCATACAAGTACTCTCAAAAGATCGCCTTCACCCAGCATAGAATACGAACAAGAACCCAGTTCGATCAAGCTCTGCCTTGGCATGCGCTTCTCTGCATCCGCCACATAGCATGCCGCGCCTGCAGCGTCGCTTCTAAGCTTGAGCGAACCTGGATTCCTCAATTCTGCTCTATCGCCCTTCGCACTCTAAAGCGGGTGCCCTCGCTTAAGTTGTCACTTTCGACCGTGCTATCGATCATCACGTTACGCCAAGTAAACTCGTTCGTCCAATAAACAGACAATCAAGCAATCAAACAATCAAATAGAGACATCGTCTCCAGGCCTTTCGCAGCTTCCTCCTGCTCAAGGTCGTCATCGCCGCGGCTACCACCACTGCTGCAGCCTGACCATCCATCATCCCAGAAGAGGGAATCGAAGGCCTCGATAGCCAGCCATCAAGCTACACACAAGCCAGCTTTGGAGGGCGTGTCCTTCTCAAGATATACCGCAGACTTGGCTGTATTTATTTGTGCATTGCTTGTCAACGAGCTACCTCAACACTGACGACATCAGCGTAACCCAGTTATCCAGTCAGTTCACATCATCGCAGCCTTCATAACGCCATGCCCATCCATTGCTCCAAACTCATCGAATTCCATGGATGGTCACATCAGTGGATTGATCATCATAACCCATGCCCATCTCGTATCATGAGATGCTCATCATATCCACTCACATTCATTCATTCATCCATTCATGCATTCATTTGCGCTTCACTCCTGCAGAACTAAGGGTATATAACTCGTTCGTTCACCTCATTGATTCGATTCGTCCTTTACTTTGGACAATATTCATTTAGAAAAGAATCTCTTTCTCTCTCGCATTCGTATATGTTCTAATATGATGAAGATGAGGCCTCCTCATCATCGACTCACGCCGCGAACCCAGTCATTTCGGGCGGCTTCCCGATGCCTGAAGATAGACAGCTAGCTTTGATTCGAGGGACTGAAGAACGGAGTTGCAGTAGTAGGCCAGCCAGGACGACGACCTGAAAGCCGCAACCGCGATGGAGGCGAACTAGAATCGCAGGTTTTGCTGCGTTTCTTCTGTGTGTCGATCGGCCAAAACTGAACGAGACTAAGTAAGAGCAGGAAGAAGAAGAAGAACAACAACAACAAAGGGTCATCATAGCTCGTTCGCTATGTAATGCAATGTAATGCAATGTAGAGAGAAGTTTGGTTGTAGGTATATATATACATACATACATACATACATACGTACATGAATATGAAAGTTTTGTCTTGCGTTCTGAGCTCTAGGTGACCTCTCTTCAGGTGATGGGTGGATAATAGAAGCAATTCTCTCAGGTTCAAGAAGAGGAACACGCAGCAAGGAATAAAAGCAGCAGAACTATCAGGCAGCGAGCCCCGTGTGGTTGAAAAGCGAACAGGGCCTGATTCGTTCGCACCTGTGGCAGGCAAGCAAGCAAGCAAGCAAGCAAGCAAGTGAGGCAGGCATCATCGAATACAAAGCCACAGGAAGGCAGCCAGTCAGGCCCGCAGAAGTGCAAGTGCGCTATGGTGGATGTAAAGAGTAGAGGAGGTCCCGCGCAAGTGGGTTATAGCACGCGCAAGTAGGGTATAGGACGCACAAGTGGGTTATAGAGGCTATAACCCTGTGTTAGAGTGGGCGCCTCATTTATCTTGGATTCCAAAAGCTGTGAATAAATGAGAGGGAAAATAAACTATTTAAAGAGAAAGTAAAAGAAATTGGTTTTGTTTTCTTTTGTTTTCTTTTGTTTTGTTTTCTTTTCTTTTCACATGATTGTTTGTTTGTTTGTTTGTTTGTTTGTTTTGCGAATGGAAATGACTCAATGATCGTAATGGATAGCGCGACACCAGATCCGCATTGACGCGAGCCGGAGGTGGTCCACGCAGCCGCGAGCTCCTGCGGCGGCGAGGCCTCTCCACCAGAGGCAGGCAGCCACCTGTCGACAGCAGCACATCTCCAGCGAACCTCGTGCTGGCCCCGCGCTCCTTGGCAAGCGCTCCATCGATCGGCCTCAAGGCGAAGAGAAGATATATAAGGACCCAATAAGACATATTGTTTTGTAGAAGAGTAGGGACCTTCCGTATTGGTACTGCTGTTGAGGCGCAGAGTGAGCGGCAGTGCAGGCGAACTTCTGGGCTGTAGTACAGATCACACGGTGAAACGCACAGACAGCTGAGGGAAAGCTCGTGCGGATTCTAATTGTCAGGAGCATCTCGCGCAGATTGCATTCTAGACTAGATCGCAGGAAGAAACGAGAGGATTGACCCGGCGAGGTGAAATCACGCAAAACTTCTTCGCCACCCACGCCTGCGACGAAATAAAATCCCAGTAACAGGATCTTCATCGGGCCCGCGACTGACTTGGGTTTTGGCGGATTTAATAGTTCTACCACTACCCAATAAGGCAAAAATCTATAAAGGACAATCTTGCTAACCATCTGGAGAAGGACCAGAGGCGTGGCAAGGAGAAAGATATCATCATAAACGGACGACCAACGGGATTTATTTCCGTAGATTAACTACTTTAAACCATGCCGGGCTCCGTGGTGTCCGCTGCGACCTCGTCTTCGGCGCAAGATCGCCCACGAAAAATTGAAGGTCATGTGATCGTCCGGGAAGGCATCATGTTTGAAAAGGAGTTTAAGCCCAGCGGCCAGAGCGTGGGCGGCTCTGGTGGAGAAGGGAACTCTCTTTTCGATGCTCTGGCCAACGAAGACGAGTTTCAGGATTGGGATGATATCAACCAGGTCAACGCTCTCATGGGTAAGTCCTCCGGGGAAGAGGCTGATGATGATAGGGAGTTCGTCCGGTGGACCAAAAAAGATGTCATTCTTTTTGCTAATGGCAACCTTGTGATTAAGGAGCACCAGGCTAAGGGCTTTGCAATTTGGCCCTTCAAATCTAACTCAACCGCTCCACTCAGTGAACAAGAGAAACGAACTCGAGCGCGCGCAAAAGCGAAAGAAAATGGCATCGACGAAGAGCACCTGAAAACACGCGTCATCGTACTTGAAAATGCAGGCTTTAAGCAAGTTGAACTTGATAAAAAGTCCCGTCTTTATACTTTCCGCGTATACCCTAACAAGGAGGCCCATCCCATTTGGCTAGCTTTGGCTTCTGAGAAAACTGTCCGAGGGTGGTTTCGTGACGTGCTGGGTGTTGCGGCGGCAACTCGCCCAGCTTCGATGCGACAAACTGGTTCGAAAGGCCAAAATGGTCCCCAGCAAGACCCGAAAACACAGTCAAGCAAAGGAAATGGTCTTAGCACAGCATCGACTCCCCTTCGTCGCTCAGACCTTGAACGGGCACGTGATGCTTGGCACCAGGCTTTCTTTGAAGTGACCGCTGATCTTGATGTCCTGCCGCAACGTTTTTGGAATGCAGAATATGCACCCAATTACCTTCGCGGAGATGCCATGGTCTCTTACCGGTTGTGGAGAGATTTCTGCTCCTTCATTCTTGTCCATGCCTTTGAGGTGCAAAATAACGTCAGGACACCTGGGAGCGCAAACTCTGGCGAATTACAATGTGTCGAGCGTTTCACGGAGTCGTCGTTTGCTGCGCCGGATAGTATTGAAGAAACCCGCATCCACGATGCGATGCAACACTTTTTTGATGCAAAAGGTGTTCTTCTAGTTCTCGACCAGGATCATCTTAACACAAATCGTTTTCAGCTCACCTCTTCCCTGGTCCTTCAGCAAGGTGTCAAAGTCTTTGCAACCCCATCACCACCACATGCATTTGATGTAGAAAAGCTGGATATTCCTTTAGGTCCCGACTCTAGCCCCTTTGCCCGTTTTATGCATCTGCCCACGAATCGTTCGGCAGCGTCTGTACTTGTGACACAGGACGGGTTCATTTCTTCTGTGGAAATTCCTGGCAATCGTGACCGGCGCAAGGCAGTCATTCTTGCAATGCTCGATGTTCCGCGTGAAAACAGTGTGCTTCGTTATTCTCACAACTCTGTAAAGTGTCTCTGTCCTGTTCGTAGCGACAATAATCGTCGTCTTAATCGCATTGTGACGAGTATTCTTGGCAAGGATGTATACGGTAATGCAATTCTCACTTTCAAGCAAGATGAAATATATGAACAACTGTCCTGGAAAGCAGATTTGTTGCGTCCTGAATATCCCGTAGCACGCCTCGAACTATTTCGCGAATACTATGTACGTATGGCAACGCTTAAATTAAATCCGTCAGAGACCTCCCGTGTCCTTGACGCAGAGGCATTGATTGCTCTTGATGCTGCAATGAACGGTACTTATGCCGCCGCTACGCATATTGCACGGAATCGCTTTCTCGTCAACCACCCCCAGCAAGTCATCACTATATTGCACAATCACGGCACATCTACGACTGAGGAAACCCTTGCTCTAATGTACGAGCTTCTTGGCCCCACTGGAGCCGACATCATCCTTCCAGATCTCATCCTACACCGTTTCCGTGGTAACTTGAGTGGTGCCTTGCTTTTTCTACGCTTTTTTGTGCAACAAGCTGCTGGTGTAGTAGGATCCTCCGGACCATTGTTTAGCACCCAGGAAGATGCACGTTACGATAGTATAGAACTCAAGAAACTTCTTGTGCAAGCATTCCTTCGCCTTTCAGGTCAAGTTCTCACTGTTAAAACATTGCTACATGATATGGGTGAGATTACCTCGCTCGCAAGCCTTGAAGAGCAAGTGGACCCAACTTATGAAGGTGTTAATACATCTATTCTTGAGCATGGTGGTCCGCACATGTACATTCAACGTCTTTCCCGCGGTATGAACCGCTGTTCAGTTCGTGATGACGCTGGTCCATCTTATGCAGACTTCCCCATTGAATCTCGGGACCCTCTAGAAATGGCTGCCACTGTCCTTAATCGTCTCAATTACTCGGTGCGTCATAACCTTGCACGCTATGTACCTCGGGAACAGCACGCTGGAATTAATTCTGTGAATGCATACTCTGAGCTTGCGCGTCGTATTTTCCAGCATGACCTTGACCTCACTCCGCCCTTACCAACAACTTCTTCAAAATCCAAGGCAACTAGTAGCGCAAATACAAAGTCTGCTTCAGGTGAAAAGTTTAAGCGTTGGTGGACGGGACCTCGAGCTATGCAAAAGGAGCTGGCAGGTACAAACGTGTGGCTCATGATCATGCTTTCTCGGGCTGCTGACATGGTCACCTCTGTCTCTGGCAATGGTGAGCTTGTTTGCGATACTGCGCATGCGCTCGATGCGTTATACAGAGCAGAAGAAATGGTCCGTCATCAAACAAGTGCTCTTCTTGTTCCTATTGCTTTGGCTCGTGCTGTACTTACAATGCATGAGTCACACATCGTCTACGCCATCCTAGTTGCGCAGGCACAACACACAGTCTCAATGTCGAGCTTCATTACCAACTTGCTCAACTGGCTTTTGCACCTGCCTGGTTTATCTCGTGATTCTCGACGTGCTCTTCGCATTCGTAAAATCATGGAGAAACTTGATCGGGTCCCTCGCATCAAGCCTTTGGCCCAACACAAACTCGTAGAACGCACAATCTTGCGTCGTGAGCCATTTAAAACGTACCTGTTCGACACAGACTCTATTAGTACAAATAACGAACTCGAAGTGCTTCTGCGAGCACGCTTCTCGCTCACTGAAGAAGACTGGGATGACGAATTTACCCTTGAGCGCCTTGAGGGTTTTGTTATGAATAGTGAACAGAATGGAATGAATATTGCTCGCAAAAGCATGCGGATTCGTTTTCAGTCTCAGGCCCAGGCTCAGCAGCAACAACACCAACGCCAACAGCAGCAGCAGCAGCAACAACAACAACACCAACAACAGCAACCGCCTAGCTCTAATGACAAAGCCCAAGAAGCAGATACGCAACCGGATATGATGCCATCCATGGATGCACGACGTTCGCGAAACTCCTCTGCTGACTCTGGCACATCTGGATCTTTAGCGAATGGTAGGGAAGATGATGTGGCAAGTCATGCAAGTGATTTTACCAATCAGTCTACCTTGAGTGAACAAATGCAGAACTCATCGGTACCAAAGCTTGAAGAGTTGACAGAAAACATTGATGTTACAACATTTGTTTCAATCCATGGACTTCCTATGGGACTTTCTCAGGAACGCGAGCAGATGATGATTCAAGATTTATCGAACAGCGGCGGTGGAAGGAGAAACTCAACCGCATCCAAAGAGAGCTTTGGCCTTGCATCTCCAGACAGCAATCCTAACGACAATCTTGTTGACGAAGAGGAAGACGAGGATGACGGTGACCAGGAAGAAAAGACAGAATTTGGAAACTCATTGTTGCGACGTAGTATGGTTATCCCTGGAACTCTCTTGCCTCACCAGATTGAAATTGTGCAAGTGGCCTGTGGCAACCGACACTCTGCCCTAGTGACACGTGCTGGTGTTTTGCTCACGTTCGGATACGGTGGTGCTGGTCGCCTTGGACATGGTGACGAGGAGACTTTAGCAGAGCCACGTGTGGTCGAATACTTCATTGAGCAGGAAATCATTGTCACTTCAGTTGACTGTGGTCGTGATCATACCGCCGCTGTGAGTATGACATCTGGTGGTCTTGCTGGAACTGTGTACGCTTGGGGTTGGGGTGAAGCTGGTCGTCTTGGCCAGGGAATGGAAGTTGGAGTTCAAAGTATTCCAGCGAAGATTGAAAATTATATGATCGACGAAACCAAGAGCGTCATAATGCCAGACGCATGTGTAGAAATTGTATCTGTGTCGTGTGGTCGAGAGCATACGTTGCTCATGGCGCGCTCTGGTATGGTGTTTAGCTGCGGAGTCGCCACATGCGGGCGACTTGGTCTGGGTGATTCTGGTCGAGACCGTCTTATGCCGACGTGGATTCGCCGAAATCTTGAGGATGAGGTTGTGGTTGGCATTAGTGCTGGTGATGCGCATTCATTAGCAGTAACTGCTGATGGTGTTGTCTACTCTTGGGGCTTTGGTGAATCTGGCGCCCTTGGTCACGGTGACACTCAAAATCGTCTAGATCCTAAGCGTGTGGCCTTGCTGCAGGATATGCGTCGGGTGGTCCAAGTGGCCTGTGGCGCATACCACTCTGCCGCTTTAGATGATCAAGGACGTGTATGGACTTGGGGCGATGGTGTTAATGGTCAGCTCGGTGTCGTTTCAGAGTTTGGTGTTGATGATGACTCCACTAATCTTTCGACAATTCCCCGCATGGTTCGATTTGCTGATGTCGCACCTGAAGGCACTAGCATTAAGAATATTTCATGTGGTACGAATACAACATGGGCTCTTGATCAAGATGACGAATTGTTCTACTGGGGTTTCCCAGAAATTGTAAAGAATGGCCCTCGGATCCCCACGCGCTTCCGTCAATCACGGGAGATTGAGTCGAACCACGAAGTTGTTGCTTTCGCGTCTGGTAATTTGCACAATGTGGTGTGCTACAGCAACGCATCTCACTTTGCTGGCCTATATCTTATCAATGATGCCCCGCCTGCTGTGCTACCGCCACGCAAGGTCCGTCCTGCCGTCAATTCTATTAGAACGGTGACTAGTCACTATACTGGAGATAATGGCTCGCAGCCAGATTATACCCGTACACGGGATTTAGAAGGTGAAAATGGAGTACATTTAACACTTGACGTTGACGATTCAATGCATGCAAATGCTCCCTCCACACCATCGTTTGACATCTCACGTTTTAATGAAAAGGAGTACTCAAACAACCTCCGTGTACTCTTTTGTGGTGCCATGGATAAGGATCCTTCGGTTGTATGCTATACAAGAGAGCTGCTTGCGTTTCATCACGAGCAACTTCTACTTCGTGCCGGTGATCTTATGTCAAATAGAAAGCCAGACGAGAGTATGGATCGTACTTCATCTGGAATTGCTTCACCAGCTTCAGTGAGTGGAAGTTCGCCTTTCACAATTGTACCAATGCCTGCAATTTACGAGGCGACACCTGTTGTTGTTCGTGAACTTTCTGGTCAAGTCATAACAAGTGCAGCCGGTAACTTGGATAACTGGCGATTCACCACCAAGGATGGTCAGCTGTACCAGTGGAACCCGGACCACTTACGGCCAGTACAACAAACTGAGCTTGCTATGACTGGAGCTCGATCCCTCAAGGTCTCGTGCTGTACATCGAATGGCTGGTTTGGTTGCATTGTTGATCGTGGTGCTATGGAGGAAAGTCGCAAACGAGCTTTCCAGTCAGGAGCCCACGGTTCTCCAACAACTGGAATGTCTCCAGGATCTGGAATGGAGGGGCAAAATGCAGGACCTGTTGGCCTTGTTCCGCGTTATGCTGCAACACAGGCCGATCGCAATGCTGCTTCTAATGCCAAGAGTGCTGGTGATCCTGCAACCCGCGAGCCTGGATCAGCACACTTGCTTTTGTGGAACAAAGATCATAGGCCGGCTTACACAGGCTCTCGTGCTAGTCATGCTGGCTGGAAGAAGCATCCATCAGCCTCTGCAAGTTATTTTCCATCCACAATGTGGCCACCGCACGACGACATTCGTTTGCGGGATGTTGCAGTTGGAGCCCATAATGTTTTGGCTATCGATGCAGATGGCCTTGCTTACGAAATCGGTTCTGACGTTCCCATTGCGATGGCAAGCTTGGAGAACTCGGGTGCTCGAGCCCGACGTGGCTTAGACGAGAGTGGACGCCGCCGGTCCGAAACACAAGATACTATGATGAATGGCCAGGATGGGAGTATCCCGGCAAACCTTGAGTTCGCTGCGCGTGTACGACGCTTCTACCTTAAGTACAACCCGAACAAGATTCGCACGAACCCGGGCTTTCTAAGTACTATGCTACGTTTGTATGGAAATCGTCAGCAGGAATTATTGGATTTACTGCATGCAAAATATGGTCCAGAGCCCTCTGAACGTGAGGCTATTTGTCCTACAGGCTTTGCTCGTGATCATCCCCGTATTGTGCATCTTCCAGAGCGGGCAAGGATCGTCCAGGTTGCATGTGGTTCCCAGCATTCTCTTATTTTGACGGAAAAGGGTAGAATGTACGCCTGGGGTGCTGATTGTGCTGCGCGAGGACTCGGCTCGACCCGTAACGAGTTTGTACGCTCGCCGATGCCAGTTCTCGTAAAGCTTCCTCCGCCGTACCCAGGCGTCGACCGCATCCATATTGCCCGGATTTCAAGCTCCTCACAACATTGTCTGGCGTTGACCCTGGGTGGCCTTACTCTGAGTTGGGGTGCTGGTGTTGCTGGCGAACTTGGTCATGGAGACCGAACATCTAAGTACGAACCAACACTCGTCCAGTACTTTATTAAGAAATCAATTCGTGTGAGCCGGATTGCATGTGGCCACCGCCATTCTGCCGTGGTTAGTACAGATGGCCGTGCCTTTACTTTTGGTCTTGGTTCCCATGGACAGCTCGGATTACCTCTGCAGGATCCAGTATCCCTTGAAGTTTGCCCCACATATGTCTCCAAGCCACGACAAGTGCATCTTGTTGACGAAGATGACCCCGAGGCACCTCTCTATGCCACCAACGTTTACGCAGGTAGATCTTCAACTATATTTCTCGCTACTCGTGAAGCAAACGTGCATTGATAGAGTCTTCAGTTTTGATCCTCCATTTTTAATAATTATAGTAATAGGACAACAAGATTTTCTATCATCTTCTCCCCGTCTGGACTTCATTCAAACTAAGCTATGTCAGAGGAAAGAACGTCTTTCCTACTCCTCCTGATTGAGTGTCTTAGTATAGGAGCAGCCTTTGCTCAAAGGCAATTTGCTCTTCGAAGACTTGGAATAACTACTTTTTTCTATTTGAAATTCATATTTTTATATAGATTGATTGAATACTAAACAATATATATTCCAAAGATCGATTCCTATGTGTATTTTGAAAGCTGTAGAGCGAACGGCATTTTTTATAATTAGGGGTTAGGCGAGGCTGAAACACTTCGTTACAGATCTGCACAAATTTTCACTGATTTTATATTTTTTGAAAAGCGCATGTTAAAATGCATGATACTGTGTAGAAAAGAAATGAGAAATATACCTTCAATTATAAAAAATTACGAAACAACTGTAGTAGTACAAACACGAAGTGGTAGTGTAATCGGGAGGTAAAATTCGAATGATCGCACAAGCCAAACTATGCATCGGTGGTCATTACAATCACATTTGAAACACACTCCGCGGCAATCTGCGAAGCTCTTGGTATAAGAAATTGAGCACAGGTGGCAGAAACTAGCAAATTATTCGCAGATGAGATCCAGTGTGAGGGCGTGATTGTGTGCAAAATAGAAAGGCTGATTGCTCAGGAGAATATGTCCAACAGAGGTGTAGGCGGAAGGTCTCCCTTTGTTTCGGGCATCTTAAAGTAAACAAAAGTGACACTGGCCATACCAAACATGGCTAAGAGCGCAAATGTCATACTCGTTCCAATGGCTTTATCAATAATGGGAAACCCAAATGTGACACAAATATTAAAAATCCAGTTGAAAACGTTCGTCAGAACAAGTGCCTTTGAACGAACAACACGCGGAAAAGTTTCAGATGCCATTAGAAAGAACAAAGAGCCAGGGCCCACCTCAAAAAAGAAAATAAATCCCATAAGGCCAACGACTGTGACAATCGATTTGAGAGTGCCCTCATCAAGAAATGAGTAAGAGGCAGCGAGAATCATTGCACAGGTTGTCATGCCAATTTCTGCTGTCAGCATGAGGGGTCGACGACCAAGTCTATCAACAAGGCTGAGGGCTGCAAAGACACTAACAGTGTTCCAAAGGCCAACCGCGACAACAGTGAGGACAAGCACATTCGTAAAGCCAGCGTCCTTAAATATTTGAGGACTGTAGCAGATGAATGCGTTGATGCCAGTAAGTTGCGTTGACATAGCCAAGCCGACGCCAATACCCGACCATTCGAGGCCATACTGAGAAAAAAGGAGCTCGCACCAAGTGAACTTTCCAATTTTATCGGGTGCAGGTGCACGAATGAGCAAAGGTTCGGGGAGATCAGTCTCAAGAGCAGACTCATCAAGAGCTTCTAAACGTCGGACGTCACCAGAATCCATATTATTAAGACTTTGGTGGCTCTCAGAGCGTGCAAATTCCTCGGTGAGGTCGATTCGGCCTTGACGGTAGAGCCAATCTTTGGATTCGGGCATCCAGATAAGCCCATGAATGATGGCAAAGGTAGCAGGTAAGCAACCAAGCGCAAGCTGGAACTTCCACTTCCATGTAGGAACGCACATGCTATCAATGGTCTCATTGGAGTATTCTGGGTACATGGCATAGTTGAGAGCCTGGCTCACAAAAATTGAGAAACAAATTGCAACTTGAAAGATCGTGCCAGTTGAACCACGGGTAGCGGGCGGACATGTCTCTGTGACAAAGAGCGGAACAATCACAGAGAAGGCACCTACCGCAACGCCCATGATGGTGCGAATCAATACAAGGATGGCAAAATTATCGATGAATCCTTGCAGAATGCCAATGCTGCCAATAACACCGCATGCAATATAACCTAGCCGGCGACCGAACATGTCAGCAAATGGAACGCCAAGAATTGCACCCAAAATACCACCTACGAGGATGCATGCTGTGAAGAGTCCACGGTAGGTGGACTGCATCGTGGTTTCTTCAACAGAGACTGGGTCTGTCGGGAAGAAATGGCATTGCACAATCGTGCTCGTAAGACCGCTTACAACTCCTGAGTTATATCCAAAGTAAAATCCACCTGCAATGCTGCAGATCACTACCTGCAGCGTTTTACCAGCGCCATTGCGATTCTGCCCCATTTTATGCGAATTGATTGTCTTTTCTAAAAGCGATCTGTTCTCTTCAACTTTTAGGCTCAACGAGGTGATGGCTTCACTTTTCCGTTTCCTCTTCAGACGAAGCTTCCCGGGGCAGGTTTGCTCACACCACCGTGGAGCCACACCAGCTTCCTCTTGCTCCTGGGTCTGCTCGGCCCAATAAATGTAGAGATGGCCTGACGAGGATTAGATATAGTTTAATTGCTGCTTCGCAAAGCGTCTGTCTGTGACTCAACGTTCCTCTCTTCGAATTAACTAGCAAACAAAGCACAAGCGTGAGCTGGCTAGATACCAATAATTTCCTCTCCGGAGTTGCTTGCCCTTCTCAGGAGCGAGAGATAGGTGAACCTCCTCAGGCTCCGCCGGCTCTCCACGTCTGCTGTTGGTGACTGACTGCAGGCACCTTTTACGACGATGCGCTTTTCCTTGCAGCGAGAGCAGCACAACAAAGAACAACAACCTGAGATGAAAACAGTCCAAGCCTTCACGAAGAGCCTCAACGTAGCCTCCGACGCCTGCAACCAAGTCTGGAGGCAAACTAGGTTCGAAGCCAGAATGACCGACCGGCCAACCAACCGACGGAAACGACCCTCTCCTTCCTCGCGGATAAGGGGACTGGCGAGCAGGAAAAGTATTTGTTTCTTTCAAGTTGTTTGTTGAGAATCCGATTGATTAACTTTACTCCTTTATTACTTACTCGCTACGGTTCCAGGTAGGTAGATGCCTACTACTTACTTAGGTTATATGTACGTATGACGATCATTTATTTTATTGCAAGAATGCTTTTTCTGTGCCTGAAAGCTAAAATTGCTCCAACATGCACATTCATTCTCGTAAAGAGTCCTACTTAGTCATTAGGCAGTACATGCAATTACAGTCGACTTTCTTCGCAACGAGCAGCTTCGGAAACAGCCAAGAGCGGCAACAAGGGGCGGAGAATTAAGGTGATAAAGCACCGACTATCACTCGAAGCTGTTCAGCGGCTGACAATCCCGCCCCTGTTTAGTTTCCTCGAGAGGTTTCATTTCCATGTTTTGTTCGTACCTTTTTTTATTATGATTGTGATCATTCATGTTATTTATATATTTATATAAATTCTATTTTTTTTAAAGGAAAAAAAAAAAGAAAATGAAAATGAAAATGAAAATGAAAATGAAACACTGGCGAGCTATATGTATGACGATAAAATCCATCACTCCGATTAACCTGGTCGTAGCGGGAGTTCTCGATGTATCGTACTGCCACGATGTACCAGATTTGTCTTTGTGATGACGATGACGAAGTTCAAGTGCAGTTCGTGAAAGAAATACTACAAATTTGGATTTTTCGCCGACACCCTCAAAAAAGTGGGCCAGATGATGGGTCCTTTTCGATTCCATGTTCAGGCATCGGAAATCAGAGTCCTTCTCAATGAGTTTCTTCACAGCTCCGGACAGAAGCGAGAAAAGTCGGAAGCGATGATCTTCTTCGTGTTTGTGCGTAGGTAGGACCTACGAACGGTGCCATTGCATTGCTCGTCCGGGACCAGCAAAGTCTTGACGATGGATTCTGTTTCCTTTAAACTTCCCTCAACTTCGGAAACAAGCAAGTGCTTTGAATGAATGGGACGAACATCGTGCAATTTCACAATTTATAATTTCACAATTTATAATTTCACAATTTATAATTTCACAATTTATAATTTCACAATTTATAATTTAAGAAGTTATAGTTTAAGAATTCATAGTTTTACATTTTGCAATTTCACAGCGCAATTCATCGAAACCCACGCAACCGTTGAAGACGATCCATCAAAAGCTCTGCGAGAGCGCACAGATGCACTCAAAGTCTGCAAGACGGCCAATGATCTTAGAGACAGACTCCTTCACAACGTATTAAAACAAACCGAGCGCGAACGTGTATTTGCTGCTTCGTGAAGGACCTGAAAAGTGAGAAGGAACGAACACGGAAACATCTAGGAACCCTAATAGTGCGGGGGCAAACTTCGAAAAGAGATTCGATGATTGCGATAAGAGCAAACTTGGACAACTGAGGACTGATATGGAGGCGATGATGAATACTTTGGACCGTCGCATACCAGTGACTCGAAGAGTGCGTGGATGGCGGCCATAGAGATACGACATTGGTGAGCGACAATGTGCTCTCAACATGAATAGCTTAACTCAGCTCGAGCTTGGAGGAAGAATGGAAAGAAAGAGGAAATAAGAAGAAAAGAAGGGAAAAAGAAGGAGAAAAAACTGCACTTAAAACTTGGACAAGAGTTCTTAAGCATCAGAAGGTAAAGTTTTGGCAACTTGAGGCATAGTCTTCATCAATATTCTCCAGCAGATGTGACATTTGGGCCCGAATCCTGCGCACCAGCTTCTGGGGAGAAGTTGGCTTTTAAAGTTGAGAGAGAACACGACGAACTGCCTTTGAATACCTGCGTTTGTGTGATTCCATATCAACCCAGGCGGTGTATATAATCTTTTCTTTCACTGTTTCCAACTTTACTCATTGACTTTGCCTTTATTTCAAGATAAAAACAATTACTAGCAACGTAACGCTACCAATACCTGCAGAGCAACCTAGGGACTGTCAAAAGAGTACTAAAGGGAGCTTTATAAAGTTGATGATCTACTTTGCCTCCAAAAATAATCCATGTATCCTATCATACTATTTCAATACAATAAAAAATAAAAAATTAATAATAAGAAGAAGAATACATATTCGTTTTATTCTTCATAATTGATTTACCTTTAAAATCAAAGTATTCTCTGGAGGGTGGAAAGTTGTTATAGATTCGTCGAAAGTCTGCGTCATCGAATGGGGCCGAAGATCGCAATGCGGAGAGCATCGCAAACCTACTACTTCTGCACCACCGCGGTGCTCAAGGTTTTCGAAGGGAACATGTGACGCCCAAGAGCGTGTGCTTCGACTATTTGCCCAAAGCAAGCAGGTTTTCTCCAGCAAAATTCATTATCAGTTGATTGATTAGTTGATCGATCGATTGCTAAGGTAAAGGGTGGATCAACTCACAACACCACAGACGTTGACGCTGAGCGAGTTTATACAAGTTGAAGTTTATACTAGTTGTGCATCAGCCTGGCCACGTAAAGCGTCGACTCCCCGTGTAAAGAGTGCGTATAATACTGCTTGCTGTGCTCGAGTCTGAAAGAGCTTCGTGTCTGGAGACTGAGAATTTGCCCTTCGCATGGATCATTCATTCCAATCATGATTTATTACGCAAATCCTCCTGCTCCATGTGAATAATCCAACTGGTCTGTCTGTCACTGAGTTTTCGATGCAAGCGATCAACGTCGCAGAGATGTTTGGCAGCAGTAGCTATCGCCGTGATGAGGAGTAGACCGAAGCACATGGTCTGATCTGATTTAATCTGGGCTGACCTGATCCTATATCCATTTATAATTGACTTTCAAGATGCCGAATTAGTCCTAAAGAAAGAACAGGTTTTGGGAACCCCCAAAAAGAAGGCAGCAGAGCCTCGGCGCGACCATAGACACCCACGCCGCAGTCCAACCCTTCCGACGTGACCGCAGCGAGCGTCGCATGCGGCATACCAAATACAGCATTAGAGCTGTCTTGGGTTTGGACGCGTCCGAGGCGTCTTGCGCAAAGTTTGTGGACAAACTGTGGTCATTGCTGTTCTCTGCAATACTGTGTCTGTAGGATCCTGAAGAAGAAGCTCGGCTTCGCAGACTTGCAACGGGCTGCGGCCAGTGCGAAGAAGAAACCAGAGACTCGGTAGCAACTGGGTAGTAGACACCGAACTGGGAATTCGTGGGCTCGTTCTGATCACCGACCGATCTTGACTTTGTCATCAAGATTATCATATAACAGCACCAGAGCATCAAACTCCGATTGCAAGATTTGGTGGCGTGAAATTCTACGATGAAGTCCGTTCTTCAGGTGGTCAAGTCCGAGCCAGAGCGGACGCAGAGCGGTAGAGCGCTATCAAACTCAGACGATTTCGTCCTCGAGTTCGCCCCGGGTGTGGACCCAAAGGGTGACGAATCAAGATCCCGACGGCTGTCGGGCGCTTCCGATCGTAGGTCGCAGCTCAGCCAGAACAAAGACAAAGATGATGAAGGATCACACCTCGGTGAGGCCACTATAAATAAGCACAGACTTGCAGCAAAGGTACTCGACCGCCTGCAGCAAAATGGTATTGAAGTTCGTGAGGTCTGTTCGAGCAAAAAGGGAGCTGTAGCGTATGCATTGCGAGGAAAAAACGAAACATTGTTCAAACAAGCAGAACGTGTCAAACTTCGAAAGCCTCTGAAAGAAGGCAAGGAAATTGGGAAAACAGCAAAATTCACGCTTGCTCGCCAGGCTGACTTCGCCAACGCAGATGATCCTAAGAAGTTCTTTTCATCTGGAGAGCGTCTCATGCTCCTGGAGCAGCTAATCCCAAATGACCCTCTTATCCGAAGTGCGCAAGGTTTGCGTACATTCGCGAATGACTTTGAGCACCCAGACGCAGCTAGTGAACCTGAAGATGCAAACAAAGGGAACTCCAGCTCCTCAGACTCCAACGATACGGGGTCTGAATCACGTCAGCAGCAAGAACAACAGAGCAAGGGTTTCTCCATGTGGAACATAGTTTTTGGACAAAAAGTGCTTACTACTCGCCCAATTCGTGTAGTCATGCACCTTGTTCCACTTCATAACTCAGATGAAGTAGACGAACTTTACAATAGCTGGATAATGTCGATCGGCCCCCAGCCTTTGGACAAGGTAATGAAATACTTTGGACAGGCACGTGGATTTTACTTTGCTTTTCTAGGGTCATATACCTTCTGGTTGCTCCCCGCTGCCATTCTTGGCATCTTTGTGTTCCAAGCACAGGTCTCGTCCCAGGGTTTTGACAACCTCAGCACTCTGTTATATCTTGGATTTCTGGCGTTTTGGTCTACTGGTTTTACTGAATATTGGAAACGTCGAGAAGCAACACTTGCGTTTCATTGGGACTCACTTGAATACGAAGGCTACGATGAAGAAACAAGGCCTGCCTTTAAGGAAGCCTCGAAACGTGAATACCACCCAGCTGCCGACGCCTACCGCTGGGTTTACCCGTCCTACAAGCATTACTCTGCTCTTGTCGTCTCATTTGTTGTCTGCACCGGGCTTTCACTAGCAGCTTGCGCCGTCATGACCGGATTCCTATACTTAGATCGAGAAGCAAAAGCATCGCTTAGAGAGTATGGTGGTCTGTACCAAGTTGCTCAGCACATGCCGATGATCGCTTATATCTGCTTCATTCAACTATTCTCTACCCTGAACACTTATTTGGCAGAGTGGCTTACAAACCTGGAGATGCACCGCACCGAAAGTGCTCACGAAAATGCGCGTATTGTAAAGCTTGTAACGCTTCAGTTCTTCAACTACCATGTTTCGCCGTTGTACATTGCATTTCTTGAACATGACATGACCAAGCTCTATAGCACGATCGCTAGTCTTCTAACAGTTCAACAACTGCTTGGGCAAGTTTTGGAGGTAGGAAAGCCTATTGCGACGATTATCGCTGGTGCTGTTGGACTAGTACGTGTTGATAAAAAAAATTCGGAAGAGCAGGATAATGATCAAAATGGCTCAAAGCTTTCTACGGTTGGCCGCTCTAATATTGTTTTAGCACCACAAGAAAGTTTATTCCCTGAATATTTGGAAATGTGGGTCCAATTCAGTCAAGTTACCCTTTTTGCGGCAGTTTTCCCCCTCGCTCCGCTTATGGCTCTACTGAACAACGTGGTGGAGATGAAGACTGATGCTCTAAAGATGCTTCGATTTCAGCGACGTAGTATTGGTCGCCGCGTCTCAGGCATCGGTATTTGGGTAGTCGCATTTGAGACTGTAGGCTATCTCGGTGTGATGACAAATGTTGCTCTTGTTGGCCTAATTTTCCGAGAGTCCCAGTTCGTAAAGGAATGGTTCGGAAACTGGACTGCATGGGAAAAGGTAATGATGCTTGTTTTCGTCGAGCATCTTGTCATTGGCTTAAAAGCCCTCGTCGCATACACAGTGCCTGACCTAGATAGTGAAACCAGCTTTATTGTTCGTGCACGTCATAAATCCGCAGAGAAGGAAATCAATCGAAACTTTGAACTGCGCTCACACTGTCAGGAGCTTTTGCACAAGGACCGCAAGCATTTAGCATTTCGGAGTACTTCAGACCAAGGTAGACAACTTTTGCGCAATACACTACAAAATAGCAGATCAAATTCATCTGTTATGCCCGGAAGCGGTAAGCCAGGAGATAGAGATGAGAGATCAGAGGATCCCCAGAGCAATGGTAGTGCTGTACAGGAAGCAAATACTAAAGCTAATCAGCATACGTCCGTCAATCTGGATGAAATGTTAGGCTCGTTAGACGAGTCAATGCTTTTACAATGGATTATGGACCAAGAAGATCGAAGACACCGTGCAGAAAAATCACCCGTTACTACCGCAAAAAGCTTGATAAAATCAACGAAACGAAGACCAATGCACGTTTCAGCGAATTTCCCCAAGCCCTGAATATCTTCGTTACCCTATTGGCTGTTATTCTGCTCATTACAAGAGAGTCTAGAGAGTACTTTTGGTCGTCCTCAGAAAAGTAAATGATTTGGAGGGCCACGCTTATAAAGCTAAGATCTCATCGATTTTTGTGACAATTTTATTTGAATAAAAATGGTTTTGTTTGGTTTGGTTTGGTTTTGTTTGTTAAGTTTAAAATATAGTTTCTTCAAGTTGCTTTGGTGCAATTTAAAAATAAATTAATTGAAAGAATGAAAGATTAAATCCTCTGCATAATTTATAAGAAGAAATGTTCTCCGCATCAACGAAATGTAGAGCAAGTTTGATCCCTTAAAAGAGATGTCATTGATTTCATTCCAAAAGGAAGTTCTTAAACTGATTCAATGGTTGTAAACAATATAACTTTTCTTTCGCTTGGGTTATAAAAATAAGGACCGGCGAAACAGGTATATTGGCAAACTTATATATTAAAGGTAAACTTCGCCGACAGCGCAAACATTGCCTTCAACACTGACCTGTGTCTTACAAAGGATTAAAGGAGTGAGGGAGTGCAAATTTTGTCCAAGCCCTGCAAACACAGGAAGAGTTCATCATCCAAAGTTACAGAGTGACAGCACTGGAACTTGTTCGCTATGAGCCTCGTAAAGTATCTTCGCCCTTTTCATCAATAAATTGAAAGGAAAAGTGTAAGTCACATTGAAGTGAGTGCGTTTTATGATCACGGTTTAAATGAATTTGAGCTCGAATTCACCATTGCCGAAGAAAATAATGACAAGGCACCTTGAGCAATACAAATAATCAACAGATGGCCAAGGCCCACGGGAATAGACCTACGTGTCGCAGAAGCCCAAGCTCTTGCCAAGATCCGTGGCTCCCAATCAAGAATCTAGCGTCTTAGCACACGTATTTCCAATGAATATTTAATACTCCTTGCTTCGCCTCTTGCGACGACCTCCCATTCCAAGCATCATACGAACAACTTCGGAGGAACGCTGCATAAGGCCATCAAAAAACTCCTGATTGTGTACATAGATCATGGGCAGAATAAATGCGCCAACCCAACAGATGAGAAGCACGACAGAAAGAGGCAGCACACGGCCTACTGCTGAGAGAAAGAGAAGGAATGAAAATCCCTGTGCTAGGCGAAAGTAGTCGCTAGTCAACGAAAGGTCTTTAATGGATTCCTCTACAATCCGCAAAAGGTCGCCAACAATCTCTACGGTTGTTGAAACAGCGCTAGGTTCGGGTGTAAGTACAATTTTCTCTCGGAGATCCACGTTCTCAAATGCAATATCCCGATCTTGCAAAAATGCAGCAAAACGGTACACAAGAAGTTGCAAGATGAGAGTGGAACCCATAACGATCATGATGCCCACATTGAAGACCTCCGTCAGCACAAAGATGCCAATCCCAGCCAAGAGATAGGTGGTTGATTGAAGAGGGTTTTCCCAGAGAAGTACTTGAGCCACATCATCACGGACCTGGTGGTGATCCAAAACTTCTACGGCAGTGTCTACCCATGTCTCAGCGGTGGCCATCCTGAGTACTGATGATGCTTTAGTACCAGTCAAGCAGAATATACGTGAGGAAGGTAAACACTGGGGCCTTGACGATGGTGTGTCCACTCCAAGCACTTCAAGACTCTCGCCGTACACTTAAAGACAGCTAAGCACGCAAAATTAGTTTGGGCCCGTAGCACAATCGAATGCAGATTCCTATCGGTGTTGCGTTTGCTAAGGGGTGAACTCTCCCACGCAGCGAGGAAGTAGGTACTGTCTCGGGATTGACCTCATAGTCCTGGAGCAATCATATTAGCGCGTGCACCCCTTGTGAATGAAGATTATACCACCTTATTTATACATTTCAATTATATTTGTATGAATATGCCTATTTAAGGTGGTAAAGTACACAAAGAGTTCAAGTGATTTTTGCGCGAAACGTGAGAAATACCCTACTCGGTAGTACTAAGGCTTCCAAGGTAGCTGTTTTGGTTCATCTTAAAAACTAGTGAGGGGACTACAGTGATGTTTTATGATCTTCGTTGTTGTCTCTTTTTTCATGAATAGTTTGTTTGTTTTTATGGTAAAGAGGAGATGAAGAAACTGCTGGAACGTATGAAAGTATGGATGTAGTGAATACACATTAATAGATTATAGAACAGCCATTGTTAGCTGAAAACGGAAATTCAAGCTACTCTTGAATATCTATCAATCTCAAAGAGCATTGTAGTTCAAGCCTTCAATTTGTGCAAGGGTAAGGAACACAATTACGTTGATATTTCAATGTTTATTTTGACAAAAAGACAATTAGGAGCGTCGAGACGCTTGCACACGCTTACGCTTCAAGGCAGGCGAGTTTGTAGTTGGTGCGGAAGCTCTTCGCTTTCCAGATTCAGAACTTTTTTGAGAGCTGACGGGCTGATCTTCCTCTGAATCACTTTCTTCATCTGAAGACAGCAAGTTAATGACGTTGATCGATGAATTCTCTATCGGCTCAATTTCAATGCCATACAGGTACTTGTGCCGCAGAGCCTCATTTATAACAGGTCTATGTGCTGAATAGGGATCTTCCTCAACGTTACTATCGTTTGAAACGCTCATAGACTTAGAAGCTGATTGCTGTCGCTTATTTTGACTCATGGGTGCTTTATCCTTGTCCAGTGATCGCTTCTTTCCTGCAGGAGTAGATGGCGCTTCGCCTCTAGAGATGCCTTTGAAAGGCAGAATTCTGTTTGAGCGTGAAAGGGCGATATCTGTACTCTTCCCGCGCTTTTCCTGCAAAACAAACTTCGTCCAGCGACCGTGCTCGGTGAGCACAGGGGCAATGATTGTTCCTAAGTGTTGCGCCAACGGAACATTGTTAGACACTTGCGCTTTCAAAGCTGTGCGCAAAGTTTTCATTGGAGATAGTAGGTGAAATTGCTCAATCCGCTCATCCCTGCACTTTTCAATCATTGCTCGCGCTAGTCCAGCACTTTTACGTTGTGGTCGAGACGAGCTCTGTTCACTGGCATGGTCATCTGCAATATTCCCTTTGCTGCCACTTAACGAATATGAAAATGGGAGAACTTGCTCTAATCGAGCCCACAAGAGTTCAATAGGATCCCATTTGAGATTCATACCACGCACTTTCATGTCAAACATCATCGCAAGAAGACTCGAAGAAAGTAGAGAATCAAAGGTTGAGCGGATGTTTTGGTAACTCCGTTGGTCGTTATATCCAGCGGGTTTCTTCTTTACCACGTCACGATCAACATGATCATCATGAACATACAAATATAATGCTTGAAAGGCCGAGTCAAGAAATGAATAGCATTCTCCAGGCGAGGTCTCGTCCTTTTTGAACTCCAGCTCTGCAAGAATACTACCAAGGAGCGGATAGTTCTGTTTGTCGCAAACTAACAAAGACAGAATGTTACACTTTTCACAGCGATTCTTTTCATCAGGTGTTTCCTCAGTCTTCTTCTTGCCATGAAAATGTGTGGAACACAGCCAAATGCTGTTTGCATCAGTGTGACCGTTGCGTTCAGCGTCCACTGTAGAGCACATATTGCAGCGTTCAGTTCCAACATCAGTGCAGCCCTTGAATGAACAACGGGAGTGTTCGTGGCATAACATCAAAGGATAATCTGATATAAGAGCATGTTCTTTACTGAGACTGGGATTGTCAACAAAGCATGCAACCTCTTCAGGGGAGTTAAAACAAGAACTGCAATGTATACAGCTAAGACACTTCGGGCAGCAATCAATCTCAACACCAGGACCTGGGACGACCCGAAAATAGCTGTGTTGCGAACACTTGGCACATACTGAGGCTTCACAATAGTCGCAGGAGACAATCTCATATGGCTTACATTGCTCACCACATTGACTACACTTGTTGTGTTCTTTGCAATACACTTGCACTGACCCATCAGGACTAAAGTATACACAGGGCAAGTTGTCAAGATTGTCCAATTTCCCTCCATCCTCACCCTTTTCTTCGACACATGCCATACATACAGCATGTGCCGAGCATAAATTTACAGGCTGGTCACCATTGCCCTGTTCGTAATTTTGAAAAGGTCCTGCACACTTTCCTTTCGAAGCCTCGCCACTACAAACACATGCCTGTGACACCGCATGGACAGTGGCCGACATGGCACCTGCAAGCGAACCAGCCGTAACTCGGCCTGAAGAATTCAAAGTGATGTCACCTGACTTGATGATGCCCTTGTTAGGGTCCAATCTAGATACCCTTGAAGACTGGTGCACACAGGTGACACATTTGCTTTTCCCCTTTCCCAGTACCTGGGCACTTGAAAGGAGCCGCTGAACTTCGGGCGTGATCTTGCTTCGGCATGTTGCCATCGCCAAACCAGTGAGACCATATGCATGAAAGGAGCAGCTAGATTGTCCATCGTAAGCAAGTAAGATGGTTCCACACTCACATCGCATAGGTTTACCATCTTTGTTTGACTTAATAGATCGAATTTCGATCATTCTATTAACTTCTTCTTCAACCTTGCTAGGTGGTAGATTAGATAAACGATTAAAAAAGGTTTCATAGTTGAACGTCTGATTGAGTTTCAGAAAGTTAACAATACGAAACTCATCCGGTATTTTATTCGCCCCCAACCGACTCTTTGGCCCAGCTGTTGGGCCTGTCAGTGCAGATTTCTTCCTTTGCTCCTGAACCTTTTGTATGTCTTCTGTGCTGGAGCTCGATGATGACGATGACGATGATTTTCCAGTCTGGCTTTTACTTCCATTTTGGCTTGGAAGGTCATCCTCTATTTTAGCGAGAAATTTCATTGTGTCCTGAGTAACGTCTTCAACTGTCTGTGTCACCTCAGAAGAAACAGCAGCGCTTTGTACCATATTTGAAGAAGCAGATAAACTCTCCTGAGAGCTAGATTCTAAAAAGTCAGCCTGTATTGCGACACCATCGGACGACGTTTGGGAGTTTCGATTAGACATTGTAGATGCCTCACTTTCCAAATGAGGTTCTGGCTTAACCCTAACTCTGCTTCCCTGCTGTCCTAGCTGTTGGCCATCTGCATCCTCGTCTTGCGTTGAATCATCCACTACCATTCGCTGCAACTGAGTTGCGCGAGACCGCCCCTGAGGACAATGTTGAGCTCTGACCTCCACTTCATTCTTGATAGGTATTTCGTTTACTTCAAGAAGTCTTGGATCATGGTTTACCTGCGTATCGTCTGGTGTACCATCCTCATACCGATCATCCAGATTTACATCATTGGAGTCGTCAGCCTCTTCTGCTGTTTTAGATTCCTCAACAACCTTCTCCTTGGAGTTAGACTCCTTCGATGGTGCTGGGGCTTCAGGTTCCTCAGCAGCCTCTTCCTCGGGCCTTGAGTCCTTAGCCGGTTGTGATGTCACTGACTCCTTGGCAGATTTCCCCTCGTTGTTGGACTCTTTGGATGGTGTTGAGGCTACAGGTTTCTTAGCAGACTTTCCCGTATTGCTGGACTTCTTGGATGGTGTTGAAGATACAGATTCTCCCATGACCTTTTTCTCCTTAGGTTCGCCCTTTTTAGACTCTTTGGATGGTGTCGAGACTACAGGTTCCTTAGCAGACTTTCCCTTCTTGTTGGACTCTTTGGATGGTGTTGAGGCTACAGGCTTCTTAGCAGACTTTCCCGTATTGCTGGACTTCTTGGATGGTGTTGAAGATACAGATTCTCCCATGACCTTTTTCTCCTTAGATTTGCCCGTTTTATACTCTTTGGATGATGTCGAGACTACAGGTTCCTTAGCAGACTTTCCCGTATTGCTGGACTTCTTGGATGGCGTTGAAGCTACAGATTCTTCCATGACCTTCTCCTTGGGCCCACACTTTTTGGACTGTGTTGCGTGTACCACTTCCTTTGGGTCGTCGGCGGGCTTTTTACGACCAGTCTTTTTGGACTGTGCAACATTTTCGGCTTCCTTAGGCTCCACAGCTTCCTCAACAGCCTTCTCCTTTGATTTACTTTTCTTGTTTGGTACTGCTGCGATGTCCAACTCCGCAGGTTCCCCAGGAGCCTTATCGTTGGACTTGGATTTCTTAGTGTTTGTCGATGGCTCAGATTCCGAGCTCCTTCCTTTGCGTAGCGTTTGGGAGCCCTTTTCCTTCGCTTTCGTAGATATGGAGCTGGACTTTGGCTGATGAGGAGGGGCATCTCCAGGCAGACTTGAACTAGAGGACGAGGTTTTTTCCAACAAAGAAGATGTCTCATTCGGTTCCGTGGGTCTGCTAGACTCAGACTGCCTCCTACGGGATGATAGCATCTTAGGATTTTCAGACTGGCGCATGCTGATCTTCGCAACGAGACCCCCATGTGATTCCTGAAGGTGATCCACTGCTGAAGACGAAGATTTTGAATTTCTCTTGCTCCTTTTTGAATTTAGGCGCTCCATGAAAAAATCAGTACTCTTCGTAGCGGCAGATTCATTGAGAGATCCTTTCCGTAGAGAATCGATTTCTTCGTCTACAATAGACTTTGCTTGCAGTACTTGCTGCGCCTTGTCTTCTCTCAACTGCTTGGGTGTGGCTCGATTCGAAGGAGTAGAGCTTGAGGTTGAGGAGTTTGCTGCGGTAATCTTTTTTCCTGCCACTTCCTGCTGTGCAGGGGGTGCCACTGAGGGCTGCACGGAAGCTGTAACTGATGAGGCAGTGTTGTCACCAACCAACATAACCAGAGAGTCCACAGCGCCTTCTTCCAAGATCGCCTCTTGTCGATTCATCGACAGCCGGGTTCTTCTTACAATTCGGGGAGCCGGACTTTTACTTAATAGAGCAGGATTCCCCCTGGAGGTATCAGCAGATGTGTCCTCAACAGCCTTTTCTTCAACGATTTGCATGCCTGCCTTTTTGGCCACTTTCTTGCGATGCAAAGTAGGATTTTCTATACTTGTATCTGCGATATTCTTTTTGCTCAAATGTGCTGCATGCGTTTCAATGCTCATTTTCCTAGAGGTATTCTTCTTCGTCTGGCCCTTATCTTGATCGATATCATCATTTTCATTTATTTCCTTTTGTTCTTCGCCAGCAGGGCTGGTTTCCCCATTCATAAATTGGGTTGGTTCTACACTTTCACTTTCGGTAAATTGTGTTGGTTCTACGGATTCAATTTCAGTGAATTGCGTAGGCTCCACGACTTCATCGTTTCTGACTGGGTTATTCTCCTCTCCCGACTTTTGCTTGGATCCCTCAGCCTCATTTCGGTCAAGATCGTCTACAGAATCTTCATGTTCAGCAGAATCATGCATTTCGACATCGACAGAATCTGACACAGGACCAACTGGAATTTGCTCCGGTTCCCTCGCAACATAATGGATTGTACACTCTGGAATGGGGGCAGGCGGTTTTTTTCTTGTTGCTTCTATAGCCTTAATCAAGTCGGGAACCTTGAATGTTCTCCGGTTTCCCGAAGCCGCGCTGGTTGTTGATGTTGACGGCTCAAAAAATTCATCAACAAGACCTTTCTTGAGACTCCAACTGCGCTTTCCGGTGTGCTGGTCTCCAAAAATAAAGTCTGACTTCCGCTTAATTCTATCAAAGCGCTGATGGGGAACAAGAGCTAGTTTTGTTGACCAAATGCGAGTATAGTTGTGAACTTTTTCTCTTTCCTTTGCGAGATTTTCTTTCGCAACATTGGGTTGAAGTTTTTGCATTTCCTTTACTGACAGGAGATAGTCGTCCATATCATTTGGGAATGTGCGACGAAGGCGGCCCTCGCGCTGCTCAGACTTGGCATCGGTACTTGAGGCGGCTTGCATACAGCTAGCTGCCAGACCAGGATCACTATACGCGCGATCCAGGAAGTTGACAACAAATAAGACATTGACTTTGCCCTTTTGGAAACTTTGCAGCATAGCCTCATCCGATGGCATAGTTTCACGTACATACTCACGATTTTTCTTGCTGAACCTCACGAGATCACAAATTTGGCCAGGCATTAAAGCTCCAAATACAATCTTGGTACCACCAAGTCTGAAAGCAGACTTTGACTTCATGATCAGATTGATTAGAAAGTTGATCTGGTTGTTGTCTCGCAAGTGAAAGAGAGCACGGCGTTTCACCCATTTAAAACATAGTTGCTGAAGTTGCCCATTACGATGACCCTGTTGAAGGGTTTGTGGACTTGGGGAAGAACTAGAGTCATCGTTTTGTGTCCTCGACGTATCAACCTGGTCAAGACGTTGCCCAGAAAATGCGAGATTAAGAACGTTCATGCACAGGTGAAACCAAGCGTCTAGCTTGACGCTTTCGTGTCCATCGGTCCGAAGGATCCAGAGACTAGATATTGCACCGTCCCGGACAGCATCAGCCAAAGAATAGCCGTTAGGATATTCATCCCATTGGATTGAGCAGAGTGTGCATTTGTTGCCTTCGCTACATAAGAACTCTGGATTGTGATACTTGAATTTGACACAGTCCCGAAAGTTTACAGTGGAAAAAGCATTATTGTAGTAATGGAACAACGCGGTGGTCGCTGAGAACCAGAATTGAAAGGTAGTTTTCCGAATATGTGACAGCAGAGCCTTACTTTGTGTTGCGCTCTGTTTGGTGTCAATTCCCAGCTCCTCGTCAAAATGAGCCATAGAGACTTCAAAGCCCGGGAAGTTGAGAATCGAAGTTTCTAATTTAAAGCCTTGCACAGAACCAAGGGCTACCATCCATGAAGCAGCACTCTTTGGAGTTTCATGTTCATCTCCGTTAAGACTGGTGTCTGGTTTGAGAAAATGGATGTAAAAAGCATCTAGGCCAGAAAGCGGATGACCACGAAAGTTTATTTTCTTCAAAATGTTTGGAAGGGTCGCAATAATACGAATCGTTTCGCCTGAAAATCCCTTTGCTACAACCTTACATTTGTCTAGCGTTGCGCACGTCGACCTCCCATTTTTCTCCACAGTAACCTTCCAGTTTCTATGAATAAGTTTTCCGATATTTTCAGGTTCACGACCAACTAAGGTTCCCCCGTTTTGACTATCAAGAATACTCTGAATTTGTGATGCAGTCAAAGTTTGGTTCACTGTTGAAAAACTCTCCTTGAAATTTGAGATTGACTTGGAGAAAGCACTTGCAATAATACTACGTTCAGTGACAAGATTTCCATCGCGAAGAAAGGCTTTGGATGGTCCTGGTTGCGGAGCGGCGAGCTTACGACTGGCACGAACAAGATCAGCGAGGGAAGCAAAATCGGTGTCAACATAATTTGCTTTTTGCAGAAGCGATGATGACGCACGGATATAGTTTGCTGGCAAAAGAGATTGGAGGAGAGCAGCTCCAAGTTTGCCCGCCCCTGTACAAGCTCGCATACAGACACCGAACTCGTCGAGAAGAGAGAGCTCTGCATTATTCCATTTCCCTGAATAAAGGTTCCGCAAGTACAGAACTTGTACATACCGTAACAATCCGCAAGGGAACTGTGCTTTATTTGCTTCAATGTCAAGCATGTTTTCAATCTCAATCTCGCGCTGGTTGCGCATCGCTTGATTAAGACGGCTAAAATCAGGTACACCTTTATTGTCCAAGAAAGCCTCCTGGCGACGCCCCTGCAGGGCCTTCAGCGTGCTCTCAAGCGCTTCAACAAGCTCAGCGTAGGGACCAGCCAAGAAAAGTTTCATAAGCAGCAAGGCCTCTTCAGAACTCCACCATTCTTCATAGGTTAAGCCAGCAAGGTACGGTCCTGCTGAGCGCGGAAACTTAAAATTTTTAGCCTCATCGATCAAAAATTCTTTTTTCGACAAACGCACGCATGCATCTAAGTCAAAGATGTTCTCGCCATCTTCACCCATCACCATACATTTCTCCACAAGCTCCAGACGCCTGTTGAGTGCCTCTTGCGTACTTCCAGGAGCTCCAGGCCTGGACTTCTCAAAGTACCTCAATTCAACTGTCGACCCAGAACCCTTCACGCACTCCAAAACCATGTCATACAGCAACTGAACTTGCTTGCCTGAGTTTTCTTTATCCTCATCCCTCAAAGTCGTGCCATCGACAGCGCCAGCAGAAGCTGGTGGTGAAGAGGACGATGAGGACGAAGAGGAGGTTGCATCTGATTTTGCCTTCGAAGAGGCTCTCGATGGTGACTTAGCATTTACGGACCTGGAGCTCAAGACTGCTTGAGGGCGCTCTTGACTTTTCGCAGGCCTCTTACTCGCGATCGCTTTGGAAGCTGCGACCATTGCGAGGGCCGCTTGAACACCAGAAGAGAAGCTTCCACGCTTATGGGCCTCTACGGGTTTCAAAGGCCAGAGATCGTCACGATGGTTCGCAGTTTCCCTCGTACTCCGAGTCCGCCAAGGATTCAAAGGCCAGCTTAAGTGCCAGACAATAACAGATGGCGCCGCCGGCGGAACCGGGCCGCACAGCAGGCTCGCTCCGCAAGCTGTCGGTGCAGTATCAGGTGGTGAGGGGCAGGCAACCCCTCTCGGTACTGCCCGGAGGCTCTCGCGGGCGCAAAGACAAAGATGCGTCGACAGCTGCTTGCCACAGAGCGGTCACGATTTGAATTTGATTTCCTTGTTTTCCTCCCGACTCTCCTCCTTTCTTCATTTCTCGCTTTCTATACCCCACTTGCTGTGCCACATAACTCTCTTTCGCGAGCTATACCCCACTTGCGATGGCGTTTACTCTATAGTATACGCATTTATCTCAAGGCCACTAACAGTAGGCTATACTAACTACCTAGCTAGCTAGCTAGCTAGCTATTGGTTGACTCTTTTCGCACTTGCTCACGAAGGTTGGTCTTTCCACTGCGACTACCTCAGGCTCCTAGGCAGGTAGGTGCTTTTCGGCCTTAAGCCCACCAACACGAAGCCAAGGCAGTCTTTGGGTGCTGTGCTGGAGACCCGAAGCTTCTGGCAGCTTGCATGCCACAGGCAGCATGAGAGTATGGCCAATACTTACTTGGATGAAGTTCAAGTTGTCCCTCGTAGCGATAGGGGGAAAAACAACAACGATGAAATCAGACATACTAAATAAACTATACTCTCCCTAGTTTTTTCCCGTACCAGCCCATCATAGAGACCTTGGTAGAAGTAGATAGCAAGCGGTAGCAGTGGGTATGGAAAAACTTGCCTCAAATACCAACTCCAGGGTCTTACAGTTGGATACGTTGTAGTACTCACAAGGGCTACTGGTTCGTGTCAGAACATGCAGGATGTTTTATTTTGACAGGAAAGGAACATGTTGTTAAAAGTCTCTGTTAGGTCCTGTAGGTACTGGTTCGTGTAGAGCAAGATGGTGCCAGTGGACGAAGCGAATCGTTATTTACCGTGAGATCTCTGAGCACTTCAGTGGGCAATATTTATATCTCGAATGTGACTTTCTTTAGTCCTGTACTTTCTACGTTTTGTCAGCCTTTTCCATTTTCGTGTTCATTTTAATTCGAAAGAGGGATCTCTTTTAGGATTAAATAAACTCCTTTATTTATGTCAAAGTCGCCAAGAAGACTCCTGGTTTGCCGAATTGGCACCAGGAGAAGAAAACAAGAAAAAGTCTGAAGATCTCCCTCTCGTCCTAACTAGTTTGCCATTCAAGTAACTATGAGATAATATTAGAACTTGATGACATCCATACACGTCGGCCATAGGGAAAATCAGAACAATAAAATGTTTGCCCGACTCGGTCTCGTAAAGTTGAACCTTGAAGTGTAGCAACCTGTTTCAGATAGTAAGACAACAACACGAGGGATTACGTGCGATCGTGAGTCCTATTGTGTGGTACATGGGTGGATTGCTGGACTGGAAAATAAAACAGATGATCGCCGAAGCATCTTCTATGCTTCAGCTGACACGGGTCGTTGTGGTTGATGAATACCCCTTGTGTTGCCCAAGGAGTGCTTTATCGAGCGTATCTAGTTCATCACAATATTCTCCTTTAGATCTTTCAAAATGTCGAAGGCGTTGCTCACGAGACGAAAAGACTATTGTAGGATTGCTCTTTTTTCTCGAACTTCGTCTACGTATTTTCTCGTTTCTCTGTTTTTCTCATTCTTTATGATCTCCTGCCAGCTAGTTAGTGTTGCAATTTTATTCAGGCTTTGCCGGACTGAACGCTTAAAACAGAAAAAGCGCCTGAGAAGCTAAAAGTGCCTTTGTTGACACAAAAAGAGAGCAACTGCCGTTTTTATGCGTAAGGCATATTGATATTGCATTCAGGGAAAGCCAAAAGGCACACGAGCCTATATGAGGGAGCGGATCAAAGTGTGATTGACAGAATGCATCGTATTTGGTGCACCTGGACCTCAAAAAGTCGTTTTTTGGAGGCCAATCCACCAGTTGTCTCTAGCAAATTCATAGAGAACGCCAACGTTTTCTCATGAAATCTAAGAAACCCCTTAGTTCAAGGCCTAGTCTCGAGATGCGACGAATTCTCGGAACGCCAAATCATCCACCATTTCTCCTTTCCAGGCTACATGCGCTGACAGAACTTTGGGTTTGCCTGGACACGCAGCAAGAACCTCCAAATGTTCATTTGCGACAACGGAGAATTACGCATGATAAATCTACCCAGACCCCCAAACCCCTGAACAATTCTCTGACTCGATTTCTGTGACGGAGTGAAGCTCAAACGCGTGTATCGAAACTGGAGAGAGTTTTTTTTTTTTGCTTGAGCGTGACGCAGTTCTTTCCCGCTCTCAGCTTTTATCAGAACTCAAAATCGCTCTATTTTGCGTTGCCCTGAAAAGAAAAGAAAAGAAAGCCCCGACAAATAGGCCCTTTTTACTTGGACTACCAAACAAAACAAATGGTTCAAAAGTAAAAGTTTTCATTAATAATAATATTCTCTCACAGCCAGTCGGTACTTACGTACTTACCTATTCAGTAGCGGTAATACCTTCTTCAATTCGAGCGCAGAGACTGCGATGAAGATGGAACTTGAAGTGTGTCTAGGATTAAAATTGTGGCGACTGTGATCTCCTCCTCGCTGCGTCACCATCGATTCGAAGTGCATGCGGTCTATCGTCACCGCTCCGGTGCTCCAAGCCCTCCAGCCACCTCCCATTCTCGCCAGGGTTTCCTTCGCGAGCTTATCTATCACAAGCCAAATTCCTCAACTCGCTATAGCCAGCGCCTACCTACCTACCTACCTGGGACATTCTTAAGTATTCTCCACTTCGTCCACAAATCTCCGAACTAAGCCCACGCCTAGGGGAGCACTAGGCCGCGTGGTAGGATCAAAATGGGTTGCGCTCGGTGTAATGGGCCTCAGAGGCTTAAAAGGGGAGCCTCGCTAAGTGGAATCGCAAGAACCTCCATCCACTCAGATCTCGGAGCTCCAAGCCCGGTCAAATAGATCTATGTTGCCACGCGAGGTGCGCTCTGCGAGTTCTGGGTGTGCCTCGATTTGGAAGCAGCTTCTTCGCACATTTGGGTCGCAGCTTTTCGCCAGTTCAGCAGCAAGCTTTTAGTTGAAAAGCTCCGGTCGCTCCCGACTTCATTCAGCAGCAGCAGCAGATAATGATGAAGATGAAGATGATGATGATGATGAAGATGAAGAAGTGGATGAGGGTTTGCATACAAGTTTTTAAAGCTCGGGCTCTTCCAAGGCGTGCTTAGGTTTCTTCTTCAGTGCTGGACTTTCAGCTGGCGTGCTTGGGCGCATTTCACCGAGGGGGGAATCGACCACGATGGCGATATCGATACGATTCTCGGCGATCTTGAGAGCACCACACCACGAGACTGTGAGCGATGCGAGTATTGTATTCAGGCACTGCAGCGGTGAGATGCGCTGCTTATCCACGGCAGCTCTTTGCGGGCATCAAACAAAACATCGTCGAGCACAGCCTTAAATCCCATCCTCTTCCACGGCCATTGGTGACGAAGTCTCTGCGAGCGAGCGAGAGTTCGATGCGTGAAAATCTCTTTTCGTTCGATTCGAGGTCGCAGTCTCTCCGAATAGCTTCTGTGTATGCCACCCCTTTTGCACAGCTGGACACGGTGTTCCGATTCGCCCGGGAAGCCTCCTCGCACTTGGCCGTGCGACCCCTCTCCAAGCGCCACCGGTGCCGCTCTGCTTGGTGCTGTGGCCTCTCTACACGGTGAACGTGGCACCTGCATTTCCCATGTCGCCCTCGCGTGCGGGTTTGCTCGAGGCGTGGCTTTCCAGCGCGGCGCTGGTGCTCCTCCGTAAGCCCAAGCGAGTGTTTTCTTGTGCCAAGGTTTTACAAGTCTGTGCACCCTACTCGCCCACTAACCTAAACGCTAGCAGTGCTGAATGCATGCCGAGATCTCGAGTGGACTTCTGTTGCTTTTGCTCTCTTCCATACCTCGAGCCTCCTTAGGCTGATGAAAGGTGCATTGATAGAACCAAGTTCGAGACAGCAACGTTATAAGTTTGCCAAAGCGAAACCTGAGCGTTGTTCCTCGTTAAAGAACCACCCCGGCCATCGCCCAGACCGTTTGCAACGCTTTCGTTTCCCGCAGCACTCGCAAAGCTTGGCGCCGCGCCGCACACTGCGCTGCTCTTAGGATCCGCCTACAGTTCGTCCTTCAAGTTGGCGCCATATTGACTGCCATGTCTGCTTTTGACGTCGCTTGCAACCCATGCATTTGCAGCAATTACACAGAGATCCGCTTTAACGCATTTCTCGCTTCTCGTGCTTCCTTTGGGAACCTTTTTCTCTCTCCTTTCACTTTTGCTTTTCGCCGCCTTTTCCAATGTTTATCTTCGTTTAAAATGAATGAAAACCTTTCAACTTTCTTTCTTTCTTTCTTTCTTTCTTTCTTTGGGGGTGTACTATCCTAAACATTACACGGGCCGTAGTACAGTGAAGTGTTGGTCGCCGTAACAGAGTTTGAGATATTATGTTTTAGTTTTAAAGTTAAGTTAACATTAATTTTAGAATAAAATTAATTGTAGAAGAAGTAAAACAAATGAAAGGAAAGCGAGAAGAAAGAAAAAAGCAGAACTTGAAGCAAAGTAAGCCACAAATGAAATGGCAGCTGTGTTCATTACAAAACGGGGAGTGGCAGAGTACTGACTTATCACATCACCAGTTAGTTTCTTGCACCCACATTTCGAATCTTGAGACCTTGGACCTGCCCTTCTCGGCGACGGGCCTTTTCTTTGGCGGTCGACTCGCAAATCTCGAGTTTCCAGGAAACCCTGAAGCCGCATCCTTCCGCCTGTCTGTGTTCTCTCATTGCCATAGGCAGAGAATTCGAAGGATCAAAAGGAATAAAGAAGTTCTCTTCTTCTTCTCCTTATCATTATCATCATCACCATTATTAACTGTTGTTCTACATTAAATTAAATGAATGAAGCGCTCCTAAGTAAACACTACTATGACACGCTACGTTACTTTCCTTCTCAATCCAAAATTATAAATAAATAGATAAATAAATAAATAAATAAATAAATAAATAAATAAATAAATAAATAAATAAATAAATAAATAAATAAATAAATAAATAAATAAATAAATAAATAAATAAATAAATAAATAAATAAATAAATAAATAAATAAATAAATAAATAAATAAATAAATAAATAAATAAATAAATAATAAATAAATAAATAAATAAATAAATAAATAAATAAATAAATAAATAAATAAATAAATAAATAAATAAATAAATAAATAAATAAATAAATAAATAAATAAATAAATAAATAAATAAATAAATAAATAAATAAATAAATAAATAAATAAATAAATAAATAAATAATAAATAAATAAATAAATAAATAAATAAATAAATAAATAAATAAATAAATAAATAAATAATATAAATAAATAAATAAATAAATAAATAAATAAATAAATAAATAAATAAATAAATAAATAAATAAATAAATAAATAAATAAATAAATAAATAAATAAATAAATAAATAAATAAATAAATAAATAAATAAATAAATAAATAAATAAATAAATAAATAAATAAATAAATAAATAAATAAATAAATAAATAAATAAATAAATAAATAAATAAATAAATAAATAAATAAATAAATAAATAAATAAATAAATAAATAAATAAATAAATAAATAAATAAATAAATAAATAAATAAATAAATAAATAAATAAATAAATAAATAAATAAATAAATAAATAAATAAATAAATAAATAAATAAATAAATAAATAAATAAATAAATAAATAAATAAATAAATAAATAAATAAATAAATAAATAAATAAATAAATAAATAAATAAATAAATAAATAAATAAATAAATAAATAAATAAATAAATAAATAAATAAATAAATAAATAAATAAATAAATAAATAAATAAATAAATAAATAAATAAATAAATAAATAAATAAATAAATAAATAAATAAATAAATAAATAAATAAATAAATAAATAAATAAATAAATAAATAAATAAATAAATAAATAAATAAATAAATAAATAAATAAATAAATAAATAAATAAATAAATAAATAAATAAATAAATAAATAGATCTCTCGAAACATCGAATGATATTATGGCTTCAACGGGATCTTCACGGATTCCGCAGCCGAGCGGCGGCCTCAGGTCGGACGGCGAGGCGTGGCGTGGCGTGGCGTGGTCCGCTGCCTCTTCCAGCTGACTGGGCCTGGGCGGGCAAAAACTCGTGCCGCAGATTGCCCGGGTCCGCCTCGTTCGGCGTTCGACGGGCCAAAGTCTTCGGAGTAAGTAAGTCCCTCGAAGAAAGCAAGCCTGCTCCATCGGCCAGCGCTGCGGAGCCCTCGAGCTCGAGACCCGCGGAGCACAGCCGGGCGCCTCGAGCCTGCTGCGAGGGTGCCGCTGGGCCCGCGCCTCGATCGAAGCGGGGGGCTTGGCGAAGAAATGCTCCTTTGCGTCAATCGATCAATCGATCATGTCATATCTGAGCTTGGATGGAGTTTGAAATTTTCTTGAGAGTTTCTTTTAAGTTCTTTCGTTGTTTCTGCTTAGATTGATTGATTTTTAGTTATATTTTCTATTACTTCGTAGTGAACTGTTCACTTCTCTTCTTTTTGCTTTTTTTAATTAATTATGTAAATTTTATGATATCAATCAATCAATCAATAATAAAATCTGCGAAAAGGCAGTTTGCAAAGGAGGAGATAGCGTGTTAAAATGTGTTTTAACCATTCGTTATTTATGATGAACAGAAAAAGTAGTAGTACTTGCCTACTCTACGTAGAAAGTTAAAGTTTTTGGCGACGCTTTTATGTCTCAAATTCTTTCCGAAGAGTTCTCAAATGCGAACAGCAAACCCAGACAGACAAACAAAAAATAAACAACAAACACACGAAGAAACCAACCTACTGGGCAACCAGCCAGACCAACAAACGAGCTCGCAGACGGTACCAATCCAACCAGCGAGCCGGACTGGGGCAAACCCGTTTCTGTCTATCTGGCGGCCGCATAGAACCGCGCCACGGATTCATTCCATCACCTGAATCTTGAAAACCAACAAACAGACATATCACAGTAAAATCAGTTCATCGAAATTTGGACAAACTCCAAAGCTTACGTCGCTTCAAGCCCTCGCAACGCCACCAGCAGCAAAACGGAGAGTAGCTTAGGTGTCACCTGGCCAGCATACGTAGACGAGGGCGGCCTGGTTGTGAGTGCGTCTGAGCTTACTGGAGTTTCAAGGAGTCGAAAGAGCTAGTCTCGACTTCATTTGAGGGACCAGGACCTGAGCAACGGGAAGAAGCCAGACAGCACGCGTGGCTATTAGGATCCAAAAGCTAAGAAGCGGCAAAACCATATCTGCAAACTCAAACCAACCTACGAGAGCCAAAAGACCGGGCGGTTTGCTGTGTCAGGGTGGAGACGCTGTGGCTTCCTGACTGTCTTTAGGTTCGTATCGTGAGGTGTGTGAGAGTAAGATTGTTGACTTGCTGCGACATTAGATACTGGCTGATACCTAGGCAGGTAACGTTGAGCCCGACAAAGTTTGTGTAAAGCTTGGCTTGTCGCGACGCGTGCGGAGGTGTAGAAAAACACACTGCAAAAAAGATTTCCGAAGTAAAAGGAGAAATAAGTCATTCTGCTGTTGCCCTGAATTGAAAACTCACGCAAAGCAAATTAGTAGCTCCTAGATCGCAGGAAGAATAAGGGTTTTGCAGAAACTGCGTAGAATGCTCTCAAATGGGCACAACAACCATGAGGAGGAGGGGACCTCAGGGGGAACTTTTGAGGTCGTAGACATTCCATACAATGGCATGGGTAGCAGCAGCAGCGGAAACAGTGGTAACTCAACCGAAATGCGCAATCAAACTCCTAGACAACTCGAAAATGGGCTTGAGTCTGGAAATCACGTTCGTGCTCGGCAGACTCTGTCAGATGTGAGCGTGATACGCCGTAACTCTAATGATGCAAGCGTCTCCCTCATGAAGAACGTCGTTACGGAGCAGGAGGTTGCAATGCTCTACGAAGAGACTCACCCGAAGAAAAACCATCTCCTAGAGGCCTGGAAGAAAGTCCCAGGCGCAAAAATGTGCTCCTGCTGCTGCAAGATCGACTTTGACGATGACTTCGACACTGAAAGCCAGAGCACCAGGAGGCGCCGCCGAAAGGAAGAATCATGTTCATACCAGACCAAAAAACACGCCAAGGGCTTTTTCCCCTTTGTGGAGTGGTTGCCAAAATATGATTTTAAGGAAAACCTCAAGGGCGACGTAATCGCTGGTGTTACTGTCGGTATTATTCTGATCCCTCAAGGAATCAGTTATGGCTTGCTTGCAGATCTCCCCGCTCAATACGGACTCTATGCTTGTCTCGTGGCACCTGTCGTGTACGGTCTTCTCGGAACCTGTGTCCAGCTCCAAATTGGACCATTCGCTATCATTTCTCTTCTTATTGCTAGTACCGTCGGTGATATCGTTGATCCTGATGAGGATCAAAACCGTTATATCGAGGCAGTTCTCACATGCTCACTTCTTGTAGGCATTTTCTTGTCATTGCTGAGCTTTCTTCAGCTTGGTTCACTGGTCAACTTCTTGGCCATGCCAGTGATTTCGGGCCTGACTACCGGTGGTGCTTTTTTGATTGTCACATCTCAAATGAGCCATTTTTTTGGTATCACAATTCCACGCGGGAACTTTTTCCCAGAGTGGGTGCATATTTTTGAGCAGTTGAAAAATACCAATGTTGCAGCCTTCTTGATTGGTATTATTAGCTATATTGTTCTCACTGCATTTCGAGAGTTCAAAACCACCGACCTCGCTCGTCGCATGTACATTCGCAACCTGCCGATCGCGCTTATTGTTATGGTTGTTTCGACAGTTATCACCTGGGGATTTGACTTGCATGATAAATATGGTGTAAAGGTACTTGGCGAAGTGGAGTCTGGTATCCCTGCTCCTCACTTTCCAACAGCATTTGACATTGCAGGAGAACTCATTGTACCTGTTGTCGTGATTTCGATTGTTGGATATGCAATGTCGATTGCAACGTCCAAGACCTTTGCTGCAAAAAACAACTACGAAGTTTCTTCAAACCAGGAGCTCTTTGCGCTTGGAATCGCAAACTTTCTAGGCGGTATTTTCAATGGCCACCCTGCCTTCTCGTCACTTTCTCGAACCGCTATTGTTCACGAGCTTGGAGCTAAAACACCTCTTCATAATGTTGTTTCGTCATGTGTTATTATTTTCGTTCTTTACGTGATGACTGCCTATCTCGAGAACCTGCCATACTCCTGTTTATCGGCAATTATCTTTGACTCTCTCAAGGGGTTGCTTATGCAGGTCAAGGAAGTCCGTGAGCTCTGGCGCTCAGACAAGCGTGACTTATCCATTTGGCTTGTTACTTTCTTTGCTGTACTTTTGGCCGGTATCACATACGGTCTAGCGGTTGGTGTTGGCTACTCCATTATTGTGCTTCTTTACACAGTATCTCATCCTCATTACGCGGTTATGGGCCGATTCCCGAAAATGCCAAACCTTTTCAAGGATTTACGACGATTTGGGGAGGCAGTACCGGTGCCTGGTGTTGTTGTTTTTCGCTTTGACAGTGCCCTGCACTTTGCTAACCGTGAGGACCTTCGTGTGCACCTTATGGGTGCTGTTGAGGAGCGCATTGTCGCCGAGAGTGACCGTTTTGAGGACATGGTTGAAGAAGGTCGTTTTCCTGATAATGAGGCACAAGAGGAATACTTGCGCCGCACAAAGGTTCACTCAGTTGTTCTTGATGCATCATCTATCACCGATTGCGATACCTCGGGTTTGAAAACTCTTGCCAAAATTCAACGTGAACTCGACAAGATGGGCGTTGAGCTTATCATGTGCCACTGCCGTGGACATTTCCGTGATATTCTTAAACGCTCTGGAATTTGTGTGCAAGAGTATGTGACCATGAACCATGCCGTCTACTACGCAGAGAATAAAATTGTGGACCTTAATACCCCACCTCCTATTATCGAAATCCAGGAGAACCGGGGCTTGGAACTGGAGGATGAGGATGAGGATAGTACCGATAGAGACTCCAATATTTGCCGTGTTAACTCCACAGGAACTGGTGCTACAGCATCTTCATCAGATTTTTCTAAGCAGGATTCTGCATCTAGATAAAACAAAAGACAAAAAACAAAAAAGCAAGCTACTGATTCGTACATTATCACGAGGCCTGTTCGCTGGTCTCCAGATCTTTCAACTGCTATGAAATTGTTTCGCCCCCGGAGCACTGAAATCGGTTTGTTTCGAGAATGTTCTCGAAACCACTTCTTAAAGTTGTGTCGTAGGCCCTGGACCCGCACGCGTCTGTGAGCTTGGACTGCGTTGTACTTTTCTTCTTTTTTTTAATTTAGGAAATGAAGTGTATCATGTCGTTTTACTCTTTAGATTTTGGATCCTTGATCTCCCAGACAAACGTGTTCCCTGTCTTTTCCTCCTCTTGCCTTGATATAATGTTCACGAAGTTATCAATGTTGGGGCTGACTATGTAGATTCTATAAAGGTCATTCAACAAACCATCATTGTCATCTTTTCGCTGTGGGTATCTGTTTGCCATTACTTTCTTGCTTCTCCCTAAATGATTATTTTCGACTAATTTCTGCTATAAATTCGCAAAAGATCTGTGTCGCGGATGTGAGTCGAATTGAAAATAAGAAAATTGGTTAGATTGATTATCTAGAATAGTATCAGAAAATAAGGTGGACCTACATATTTAATTGCAGATTTTAAAAAATGCTGGCATGTCATTTCAAAAAAGCTTACACAATCACGTGGTTCGGCAAGCTACTTATTTTTGTGAGCTTTGAATAGCTTGGCACGACGTTGCATGTCGGCTCCTGTGGATACATTACGGTGCAAAAATATCAATGCACCAGTCTCGGTACGAGGGTAACCATCTGTGGACTGTTTTTGCATAGAAGTGATACGCGATACGTCTAGCATAGTACGCGATGCAGGTAGCGCACGTTTAATGCGCAAGTTCACACGACGTTCGTATGCGGCTTGTTTTCTCGGAGATCCTCCCAGTCCGAACGGGCTTGCTTGACCAAGTGCCGCAACTGGCGACAAGGGAGTAAACCGCCTCTCACATCCGCACGAAGGTTCTTGAGACGATTAATATCTTGGCATACGCGCTCTAACTCCAACTTAGCTTGACTTGACTTTGAAGAGATTGCAGTTAGCGTACCACGACAATTGGGTGCACCACACAGGCAATGAAAATGTAAGTCGGAGCTCTGCTCGAATGAATAGTCAAAACTGAGTTCTTCACCTGCCTCGATTCTGCGCTTAGCAATAATTCCTACACGTGTGACACCACGAACGTTCCATTTTTGAAGTGCACAGTTCGGGTCGCAGGAATGGTTGACGAAACGAGCAAGGTTTCCCTTGTGCCGGGCATCAATGATTTGATCATTTCCAAGGTCCAACTGAAACACATGAGGTTCGTTGTTTGCCATTGCTTGCTCCATACGGCGGCGTGCATCCTTTGCTGTGAGGACTTCGCCAACATATTCAATGATGAAATCACCTTCATGAGCCGGTTCGCGAAGCTCTAGGCCCCAACCACGACCCGGGGTTTCAATTGGTTTGACATCTTTGATTTTACCTTGTTGAAATTGTTGATTTTTGCACGCCCGAGCTGTACAATTCACCGGAATACTTTTTGATCCTCGGTCGCCTTCACGAACGCATTCAATACGGAGCATATGGTTGTCGCAGTTTTCGCCACACACATCCTTGCACTTGCAGGTGGATTCAAGTAGGTCGGTATTGAGAATAGGCTTGCAAGGTGTCACATAGAGGTTGGACTTGATGGGGTTGTACTTGGGCATGCGTGACTTGCCGGGAGCTTTGGAGGGCTTTTCCTTCTTCACCTTAACCTTCTTTGGAGCAGGCTCTTTTGTTTTGATTCCGCTCTTTTCGGCCATCTCATTGTGCCACTCCTGTAATTCAGGAAGCCGCATGCGGGCTGTCAACGGGCCACTCATATCCATATTCTTATACAAGGATTGCAAATGCCGGCACGGATCAAATTTTGTCAGGCCTGAGCGCCGTCCAGCTTTTTGCATTAAGAAATGTGTGTCGGTAGTTCCGCTCAATGGTGCATCATATTCACGAGCACATGAATTACATACAAGCCCGAGTCCATTCTGAAGACCACCATGAGGAAGACAGCGCTCGTGGAAAGCATTGTTGCAGGTGATACACGGGACCAAATTGTGCGGTTTCTTGAAAGCTTGTTCCGAGTTTGGATTCCGGTCGTAGCATGCACGGCAACCGTGTTGTGGACAGATCATTCCATTTGGTAAATTTGTTGCTACACGCTTAAAGTTCTCCTTTGTTGCGGGGTAGGTCTTGCCATTTGGTGCAATAACACGACAGCGGGCTCCTAAATCCCATACACAGGATGGGTGATAAAAGTGCGTACATCCAGAAACGCTGCATTTGATAGGTTTGTCCTCAGGGTCTTCCTCATCGTCATCATCGCTTTCTTGCTCCTCCTTTTCGATCTTCTTGACGCCATTCTGGCTTTTGCTGCCCGTGGATGCACTTGCGCGTCCACTAGCTTTGGACGCCGCCTGCGAGTCAGACGCTTCGCTCTTTCGATCTTCACTTCTATCATCATCGCTGTCATTACCGCTGCTATCTTCATCATCTCTTTCCTTTTCATTAGAACTACTACCTAGTTCCATGGGGTCAGCATCGATTTCCTCTTCATCAGCGTCCTCTTGCATAACACATGCGTAACAATTGTGGGAGTTTTTGCGACATTGAGCACACTCCAAGGACCCATGCACGGTTGCAGCTTCAATTGATTCTTCGGTAATCTCCTTGTAGCAAGGTCCGTGAAAGGCACGACCACACCCGAGCTGACACACCCATAGCTCCTCGGTACTATTAAGATCTCGCTTATAATGCTTTTCACCACAGAAGCAGCAGACAGATTGTTCTTTGAAAGCGACCGGAACAGCAATTTTTTTGTCTAATGCGCGGCGTCGCTGACGTGGCCCATCCACAACATTTGACAAATCCACATCAAGACGGACCTCTTGAACTGATCGACGTCCAGATCGCTTTGATGGAGTAGAAGAGGCACCATCTCCGTTTCCACTGCTAGAATTCTCCTCGTCGTCATCTTCACTGTCATTGTCATCATCATCATCGCTATCCTCATCGCTATCCTCATTCTCATCCTCATCCTCATCCTCATCCTCATTGCTGTCGTCATCATCTTCATCATCGCTATTGTCTAATGCCTTACGTTCAGCCAGGGCACGTTCTCGCTCAAGCCGCTTCTCTTTGAGCATTGCACTGCGCCGAGATCCAAACTTGACACCGCTTGTATGGGTTCGAGGAGGGGCAAACTGAGCAAGTTCGCGCATCTTATCAGGCTCCAGATCACCGCGTTTAATATCAAGCCAAATACGATGCTTTTTGGCCCATCCAAAAAAGTGAATGTGGACACGAAACTTGTCATCTGGGTCACCATCCTTAGAAATACTTTCCACGGAATCCTTGTCAGGTACAGATATAATTTCTTCAATTTTTGATTCAAACCACGTTTTCCACTTCTTTTGAAACACCTCAAGTTCCATGCCAACCTGAAAAGGCTCTGCTGCAAATGCGGTAAATTTAGCATCAAGCTCCTCTTCGGCGGCATCTTCTCCAACTTCTGCTTCACTACTGGTATCTGTAGAAGTGCCATTGGCCGCTTCACCGTTTGCCGGACCAGCCTCCACATGTGGAAGGCGTAACCTGCATCTTACGCTGCGCAGCCTTGGCCGTGTCTCGGCTCAGGCTTTGCAAGACCGGTTCAATATTCATGGTCCAAATAAACCTTCGAGCTTCCATGGTAATCAATGCATCACGTTCAGCACGTAGGCGGCATGTCTCCTGAATAAGTTCCTCTTCACTCTTCACTACAGCTTCGGAGGCATCCATGTCATTCTCCACACGCACGATATTGTTATCAATGTGCTGCTTGTAGCCACTCGTGGAAATGTAAGGGTCCCGCTGCTTGGGATGAGGCATTTTCAACAGGAGCTCCTGCTGCTCCGCCTTTTTGACGTTCGTGTTTTCATCTTCCCGCTTGGAATCTGCTGAGGCAGGGCGCTTGCCTGTGCCCCTCTTCGGAGTTTCCGATCTTCCAGGCGACTTCCGCTTGCGACCACGCGTAGACGTGCCAGCACGCCCACCCCGGGCGCTACGCTTGACCCCACGCTTCGGGCCTACTTCACTTTTTTTAACTCCGCGCGGCATTTGGGTTATGGCTCAAAATTTCATACACACAACTAACTGCTCTGGGTCACAATTCAATAACACGAAGCTGACTAGATGAATAGGCAAAAGATACACAAAGAGGTAATACGCTCGTCAAATGAGGGCACCTAGCTAGCAGAAACCCTCCTCGATAGAATCTTCAGACCTATTGATTCTCTGGCGAAAATACTTCGCTCGTTGCCTTCTTGACTCAACCAAGAATCTTGAAGAGACTTCTTCTTGTTCCACAAAACTCTTTTGAGATTTGCTGAAAAGTCCACTGCAATTGAGACGCCACAAGTCGTAGAACTTGGTCTGAAGGTCTTAAGCTTGCAAATCTGCCGCCGTTGGTCCACACCCCTTCACTTAACGAGCTCTGAATGCGTGGAGATTCGACCTTAGGCTGCTCCAGTAGTCTGTGCAAGGTCTTGAGTTGCTGCAGCACCTCAGGTCCTCGTCTTTGGCGCTTTCAAACGCAGTTTCGTGTACCAACGTTGCTGCAGCTATAAGTTTTTCCTTCTTATTGCTTGACTATTTCTCCACGACCCTGTCCCGCCCCGAGAGAGGGAGTCGCACAGCTCGCGACAGAGGCCCCCACGACAGCAACGCCCGCCTTCCGCACGCGTCACGCCGCGAAGATCCCGAAAGGGCTCTGCCAAGGCTCCGCAAACAGGCTTGGCAACAATCGATTGCATTCCTTTTTATTTCCATGTGCTCCCTCATTCACTCATTTCCCTCATTTCTCTTCTATTCAGGCACACTCCTAATCGTGTCTATCTGACCCCTACGGTACCAACTACCTCACTTACTCCATTATCACGCAGTGTACATTCATCCACTTACAGTGACGTATAGAAATACTTCACTTGTGCACTGTAAAGTATAGTGTTGAGCTCATTGTGCTGAATGAAAGACATTGAGGTGGTTGAGTCTACCGAAGACTCGGATGTTTTATGGATTTCTCGACGGAGTACATAGTACTACCTAGGTACTAAAACTAAAAGGAAAGCATCGAAATCGAAATGGCCGTCGCTGCAGTGGAGCGAAATCCGACGTTGAAGAATGGAAGGCAACAGAGACCGATCTCCCGAGCCATCCTTCGTGGATAGCTCACGTGGATTCTCCGATAGACGCAGAATTGGGGCATAATAAGTGAAGCCAGATTGGGATTTTGACGGTCCAGGTGCCTACTAAATATATGTAAATGTGTTGTAATAATGAATGAATGCGGATTCGATCGTACTCGCTGGAGGATGGACAGTGCTCATGAGCTTTGGTGTTTTATATCTTAGTGAAATGATCAACAGGACGGAAATATGAGATCCTTGCATGCTCTGGAATGCTTTGTGCGGCATTTCAGGCAATCAATAACGGCTAGCTATTGGCTATGAAATTGCCCATGAAGGAGTTCTGGTCTACTATGTGGTGTATAACTGAAGATATTTTGAGGACAGCCTGTTTTCTTAAAAGACAAGCGAAATATATAACTGACGAGATAGAACTGCATTCATTGAATAGGTTAGAGAAAACATGGGAATAGGAAGTGACCATCAACGACGCGAGGGGGAGACAGGTATTCCTGTTTGTAGAATGATTAAGTAAAGTATGCTAAGCGCCTTTTGTTCGAACAGGCAAACTCCGATGAAGCAAGGATAGTCCGTTATATTTTATGATTTACCATGGAAGCGATCATGCCGTAGTATAAAAAATAAATTTAAAAATAGTAAAAGACTTCGGCTCAGCTCGCAAGGACGAGAGATAAGCACCGTCGCACAACTCGTGTACATTTTGGTGTCATTTTATTTCGGTGGCAGTTTGTAAGTGTGTTGTAATTTTGTTCCTCCCCAGGGCTGGGCCAATTATAATTCATACCAATTCAAGCAGATTTCATTCGTGTTTCCTTTTGACGGTGTTCTTTGAAAGGAGCATGTAAGCTGCGATAAACTTAATTTTACCCTTCAAGCCTGAACGTTTTTTGCTTTTTTATCACCCAAATCTATAGTAGATGAATTGGAAAAATACAGCGCGTTTTCCCTTACACTTTAAATCAATCGCTGTAATTAAAGGCGAACAACGACACATTGAGCAAACGAGGTTTTGAGGGAACGCTTATTTCATACCCAGGCTTTAAAAGTTGATGCTCTACTTTCTGCTAAAGTGGAAATCAGAGGTATTTTTTCTTGCCGAGACTCCTCTCTGCGAAAAAACATTTAACCATCAATTTGAAGCCATTAACTTATGCCAGGAACATGGTCGTTAATTTCTATTTCTCCGAATACACTTGCTTGACTAGATCTCGCTCTTTTCACCAGAACATCCTCTTCCATCCCATCACCTTGTGAGCAACCTTCGCATCAAGTTTATTTTCGCAATTCTAAAAGGCAATGTTACTTTTCTCTCCACATTCTGTCTAAGATTATTACACCAATTCTCAATGTTAAGCATCCGTCGCAAACCGTTTGCAAAATTATAGACCAACAAATTGATGGATACGGGAATGCAGATCAATCCTTCGTCAACCAGACCCGCCAGGCAACCCTTTTACTGCCCTTTTCGCATCAAAATCCTAAATCCAGGATATCCTAGCCAAACATAATACGGGACTAATGTCATGTGTCCCGTGTCGGACTTTGCCGCAGTCCGGCACGAACAGTCCAAACCCTCATCGCTAAGAACCTTGTGCGCGAAAGCACCTACAGCGCTTTCTTCAAAACTGTTTTGTGACTTCGAACAAGTCACCTTGAGCTTCTACACCATCCTTCTCTAAGACCTGACTCGTTGTTTTCTGTTTCGAGGAGGTGGCTGGCGAGGTGTACGCATTGTGGGCGAGGGGCGACTGAGCGCTTTGGAAAAAGATTCCCCTGTGTTGACCTGGGCTTTCACGTGGGCTTAGAGGAACTGCGACCATGGAGCAAAGGAAAGAGGCTGCTGAACAACAGGAGGTTGCTGGCCAAGGAGACATACGAGGTCCCAGAGTCACATAAGCTAGATATCGACAAGCTCGATGCCTTTCTAAAAAAAGAGGTGCCGGGCTACGAAGGCCCCACTAAAATTCGCAAGTTTGCGCTTGGCCAATCAAACCCAACGTACCTTGTGAATGGAATCTATGTTCTTCGTAAGCAACCTCCTGGCCAAAGGTCCAACAAAACTGCGCATCGCACTGACCGAGAGTACTGGGTTATGAAGTGTCTCGCGGATAACACTGATGTCCCTGTACCTAAAATGTACGCTTATTGCTCTGATGAAAGCGTTTTGGGCTCAGAATTCTACGTCATGGAGTTTGTACGAGGTCGTATTTTTAAACGGGCGTCCCTAGATGAAATGACTCCTCCTGAGCGCACCATGGCTTATAATAGCGTGATCGAGACCCTTGCCCGCATCCACTCTGTGGACTGGCGTCACGTTGGCCTCGAGGACTATGGCAAATGTGGCGGAATGTACGACCGGCAGCTCTCTAGTTTGTCCCATGTCAGCGAACGGCAAGAAGCCGTGTCAGAAGAGGTTCCGCGAATCAAGGACCAGAAGCGGCTTGTCGAACGCATGCGCAAGTGCCTGCCCGACGATGAGGTTGCCCTATGTCATGGTGACTTTAAATTCGACAACTTTATTCTTCACTCTACCGAGCCTCGTGTAATTGCTGTTCTAGATTGGGAGCTCTCAACGATTGGTCACCCAAGCTCAGATCTTGCTAATTTCACAGCTCTTTATGATACTCCATGGACCTCCAACCCGAGCCCGACGACCTATGCTGGTGTCAACGGTATGCCAAACTTTGATCACAGCGGAATTCCCACAATGGAGGAGTTTATGCAGGCTTATTCTTCTCGAATGGGACGGCCGTACCCTGACCCATTTTGGCCATTTTATCAAGCATTCCACCACTGGCGAGGAGCCATCATTTCCCAGGGCATTGCGGCTCGCAAGGCTGCTGGCCAAGCAAGCTCGTCAACTGCAGGGGATTATGGGGCTTTGACAATTCAGCTCGCTCAAAGTGCTCGCACTTTGCTTGATCGTCTAGAGCAAACCTTTGTTCCTCCGCCTCTGCCTAGTTTTGTGGGTTCAACAAAATTATTGTTTGCTGATGCATACTGCCACAAAGTCCCCTCTGATGCTGCTGACTTTTTGGAATGCACGGCTGCGGCTGTGTTCTCTCCTGGGGTCGCCGCATACATGCGCATCATCAACAATAGCCCAAAGGGCAATGCCAACTGTGAAGTCTATGTCTTTGACAAAGAAAACCGTTCCGTTCTTCGACAATGTTCAACACCCAAGATTTCAACAAATAATGGTTGGGAGGCTGACGGCGTTCGTGTCGATACCAAAAGACCGTTTCAGAAGATCCGGGTGACGGCGCAGCAAGGGTTGGACCTCGTATTTAACTCAACAAGTCCATCCTTGACATTTGCCAAGCCGACCTCCCAAAGTGGGTCATATGAGGTTGCCTGCGCTGTAACAGGACAAATCCCAACCACGCAAACATCATCCAAAGATGTTAACGAAATAGGAGCTGGAAATCCACTGCAAGGTGTAGTGGCTGTACGCTCTCATACATGGGGTTCTCCATCTGATTATGGGCAACTATGTAGGACACAATCTTTAAGTGGACGCTTGGGCCAATCGAACACCACGTTTTCCGTACATCTTGATGCTGCGGGCTTCGGTAAAGGCGTTTGTTTTGGTGGACCTGGAGAGGTGACCTTTGTTCGCGCGGCAAAACTTGAGCGATTAGGCAGCAATCAGTTCAAACTACGTCTTGATACTGTAGCCGGGTCTGTTATCCAACTCGAGAGTAGCTCTGCAACGTCTGTGGATAAAATTGTCTCTCTCAAATTTTCGGTGAAGACTGTGAGCTGCAACACTGCAGACACGGATGTTCTTTCCGAAGTGATCCCCAAACAAAGTGGTCGCGCTTTCCTCGTGCAAGAACCCGCTGCAAGTGAGCTCTCCAAGATGTAAATCATCAAGTTCAACCGCTTGAGGTAGATCGCTTTCCTAACTTTATATCTAATTTACATGATACTCTTCAATGTATTACACCTGTTGAAAGCTTGTAATGCCTTGTCAAATTGCCCAAGATGTGCCCAATCCTTATTTTCCCCTTATGGAACACCACGAGCAACATGTACTCTAGTCTGCATCAATCCGCATCCTACTCTAGAGGCAGTCTCTGCTTTAGGATACAGCCTACTTTAGGTAGGTAGGGTACTATCACACAATTTATTTATCATTGACCTATAGTGACACAAGTTCCAATCAAAAGTTCCATTTTCAGTTAGTTTGTAGCCGCATCATCCCACTAACCTTGGAAAACGCTCATTCTCCCTTGCGATATACATACATTTGACTTGACTATTATAATACTTTAGTGGGCTATCTGAAATTCCCAATCAATTTGCCTTCCTTCGAGCTGGGCACTTTCAAATACAAGCCATGAGACCGCCGATTTAGATGTCCTCGAGGCGGAGGAGTACCACGTTTCTCAAGTTTTTAACCGGCATCTAAAACCCTCCTGCTATGCGAAACTCTAGGCAGAAGAAGTCGCACATACTTTCTTTCAAAGGTACAGAGAAGCTCTTCTTTCAGTCTAAAGAGAAGCCTCACTTGCCAGAACCTGCAAAGCGATAGCAGCTTATCTTGCGCCTCACGCAGGTTGTGGCAGCTGCGAGAACCTGCTTGGCCAATGTGCAAAGTCCCGGCTTCGAATGCGCTTGGCCTACCTTCGTCCATCAGGAACTTGGCGATGTATTAGGTACTAGAAAAGTCATTTTCTTCTTTCACAAAAATGAATGAAAAATGATATTAATTCTTTGCCATAATTTTCCTCAACGCATTGATAATAACTTTGAACAGACTTGTCGATATAGGAGACCAGCAGACCCGCAATCAGAGCGCCGCTTCCCATCACCACGCAGAGATACACCGAGCCTCTGCAGCCAAGCCGCGCCCAGCTGGCAGCAGAAATGAGAGCTTCGGCTGTGGCCTAAAACTGAGCTCGCAGCGTCACAGGAAGCTCGAGCACAGAGTTCGTCAGGCTGCGGGAGGCAGCACGCGCTCGGCCGTGTCGCGAGCAAGCAATCGAAGTTCCCTAGGTCAGCCAGCCAACGGCTTGAGAGTCTCGTTTCACCGAAGCAACACTCACTCAAGCAGAACATAAATTGCATTGCAAACACCAGGTGGTCTTGCCGCTGCTAAACGCTTGCTTGCAGACCCGTGAGGCTAAGAAAGCCCTCGCTTGATGACCTGTTGCGGCAATTGGTCCATCCTTCCTTTGAGTTTTGCTCATTTCCAGCGTTTGGACTTGTGCATGCCAAAGCAGAGCTTGAAACCGACGTGAGTGGTGCTTGTGAATTGCATTTATTAACTCATTGTGATAAGATCGTTGAGTGCTTTTTCTGACAAGGCGAAAGAGGTTTTATACACGAAGGCTCAAAAGGCGGTAGGTATTTGCCTTGCGAATGATACCAATGGAAACTGTAATAGACGAACATGAATCCGAAGAGGGGAGACGCATAGGGAGACTTGCGAAGGCAACAGGCCTGGCCATCGGCGTCGGATCTTCGCTAGGCCTAAATGCTGTTTTGTCAGCAGTTGGATATTTTTCAGTCCACCTTGGTGAAGGCTCTTTTGTACTCATCACATGTGCATTATACCTGCCATCCTTGCCTATGGTTCTGATCCTTTCCAAGCTATCGAGTCAGAGTCATCATGCGGATCGTCTGGGCCAGTTGAAAAGCGACGCGCGCTCAATAATTGTGACTTTTGTTGCCTCAGCTGGAGCACTTGTTATTACTCCTTTTGTGAAGGCAGATTTGATGATATTATTGGCCGTGTGTACGTTATTTAGCGTTTGTAGCGCTGTTGCCATGGAGTACTCTTTACAGATGGTGATGCTAAACGGAGACGATCCACAGGGGTGCGAACAGCTGAAGGCCATGCTATTTTTTGGTTACCAAGCCTCAAGCTTGATTTGCCTCGGAGCGAAGTTAGCAACGGGCTTTGATCCTGTTTCTGCACAAGGTGTGACTACTTTCTTTTACGCGCTTGCTGGAATCTCGTTGCTGCTTATCGCTCCTACGCTTTATTTTGCAGTCACATGTGCAAAAAAACTTTACCACCAGCCCTTGGGTAGCGCATCATCTTCAGAAGAGGAGCCTATGCTCGAGGACTCTCCTCTTCATGAGGAAAGTACTGGGGAAGAGGTTCCGTCAGATTCAAACGGCAGTAGCAACACTAGCGACTCTAGTGAAGAAGCCATTCCTGGGATTTTCATTCCTGCTCTTTGGTTGAAAGCATTTCGCCAAGCAGAATTGTGCTCGCTTACTGTATTTCTTACAGTATTAGCTTCAATGTTTGTTTTCCCATTCTACTCTTTTGTACCATCAAGTGGCGGCGATGAGGCATCGCAAGCACAACTAGCCTCAATTTTGTTCTATGCTAAGACATTCACTGATGCGCTTTCGCGTCCTGCCACGGTGGTACTGCCGCAAATCATTCGCAGCCGCTCAGTCTTGCTACTTGTTGCAGTAATTCGACTTGCAATATGTGTCCCCTTATTCTTCTTATATGTCTTTGGCAACTGCGTTCTTCCTCGTAATGATGCTATTTTTACGATCGCAATCGCAATATTTGCGGGTACATCAGGTTATCTCAGTACATTAAGTTTCCAGCTCCTGCCAGTTTCAGACCCTGCGAGCCCAATAACGCGCCAGGTAAGCACGATCATGAATCTTTCGCTTCAACTCGCATTTTTCGTGGCTGTGGGCCTCGCTGCGATCGTTTGTAAGATCTTCGAACTGTATTAATTATTCTGTTCCTCGTCAGTATTTTGCTTTCTTATTTCTCTCGCTCTGTGGAATCGCAAGACGAGAACGCAAAAGCCATAATGGATTATGTATTGTTCCTTAACGAGATCAATGCTGACTCTTTCTTCTGTTCGGGAATGACCAAGGGCAACCAAAAAAACAAAACAATGCTTGAGTAAAAGAAGAAATCATATATAGCCTATATATGTAATTCAATAATAATAATAAATAGAAATAAAAACAAAATTATCATGATTATTGTTGTTATGATTATTGTCATGGAAGCATCTGCAAAGTATAAACCGTTTGCACGCCTATCACAACTTCGTTTGCTGCTATCACTTACTCGCCTTTCCCCATATTCTTGGAGTGTCGATTAAAGAGGAACCCTTTTTTTTTTTCTTCAAATATTAACCCCTGGTTCTTGTAAATAATTCCTTTTCTTATATTGCACTATCATTATTGACCGTTGAGTACGCCTGAACCTTTGAGTTGCTAACATTTATGATCGAGGTGTCCCAACTTGCACGTTCAAGGTTTTAGCGTATCACTGAGATTGAGGATGTGGCTCATTAAGCAACAGCCGCCTTGAGTTTCTTTGACCATTCCTGCATCGCCGAGCGAGTTTTCTTGCGAAGGCGCGGCTTCGGACGTCGCAGAAACTGGGGGGTCTGCGTCGTGATTGTGAGCGATTTGAATAAGACTTTTGGTGTTATTTGTAGAGAGCGTTACAAGCTAGCTTGGGTGTTCTGAGATGGCCAAGGGCAAGGACAAGGGCAAGAAGCCCAAGCATGACGACGACGCCGACGAAGGGGGAGACTACAACGATGCTGGTGGAGATTGGGGTATGGGATACGAAGAACCACGCGTGGAGTGGATTGCTCCTGCAGAGCAGCTTCAACTTTCTGCTGAGGAGCTCGACACGCCTGCGGAGCCCATAGTTCTGCGCAATAAGAACCCTAACGTGCCGACGAACTCGCAAAAATATGATTACTCTCGCTCCCAGTTTGTAGAGGAGCCCCCCCTTCAGTACCAAGAGCTTATGGTGCATTTGGACATGCGAGGCAGCAGATTGCACAAGGAAAGTCAAATTGCGCAGACTCAACAGGCTTGGGAGCGCGAGGCACTCGACAAGCGCCGTGAACAGGAACGCAAAGCTGCGGAGGATGATGAAGAAGACACAAATGCGGGCTTGGCATCGCCCACTGCAGTCGCTGCAGCAGCAGTTGGTGGAATCCCTGGCGTCGATGGAGACATTATTACCCAGGATCCTATCGCGCAGAACACACCTAGCCAGAGTCAAGCGCCAGCCAAGGAAATCACAAAAAATCAGTTCAACTACAGTGATCGCGCAGCACAGACCTTTAATAATCCGAAAAAGAATCGTGGTGTAAGCACCAAACCGCCTGAACTACGACACTATCAGGACTCCGTGACACAATGGGAGATTTATGACCTTTACGTGTCAAAGTTTCTTGAGAACATTAAGGACCAGGAAATCATGAACGCAGCGGCAAAGAAAAAGAAAAAGAAGAATGGTCGGTCAATGACTTCATCCTCTATCTCCGAATATGATACTGTCGAAGGCGGTATTGGCGAGGACAAGGCTAAATCAAGCAAGGAAAGCGATCTTGTTCACGGAGAGGATATGAGCAAGTCGCTCAAGATTCTTGAGCGCATGGTAAATCAGAATGCCGAGTTGGAGATTTATGAAGACTATAAGTACTGGGAGGATCAAAGTGATCAGTTCAGAGATGGCGAAGGAAGTCTACTGCCGCTGTGGCGGTTCACACATGACCGCGTCAAGCGCAAGCAGGTCACCGCTGTTTGTTGGAATCCCGCGCTCCCAGACCTTTTCGCCGTTGGCTATGGAAGTTATGACTTTATGCGACAGGGCAGTGGTATGGTGTGCTGTTATTCACTAAAGAACACATCTGCTCCGGAGTACTCTTTCACAACAGAATCCGGTGTGATGTCTGTAGATTTCCATCCCCAGTCAGCACGATGTGCTCTGCTCTCAGTAGGCTGCTACGATGGTACTGTTATGGTCTTTGACGTACGCAGCAAACTTAACAAACCGATTTACATTTCTACAATCAAGACAGGCAAACGTAAGTTTCACATAATATGAGGTTATTTCACCGATTACACATCCAGATGAAAACGACAGACACATGTACTAACCCGTTATCTCGTCAATGTGCGTGGGCAATTTGCTCGAATATTTATTTACTCTCATATCTATTTACTTTTCAATTATTCTGCAAACACAGATTCAGACCCTGTTTATGGAGTGAAGTGGACAGAAGAGGAAGTTGCTAAGGAACCAAGCTTCTACTCAATTAGTTCAGACGGTCAGGTTGCTAATTGGTCCATGTCAAAGTCCTCCCTTAAAATGGAGCCTATGATGCAACTGAAGCTAATGCTGAATGACAAGGACGAAGCTGACGAGGATGCCACTCTGTCAGGCCTCGCGGGCGGATGCTGCTTCGCCTTTAACACTAAATCCGAGCACCTCTTCCTTGTGGGCACAGAGGAGGGCATGATTGCAAAATGCAGCAAGTCGTACAGCGGCCAGTACTTGCAAACCTATGAAGGGCACCACATGGCTGTCTACGCGGTAGCGTGGAACCCATTCCACCCTCGAGTCTTCCTTTCGTGCTCTGCTGATTGGACAGTAAAACTCTGGGACCACAACCTCCCACACCCGATCATGAGTTTTGACCTTGGAAACCCGGTTGGAGAAGTGGCCTGGGCTCCGTACTCATCGACTGTTTTCGCAGCAGTGACTAGCGATGGCAAGGTACACGTATTTGATCTTAGCGAAAATAAGCATGAACCCCTCTGCGAGCAAAAGGTTGTCAAGCGTGCTAAGCTGACACATCTTGCTTTCTCCACTGTTGCGCCCATTCTTTTGGTTGGTGATGATCGCGGCGGCGTCAATTCTCTCAAGCTTTCCCCTAACCTGCGTAAGCCAGTCCCCGATGAAGAGCAACTTCCACGTATGGACAGACTTCTAGCAGCTGCGGACACGTCTCAGACATTTCAGTAATTTCACAGCATTATCTATCTTAACTCATTAATATCAGATCATGCGCCTTGCTCATGTCATGAGTCATTCAAAACTGTACTTGGACGTATACTTTTTGTACATCAATGGAAAAAGCAATTATCTACTGGGATAGTCTTTATCAAAATGTACTGAATCTAAATTTACAATGAACATGTTTAATTCACCACTGTACTAGGTACGCATGATTGAATATGACACATGTCAGTTTTATCTAATGATCATTTCAACTCCGTTAGAGGAGTTGTTTCTTTCACGCGAGCGTGCTTGCAAATTACGGATCTCTACCAATTGATCTTCTTCGGTGTCCTCGGCATCTATATCATCTTCGTCAATACTAGTAGTCACAGATTGAGATGCGTGATTCTGTTGCTCTCTCATTAAATCTGCAATTGCATCATGAATACGCATACTATGACCTAAAGGAATTCGCAAACTTCTTACAGCACTCAGATCAAGACGGTGTAAAACAGGGCCATCTATCCGTTCGGCAAAAAATGCGTCGGCATAGCGTTTTCTATCTGCCTCCGTAGAGCTTGGCAAAATCAACGTTTCGATCCATATTGCTACCTCCGTCGCTGTCCACATATTAACCTCCATGTTCTTGAGCACATTCAAAGGGGCGTAGTTGTAATCAACATTTGGAGATCGGCGGCAAAGCCGACGTAGCCAGACATTACATGAAGAAATTCCATCACGGATGAGAAGCGAATTATTTGCCCCACCCCATATGCATGCATGAAGAAAGTATGTGCCAAGAGCGATTGAAAATAGCGTAGCAAACCACGTTGACACGTCACGACTACCACCAAGTGGGAAAACTAAGAACAGGAGGGGTGACATGATGCCAAATGTACGCAACATCGTATTGATCCTCTCAGCAAATATGGACCACCGGCGATGATGAATTGCAACAAGAACAATAACTGTCGACACGACAGACAGTAAAATCAGAGTGTACACTACCAGCATTGCCAAGTCAGCATTGGTGACAGCTGCTCTTTCTGGAATGCGGCTTCGTAAAGAAGAGTGCTGAACCACGGCAGCCAACAAAGAAGTTGTGCAGGTGGTAAGACGTGAACGTAATTCGGAGACTGGCAGGAAATAAGAAACGAGCGCAGACGCAGCGACAAAGAGTGCTGGGGCTAACTCCAACGCCCCGATGATGGGTGGCCTGTGCAGACTTATGATCCAATGAAGCCGAGAAGAACCACGCATCGGTTGACGTGCAACGTTTGCATCGTGGGGAAACCGATAAGGAGGTTTGAAATTTCCAGACAGAGGTGGCCAGCGGCGCTGCTCTGAAACTGTAAAGCTGCTCGTATATGTAGCGTGGCCAATCCTTGTGTCAGCTTCAACAAGACTTAGTGATGACAGATTCTGTGCAAAGCCAGAAAATGTTTCTAGAACACAAAGAACAGCAGTGGGCTCACGCGTAACAGACTGACCAGCGATTTCGAGCTGAATCACCATGTCTTGGTCCTGGAAAGGATAGTTTGCCACCTTGGGACTAAATGTCCATGAGGACCGCACTCGATAGTGGTCGAAAGCTTCGAGGCCCTCATGAGCAAATACTAGCTCCGGTACTGTCTTTGTTGCAGTGTTAATAAAATTAAATTTGGATAAGAGTGAATCAGAAGATTCGTCATGTAAATACTGGAATCTCTCGCCATGTTGCGCATCCTTGCATGTACGGTTAGCATACATCGCCTCGCGTCGAGCTGTCTCGACATTGTCAAAGTCAAGGTAATACTTGAGGAGAAAGAGTTGTAGATCTGCATTGAAGAGGCCCTTGCGAAGATCCACGCCTCCAACATCAAGCATAAACACTCCTATCCCATATACTTGGACTCGGGAAACTTCAACATTCGTGTTCGCCCCAGGATCGTCTGGTTTGGTTTCAGTGGAAAAGCGCCAGTCACTAAGTCTTAAATCAGGCCTATTTAGTCCCTGAAAAGCAGCGTCGGAAAGCTCCAATTTATACGTGTGATCATATTTGAGCCCCTTTGTTAAATTAAAAGCAATGTGAATCTTGAAAAGTTCCTTTTCCATAGAAAACCAAAGATTTTCTAGTTTTAGACTGTGCTGTGTAACTAGACCTAGCTTGCCCCCGTCTTTGACTTCATCAAGTTTAAGCCACATATTCTTTTTGTATGCAAACGTAGCTTTTGTAAAATTAGTGCTGGGGCTTGCGTTCCCGTCTGTAAAATTGGTTTTCTGGCCAGCATTTTCACTTTGCTCTGCAAAAAATCGTGCTTGCTCTACTATATAGTTCATGAGTATTGGGTTCTCTGGTGTTGGTGCTCCTTCAGCTATGGAAACGTTGGAAAATGCGAAAACCACCTCAGATAACTCACTCCTGACATTCTGTGAGCCTGAAGACGGACTCACGAGTTCAAGGTGAAATTTTGTGCGTTTAAGATTAAGATTTGCTGCTGCTTGCAACGCTTTAATTTGCTGCATTTTGACATCGTCGACACTAGTCAAGGGGCCCACAACTTCTTGGGCTCCGTTCTGGGATGTTGCAGCTACACTTGTTGAAATCAGTAACAACAACGCTGCCAGGATGCAGCACAAACGACACATAGGACCTGAGGTGGTCGAGAACGTGAAAGACACAGCTTTCTTTGTCCGGCTTCGACCAACTAAAGAAAACACACAAAGGGGAGAGGTGTTCGTAAAAATCAGTTCAAGCCAGATGGGAAAGGAGAACACGATGGTGAAACGAGTCTGCAATCAGACAGTTGGGCTCACGTGAACAATGGTAAAAGACCACCTTTCCCGATCTTTTGCTTGCTGAAGTGGGATCTGAAAGTCTAGTTTAGCGTAGTCCTTGGCTCTTTCTACACCAGTTGAACGAGCTTTTTGCTTCTCCCATGAAATGGTTTGGGGCCTTCAAGTCGATAGAAGGGACAGAATAATAAGCAATCTAAAGGATGCAGTCTATGACCTATATGTGCATAGGAGTTAGATAGCAGTGACTAGTACTACACAGCAGCACGGAATTGAAGCAGAAATTCAGGTCATCATTTATAATGTAGAAACATGCAGCTTTGGAACATTGTGTGAGCGATATTTTACTAGTGACTATTTACGACAGAGTGGTAGGTAAGCAGTGGTATGAAGATTTTTACATATTTGGAATTGTTAATTGTGTAGTCCTAGTTGAATATTTAATTTATTGTACGCCTGTGCTCCGCTGCGTGCGTAAAACTTTACGCTGAGCAGACTGTTGGGGCTGAGATGCAGACAACCTCGATGAAGAGGATGAGGAAACAGATGAGACACTTCCAAACCCCGCGATGACGCCTTCGTTCTTCTGAGCACGACTGAAGGCAGAACGTGGACTGCGAAGGCTGCCAATTATTTTAGAACGCTCGGGTGACAATGTGTTGGTCTCGATAGGGTGACGCATAGCTTCCACTTGACTCGATGAAGGTGATTTGAGTCTTGCTACAGTAGGGCGGGAGTCGAGTTTGACAGCTAAGCGGCTAACAAAGGAAATGTTGCCTGGAGAACGACTAAGATTCTTGCTAAACCCCTCGCTAATCTTGTTACGTAATTCTTCAACTGTATCTCCTTCGAGTTCGACCGATACCGGTGTGGTTGCGGAGCCCATTGAACCTGGTGAGATATACCCAGAGGCGTTCCGATCACATGAACGAAACATCTTTACATTAGGAGCACGAGCTCCGTCCGGGATGTCAGCATACATCTCCCCATCGTCGAAATCCATAGGGCCTGCAATATATGCGTCATCAATGTCGTCAAGAATACAATTTCCACTATTGGAGCGATCACGAGCATGGAGAGTAGATGGATGGCCTCCAAGAGCTTGATCCGCAAGGTAATCCATTTCCATAAGGGCTTCAAACTCTTGAGAGGACATACTTCCGTACTCCCGGGTACGTTGCAACATGCCTGGGTCAACATGAACCAGATCAGATCCGTGCTGTGATGTAGATCCCTGAGGTTGGGAAGCAAAAACGCGTTCCCGAAGGAGTTGTGCTTTACGAGAGTGAAGACGACGTTCGTACTCAAAAATCTCCTCCAGTGTAAGTTCATCTACGTCAGCAAATGGCCCGGACCGCAGGGACTCATTAGCTGTGCTGGTGGGGGGTATTGCTGAACCCATCAGCATTTGGTCCCCACCACCTGACTCTTGCTGCATAATCTGACGTTGCTGCATTTGATGATTATGCTGATGTTCGAGCAGCTGCATTTGAAGCGCATGCTGTTGATTGAGCTTGATTTGCTGGCGGCGTGCTGATGCCTGTTGCAGCTGCTGCTGGGCATTCGCTGTCCAACCCATGTTTTGATTTTGGCTCTGACTTGCGTTTATTTTCCCACGTCCAGTTTTTGCACGGAGCGGTGAGTCCAGCGAATTGGAGCGCATGCGCGGGTGCATACTGAGCTGACCACGTCCGCGATGTTGTGCCTGTCCTTGAGTTGCAATTTGTTGGGATCCCTGAATAGGTAGAGGTAGTTGATCAAAGTTTGCAGGGCTTGGTGCTGTCGAAGAGGATATGGACGCCGATGATGACAATGATGAAGATGAAGATGAGAGTTCAGCATACTTTGTTTCTGCTGTAGTGGTACCATGCGGCTGTTGCGTAAAATAATCTTGCACCTGGTTGTTATTGATATTTGCGCTGTTGATGCTGTTAATACTGTCTGCGTGCTGCAGTTGATGCAATCTCGCTCTGTCTGCAGCCTCAAAAGTTGGAGACGCCATGCGACGCGAAAAGGACCCCGTACACGACTTAGGTCTTCCCGAGGTATGCATACCACGTTGACTTCCCATCTGATCTTGATATGTTGCAAAAACTGCAGGTGGTTCTGTCGACCCAGAACTCGAGGGTCTTCGTCTGTGCCCGTGCTCGTCAAAGCTTGTTGATGAATACATCATAAGCTCATTGTCGCTACCGAAGCCGGGATCATCGACTGGCGCTGCGTCCGCACGCCCTTCACCGTCACGGCCTCGCAGAAGAAACTCGAGGTCTCGACTTGTGGGATCCTGCCGCTGGTAGCTCGGCTTTGCAGAGACGACGCTCGACGTGCTCAAAACCGAAGGAGATGGGGGCGCCTGCGACAGAGCTCTTGCAGAGATTTTGCCCTGTGAGGTTGAAATTGAAGTTGGTGTCGGTGTTGTAGAAGAAGAAGAAGAAGAAGAAGAAGAAGAAGAAGAAGAAGAAGAGTTTGCCAAAGTCGCAGTAGCAGCTGCTGCAGAGGCCGAAACAGACGTGCCGAAAGCCTTGTTACTTGGTGAGAGCCTCGAGCGAGCCGCGCCAGAGACTAATACAGGGCTCCTGCTTGAGGACCTTCTCGAGGCGGTCGGCGTCCCCGTTGACGCCGAGATTGTTCGTGCCTGTGGCACCGAGAAGGCGCTGGAATCCGGAGATTGCAGGATTTGTTGCAGTTCCGCGTTGCCTTGCGGAGTGATTGCCTGACCTCTTTTAGGTTTGACCTTGTTAAACGCAGACTTACTGTTGTTGCTGCTACTGCCTCCACTGCCATTGCTATTTCCACTGACGTGATGATGGGGGCTTTTATTGCGAGAAGCGCCGGAGCTAGTCAGACCACTCCAAGCCGTGGCAGTCACGGGCGAGGCCCTCGGCGAAGTTCTGCTCACGTACAGAGGAGAGGCAGACCTCCCGTGCGCTGGGGAGGTTCGCGGCATCGGCGACGTTCGCGGCGATCCTCGGGGTGACTTGCGGCCTGCCACGGGCGAAGGATTACCGCTTCGACGACCAGCACCTGAAACATTTGCAGCAGCAGCGGCAGCAGCAGCAGTAGCAGCAGCAGCGGCAGCGGCAGAAGAGAACGAAGATGAAGATGAGGACGACAATGGTAATGATGCAGTTGAGGGCGGAACCGGCAGCATCGCCGCATTCGGTGTCATTGTCGTCGACGCCATCGTTGGAACCCCAGTATTGTTCACATTCGTCGCTGGCGAACTGACAATGGTAGCGCCTGAAACCCCGGCATTGCCTGTGTTGTTGGCAAAATTTGTTGTGCTTGTGGAGCCAGGCAAGTGTCCGGAAGATGGATTGTTCAAGGATGAAGCGGCCTGAGATGAAGCTGAGAAGTTTTGCAGTGCAGACGTCGATGAAGATGATGTGGAGTTTGTGTAATACTGAAAACTTGGTGTCGGTGATATTGCTGAGGGGTTTGGGGAATTCCCAGCAAGATTTGGAGCGGAGTTGTGGGTTGAATTTGGAGCTGCAAAATTGGGATTCGAGGCGTGGATTTGCGAGGAGGAAGTATCGTCTTCGAGGGTGCTGTGAAGATGGTGAATAGCCCGTACTGGGATGCTTCTGCCCTGCGAACGGGCAGAAACGCCGCTTTGGGCAATATTATGGTGGTGCATGTGATGATGATGATGGTGCATGTGCAAATTAGATCCACTACTTATGCTGTTGCCGGAGCTTGCGGAGTTAGCGTTAGTGCTGTTGCTGTTGCTGTTGCCACTGTTAATTGGGTTCGCTTCGAGCACGAACGAGCCCTGCGGAGTGGAGCTGGAGGGGCCAGCAGCAGCCATGGAGGCTGGGGGTGCCAGGGGCGAGGAGCTCGAGCCGCCGGAAGGCTCCGCCATGCTGGGCCGCAGCGGTTGAAGGATTGTCTATTCAGAGTGCCGTCGCGTGGGATTTCTTTCTCGCTTTGATTGTTTTTCAATTCATTTCTTTTTTAGAAGTTGTTTATCATGATCATGATCAAAACAAAATAACAATTTTTTAAATTCACTTTATCCGTATAATTTCAATAACCATACTTTTTTTAAAGCTACAAATTTAGAATTATATATATATTTTTTTAACTTTAACAAAAGAAACACTAGTACTATTTACTATTAGCCGCCTAGCGAGGCAAATTCCTTTTCCTGTAAACAAACAAGGTTTGTTGAAACTTGAAACTTCAAGAGGCTGTCATGGCTCCGCTTCTCGTGCTGTTTACCGATGCTTCAATTGGGTTTCAGTTTCCTGAGTTCGCCTTTCTCTGTGGACGCCTGATCACCTGCGCATTTGTGCTGTGGCCATGGAGAGAGGAAATGCGGCACCTTTCTTAAGTTGTGGCTGTTGAAAATGAAATGAACACTATGATCCAAGTCTCTGCTGTGCTAGGTTCTACAAATACCTATTACTGTACCTGAGGATAAACTGTCGAAACTTGAACGATTTGCGGAAGAAGTTGTTCTGTTCTTATTAGGCACACGTGAATGCAGGTACCTACGCATTTCAGATCAGCATCCTTACCTGATGGTGGTTATCGAGATGGTTTTGCTTATGGTCTCTTCATGAAAGATGGAGAAGGAATACTACCTAGCGGGTTCCTCCACGCCTCAATTCGCTCATTCAATTCTATTCGTTTGCTGCGAATCAAAGGTAGTCTCTTCGCTGCTGTTTTTGTGTTGGTATTGTAAGGGCCTATGGTTTCATTTACTTTTTCATAACGCAAAATAGTAAATAACTTGAAATTAAAAAACTTTGAATAAATAAATAACTTTAAATAACTAATTATCATAAATCGGCAATTGGGGTGCGATGCGACCTCGAAGCCCCAACAAGAATCGTCTGGCGAGAGCTTGCTCAAGGTTTGGGCCGAATGACCTCCTGATAAGCTTCCTTGGTAGCTTTTGTCTTTGCTGTCGGTTGGTTGGCTTTGTTTTCAATCAAACTTAGTTTGTCTCATAAAAATTTGGTGTTTCGGGTCCTGGCTTTCAACATTTTTCACTAGTCAGTTTTTGCAGACGATGAGTACAGTTTATATTAGTTATATAGTGCACTTTCTTTCTTCTCAAACAGTCATTGATAAACGATGAATGAATAAATGAATGAATGAATGAATAAATGAATGAATAAATGAATGAATAAATGAATGAATGAATGAATGAATGGAAAGAACCTGGCCAACTTAGAGTCCGTTTGCGAGCTCTTCGCATCCAAAGCCAATTTCGAGCAGCTCCTTCGGCCAAGGAAGGTCGTACCCGGTGTCTTCTCCTGTCGAAGAGACTCTGGGCGTTGGAGTCGTGGCACCGGCATGGATTCGAGGCGACAACTGTCGCTCAGGAGCCCAAGCACGCGCCCCTTTAACACTCCATATGATTTATAGGACCACGTCGTGGTGCCCAATAGGTACTGACTGTATCATTCGAGTCCATCATCGCCACCGTCGCCATGTCATTATCGTGGTTATCGTGCTCTTCAACACGATCTGCAGACCGTGAATCGCCACGTTGCCTGAGCTCCGTGCGTCGTGGTTTGTTCTGATCGCTCTCATAGGTGTGCGGGTGCCATAGAATTGCTGTCTCCATTGTCTTTTGCGAGCTCTGCTGCGAAAAAGGAGGGACTCTTTGCAAAGCTGGAGAGCTGAGGCTGGGCCAGAGCTAAGCTCGTCATGGTGGGCTTTGACGTCTGCTCTGGTTTGCCTGGGTAGGAGTATTTGCCAAAGCACGACGGCAATTCCCCGCCTGTTGCTTGAGTTTTTTAACCAATTTGCGAATTTGCGATTCCTGAATTTGCCAACTTTTAGTTTGCCATGAGTTTTTGTTGGCCTGCAGGCAAAAGTCTACGAGGCTTTTCGAGTGCCAGGACCAGATGCTGCTGGGAACACCAGCTGGAGACGGCTTGCGTTTGTCTGCAATTTAAGCCTCCGATTTTCGGTGCCTCGAATCGGCCAAGCGCTGATTTCCGGTTCTGCAATCTCAAAGAAGCGAGAAGTGATTGGAAAGCTGAAAAGCATGAAAAACCACGAATTGGCCAAGAAGAGATAAGAAGCAAATAAGAAGCAAAATAGATAAGCAGCACACTAAGAGCAAACCAAAGCGCCTGGAGCGTATCAAGGCAAACCAAGCAACAGAGACGTGCGTGGTTGTGCCAGTGCTATTGAATTGCTTCAAGAATGAAGCTTGCGTGGTCGAGAGCGAGAGCTGCTCGCACGTTGGGATTGGATCGCGTGCGGGAAATGACGCTTTTCGATTTCCGTGCGCCTGAGGATCGGGCTGAAGTGGACGAGGGCAAATGGCGGGTGTGGAGCGATGAGGTTATGGGAGGCAAGTCTACGTGTACCTTCGAGAGCTCGGAAGAAGAAGGCGGGAAAGCCATCTTCAAGGGCAGTGTTTCACAGTACGTGCCCAGGGGCACCTCCCGGAGTGGCTTTGCAGCTGTCCAGCTGGTCATGCCAGACGCAGTTCGAGACGTGACAGACTTTGATGCGCTGTGCCTGCGCATCAAACTCGACAAGAGCAAATATACCGTCAATGTGAAGCCAGACAGCATCATTCCGGATGACCTTTACCAAGGCTTCCTTATGCAAGAGAATCCAGCCATGCACGGTGAGTGGTTTGATGCCATCCTCCCCTTCGACAACTTTTTGCTTATGGGCAGGGGTCTGGTGAAGCAAGACCAGCGGAGCTTCGACTACCGTATCATCGACGCACTTGGCTTCTCAGCGAGTGACTTTGAGGGTGATTTCCATCTCGAGATTCAGAGTGCTAAGGCCATCATCAGTTGGGATGAAGACAGTGAAGAGCTTATTCGGGGACGCACTCAAAATCTCAAGCCCTCCACCACTACTACATCTTTCTAGGGCTTCAATGCTGACTGTTAGTGCATAAAATCCTGTATCTTTAGCTCTCTCTTCTGATAATTTTAAAAAAACATTTCTTTAAAGTATAGTCTACATGTTTTTGGTTGCAAAGCTCCAAGGTTTAAGGTTTGACAGTAGCGCCCTGTATACAATGCACCACTTTGACGAGTACAAATTAACCCAAGTGTGCGTTGCGTCTTTGAGCAAGCGTATAACAACGGCATTTTCCTACGAGATGTGGAATGACTTTTACCAGTATTTACTTTTGAAATGCTTTCCTGGCCATCTTTAAATAAGTGAAGCATAATTTGTGTGCGCGTCCCAAGCGCTTCCATGCTGCAGAATTTATCATGCAATGATTCTTTTCATCCACTCTCCGACAACTTTGTCATGCATGATTTAAAGAGTATAAAGACATAGATCTGGCGCTAACGAGCTCCTCCAGAGGTACCTTTTTGAAGAGGCTTGAACTAGTCAATAGCTTTTTTTGATCTTGTCTCTTGTCATCGGCCCAGGAGGCTTGAAAATGTTCTGATGGGGATGGGGGATCTAGTTCAATCCTTCCAACTGCGAGAATGAAATTTGCATAAGATGCCCCCGAGGCATTCTGAGCTTGATTCTTACCCTGGGTTGAAGCCCCCGCCAAACTAGGTAGGCTCCTCGACCTCTTCATTGCATATACGTAACGACTACCTGGTAAAGATGAAGTCTGTTCTGCTACAAGAGAACTTGTGGCGATCTTGGCCATAAATCGCATGCGCTGCTCTCGAGAAATAAAATTAGACTCTGAAACCGACCAATTTTTGCTAAGCTGCTGAGCATCATCGTAGATTTTCGCACCATACGATGAAAACCCGTTCCAAGCAAAATCTAAGTCGCCACCAGCAAAGCGCACTTGTTGCCATAACTTAATCGCAGCAAAAACATCCTCTGAGGCTTTTCTCAAAGCCATGGCATATTTAAATCGAACTTCATCCCGAGGTCCACACTCCTTACATCGTGCTAAGATCTTTTCGCGTTTTTTAATGAGCTCTATGGTCCTGCTTTCTGCCATCACGACAGGATCGAATCGAGCTAACTCCTCGCGCCCTTTCCAGGCGCTTGCAGCTGGGTAGCCCTCAGGCTGCTCAAACCTATTGCGGTATTCTACATCAATCGAACGCTTGCGCTTCATTTTTGCGCTACCACAATTCACAAGGGTGCTTTGCCTTCACGGTCAGCATGCATGAGCATAAGTTACCATGTGAAGTGCCAAAATTCGGTGTTTACTTTTCTAATATTTTGCAACCAGATTGGGAATGTAGCAAATGTACACTAAGCCTATTGCCTATTGTGTACTAAGAAGAAAGCAACGAAATATGCAGCTGGCCACACTTAGGGCGCGGAGTTTTTTCCCTTGTGCAATCTAAGGGAATAACATAAAACCTAATAAACAGGCCCAAATCTAGATCATACAATCAACACGTTTCTTTGTGTGCATTCCTCTGCCTTCCACTTGATTTATCCTTTCGTGTGAGCATATGTCCTAACATAAGTTGTAAGTATTTGCAAAACCTCAAGCATCGTGTAACTTTAAAATACGCAATTGGTCTACAATAGCAAAGAGCTCTGTCTTCTACACTACAAGTATTATTTGCATGTGCTACTATGATTTGATCCACGAAAGAAACGTTTAGAGCAGACTAAAAACTGCTACAATTCTGCAGGACAATCGAGATCCAATTGGAGAAATTAACGAAACTCCATTGCCAGGATTATTTTATTGAGTCTCCTCTTATATGCCGCGGCACGTGCTTTTGTGAGCCAGGTTGATTTAGATTACCCAGAGAACCTTTGCGGCACTTGTAACGGATAGCTTTATTTATTCACGGAATTCCGGCTTTTTAAAAAATGGGCCAGATCGGAATTCCGGGACTGTGATGATGAAGCGAAGCATCAACATACAAACAGATACACCTGATCAGGTGCCAAACCAAGACTCCCGTCACCGTTCTGCCGCTCGAGGTCCTTCAAAGAGACATTCTAAGGCGGCTTGGCCATTCTTATTCCTTCAGTGTGTACGTCCGCGTGTCTGCGAAGCTTTCTCCAGCCTTAATCGGGGAGAGGCGAAAGATCTTTCTCGTTCTTCTTCCTAACGACGCGGGAAATACTTTGCTCGGCTCGCACATCTCCGCGTTTGGGCGATCGCACTTTGTTGAAACCTTCTTGTGCACCATCTAACTGTGTGTGTGTCGATTTGCCTTCTGTTCTGTTCTCGAAATTCACACTAGATCGGTGAGACCAATTCAAGATGTCGAACCATGCAGCACTCATCAAGAGCTTTCAGGAAACCACTAGCATGGAGGATGAGTTGGTGGCAACCTCATACCTCGAGGCGAGCGGTTGGCAAATCGAAGAGGCTGTAAGCTTATTTTTCGATGGTGGAAATTCACGCACCAATGCTGCTATGGCTGCATCCGCTGCCATGGCTACATCTCCGGTTGCTGCAACCTCATCTTCGTCATCATCGTCGGCAGCAGCGACATCCTCGGTATCAGGCGCTCAGCAAAGTTCAACTTCCTCAGGCACAGGGGGGTCCGCAAATGATGGAGGCACAAGTTCGCAGCATTATGGAATCGCAAGGTGTGGATGAACTTACAGCCAGGGCCATTGCGGAGGCACAAGGCCCCTCCGCACCAGCTGACGCGGAGGATGATGTTCGCGCTCCGATCGCTCGCACCACGGGAAGGTTGTTCGACCAGAGTCACAATCCAGGATTTCTGTTCGGCATGGATCCAAATCTGACATATGGTACGCCAGGCCAGGTTGCGTTCCGCAACTTCGAACAGGAGGCCCGCGAAATGGAAGCCCGGGCTCGTGATGGACTTGGAAACACATCTGTGCCTGTACAGTCAATGCCGCGCGGCCCCATTCAGCAGAGTAATATGTACGGCGATGCTGATGATGATGATAAGGACGAAAGCAACTACATGGACTACGAGAATGAGGACAACACGAGTCGTAATGCTAACTTGCAGACCATTTTCGAACCTCCACGCGAGCTCATGTTTCCTGGAGACTTCGAAGCAGCGCGCACAGCAGCACACTCCCAAAAGAAATGGCTCCTGGTTAACATCCAAAAGGACGGAGAGTTCTTCTCATATGTTCTCAACCGAGATCTTTGGCGTGCTGACGTTATCAAGAGCTTAGTTCGTGAATCCTTCATCTTTTTCCAGCGAGAATTTAACGATTCAGTTGCTCAGAACTACATCCGTTTGTACAAACCAGAGACATTCCCTCATGTTGGTATTATTGATCCTCGCACAGGCGAGCTTGTTTCGACCTTGAAGCTTCACACACGTGCTGCCGAAAAGGACCCAAATGATCTGCAGTTCATGTTCATTGAGAAGGCAGATTCTTTTCTTAGCTCCCATCAGATGGAGCCAACTGCTCGTGTCACCCCTCCACCTGCACCGGGCTCATCTTCTACTCCCCCGGCTTCGCAAAGCATGCTCTCCCCTGCTGTTTCGCGTCCTGAACCTGCAGCAGTGCCTTCGACGCCAACTCCTCCGCCTGCATTGGCCATCGCTTACGAACCACTCGAAGATGAACCTGACAAATCGCAGAGTGGAGTTACCCAAGTTCGGATTCGCCTGTTTGATGGTCGCATGATTGTTCGCTCTTTCCTTACTAGTCAGAAAATCTCCCAGCTGTTCTCCCTTGTTCACTCATTGGTTCCCGAGACAAGTACACAGCCATTCGATATAAGTGGAGGATTCCCACCAAAGTCGCTTCTAGATAAGAAGGAGAGGACCTTTGCTGATGAAAACTTGCTTCGTGCAAACCTCAAGGTGAAGTGGGTCGACTAAGATATTTTGAAAGCGAACAAGCCATAACCGCTTGTAGGGTAAACCCGGGGACCGTTCTCGCTGATGCGTCAAAGACGTACCATGGTAGCTATGAAAATATTTTATGGTGTCTGCAGCGCCTTTTCTTAGCTCGCAGGCAATACCCACTCTGTGACTACGACTAGGTTGCGGTTGATTCTACACTCGTGCAAAGGATCGAGATGGTTCGGTGCAAACATGTTAAGGGGGTCTTCTCAATTGTGAAGCGAGGAATAGTAGTATGTAGGTACAAAAGCAAAGGGATTTTTTTATATTTTTATTTTTCTCTGAAAAACAAGGGCAACATCTCCGCTTGCCACTTTTAGAAAGTGCGGAGGATCTCTCAGAAAAACTCCCGAAAGCAGCTAATAGAAAGATCAGACCACTTTCCCTTGTTCGCAACAATTGGAAAACAAGTCGTTGCCCACACAGAATCCAGTCGGGGGCTTAATTTTTTGAGAAAGTATTAGTATAATGTATGTCACGATGAATTGAAGGTATGGGGGAGCGCACAAGCGTAAAGAATAGCCGAATATTAGAATAGAAGCAACCAGGCAGACTTGAGGCACTTCACAATTGACTAAACTTCTGGTTTCAGGTCACACGGCTGCCCACAAACTCTTCCTGGGGCCTGGCAGCTACACTAGGCTGGTATGTAATTGCACGTTTGTGTTGTTCCTTAAAGGGCGCCAACCAGTCCTGGACTTGTTGTTTCGTTTTCTTGCGGGCCAGAAAGGCCATGAGCTTGAGCAATTGGGTCCTGACCCCAGTTTACGTAATCCGGGGACTCACTTGCGTGGTACTCTTCAGCAAGGCTTGAAACGATCTCACGGGCGCTGTCAAACTCTTCGAGACTGTCAGAAAACATGGGTTGTTGACGGTAGTTCTCCAAGAAAGCATTGCGCTTACGCAGGCGATCGTAGGAGCGAATTGCGCGGCGAAAAAGTTCTTTCATGCAAGTATGGTTGGCCAACATCATACCAGAAACCTTATTTTGGGATTCGACGTAAGGTGACTTACGCGAGAGAGCAACCTGGATCGAAGCTGGGCCCCATGGGATGAAGTTTACAAGTTTACGCTCACGGATACGTTGAAGCGATTTGTGCACCTGGCTTGGGTCATCAATCTCACCCTGAATAATATTAAGGATGGAAATATAGCATCCGCGGCGTGTGGATGTTGAAACCATCGAATTCTTAGGCTGCAAAAGACGGCGCATGACATCAAGCACAGAAGTCTTCCGAACCGAGCTGGTTTGGGACTGTAAGGTGAGTGGGGTGTAACCGCACATAAGGAAGTGGCAGCGCGGAGTCGGGATAAGAGAGGCTACAAGACCAATCAAATCATTGTTCATGTAACCCGGGTACCGCAAGGTTGTGGTACTAGCAGCCATGACTGTACTGACAAGAGAGTTAAGCTGAGATACGCTTGGGTTCGTGATATTGAGCCGCTCAGTGGCAATTCGGTTCAATGCGGTGTTATCAAGCACAACAACGCAGTCTGCGTTAAGAGCCAAGCGCTTAAGAGATAGAAGAGAGTTGTATGGCTGAACAACAACATCACTGGTACCAACACCAGATGACCCTTCCTGGGACTGATTGGGGAAAACAGAGTAAGTTTGGATAAGCTTTTTCGGAAAGTGGTCATTCAGTCTCTCCAAAAGGTAGGAACCCATGCCAGAACCGGTACCACCGGCAATGGAGTGGCACAGCACAAAACCCTCCAAACTTTCACTGTTGTCTGCCTCACGATCAATCATATCCATAAGCTCTTCGTGAAGTTGCTCACCCTGAGCGAAACCAGATGCCCAGTTGTTTCCGGCACCGCCACCAGCAGATTCACCGCCACCCATGAAGCAATTCTCACGATTGTAAAGGTTGCGGTAGCTGTTTCAATTGCATAATTTTAAAGTTAGGCCCAAGTTGTTCAAGTTAATTATTGTTTTCTTTGCACTCAAAGCCTGGAAATCGCCATGTGCTACTTACCTGCTGCTCAAGATACCTGCAACCACACGGGGCTCCAGATCCATCATCAAGTTACGAGGAACATAGTGGTCGTCATCAGCCTGGTAAAAGAAGACATCCTTCCGGTCTGTGCCGTTCATAGCATACGGCTGCAAGACACCATCAGGGGAAATGCCATGCTCAGCAGTAATTTGTTTCCAGAATTCACTCGCAACTGTATTTTCAGCAAACCAATTTAGACAACGACAAGTAAAGTTAGTCTACATAATTTCAAGACCGTGGCTAACAGCTCCCTACAAATGGAACAGCTTTCTGCACAAATAGATTATAAGATCTTGTTTACATTCTGCGTCCGAATGTCAGCTTTGAAAGTTGCATAAGGGAAAAATCCAACTTACTCTGGTTACCGCACTGGCCCACCTGAAGCGTGATGATTTCGCGGGGCATGGTAAAATTCGCTTGCAAGCCTCACCCTTCAACTGCAATCTGTTATTCGGTTTGCACAAATACAAACGAAAAGGCTTTAGAACAAAGGCTGACAAAGCCACCAGCGACAATGGGTAAAACGGCGATGCTGATGGCAACAACGCGTGGGCTGCGCTCGGACAACACAACCCTGTGTAGCTAAGCCTGGGCTCGACGACAAAGTATCAAAGCTATCCGATCAGATCGTCACGTCACCGATGCTTTCGGCGAGTCAACGAAGTGCGCAGGTTTAAGGATTGGGGATCGCGCGATGGATGGGCAGCGACTGTTATACCAACTTTTGATGTTCTCCATATCAATCTAATTTACCAAAGCTACTACTAAGGTTTAATATATTTGATCATTAGCAATAGAGTTGGCAGACGGCGGTTGGTGGGTAAAAAGAACTGTTCTACAAACGATAATTTAGGGAAAATCTGAAATTCGAATTAGCATGTTAAAAAAGGCTTTCAATAGATTTCATAGACTGTAAGGACAGTATGATTGTTTACTTTACATAGTATAATATTATAAGCAGTAGTGAGGAGGCAGGTTGTATGTACATTCAATGATCGAAGAGGATTGAAGTTGAAGCAGATTATTTCTGTGGCTGTTCACCACGTTGTTGCGAGCACTTTGCACAGTAATCTAATAGGCAAATATTGCAATGATACATTGCTGCAGGGGGGGCGTGGAAAGCGTCACAACGATCGCAATAGTATCCCTTCAGGTATTCTTGGTCGTTTCGACGGTCAGCCATTTGTTGCGGCGTCTGGAGCTCATATGTATGTGAGCGGTTTCCAAAGCAGTCTATAACCTGTCGGGCCCTTTGCGAGACTGGGACAATCCTAGAGCTCTTACCAAATCTGCGCCTTGCACAGGCACAAAACATTTTGACAATACAAGGGAATGCGATGAAGCAAATCCCGAAGAGAACAATTCCAGCTATCATAATAAATGAAATACCTCCACTAGTGTCACAAACCTCCCATTCGCAAGGACACCATTCCAAATTAGTGTTCATGCAGGTTTGAAATGCAGAATAATTTGCTGGAGCCCCAAGCACTGTCTCAAGGTAGTAATTTGCTTCGTTCGTAGAGTTGCTCAAATAAGGCACGCAATCATCATCCTCCTCACAAATCATATACTCAGAGAGACAGTTATTGTCAATATAGTATTGTACATGAGCCCATCCACCATCGTCCCGTGTAAAATTCTGGCCTACTGGGACGCAGTAACCAGTCCAATCTTCGCTTATACAGACTCCAACATTAGCGTCTGCAGGGCATGGATCATAGCCATACACTGTCTGCACTGTCGCGGTTGTTACAGCCGAGCTTTCTAACTCCAAGCTATCTGAGTTTCCCACAACTAATCCTTCAGAGCAGCCGCAAATAAGGTTTTCTTGTGTTCCTTGTTGGCAGCCAGGGTCAGTCGGGTAGCTTGAGCAGCGCGAGCTTCGAGAGTAGTAAGACGACCTGAAATACACAAGTGTTGCCCAAGAATATCCAGAATTAGAAACGTAATAACCACTCGATGAAATATAGTATGATCCGCCACCGGAGGATGTGTAATATGTCCTCGAAGACGACGAGCTGCCTGAAAGAGAAGAAGAGCCGCTTGAAAATCCTCCAGAGGAACCTTTGTTATGAACAAGAACACCTTCAACGAAGAACCAATGCGTTGGTTCAAGGCGTAATGTATATGTGGGAACTGCATCAGGCATGTGAACTAGATCAGTGACGTTAGCCAAGACAAGGCTTCCTGTTTCAGACATGAGAGACTCGTTTTCCTGCCGCATTTGCACAGCCTCCATACGATAGGCTGATGCAGTAGTATCTGGTCGAAGTGAAATGACTTGTTTGCTCTCAAAACTATAATAGGGATGGTCTGGGGTTGACCAGATGAAAGAACCTGTCTCCATTTCTAGTTTCATTAGCTCGTTGGCTTCAGATGCGATTAGATCTATCACGTTGGCCTCCACAACTTCTTCTAGCTCAAGATCATACGACAGCACACGATCTCCTGGTTTTATATCTTTAATCGCTTTAAGAGACTTATCAGCCATATGTACTCGCATCGCGCCAGTAAAGCAAGAGCGGCCCTGTGATAACGTCGGGAGTAGTGCAAAGAGGGTAAACGATACGCCAACCCACGACATATTGCTGCTTGAACGCATCTTATCTTTTACAAAAGAAAGACGACGACAAGAAAAGATCACCTTGTTCGAGTAGCACGGTGATCTTTTCTGATTGCTGATTTGTTGCTAAAACTTTTAGAGCAGAAACCGGGTTCGTTTCTTGCGCCCTAACAATACAACTAATTACTTATGCTGAATGGTTATGAAGCGCCGCCAAGACATCTTTAGGTAATTAAAGTATTTGGTTTGCAAATCCGCGCTTGGCAAGGCTCGCTAAGTCCTGCTCCACGACCTTCTCCCGAAGTTTAGCGCGGACATGTTCCATCTCGTATATTCATGTGTGTGTGCAATCTATATTGTGAGGAGTCTATGCGAGAATGATTTGCTAAAGAACTCTTAGCGCTTCTTTACACCACTAAGCTACGATTTGGCGCGGGCTTCGTTTACCAAGCACGACTGTGCTAGAGATCCGTTAAATGAATCTCAGTGCCTAGCTATTCATGGACAAGTGAATCAAACAGTCACACAATTTCAATTATATACAGATCTCCAGTAGGCACTAGCCTATGATACTGCCTATGAGTGTCTCACCTCCACAGCCACGAAGATCAAACCTTTAGCTTTCCCTCACAGTGCATTTCTGCTTCATAAGTCTGTATTCACAAAGCTTGCTTTGATCACGAAACAAATGAAGCAAGAGGATCCATGATCACTTCTGCTTACTTACCAGACCGAGAGTATCTGCAGTAGAGTCTTCCTAACGCTTCGCGTAATTACGCGCCTGAAACCAAGATGGAGGCCATTTGCAATTTTCTTTATTACCTTTCAAAGTTTTTAAAGTTAGTTTTATATTAAAAAAACAACCTTAAATGGGTACTACTACTGCCTAGCAGTTTTTATAATGACCTCTTTATTTATTTTATAATGTTAATTTATTTTAAACTTTGAAGAGAAATAGGTTCTACTGCCTAGTTAAGGGAGGCAGGTAGGTAGAAATAAACTTTAAAAAAACTCGAAGGGGTACTTAAGTTTTTTCGTTCTATGTTTTGCTTTAGTGTGTTTTCCCTTTTCCTGCTTTTTCCTTCTCTAGAATGTGCGGGTCCCATGCATGTCCATCTTGAGAAAGGTAATAAGCGGTCAAGTGATTTCCCTGGTACTGGTTTTCTTGGTGAACTATATAGCACAGCGATGACTCTTTCTCCAGCCTCCAGTGCAGTGTAATGCGATGTTTACGATGACATTCAAGACGCTGCTTTTCGCCTTGCCAATCCTTATGAAGCTAAGCGCAACTTGAAGCTTCTTGAAAACCTGAAGGGAATAAGCACTCAGGCCGATCAACCATCCGGTGTTTCGATGCGTTGCAATACATGGACATTAAAGGAAACGCCACGGGAAATTAAGTCCATCCCGACTCGTTGGCTTTACCCTTCGAATCGTGCAGGATCCGGGGTATATGTAATATGTACATGTCATTCTTGTTCTGGCAGTGGTCATTTCAATTAAATTCAAGCCTAGTGTAATCCAGTGGGAACCAGAGAGCAGCTTCAGGCTCTTGCTTCGGCTGGACAGCTTGCTATAAAGGTCTTCGCTCGCTGCTTTGACGAGAAGCAGAAATTTGCAAATCTTCAGCTCGGCTTGAACTCCGAAGCAAGGTGGTCTGAACTTCCGCCCAGAACCTCAGGTATTTCAGGTGCCAGGAGACTGAGCAGCGCGATCAGTTCTCTGGCATCATCGTCCTCGTCAGCACTGGACACAGCAAGAGCTACCGCAAGAGTGTTAGGTGTTGTGGTATTGCAGCATTTTAGTTTTCCTCACTTTTCTGACTCTTATTGAAGAGCAGGTTTTTCGGTGACGTCGAAGTTGTAACAACAACAACAGCGCGACGACACTCTAAGCCACTCTTAGCAGCTTCTACCAGGTTCTTTGACGACTGTACTACCTTATCGAGGCGCACAGAACCTCAACCTGCGCGGTGGAGTCAAGGCGTCTTAGGCACGTGGCTCGGGCCAGGGGACATAGGAAACACGGAGTTCCTGGTGCAAGGCGTTTCTTCGAGTTCGTCTGCCCGGCGTGCCTGAGGTTGGTACGAGTTCTGCGTGAGGCAGAGATTGACCAAGGTGATTCCAATTGGTGACAAACTACTTGCTTAAATACTCGCCTGCTAGCTTGCTCACTCGCTTGCCTCGTCTAAACAAAGAGAGGCCGCCTTGGTGAACTTGACTTGTTAACGTCAATTAGGAGCATAAGAAGACATTCTCTTTTATATAGGCCGCTCCAAGAGACGTGTGCTGTATTACTTGAGGGCTGAGATTGTTGAGGGTATTAATTTGCGAAGACCTGCGGTTGGCGAACAAATAATGGAGGACGACGACCTTCCTTCTCTAGACACTTTACCATCACTGGTGCCAGCAGCCAAGCCAGCGGCGAAAACCTCCAAGAAACAACAAAAGCCACCGCCTATGTTGTGCTTTAAGGAGGAGGAAGAAAGCTCCTTGGAGGAGGAAGAGGAAGAAAAGGAGTTTGGCCACACGCCTCCCGACTACGCGAAAAATGTGTATAATAAAAAGGGGAATGGCCTCAACCTGTATATTGAATCGGAAAAATTACCGAACTACAGCTTTGCGTGTTGTGAAAATAAGAGTAAAAGTAAAAACATGCATGAGGGGAAATCGGCATCTCAAAAGTCACGCAAGGAGAAGTCAGAAGAGCTTCATCCTGAAGACTCGCCCAAAGGTAGAAATGTTACGCTGCCGAGCCACACAACTTTGAGCTCTCGCCTTGAATATGACACTGACGAATCTGAAGAACCATTTACAGCGTCTTCCAACGTTAAGGTTTTGGACAATGACTTCGATCTTGAGGAGCCATTCACAGCATCATCCACTCGAGATGAAATTGGATTTGTACCACGAATTGAGCACATCGATGCTCTGAATGCTTATACAGAGCATTTTTTCTTGGAAATGCGAGATGGAGTTAGAGTCAAGGTGAGCAAAATCCAGCTCATTCCAGACAAGCAGCCCGAGCAAGTGATGCTCTTTTGCTTGCCACTGGGTGCAGACGGCCTCTTCACAAACATGCCTATCATCGAAAAGTATTCTCAGAAATACACCCTTCTTACGTGGTGTTATCGTGGTCTTTTCGAATCAGAAATGCCAGATTCTAATCGCAGTATGTCTATTCGCGATCACGCCGAGGATGCTAAAGAGGTACTAGAAAAGTCGGGTTACTCTTGTGCAGAAGTAATTGTAGCTCATTCCATGGGCTGCCAGGTAGCTTTAGAAGCTCTGTTGCTATATCCTGATATGGCGAGATCGATCATTTTAATGAACGGTGCTGCTGGTCATGTCTTCGAAACGGCCTTCCAACCCTTCCTCCGTATCCCATTCGCAGGCGCGATTAGTGAACGGTTGGTGAATACAATAATGAACCATAACCCACAACGGTTCCTTGCATTTTGGCACAAGGTGATTAACACAGCTGCCTGCGAGACTGTTTTGCGAACAGCAGGGAAGGTTGTTGGAGCAGCGACTTGGAAAAGACTAGCAGGCGACGACTACCTTTCCAAAGTCACCCAGCGCTATCTTGGTGGTGTCTCTGCAGACGATAAAACTGCGCGCAACTATTGCCAGTTTTTCCAAGAGCTCCATGCTCACTCTGTCTATCACCTGTTGCACCAGATTGAGCAGCCAGTATTGCTTCTTTCCGGCCGATTTGATTACTTTACTCCACCTTACCGTATGGCTGAAATGGCGTCCTGTATGAAAAATGCTACTCATCATTGCGATAACTTTTCCACTCACTTTTCTATCATCGAACACCCGGAGTGGGTACTGAGCCACATTAAGACATTTTTAGACTCCCAAGAAGAAAGATGGAAATAAAATAGCGTGACTTGTTGAAGTATAGCTCGCTACTTTCTTATTAGCTTTATTCGTTTCTTCTATTAACTTATCTTTCTTTGCGAAAGGACCTGTAGATGTTTTGATCTTCTCGCGCATCAACCATTCTCTTGCACTTCATATCTTTTGTTACCTTCATCATAATCCTTGTTCGCTGAAATCGCTTTTGATTATGCATGAACATCGATACAATGACAGCGATCCGTATTTCAACTGTTCCCTATCATGGCGAGCTATACAATTTAAGAAAAAAATGCTGTAAGGATCCTTTAATCCGTTGCGTCCACGCTCTTTGGTACAAGCTTATCTTCTCCAGCTATGAATAATTATGTAAAACCCAAAATGCCAGCCCCTCCTAAACCTGTCGGGTGTAGACCGTTTACGACTCAAAATTCGAGGAAGGACTTCCGCCAAACTAACATTCTGAAGTTGGAGCAGCTAAAACAATACTCATGCCATGCCACTTACGGCCACAACACGTGAAGCGAATTTTAGATAATGTAGCATGGTAAATCTATTTGATGGGGTTACTTCATAGACATATGAGTAAATGTCCCTGGTTGAGTTTGCCACAGTTCTCTTCATTACAAAAATCCGCCCGAAGATCGTTTCAGCATCACTTCAAAAGAGAACAAGTTTTCGATTGTTGCTGGAGGTTATCTTGATAGATTCTAGCGCATCTGTATTGGGGTTGGGCTAAGATCAGAACCTAAAGTACATCAAGTTGCAACGAAGTAAGTAGCCGAAGCTTTTAAATCTATTCCATCTCATGCTACACTAATCACAAAAATAAAAAATGAAAAGTGAAAAGTGAAAAACTAAAAAGCTTTTCTATGTTTAATTTGATTGTTCAAAAGCCAAACAAGCTCTGCCACGACAGTCTCGTTGCAGGACTTTGAGCGAGCTGAAGTCCCCCCTACGATCCCCACCCCCCCCCTTCCGCATGATTACAATTCTAGGGTGTCAAAAGAGCTCTTTGGCGAACGACAGAGGCTGAGGCACAGCAGTGGCACCTTCAAGTTGGCCACAGAGGTCTCACTGTTTGGACTAGGCACTGTACTACAGTTCTGCGTAGGGAGTCTCTATTATCTGGTTCCTGTGAACGACAATATCTAAGTTTAAGCGAGTATAGACAACAACAGAACCTCAACCCTCAAAGGCCCGTGTCCAACGAGAGAAAGATAAGCCCAGCAGCAATCGCGAGTTTACGGACTACTGGCAGGGTCCAGACTGATTTAGAAAAACAAGTCAAGGTGACGATGGCGATGAGCGGACTTGCAGGCAAGGAGGTTGCTGCAGTTGTGGGCTGTACTGGCTTCGTTGGCAGCCATGTTGTAGCGAAACTACTGGAGCACGGTCATCAAGTTCGTGGAGCGTCTCGTAAGGCCTCTAAAGCAATTTGGCTTCAGCAACTCCCTTGGAATGGCACGAAAGAACCCAGTCAAGACCATGTGAAGCTCTTCGACCTTGACTTGGGCGAGGACCCCGACAAGGTAGCACCAAAACTCGATGAACTCCTGAATGGCTGTAGCTCGGTATTCATGCTGGCAGGCGTTGAACATCAAAAACCTGAGGTAATTGATTTCATGGTGAGTTCTGCTCTTGAAATCATCCGCGCGGCTCGGCGCCAAGGCGTAGAAACAGTTGTTCTTGGCAGCTCGGGAGGTAGCACAAACCCACCTGGGCACAAAGATGAAGATCCCAAAGATGAAATCAATCATTGGAGTGATCCAGAGCAGCAGATTAAGAACGAGCGCTACTCACCAGCTGCCAAGACGAAGATGGAGATTTGTAGCCTTGAAGAGGTTGGAAGAAATCAACGCAATGAAATCGTAGACGATGTACGTGCGGCATCTAGCCCACGCCTTTGCATCATGAATCCTAACTTGATCCTCGGTCGACAGCTTGACCCGGGTCCAGTTTCGGGCAACTCGTTGCCGTGGTTTGGCAAAATTTTTCGTGGGGAGAGCATGAACGAGAGGGTCCCAAACGATTCTATGAGTATTATCGATGTTCGCGACCTGGCTGCCCTTTTTGTGGCGTGCGCTGAAACCCCCCAAGCTTCGGGCCGATATTTTGGCGTGAAGAAAAGTTATCCTTGGTCCGAAATTCTTGATAGCATCGCAGCCGCAGACTCCTCTTACAAAACCCCCCCCCATGTTTGACGGAGAACCCAAAACGCCGACTCAGTTTGACTTCACACGACGTGATTCACTAGGGGTGACCCTCCGACCTATTGAAGAAACAATGAAGGATGTTCTTGCCTATCTTAAGGAGAAATCCCAAATATAAACGTTTTAAATAAAGTATCTATTGAAGAAATTCAATGTTTGCATCCATACGTATCAAACAGATTGATGTTCTCAGCTTGAAACTGTTTAAATGATACTTTTTGATTTAATCAAATTGGTCTTGATAATTTATTGATACATACCTACTAAAATAAGAACTACCTATATAGATAAGGTAGCGGAAATGGGTAAAGTTCAGATGAGTAACATGAACAGCTCTATACTCATTTCATAGTAACCTACAGCAAAGAATTGTCTTCCGAGGTGACATCATTCACATCATTCGGAAAGAGGACATTGCCTAAAGCTCGAAGTGCCACACCTCTGGAGATTTTTGTGCGTGGCTCACGGACGCCCCATTCCCAAAGCTCGCCATTAGTTTCTTGTGTTTTTTCCTGTTCATCAACCGCGATTATACCGCACTTCATAAGAGCCAAAGCTACATCAGCAAGAAGATCTTGAAATTGAGGCAAGGTCATCACTGAACTTCGCTTCGAATGTTTGACCAACAACACATCAAGATCAGCTGGCTGGATGGTTGGGGGCAGCAATTCAGACTGCTTCAAAAATGTACGCACGCGCCCAACCTGAACGTTCGTACCTTTGCCAGGTTGTGCCTGTAGCAGTGATGCATATATAACTTCTGCTGGCCGCTGGCATTTGGGAATTGTTTGCCGCCCATCGGCATTGTTATCACTGCTCAATGGAGAACCTGGAGTTGCAGACCGTGCCGAGCCAGATCTCGGAGAAGTAATCCCGGTTTTGTTCGCTGCAGAGTCACAGAGGGCGGCACTCACAGAGCCATTGTTTTCATCTCGCAGGTCTTCCTTCGATGTTGACCCGGGTGAAGTGGGTACTAATGATCTCGACGATGAAAATGTTAAATTTGACAGAGACAAAACGGCGGGAGCGCTAGGCCGCCTGAGGCGGTGCTGTTCTACAGAAAGTTGTCGCCGAGAGTTTTTGCTTGAATTAGTTTGTGAAACGAGAGTTGCTTGTGGTGGTGGCGGCGGCGGGAGCGCACCGGATTGTGGCTTTGTGTCTAGCATCTCTGCAGCTGGTGTAGAGGTGCTGGGCCGTGAGGCTCCTAAGCGAGGTACCTCAGGTTGAGGCAATCGAGTCTTACGAGCACTACTGCGACTATTTCTAACAAAAGGAGCACTATTTGCTGCTCTTACGACTGCAACTCCCCGGCTAATAATATCCTCTTCGTTCTCTTCATCATCATCACTACTAGCGAAAACAAAACGTTCGTGCGTTGGCGCTTTGACCTCCATTCGCGGGCGCCGAAAACGCATCTGTGGTCCTAGGCCAGACTTGATTTGCACTGGGACCGTCTGGTGACGAGGAATTGTTGCAGAGGTTCTTGGTACATCGGGACGTCGCTGGAATACTAATGATTCGATGTCTGCAAGGGCCATACCAGTTCGGTTGCGTTCTGTCTCTAATTGCTCTCGCATAAAATCTGTTTTGGAGTTCGCCGCGCGCAAAGCTCGCGCCTTCTCATCCATCATGGCTCTAATCACGAGCCTGAATTCACGATCCATCTGCGTCTTTGTTTGCTCCACAATGGTTTGTGGATTGGATGCTTGCAGAGCTTGGCGCAGCTGGTCACGTTCCATTTTCACTTGTCGAAGTTCTGCAACTGCTTTTCGAAGAGCACTTCCTGCCGGGGACCCGCCACCACTGCTGTTGACATTGCTCCCTTGTGAATGTGCCGTAGAGTGTGCCATTGACGACTGAATAGACCGGGGGCTCCAAGGCGCTTTAATTCCTGCATACTTTGGAGAGAAAGGCCTTACCGGTGGGGCTTGCGGACTTGCTCGAGGCGATGCAGTAAGTTTTTCGAATTGTTTGCGTGTCTCAAAGCTTGGGGCACGCTTCTCATAAAGGGATCTTGATTCGTAAAGTTTCTGCTGATTTCCTTCTCGTGTGTAAGCATAGGAACTTGCACCATCCATCATACTACTTGAGTAACTTTGATTATCAGAATCATCATCGGTCATTGGGCTTACTTTTAGAGGCTCTAGGTACACCTTGGGTTTGTTATGAGGCAGCTGTTCTTCGTCAATAAGACTTTCTCCAGCGCTCAAGGGCTCAGGTGAGAATATACTTTGCTGGTGGAACCCATGGTAGCTCCTCCTGTTATTTTCATCTCTATTTTTCTTCCGTTGGTAGTCTTTGTCCTCCTCTTCCTCGTTGCTTCCTTCGTCATTATTTATGTGTTTATTGTGGTAATCGTCATAATCTTCAGCTTCGTCATTTCTGTACGGATCTTGCGGCGATATATTTGGAGCTGCAAGCTCGTTGCCATCTTCATTCGACTCTCCCTGACTTAGGTCTGCATCCTCATTGCCATCTTGGTCTATTGACCGAGCGCTATATGCATCCTGAGTGTCATGGTCCTCATCTTCACTGTATTCTTCATCCTGATGTCCAGATTTCAGAGTTATTTCAAACCCATCCTCCACGCTTGGTTTTGATTCAGCCAGAAATTCTTCAACTCGTCATCTTCCTCTGCATCCTCTTCTTCCTCGTCATCTTCCCCCTCCTCGTCCTTCCCCACCTGGTCGTCGTCGTCTTCTTCGTAACTCCTGTCGTCGTTATGGTTGTCGTTATCCTCATCAGAAGAGTCATCAAAGGCCAGAGCGCGCCTGATTTTGTCCTCCAGATCCCTGCTCGCCATCTCAGCAACCACGAAACCACACAGCGAAACCGCTGCGAGGATGTCTTTAGCAAAGTTACCGCGGCTTGCTGCAAACCTGAGCACAGGAGTGCCACACCAATGCGATGGATTTACAGTTTTGCTATTTGCTGTCATTAGTCTTATTCTACAACATGTTACAGTAGGACTCGCCTATTTATTATTAAGACCCTTCATCGCCCTAAAAGCCTTGATTCACCGGACAAAGGGAAGAATTCTGTTAACTCATTTTCATCGAAGGCTTTGCTTGAACTTGGTGGCCTATTTGAGATACTGCTCTCCCAGGGTCACTGAAGGGTGGTGCTTTGTAAACAAGATGAAGATAATCAAGAAGCATACTTTAATAATGATGGAAGAATTTGCTGAGAAAATTGAAGTGCACTGTTCTCCTAAGTGTTGCAGGATGGAGAAAGAAAGCAATTACAGTTCTGATAATTGCAACGCATCCTGGCAGAGCATGAAGGGTGAATTCCATTGTCTTGCATAATGCAGGTGGTCTTGTCCATGGTCAGGAGGAAAATAAGAGTGTTATTTTTCAGAGTAGGTTGACTGACGTCTTGGTCATTACTGTAAGCAGTGTGGAGGTGCTGTTTGCATAGTGTGAGCAAATAGATGCCACTGGTTAAGGGAAAAAGGAGGGGAAATGGAATATCTCTAGCGTCTTTACTTTAATTTTCTTTGTTTTGAGGGAGAAGAAGAAAGGCACTATTCCGGCTAAACCAAAGGCGATAGCCCGCCATACGAGAATCAGAAATAGCCTACATGAGGTGTTTGGTCAAGTCCAAAGCCAGGGTAACATCAGGCATAGTAAAATCTGATGAACAGAAGCGAAAGGTAATTTAATTTGAGTTTGGTTGAATCTATTCTATGTTGTTTTTATTTTGTTTTGTTTTGTTTTGTTTGTTTGTTTGTTTGTTTGTTTACTTTCAGGTAGGGATTTTCGTAGCAGCAACACACGTGCACAGCGTCGTAAGGTAGTGCGAGACACAAAGGCCTTCTACTTAATAAGATCATATGTTATAGCTGGGTTTGTCCCAGGCCCTTTTTCACTTGGAGAAAAAATGAAACAAGGAACTTGACAGAATTCAGTATTTTTGTAACTGCCTTGTAAAATATGCAAAATCATGTGGTTTTAACCAAACATGGATTGGGTGTAACGAAGATTCAAAACCTTGGAGATCTCTTTGATCTTCTTAAGAGCCATCTTCAAATCCTCCTTAGTGTGAGCAGCAGAAATGCAGAAACGGACACGACCACCATAAATGGGTACAGCGGGAGCACCAACGACAACAACAGCGAGGTTGCGGTCGTAGGCTTCCCTAGAGAAGGCAGCAATCTTTGTGGAGTGGAAGAGCATCATAGGGATGATAGGAGAATCATCATCACCGAGAACAGAGCAGCCCATTTTTTTCAAAGAGTGACGGAAGAAGTTGGCGTTTTCTCGAATGGCGCGCAGGCGATCACGGCCCACGGTGGTGCCATCTTCACCAGTGATAATCCGAAAGGCAGTCAAGACCTGTTGCGCCACGACAGGAGAGAGGCTAGCAGAATATACAGCACCAGCCGATGTGGCACGAATGTAGTCAATCAAGTCCTTGGATGCAGCAATGTAGCCACCCATACCACCAAAACTCTTTGTAAAGGTGCCCATGAGGATGTCAACTTCATCCGGGTTCACGCCTGCATGCTCACAAATACCACGGCCGGTCTCTCCAAGAGCACCAATGGAGTGCGCTTCGTCAACATAAGTGTAGCACTTGTATTTTTTGGCAACGTCTACAACGCCACGAAGGTTACAGAGCTCTCCTTCCATACTGTAAATACCTTCCACAACAACCATAATCATTGTCCATGGGCGGTACACCTCGCCAGGTTTACCTCGGCCTTCAATGATAGACGCACGAATTACTCGCTCAAGATCCACAATATCGTTGTGCTTGAACGCCGTGGTTTTGGCGCCGGAGTCACGGCAACCGTTGACGATGGAGGTATGGTTAAGTTTGTCGCTGATAATGAGCGAGCCCGGGCGTGCAATAGCCGGGAGTGTCAGGGCATTCGTGTTGAATCCCATGTTGAATACAAGAGCAGCAGGCTTGCCAACAAAACGAGCTACCTCCTCCTCGAGTTCTCGATGAACTCGCATGGTGCCAGCATCAGCCATAGAAGAGCACGTAGCTGGTCCGTAGAAATCAAGAGAAGCATGAACTGACTCACCACAAGTGTTGTCCCAGTCATCTGCAAAACCAAGGTAGTTGTACGAGCCGAGGTTAAGGCAGTGTTTGGTCTCACCAGTGATCTCCATGTGAACGCCGTCGGCTCCGACACGCTGCTCCATAACATCAATCCAAGCTCCAGGACGAGAGTTAATAGGACGGAAGAAACAGTCCTGAATGCGGTGCTTGAGACGCCGCACATAGAAGGCAGGACCACCGGGCTCAAGCAGAGGTGCTTCGTCAAAGTGACGGGTAAGAAGCTCATCACGAAAGCGAGATCGGCCGGTAATCTTGCCGAAGGTGTCCCGCAAATGGCCGAAGAAGAAAAGCACAATATAGCCCATGTAGGTTGTCAATGCAGTAAAAATGCTCTGGTCCTCTGCATCGGCAGGGATGAGCGATTTACGGGATTCTATAATTGATGGTGCGGTGGTCATGGCCGCCTTTTGAGTTGCTTTTGCGGGGGTCACATCCATTTTTGTCTATTTATTGAGGCACGAGAGACCGGCAAATTAATTTTCTCAAAGGTTGAGTAGTTTCTTGTCAGGGCTCCTTTGAGTAAATATCAGACCTTAGTCTCGGCAAAGCGGTCTTTACTCGAGCTTGACGTAAAGGCAAAAGCAAACAAGGAAGGTACAGCAGTTAAGGGGCTCTTTAAGACGATGACAATGTTATCTGTCCTCAAGGACGGCGCCAAACTCCGACCGTCCAACGACACGGCACAGCAGTTCTGAAAGCAGCAGTTCTTTTGAGCCCGCCTCGCCCAGGAGCGATGCGTCTCAGAGAGCTGCAGTTGGTCGCCACACTGCAGCGCCTGTCAGGCCGCTGCCAAAAGGGAATTAAGTCAACTTATATGGGATGATTGAAAATCCGCAACGTCGGCGATGTTTTCGCCAGTTTTGATGACGAACTATGATAAGATTTAAAATATTTTTTATTTTTTTAAAGGAAGTCAAAAATAGTGATTACTACTTAATAGTTAAATAAGCCTACTACAACCAAATTATTTTAATTTTAAGAAGAAACAAAAAAACTAACGAACTAAACAAATAAAATAATAAACCAACAAACGATGATTGCTCCCTCACCTATAGGTAATACTAGTAGTGGGCTAGCTATATTGGTTAAAAATAAAAACACAACTTGATCAAGCGAGGCGAACCAACGACCAAGGGGCCCTGATTTCTGATTTCATAATTGCTCCATCCCAAAGGACAAGTTACCCATTATCTGCCACCACCCGCACTCAAGACATGGGCAAGCTCAAGGAGGAGGAGTCCAGCGATGGTTTGGCTCTTCAGCAGAACTCCCGACCTGCTTATTTATTTATTTATTCATTTATTTATTTATTTATTTATTTAATTTTATTTCATCGGCAACAAATGCGATTGCGCAATAGGCCGCAGCTATCCTAAACTATAGCAATCCAGATCAGGCCTATGATGTAAATCATAGATGTAAAGTTTGGCAATGGGATTGATTGAGTCATGCAGAAGGTACCTTCTATTATAATTCTTCGAGCACAACTTGAAGAAATCGAGAGACCCACCATCTCCATCGTCTTTCGGGAGGTCTCTCAGTGCTGAATTACCAAGCGTGGACAGCCTGCTCTGCTGGCAATCGGCAAGGGCCACCATCTTGGCACGGTTGACACAGCCGTGAAGAAGGCGCCTTTAAGCAGCAGCAAAATAATAAGGAGGTATGCACATCACAGAAGAAGAATCGAAGAGAGGGGTTTTGGAGTTCCTTCGCGCTCCGTGAACTCAGCTGGACAAGGCGCAGCTCGAAGGCCCTGCAGCTGAACTGAGGTCGCTGCTGGAGATCAATCAATCGAATGAACGTCTTCGAGGTCTTGAGACACGTAAGCAATTTGCACACGACCATCATGGTTGGAGCCCAGTGCACACTTACACCGCCATTGAATCTGCACACACTCAAATCCTTAATTATGTAGTGCAATTCTTGGCTCTTCAAGAAGAAAGATGCCGTGGCTTCGATCGATGAAAGTGCCAAGTCGAGAGCTCGAGGCTTTTTGAGGAGCTTTCGTGGCTCTCTTTGGAACAGCATCAAGAGCTTGCGCCTTTTACTTCTGGGATGGAGTAGATCGATGAGGGCGCTGGCATTGCAGGCTTTAGGCAGAAAAACTTGGCAAATTAGATGGACTTTCGCAAGCGATGGGTGTATGATTATAGCTCTAGAGACAGAGCTGGTTACAAAACTGGGTACCTGATAACCACTCAGGGCGAGTGAGTGAATACCAAATCGCACAGACAGTTTAGAAGAGTTGATGGCGCATTTTGACGAATTATTGTGCCTCGTAGGTGAGAGAAACCAACTCTGGCAAGATCGCGAAACAGCGAGCACGGGCAATTCATCAAGAGAAGATTTTGAGAAAGTGGGGAGATAACGTGTATCCACTCCCATAATTCCTAAACCCGCACGGCTTGTCATTTGTACGCATACAGCCAAGGTTGATGGGGGGGGGCTTATGAAAAGATGGACACGATATTAAATGCTGGGAAGATGCTGGCACAAAATACAATGGCCAAGAATAAGTCAGAAAATCACTCATTGAACTTTAGGTTTTCTTGTTTATTCAGAAATGGTGAATTTCTATTCAGCACCGACCTCTACAAGAGCCCTTTCATGAAAGCAGGAAGTAGTTTTGAAGTCCTACGGCTGTACAACAGTCCATATCTCTTCATGAGTCCACATCTCCGACCCTTATAAATAAGTGAAGGTGAGCAATTCTTCATTATTAAAAAAGAAAAGAAATCAAGCAAAGATGATAAAGGAAAACCTAATAAAGGCAGTTTCTCTGTCTCAAACTTCGTCCCATCTACACCTTGCCTGCCTAACTCCACGCGTCTTCTTTCTATAATCGCATCGTCATTTCATCTCATCTCGAGCAGTAAGTTGACAATCTCCGAGTCATCCCTAGGCGCCTCTTTCTTGCCTGTAGAGAGTGCTACAATAATCACTATGAAAGCTACTTTGAATGGAAATTAAAAGTAATGAATTAAAAAAAAAGAATACATATATATATAAGGAGGTAAAAAAAAAAAAAACAAATGCGGTCTCCGCGGATCGAACGCAGGACCTTCAGATCTTCAGTCTGACGCTCTCCCACCTGAGCTAAGACCGCTAATCGCCTGTTAATGGAGGAGTCATTACAATGCGATATCAGGATGAGGGCAATACGCTTTATATATATTGGTTAAGCAAATGCCGCCAAGACACGGGTGGCGCAGAACTGGCGGTGTTCTCCATAGTAATGCTGTGGGCCAGCCAAATTGAGCTTCGAGCCATGAGCGAAAGCTCTGGCCGGCAAGGCGCTCGAGAATGCAGCAAAATAAAGCGAGACTGCGAAGCTGCTGGAGAACTGATCAAGCTTCGCAATCGGCAGCTCGATGCATGCAGGATGGAAGGCAGATATGACTGCTTGAATTGGTGATGTCTCGATAGCTTGTAATTAATTGTTTAGTCACTCATTTTTCATATTAAAAAGGTGATTGAACTCACTAAATTGAAGGAAATGAAACAATTCACGAGTGGCGAGCAAACAAGCTTTGGGCATCTCCACCGCTGCCTCATTGCGAGCGAGTAGGGTCTCGCTTTTTCGGTGGTTCTTGCTTCGCGTGGCTCCTCGGCCTTCTTTCCTTCGTCGTCGTCGTCGTTGTTTGTTTTTGCATCTCTTCACGGCGAGGAGACCATGGGCCGAGGCAACAACGCCCCTAGCGGCGTGCTGCGATTCGTGGCCAAGAACAAGACCCTTGTTCACGCAAGCGGGAGCGATGTAAAGCTCGTGGCTTTGGCGACAGGCGAGGTCGTCCATACGCTCCGAGGCCATGAAACCGACATTGTCGCCGTCTGTGAGAGCGCCTGGGACGTCACCCAGATCATCTCGCTCGACCGCAGCGGCTGCCTCAAGGTCTGGGACCTCGAAAACGGCCGCTGCCTTCAGACCGTGCCTAAGTCGGAGCTGACCATGATTGCTGGCAACTACGGCATTATGGAGCGTAAATTTGCTGTGAGCTCTCAGAATGGCAACGCAAGCAGGAACAACAACAACCCGTGGAGACTCTGCAAGATTGAAATCGTGCCGGGTGCCAAGGGCAAGGCTGAGGTCCGCGTGTTGAACAACGTATATAAGAGTCGCGGTGCCAAGTGTCTGCAGCTTATCCAGGGAGGCTGCGCTCGGGCTGCCGAGGAAAAGGGCCCTTATGTGGTGTGCGTAACAAAGCAGGTCATTGTGGTTCATGACACAGTTAATGGGGAGGTGTACAAGCTATCGCATACGCTTCCGTTTACGTGCGCAGATATTCACCCAACGAAGGATATCATTATTGCGGGAGATACTGATGGACAAATTATTGTGTTTCGAAAGGACGGCCCGACTTCATTTGCGTCCACCGCGAGGACTATTCTGCACTGGCATGCGAACCCGGTGGGATCGCTTGCATTTAGCAGCGATGGCAATAACTTCATCAGTGGTGGTCAGGAGTCCGTGCTCGTAGTCTGGCAGCTTGAGACTGGAGCTCGTGTCTTCCTGCCTCGTCTCGGAGGCGTAATCACACGCGTTACTGCTAGTACCGATGGAGCTCATTACGCCGTGCTCATGGAAACATCTGCTATCAAGATTATCGATGCTCGCACTCGCCGTGTGGTTCGTGTTCTTCAGGCCCTCACAGCTGTACCCCGTGTGGCACGCCGCCCTCGCATTGGACTCGTTGTGGACCCGCGATCAGGTGCGGTTCTGATTCAGCGTACCCCGGGAAGCTTGCAGTTCTTTGATATGGCTCGCGAGAAACAATTGGGCTCTGTTGATGTCGTGGCTCGTAATTCTCTTAACAAAACAGAAGCTGACCGCCCTGTGATCCCGACCAACGTGGACCGTGTTGCTTTCGTTCCAGGTTCTGGATCTCGAATGGCCACTGTCGAGCGCCGCCTTGAGACGCTCTCATTGAAGTTCTGGTCGCTTGTGCGCAACGGAAACGGTGCACAGACCTCCTTTGAGGTAACTACCCAGGTTCAACAACCACACAAAAAGCCTGTGGTGGCTCTCCTTATGCACCCTCGTGGTGACATGGCTATCACAGCCTCCAAGGACTCCACTTTCAAGGTGTGGTCGCGCAAGCAAGGCTCTGGAGAATGGTTTTGCCGCTCCGTGGGTTTCTATCGCTCTTCCCCCATTCTTGCCGCAGACTTGAGTCAAGATGGCTCTGTGCTGGCTCTCGCTTACGAGGACCTTGTCACCCTCTGGAACCCGATGACCAACTCTTTGATCGATGTCTGCGCTCACCCACGCCCTGAAAGGGGTGCGACATCTGTGACACACGTTGCATTTTTCCGTCAGACCCTCATGGCCGTGGCGACCTCTGCTGGAGCTGTCTACGTTTGGGATACCATCGAAGGACGCGTGCTCTGGTCCGTCAAGGTTGGCACTGTGAACGCCCTTCAAGCACACCAGTCTCAGATTCTTGTGGTTGCACAGAACCGCCACCTGTTGGTCTTCGAGGACAAGCCTGTGCCAGTGCGCCACGAAGTGCTCAAGCTTCGCACTGGAGAACCTGTCGACGTGTCGTTCCTCTCTGTGAAGAGTGGCTATGCAGTGCTCACAGACCGGGATGAGGTCGAGCTTGTCGCTTGTACCTCTTCTCACAAGCGTCAGGAAAACGAAGGCGACGAGGCGGAGGCTCTGCGCCAGAGCAACTACGCGTTGGTGCACAACGGAGGTGCCAAGACCCAGTTCGAGGATCTGCCTCGTCGCCGTGGCCAGGATGGTTCACAGCTCGCCAAACACGGACCAGTTCTTGACATGCTCGATGCGTACCCGTCGAGTATTCTTCCGTCTATCTCTAAGCTCGCACAGTCGCTTTTGAACGACGATGGCGAGGAGGACCAAGATGCCAGTGCATCTGAATCTGCTGGCTCATCACGAGGTGGATCCCAGAAACAGTTGGCCGGTAAGAAACGAGCTGCGCCATCCCCTGCCGCGAAGTCGCCTTCCGCAAAGAAGTCCAAGGCTTCTGCTCCTCAAGACGCAAACTCTGACGCCACAGTGGCGACTGGCGAAGACGATGCCACAAACTCGAGCAAGGCCCGCTTGCAAGACAAGCGTGTCGAAGAAAGCATGACAGAGTTCTTCCGCAATGCAATGTGGAAGGGTAAGTCATCAAAGGCTTCGCGAAAGAAGTAAACCGAAAACCAAAAAACAAGCAGTTGTTGGATGTACTCAAGCAACTGGATACTCTACTTTTCGCCCTTCCAATCCCTTCTCTTCATTCCCTATCATATGCCTTCTCTTCTCTCTGTGCGCCGAAAACTTTCCTCGTCCAATATCGCCTCAATCTTCGCTGCCGAGACTGTTGATCATCTCCTTTTTTTGTTTTGTTTTTTCAAAAGTACGTACTAAAGAATTGACATGAATTCACTCTTGGCTCTGGCGGGTCACACTAATGTTGGCCTCAATTTATTGGACACTCAAGCAAGCGCTTTCATACACATAAACATCTTCTTCGCAATTTAATAGTTATTCATCATTAGCGATAACGGAAATAACAATAACTTTCATAATAGAGAATACCTCCTTCTATTGGCCTCAATGGTTCTGAAAACTCTAGTGTTGTGCTGGCTTTGCCGCTTCTTGAATGCTCCTTTGGTCCTAGTATGCTAACGAGTTGGGTGGGGGGGATCAAAGGTTGTGGTCAATCTTGACCATGACATAAATCTCAAATCTTCAAATCAATCAATAAGTACCTAGGTACATCCTAGTCTGGCCCTATATGGAATAAATAATTCGTGACCAAAACTAACAGAATCTAGGTGACGTTTCCGATTTGATATCAAGTACTACCCTTGAGGTGGGCAGCACGATAGAACCGCTTCACGAAAGGAAGAAGAAGAAGAAGAGCCACATGTTGGGGACTTTGTACAATCATTCATAATGAACAGCATCCCCGGTCCATGCATGAAGAGGATGACCTTGGTAAAATGAATGAAGGAATAGAAGATTATAGAAAATTGTACGTTATGATAAAATCTGTATGTAAAATCAGTAGAGTAGTAGTAGAGTACTTACAAAATGTGGCAGGCAGCATCCGTTCCGGGTGTATGCAAATGTGTCATCATTATGTGCATATAAAATTTGACGCGCTGAGGAGAAATGTATGTCTCAAATTAATTTTGTCCAACAAAAGGGACACAGGAGCAAAACCATTGGAAAAACCCGTAGTCTAATGATGGGACCGCAGTCAATCAATCCGCCAGTCGGGCCATCTCCTTTGAGTCAAATACAGTGCATTCCTGTGTCGAAGTGGATATGTTGTGTTGTAAAAGTGCAAATGGTGGGATTATCTCGCTCAACCAGCGCGCTGAGGTCAAGGCAGTTTCCGATGAAATTGTGATGATCAGGCAAGGCGGAGTAGCTATTTAAAGCTCCACCTGGTCGCGCGGTGCACGGCAGTTGCGCATGTTACATTGTCTGCGGTGGCCAAAGTTGAGGTTTCCGCATGCAAAGCAGACCCAGGCATCCTTGGGAAGCTTGCAGTCAAGGAGTTCCTTGGGCTTGAGCTGGCGGCAGCGACGGATGTTGCATACAAAGCGCCACTTGTAGTTTTCGTTGCCGCAGGAAGGGCAGGTCCACTTCTCGCTCTTGTCGAGCTCGTTCAGAGTGGCCTGGCCCTTGATCTTGAACGGGTTCTCGTGCTTGTGGAAGTGCGACTTACCGTGGAAGTGCTTCTTGCCGCCAAACCCGCGGCGTCCGCCTCCGCAGCATTTGCCGTGGTTCTCTTCACAGTCGCTGCTCTCGAGGCTGCGGATCTCATCGTCCTCAGAATCGTCGTCCTCAGTGAAGTGCTCAGATTCGCCCGAGGAGGATGCAGTCTCGTACATGGAGTACGAAGATCTGGAGCTGACGCTGTTCTGGTCAAAGCAGCGCGAGGATCCGTCAGAAGAACCATCTACGCTGTAAGTCTCCGCAAACGGCGCACAGGCCTCCACGCGGGGCAGCTGGAGCGGCCAGCTTTGCACGGGCTCGTGAATTTCCACGGGTCGCTGCGGCGCCCAGATGCTCGTACCGAGCATGGTGCCGAGCGGGGTTACAATACCTTCAGTCATGGCGATCGTCATTGTCTTGTCCTTGAGCTTGCTTGGTTGCTTGGTCGCTTGCTTGGTCGCTTGCTTGCTTGCTTGTGTAGCTTCGTTTGTTTGGCTTGCAGCTAGGCTGTTGCGAGCTCAGTTGTCGCGGCTTGCGTCGAGTTTCAGGTTTGCTTGGCAGGCAGGTTTCGCTTGCGAGTTTCTTCGGTGCTTGCAGGCTTGCCTTGAGTTCGCTTGCTGGTGCTCTTGGAGTTTGGGTTTTGATGCCCTGACACCGGAGCGCCAAGCGAGAGCAGCAAATAACAAAAACCACAAGTGAAAAATAACAAATGAGGATAACAAATGAAAAATAACAAATGACAAGCAAGGTAGTAACAAACAACAACAGCGGCACTAAGTAAGCTTTTTACTTTCTTTTCATGTTTTCCAATTTTGCAAACAAACAAACAAACAAACAAACAAACAAACAAACAAACAAACAAACAAACAAACAAACAAACAAACAAACAAACAAACAAACAAACAAACAAACAAACAAACAAACAAACAAACAAACAAACAAACAAACAAACAAACAAACAAACAAACAAACAAACAAACAAACAAACAAACAAACAAACAAACAAACAAACAAACAAACAAACACCCCTCCACAGCGAAAACTTCCTCGAGGCGATGAAGAGGACCCAAGCAATCAACAGCAGTTGGCGCTTCTGAGTCTGACGCTGTTGTGAGCGCTGCTTCTTCGCCCAAGGCAGAGGCGGAGGGAGCTTTCAGGCAGAGCGAAAACAGTAGAATCGAGCCCGCCATCGAAACCATACCTATAACCAAATCTTAATTGCAATTTCAGTTTTTAAAAAGAAAGAAAGAAAGAAAGAAAGAAAGAAAGAAAGAAAGAGAACTAAAAAGAAAGAGAGAGAGAATCTATTCATCTGTCTATATATATATATATATATATAGACCACGCATATAATGATGCGAATGCTAGCGGAGACCGGCCTCTTCAACGCCGCCTTCGCCCGACCTTGAGCGTGTCTGGGCAGGTGGGCGGCCTGAAGCGAGGAACAGAACCGCCGCAGACGTACAGATAGAATCTGGCCGATGCCGATTGCTCCCACGCCTCTGGACGGCCGCCGTCACTCTTTGGCCACTAAGGCTCCTCCATCTCTGTTCTTCGAGGCGATCGATTGATCGATGCAAAGAAAGAAAGAAAGAAAGAAAGAAAGAAAAAGAAAAAGAAAAAGAAAAAGAAAAGGAAAAGAAAGAAAGAAAGGATGGAAATAGCGACGATTGGAGTTCTTTCTTTCTTTCTTTCTTTCTTTCTCTCTTTCTTTCCGCCTCTCAGTACGAAGAGAGCGTTCTCTTCTTTCTTCTCCGCACAGACAGACCGCTGTGCGGGTTCCCTTGGAAGAAGCGTGCCGAGACTCCCTCCTCTTCGCTCCCGCGCACACACCTGCTGCTGGCTGGGAAAGGCAGAAAGCCCACGCCGCCGCATCGCACGCCGCCGCTCGCTGCCTCCACTGCTGGACCGTGCTCCAAGGGGAATCCTTCTTACCTTGGTTCATGCATCCCTCCCTCCCTGAAGACTCCCTCTCCGCCGCCTCAGGAGCCCACGATCTCCAGCTTCGCGACCTCCAGGCAGGCCGACTAACCGCCTGGCGCCTATCAAGTCGAGGCTTGCGGGTCCCCTTAGCTGCGGGATAAAAAGAAGCTAGCAGCTTTGGCGGGTTCCCCGGAGCAGCGTGCAGCAGCGCGCCACGGCGCGGCTCAGGGTGGACGGAGGGTCTTTCAAAGTGCTGTGGGGGGACCCGCAGAAGGGCCGCCTGCCTCGCTTGCTCGTTTCGCGCAGTCGCTTCTTTTATTCAATTTGTTTTGATTTGTTTTGCTTTGCTTTGCTCTGATATGCGTTGCTTTGGTCTGATATGCGTTGCATTGCTTTGCTTTGCTTTGCTTTGCTTTGCTCTTCGATCGATCGATAGGGCGATCGGAGCAAGCGCCGCTAAGGGCCGTGGCGGCGCCCAGATCCGGTGAAGATGGACGGACGGTCGGCCTTCTCGAGGCGATACGGGATGCTTGCCGGCGCATTCCAGAGGAGGAGGTTATTGTTATCTATGGGTAACGATAGCGGGGAGGGGCGCGCATTTCTTCGCGTTCAAGTATGGATTTTAAGAAGGAAAGGAGCAATTGAAGGAAATGTATGATAAGAACGATGGTGGCGGCAATAGCATATGTGCGGATGGGTCTGTAGGCGTGCTATGTACACTCGTGAGTGGAGCCACCTTAGGACAAAGGGGCGGATAAAGGAAAGCAGAATAGCGCAGAATAGCGTAGCAAAACCCGAGTGGGTGTCTGCGGGTGCCCCAATGGATGCGGCATATTGAACGACGGGAGGCACAATTGCGATGCTCCTCCTCGTTTCCACATCATTTCATTTCATTTCATTTCATTTCTTGTTTGTTTATTTAGTTATAATTTATAATTTATAATTTATAATTTATAATCTTTAATTTTAAAATAAAGAATCGTCAAACAACAACAACGACGACGAACAGAATTGTCCTTTGCGCTCTTCAAATCGAAGGCGCTCTTCGCACGAAGAAGACGATCGCGGCATCGATAACTTATGAAGATGGCGCTCTCTGGAACTCGAGGGGAAACGCCGCGAGCGCCTTGAACGAGCACGGGCAAGCTCGAGCAGGCGTGTGGTGTCCGTGAGGACAATCGAATCGATCTCGACTTCGTCTCGAGCTGGGAACCAGTTTCATATCAGAGGCCGACCTTCAATGTACCGGCGCTTCAAGGCTCTACCTGGATTTAGCAGCGTCGTCCACGCAAGGAATAAGGCAATCGACCCGCCAACCAGTCGCTCGCGTATTTCTTCAACTTACCACCATGCGAAGAGATTCTTGTTGTCAAGCTGTTGCCCGAAGAAGGAAACGATGGGCTCTTCTCTTGAGCTGTCAAAGAAGAGCGTTCGATTCGGGGCGAATTCCAGCTCCAACTCGTATTGCATTGCGTACCAAATGCAATATACAAGAAGATACAAGATGATACAGGAGATAGAAGATACAGAAGATAGAAGATACAGAAGATAGAAGATACAGAAGATACAGAAGATATAGAAGATACAGAAGATACAGAAGACCGGCTCACCGGTTGCCATTTGAAGGATCGCGCAAGGTCCCGCTATCCTCAGGGTCTGCAGCTCAAGCTTCGAGGCAAGAGCATGCAGGCACGGGCACGGCACCGTTTGCGTATACACGGACGGGTGGGTGGGTGTTGGCGCTCGACCGCCGCACCCAAACAAGAACACTCCTTCGACGGCGAACGCAAACAGATATGCCTCGCGACGGCGCCGCGGACTAAGGCCACGCTCGATGAGTCAACCCTCAGCTATCGCTCTATTTCCTTGGAGACAAGTGGCCAATGTCTCAATCCTTCTCTGCGCTCTCAACTAAAGTAGACCTCTCTTTCTTTCTTTCTCTCACGTTCTCTTTATCATAAAAAATAAACAATTTTAATTAGTATTTTATTTATTTATATATATATATATATATATATGTATAAGTATGTATAAGTGCTAAAGTAAAATAAAGAAAACGAATTATAAAACAACTTTGAATCCTTCATCTGTCCGCTTCTTAAGAACCTGCTCACAGGTATGCCCCACAGCTACCCTCATCTGAAAGGTACCGAGGGGACCCGCACGCGCCAGATTCCAGATTCAGATTCCCTCCTCCCTTTGAAACAGGAAAGTAGCAAAGAAAGTAAGAAAGTAAGTAAGTAAGTAAGTAAGTAAGTAAGTAAGTAACAAAGTAATCGAATGAACAAATCAATTGAGCACGTGAGCAGAAGTTTCGAGCCCTACGACGGCGGTGACGGTCGATGCGATCGTCGATGCCAGGCACTCACTCGCTCCTCGCTCACTCACTCCCTGCCTCCGCCAAGGCTCGGCTGGCTGGCTGATCGAGCTTGGAGCCCGAAGACGGCGCCGCGTTCAGCCATCCAGCCAACCAAGCCATCGATCACTGACTTAGTGACCGGCACAAGCGTGCTCCGGGACGAGGACCGCAGTCGCCGCTGTTCCTTTGAGGGCGCCGCTTTTGGAACGATTTCTTTCAGACTTGGCCGTCGATGTCGATGGGCTCCTTTCCTCTCTTCTTCTTCTTCTTCTTCTTCTTCTTCTGAAGTTGTCGTTGTTGTATTCGCTCCAATTCGGCGTCTGAAACTGTGCGGCGCTGAGTGACTCGGGAGGTTCAGCCCGCGTCTCAGAGGGCCTGCCTGGTTGGGCGGAAAGCGTGCGGCCTCGAGCCCAGCCGCTCGTCTCTCGAAGCTCTTCTCCTCCTTCGAGGTCTTCTCCTGCTGCTGCTGCTGCTGCTGATGATGATGATGGTGATGGTGATGGTGATGATGCTTGCGCTGCTCTGCTCTGCTCTGCTCTGCTCTGCATCGTCGCTGATGGGAGGGATCGTTGGCGCGTGAGGCAGAGTAAAGCTGGCCTTTAGTTCTGCGTGAGAGAAGTGAATTGGATGTGGATGCACGCGCGCACACCTTTTGCGTGCCGCACTCGGCGGTTGGACTGCTGCTGCTAACTAAAAGGTTCTCGACGATCGACCCACAGTGAAGAACCGCCTTCTCTTCTTCTGCTTCTGCTTCTGCCTCTGCTTCTGCTTCTGCTTCTGCTTCTTAAGTTAAGCAGGCAAGCCCGTTTGATCTGCGGCAAACTTTCACGCCTCGAGGTACGCATAGACTCGTTGGGGATCAGAGGGCCTGGGAAAGGCGGCGGCCGTGGCAGCGGCAGCAACTCAGCGAAAGCGGGGCCTGCCTGCCTGGGCTGTCTGTCTGTCTGTCAGTCAGGCGGCGCATCGCATCGCATCCTCGTAGCGCGTGATTACTTGGCTGCCCACGCCAGCATGCACTGCAGAGTGTAGTGTAAATGTAAGCTGGCCTTTCTACCAAGACACCCGCACGCCTGCTCGCGTATACGTATAGAATCTCGGCGTCTGCGAAGATACGAAAGGCAGGTGATCAAGACCCCTCCATCTATCCCTCCGTCGATCGCGCTGCGGTGGACGGTGAAGATCGCAAGGCTCGAGAAAAGGATTCCTCGTCCCGCGAGCGTGCAGGCGCAAGACCTCCGCGTCAGATCGCTGGGAATTGATGGATGGATGGATGGATTGATTGATTGATCGCGCAGGTGAAGGGGCCTCGAGAAAAGGGCGTGTTCGTTTGATCAATCGATCAATCAATCGGTCAGTCAGTTAGTTAGACGGTCCGGGGTCCAAGTGACTCACAGCGCGGTTCACAACTGTGGCGCCCTCTTCGCTCACCGCTGGTCGCCCGTGCCTGCCTCGGGTGTGCGCGTGGACTCCACAAGCGCACACGCGCAAGCACGAGCTGCGGGGACCCGCCCCCTCTCAAGGGAGCCCGGCGCGCACGCTCCGGAGCGCGCCGACACGGGGGAAAGCATGCGCTGCGGGGAAGGCGGGGCGAAGAGATGCGGGTGCCCGCCACGGGAGAGCTGCGGGGCTAGAACGAAAGACAGGAAGGCCGCGGCGCACTTGCTCGCGTGCTCGCTTGGGCGACTTGGAAAGCGGGAGACCCAAGGTTACGCGGTACCAAAGATGGCGTTGGGGAACAAACACGTTCGCTTGGTTGACTGATTTTGAATGATCGATCGAGCGATTGGTTGATTCATTGGTTGGTTGATCGATTGATCGAATGAGTCATTGATTGCTTGCTGCATGGTTTGGCTGAGTTGTCTTGGTTTGAGAACTAGATCGAAGGATACAGCGCTCACCACGCATCGCTCGTGAAGTAAGCCCGGACGTGGTACAGGCAAGGTTCTGGAGAATGTATCAGAGTTTGGAATAGCCAGATCGTTTTAGAACACTTGAGGTTCCAAAGAATTATAATTTTCTGGAAGTAGTTATGATGTCTTGTAAATATGCGAGACTATCAATCAGCAAGAAGATGCTCTGCGCTCGATCGATCTTGTACTGGACGAAGGATCGTTTTTGATTGTATACTAATCTCGTGCTGAGATCTCTTAGGGAGTTAGTTGAAGCAGGCTACGTTCGCATTTCAATTCAGCACCACGGTTACTTTAAATTGAACGTTCCCACATTCTTGGATAGCGAATAGACTCGCCCCTCAGACAAGACAGTGCAGCAACCTCAAGGTTGTACCAGCCAGCACATCACTGACCGACTGAGGTAACTGCACAAATTGTGCCAAACTTGGGTAGTTATCTTCTAGAGAAGATCGATTTGGAAAGAAATGAAGCACGAGCACAATCCCACCTACTAAAATGCTTTATATCATGCATACACTACTACACTTACCTACAATACACTAGAGGTTAAAGGGGGAAAAGTCACTTGGATCCTGCAGTTTTCTACAGCTCAAACTTCTCACCACTAACTAGCCTCTTCTGCATTGGCCTCCTAGGCAGATAGATACCTGCAATACCTGTAAGACTCTTCCATGAAAGAAACCCCACAAAGCAGGCAAGCAAGCAAGTCCGTCCGTCACCAAAATGGGTTGTGCTGACCTACGAGCTGCTATTCCCATCATTATCATGTTGTCATGCAGGACGATGAACTGTTTGGGCTTGGGCTTTATCAAATCAATCCCTCCAACTCGGTGTATTTACAAGTCAAGTAAGTCATGGCAGTGCCCTCGCTCGCTCACTCGCCCTTAGATGACATGATTACTCAGCCACCTTGCGAAAAAGATGAGTGATACAGAGGTTCTTTGCGATCGCTAGAACCGGAATTCGCTCTACTGTAAGATAGACCCTGGTCTAGCCATGCTTAAAAACCCTCAGGAGTAAATATAGAGTAAATAAGTCTCAAATATGGTTTATTAGAACAGTATGCAATATAAAAGTTTACAACGCTGTGTAGGGTCCTTGTAGGAAAACTACTAAGCATCACCAAAATAAGGGTGATGTAGGCCTTCTCTGCAGGATCATACAGCGGAAGAAATGATTCTTGTTTAATGCCTTTCAAAGCGAAGGGGAATTTCCTACCAGGCAGGCCCTTACTGTGGCGAGCTACGCGGCAGGATTTATACTGTCAATCACCTTCCACTAAACATTTGTCTAAGGAGAATCTTTGCGGGGCAGAGGCGGAAGCAACGGACTTTGCTTACGCGAGTTGGTCTGAATTAACTCATCTTCGTCTCTTGTTTTGGGGTCGCTACTACTGTGCGCCAGCATCTTTGAGCTAGCGCCCCTGTTCAGGTTTGGAGTACTAAACGTTTTACTCTTGATTCGCTTATACTGTTCACTTCGCTTTGCACAAGCTGCAATTAGTTTATCAACCTCGCCTCGGCGGGTGTGAACACGAGCGAAATGAGCCAGGTCAGACTTCTCCAATGCAACGTCTACAGGCCTTGCAACAATTTGCTCCGGTGCAATGTTTTTCTTCAATTTTGCAACTTGTGTAGCATCCTCCTCCTCATAGAAGAATGGGTGGCGTTCGCTAAGGCGCAGTGGGGCTTTCCTGGCAGTAACACCTGCCTCGTTCCACTGATTTACCTGGGACTCAACAGTATGACCTTGAAAAGGAGGAGGTGGTTCTCGTAAAGGGCTAAGTAGGGTTTTGCGCATAGTGGAATGCCGCTGATCTGGTTCTGGCATGGTGCGCCAAAGGGATGACATATCAAAAGAGCTATCTTGGTGATCTTCATCCATCCACTCTTGAACAAAGTAGCTCACTTTGGCTTTCGCGAGCGTAGAACGTGTTATTACAAGAGTCTCTACTTCCTCGTCACCATCATCATCGCTTCCCTCCAAATGCAGTTCGTCATCACCCTCAACTACACCTCGCCCTACGCCGAGTTGTGAGTCAATATGGTGGCTGCCCCCCCCTAGCCAATCATGAGCGGAGAAGTCCTGGCAAGTGGAATCCTCGACAGGTGTTTGCATTGAAGATGTTGCAAGAAAAAGCATACTTCCTTCTGCCTCATTCATACTTGCCGTGTCAAGCAGCATGCTGCTTCCCTGTTGCTGGAACTCGTCACCAAAATTGGGCACGAGGTTTTGTACAGATCCTTCTGAGACATTCTTGTTTTCTGGTACCTCATCAAGGGAGATAAAGGACGTCAAAAGCTCTCGTGGAGGGACAAGGTCTCGCTTTAACGAAGAGGATGATGAACTTTGGTGTGACTCGTTCTCATCAAGCATTCGCGCAAGAACGTCACTAAATGTTGACTTAGTCTCTACAAAGGTGATACTTTCCTCACTGCTTCGCTTTCTTGTGTTTGGTTCACCTCCACTCCGAGATTTGTTTGAAAGCTGCAAAAAGGGGCTATTCCTTGAGACCGGACTATAGCTTGCGCTATCGAGACCAATCAATGGAGAACTTGGGTCTCTTGTTGACATACGGGAGGTACTTAAGCATGAACTAGATTGCTGACGAGTCAGGACAGGGGTCTTGATTCTCAGCGGACTTTGAGGCTGCGGAGCTGGTCTTGAGTATTGTTTCCGCATAGTCCGAGGATTAAAAAAATATGTCTTTCCTGTATGTTCAATCATTTCGAGATACTCAATATGCAAAGGTAATGGCGACAGGGGCGTATCGTTACGTGCAGACTCCAGCAAAATACGAAAATAAGGCTCTGCAGGGTGTTCATATGTGAGGTAGCCACTGGGCGCAAAAGTGTACTGGGTAATCACGCTACCTTGGCTGCCTTCCGGCTGATTAATACTGCTGCTTTCCAATCCCTGCTGTATATTTCCAGGTACCTCTGCCCACTGAGGTGGCAAATCAATTGCTAGACGCATGTGTGGAATCCAAAGTAAATGGTACTCATCTGCCTTGACCCCCATTCGTCTTGCCTCGTCATACAGCATTTGTGGCGAACGTGTGCTCGATGTTGAGCGCACACAAATCCCCTTGGGATATAAAGGATCGCCAATCTGGCTTTTATAAAATTCTAAAGCCGTAGCGAGCGGGTCCTGAGCCTCGATAGGCATACGAAGGTTACTTTCTCCTCGCAAAAGTTGGCGCCTGCTAACCTGAGCATGCTCTGAAAGAAGCTGACGTTGCAGAATACGATGTTTCTTTGCTTTGGCTTTACGCACTGCTCTTTCATTACTTATTACTTTACGACAGTCTTCTGCTTCTGGGTGGAGAGCCGAAAACTCATACATATGCAACTTTACATGATGTCCCAGGCCAACAGCCCGGCGCACCCATTGGGGTAGTTGGTCCTGCAGAGATTCTCGCCACAAATCTGGCTCGTGTTTACCGATTGTGCTACAATAATGAACTCGGCCCTCTGGGTCAACTGTTCGAACCCAGCCCTCAGGTAGAGGGGACAGTAAGCGTACAGCAATTTCCCGAAGAAACTCGGTTTGTGGGCCACAAAGTTTAACATTAACAAAGCTAGCAAAGGCAGTTAGATCTGCTCGAGGAACTTGAGTCTCTACGGTCTCCCAGACTTCCTCAAGGTCCGCAGCAAGAGCGATACGACGCGCAGAAACTTCGTCAAGTTGATCGTCTATGTCAATCGAGCCACTGTCACTTAAAAGCACCCCAGCCCGGGAACTGTCTGCAGCAGACCCTGCTGTAGATGACTTCCGAGGTAAGCTGATAAAGACAGCCGGTGGTGGTTCTTTGATACCACTTTCAACAACTCGTCTGCTGTTAAAGTTATATTTGTAATACGATCGAGATGCAGGGTGCCAAAATTTAAGAATTCCACGACGCTCCGCACCTGAGAATGATGTATCCATTTCATTGTCTTCAGTGAGCGATGCTAACCCAAAATCACCGTCCTCATCACTATCGAGATCATTTTCTCCCATAATGTCTAGCTCCTCCCGTACTGACCTGAGCAAACCTCGAAAGTACATCACTCCTGGATGACCCGAGGTAATCAGGTCCTGCTCACGAGAGTCCTTTGGGGTATATACGTAACACTCCTCTTCACCCTCGTCATCCTCGCTAAGATTTCCATCGACATTTTCCGCAGTAACCACCGATGCAGAGACAGGCCTGTCAGAGGCAGTTTCATCATCGTTGAGGAACACTTGTGGTGCATTCTCCGCTCGTTTCCATCGTGGTGGAAGATCTGTTGCTAGGTAGAAACGAATGACCCAGGCAAGCTTTGGCTCTTCATCAAGGTCGAACTCGAACACGTCACGGGCTGCTCGTCGTATATCAACAGGAGCAACCCGCCAAAACGGGCTTGTGCCTGTATCCGCAGGTTCAATGTCATCGACACTTGGATTACCCAAAGTTTCTTTGTAATAAAGCTCAGCCTCGAGCAGAGCTCGTTGGTGAATGAGGTTCCGCTTGGCAATTCTTCTTTGTCGAAGTTGCGCATCTGCGTCTGGATCATCATCTAATTCAGCCTCTTTTAAGGCGCGAGCTCGGGCAATCTCATAATAAGTGTCGTAGCAAAGTCTTGTGTTTGGATGTTCGCGTGTTTGATGGGTTTTCTGACCTGAAGTAGGGTCTGTGAAAACAAAATATGTGGAGCAGCCATTCTTACTTGGATGCGGACTCAGTCGTACTGATGGAAGACCGAGATCTGGATCGACCACAAATGCTGTCTCCTGAATTTTTGAGAATATGAGTGCAAGTCCATCTTGATCAAAGTCCACATCAACTCCAGCTCCATTGCAAAGTGCCTCAAGGTCACAGTCATCAGGGAAAGTAAGCTCTTCTCATGACTGAGAGTTTGTCCGTCTACTTCAGTCTCTTCCACGCATACGGGTGCAATGCCAGGCTCTTTGTTTACCCTCCAAGGGTGTTTTCTTCAAGAGATTTTTGTTGAGCAATTCTGCGAATTACTATAATTTTTGCCCTTTTGAGAGTGTTATTTTGCCCCGCGTAAGATGCGAATCCAAGACAAACGAATAACAACCGGATGCTTGCCTCAGCCACAGCAGGTCCAGCCTTCTCCCCATACCCTTTCTTTTGCACCCACGCAATCGATGCTCTTATCGTACACACATTCAATTTCCCGGAGAAGTTTGTCATAACGTTCCCGTTCCCGAAGTGAGTACCTACCTAGTTACAACTACTACCATACAGCTATATCCTTAGTACCCACATATCTTTAACACTAGGATGGTAAGTAAATTTCAATGGATAAATATAAAGCAAAAAAATGAACAATTGAAAGATAGCCTATCTGACAAAGGAAACAGCAAATAGCAAATAGCAAACAGCAAACAGCAAACAGCAAGCTAGTTCATAACAAACAAAAAACAAAATGGGCTTTTGATTTATTACTATTCGAGAATCCTTAGCCACACATGAACTCCACGAGTCCATCATTTTATACTTACTGTTCACGAATTGGGACAGCTTTTGTGAACACTGTTGAGAATTATGCAACCTTGTCAGCAGTGTCATTAGCAAAGCGAATGCAAAGGCACTTCCTCGATTAGATTTGCCTGACTTAAAACCCAATTCAAAAAGATATACGCTCTTTGACGCTAAACAAAAACGCTCCAAGGTCAACGGCTCTCTCTCACACACATAATATCTAAGAGTAGGATATTAAAATGCGTTTCGCAGATTTATTTCATCTAGAGATCCCATTCTCTAAATCTATCTTGAGATACCCATGGCCTTCTTTTTGGATTAAAAAAAAAAATCGATGCCATCAATCACAGCGCCAATTCATGATTCGTTTTGCTTTTTCTTAACGCCAGCGGCTATCACGCTTTGCGTCGCGTGATTTCTGCTCGAAGGCTCGAGCAATAGCCCTTACAGATGCCCTACCGCTGCCACCAGATCCAGATCTACGCCAACCACTGCGCGGCACTTTAGACCATAACCATGCTCCCATAGACCTCCTGCCGCTGTTCTGACTCGAATCATCGTCACGAGCCCCAGCAGGTCTTGGCGGAACGTATTCATTCGGCGGCCTAGATGCATTTACGGGCACTTGTGCAGGTCGTGCAGCTCTCTCTTCGAGATCCTCGCGCCAACTCCTCTGCGGAGTGGATTCCTTGAACTCAGCGCGTGCGGTGACTACCGGGCTCCTTGAATCCGCCGGTTTCTCCCACGGCATTTCGCGCATGACGCCATAAGCTGAGTTCGGGCCACGGTCCACAATTTGAGGCCCAGATGCTCTTCGGGACTGGGTGGCGCGAGCGTACTCAGCACGATTGGTTTCTGTCATAGGATGTCTATTTGCAGTGCTTTCCATGACGCCAAAGCTACCATTGTTGAGCTTTGATACAGAAGCGTCTGGATTCGTGGGTCGACCAAAGCTACCGCGATTAAACTGTGTGACCACCTCCTTTTTGGTGTCCATAACTCCGTAGGAGCCTAAGCTCAGCTTCGACACCTCGCCATCACCACTCCGCGGAAGAAGACGCCTCGAGGTCCTCTGAGCACCAGCGTCAGCACGGCCACTATTTGAGGCAACACGTTTGAGAGCGAGAATGCAAGTCACAACCTGGCCCATGTCTTTCTCTTCATATAGCGCCACCGTTGTGAATAGATCAGATTCGGCCACACCAAGACGCCGAGCCGCAGAAATAAAGCCTGAGACATTTTCCATCTGACGAAATGGCATGTCGCCGCGGTACACGCTGCGAACGGAGTTTGGGCGTACTTTGTTGACCAGGTCGCATAGGACTGAGCCATCGTGGAGTGTTGCTGCAAAACCCCTGGCAAAGCTTGCACCAGTCATGGACGAGATCCATGACTTAGCTTGGTTCTCAAGCTCAGGATCATACTTGGCATTAGCCTTTGCTGCAAGCTCGGCGTCCAGACCGTAGTCATTTACAGCCTTGACGTAATGGCGCGACATTGTAATTGGCGCGCTGTTGCAAGAATGCAAAGGAACAACTATAAAGGTGAAGCGAACTTCGGAAATTGAGCGCTGCAAACCTCACAGCACTAAATTGTGGATGCGAATAGATATATGCCCACGGAATAGAGTAGAGTAGTCTTTGGCGAACTCAACCTCTCGGTTTGTAACTCCTCTACTGCAGTTCACGAGACGTAAAACCGGCTCGGTTTTGTGCTCTCAGCGATTTCTATAGCTCTACAAGCACGGAAGAAAACGAGTGGAGCTCCAACTGAGTTTGGGAAGGACAGCAAAGGGCTCAGACGTGCGTGGGCTCAAAAAGAGTTTTGGGTCCGGAGAAGCTTTGTTTGCAGTCGTCACGGTCACTGTTCCCCAGGCCAAAACAGCAAAGGCAGCCGCAACAAACCTTGCTCAGTGATGAATCAGGGATTTGGTGCTCGCGAAAGTTAATCTTCAGACCCGTGCACACCTTGATCGCTCGTTCGTTCAGAAAAGTATTCTGCCCACGTTTTAAGCTCTTGAAATTGCCTAGACTCGGTAACCACGATCTGCTAGGACCCGCACTAGCACAGAGGTAGCACCTCTTAGTTCTTAGTCGCAATGCAAGCTATGCGAGCGCGTGAATTGCGTAAATGTGTTAGATACTAGGAGCCCTACTTCTGCACCGCCTTCTGCACTCTGAAGCGGCAGTAGAAAGCCTCAAACTAACACGACAGTGACCCGACCTGAGCAACACTAATGCCTCGCAAATTCACAATATGACGTCGAGGTCGTCGCCCTCAGGCTCACTCCTAATTTCTGCGAAAGAGCAGTGACTTTATAGTCGTAGCGGAAAGCTTCAAAACCTGCTTGTTTGAAGTTGTTTGTTCTTCCTGTCTGTCACTCTCACGCCATCACCAGTTGATGCTGTGGAAGCCCTGTAGCTCAGGACCTCAAAAGTTGTCACAAGACCTTGACGTTGCACAAAGGGGGATGCCAAGGGTTGACGGAAACCTCTTTCTAGCTTCTCTGGTTTTGATCTCGCCCCAAACCCTGGAAACCTGAAACCCTCATCTATTATTCACCAAAGGAACGAGGGTCGTGCAGCGCGTGCACGTGTATACACTTTTGCACCCATATCTAATCAACTCCCGGCATGGTCCCTAGCCTATATGGCCACCAAGTGTATATCAACTCGAGGGTGGAGGTGTGTAGCATTTACAAAAGGGGGCGCGTGTGCGGGTCTTTTAAAGATCGGTCGCGTCGCTCTTTCTAAAATAAGCCAATTTTATAGTGCTTTTATTTATTTCGTTGGAAATTTAAAATTCGTTGGATTTTGAACCTAACGTTTACCCTCGTGGGTTTTTGCAATTTGCAGATGGTCTTCAAGAATTCACGTGTGTTCCCCAAAGCTTTTCACCGTCGATTCCTGTAGGCATGCGCTCTTGGATGATTTCCAATGGGTCAAACCAGTCGCTTCAGTTTGGTTTGAGGTCCGAGTACTCTTAATTGATGGTCAAGATGTTGGATCAAAAACATGATGAGCTGACCTTTTATATGCACAAGAAAGAAAGAAGGCGCAGAACGGTGGTAGTTATGATGTCATCATCACGTCATCTTTGGGGAAGAAGAACGATTTTGTTACTCTGATGATATTTGAGAATGATGGTTAGGTTTGATTGAGATCATGGATTGCCGGACTGGTGATGGTCACACGAATATTGGATAGACACGGATCAGCGGGTCGCTTGGTTGAGCAATCGAGTTTTTGAGGGCTGGGTGTGCTTGCCTCTAGCGAAACGTGTTCTGTTGATTGAAGAAGTCCTGGTATTTGTGCGAGAGAACAGGAGAGCAGCCATGTCGCTTCATGCAGATGCAGCACCCTTCGTGCCTGGTACAGAGAAGAAGCCGACTTCCAAGCCTACAGCTGAGGTAGCGGAGTCCAAGAGTCGCGAACGTGGTGAGCAGCGAGGCTCTGGGGAGAAGAACATTCCTGCCAACGGAACTGGAAATGGAAATGGAAATGGCCAACAGCGGAGATCTCGCGGAGGTAGAGACCGGCGAAGGAATCGTAACAACAACAACAACAACAACAACAACAACAACAACAACAACAACAACAACAACAACAACAACAACAACAACAACAACAACAACAACAATGTCAGCGCCCGTCCTAAGAAGGAGACCAAAAGCAACGATGGCCCCGATGCACTTGCTCAAGAGGTTGCAAACATGAGCATCAGTGATAAGAACAAGAATGCCGACAACAGCAGCAACAGCAACAACAACAATAACAACAAGGGAGGCCGGAGCGAATGCAAGGGCAACAACAACAACAACAACAACAACAACAACAAGGCCAAGAATGGAAACAAGGCCTCGCGAAACCGCAAACCAAAGAACACCACTGACTTCACGCCTCGCTTTGATAAACCGGATCTCCGCGTCAAGGTTCTCACGGGTGGACGCAAGGTAGAGAATCTCACGGTTCATGATGTGATTTTTGCCCCTAACCTGTTCTGTGACCAGGATGACACCACTGTCTTTGAAGCCCTGAAGAAGGAAATTCATCAAGCTGAAGGCAACGAATCACTTTTCACCCTTTGGCATGGTGATACGCATGAGATTGCAAACGACAAATTCCAAAAGGGTGAATGGAAGCAAAAATCCCCTGCCTTTCGTGAGGTTATCCGAAAGATGGAGGAGGTCTTCGACATGAAAATCAACGCGACACGATTCAACTTGTACCGCAAGGGCTCAACTGATTGGAAGCCCTTTCACCACGATCGCGCTGCCTTTACACCAGACTGTCCGCAAAACCTTACTGTGGCTGCTAGCTTTGGTCTTAACCGCGAGGTCGGCTTTGAGCACGCCCGCACCAAGACAAAGATCTTCATGGAAGCTCCTAATGGTTCTGCGTACACGTTCTCACGTGATGTGAACATTGAGTTCAGGCACGGCGTCATTCCTCTTGAAGGCCCAGCCCCAGAGGACCGAATTTCAATCATTGCCTGGGGCCTCTCCAATATGAGTGCTGCCGGAAGTCGTGTCACCGAGAATGACGTTCCCTCTGCCGAGGATCTCGGCATGGGCCGTTCTGGTCGAAACCAATAATCAAGCAGAATTGGTACGTCTCATAACAAAATAGCAAGAACAGGCCTCGCGTGAACCGAGGGCATGTCCATCAAATGTTCGATTCTACCATGCAGACCTTCAAATAACAAAACATTCTATATTCTCGAAGTACATGTTTTGAGACAAAAGGAAAATCTTAGTCATTAAACATTCCTTTTAAGTGTCCCCATAAAGAAATAATTATAAAAAGAATACCAACTGAAGAAATTATACGTTTCTCTTGTACTTGCGATTCAAGAATGCTTTGTTTGTTACGTATAAAGCCGGCAGTCATTTCGTTCCTCATCATGTGGTGCGTACAATTTATTAAAATAGATTTACAAACTTGTATTTCCTATGGTGACATGGGACTAAGGCCCAATCGCGTGTTAAAAACTAGTCCGCAACTCAAAGACGATTCTTTAATCATGTCCTTGTATAGGTAGGGCGAAACGATGCATCTGGCAGCGTAAACATCACGATAGGCTATGTGTCTGCATTTTGGGCAATTGAAAACCTTGGGTGCTCTGAGCTTGTCAAGTGTAGTACCACACTCATTGCATGCTTTGAAGTGTAATCCTCTCAGCAAATAACGCCTTCACACTAGAGGAAAAGCTAGGCTTTGTGGATAAGCGCTTGACGGAAGCTAAAAAGGCCCCATCAACACATCATTCGAACTGTCTTATTTTTGATCCGCCTTGTTAAATTGTAAGGGTCATCTGGGAGGTGTCAAATTTAGGCAAAAGGAAACACAGTAAGTTTCACAGAGTCAAAATAGTGAATCTCAGTAGTCCAGAAGGACGCGCAAGTCCGGCCTTTTTGAAGTTGACCCCTCTACTGATGTCTTTTTAGATGGCGGTGGCGTGTGGATAGGCATGCCGAAGGTCACTGATCTGGCATTTGAAATTCTCTTTTGGCTGGCCGAGGACACTCTGACATAGATAATGGTGAGGCCAGTGCTGCGTTGCTCGCAACCGCCGGAACAAACCGCAACAAAAAGTGCGCTCAACGTTGGCACTTACGTTTATGCGATTATGCACCCAAATGGCATTTGCTGAGACGCCAAACTTCTGTTTGAGTTGCTTTACTGGCTTGTGTTGTAGGTTTGTTTCACTTGTAGAGCTTGAAGCTTGGTGGTTCCTTGGCCATGCCATTTTCTACCTTAACCTCCACTGCTTAACAAGGGCCTAAATAATTATACTATATTATTCATATGGAATAGTCACTACCATTTGGATGTTATATAAGTTCTAAACAATTAATAGGATCAGCTAGGACATAAAAGCATGCAGACGTTTTCGAATGGTCGTGCAAATGAAACAATTTTCTTTTAATGTCTTTTTAAAAATCATATATTTGTGAGCAGCACATAATTGATTACAGTCATGGGGTCAGGCGCGTGTAATGATAATGGTATCACACAGGCCTGTTATTTATATACCACGAGATCTTTTATTTGGCACAGAACAGAATAGCGATCAGGTTTAGCCGTCTTTAGTGCTTTTTAGTGTTGTTGAACTCATAGATGATAAAATTTACTTTCAGAGGAATCGTTCATATGAACGCATACATTTCTTCTTGCGCTCTATCAGTAGCCAAGCACGTAGAGATCAATGCTCGGCTTACAATACCAACAGCTTTTCCATAACTCACACATCCATCCAGACTATAGTCTGGATGGTTTCTTTCTATACACTTTTTTGTTTGTTTGAAAAAGCAGTTTGGGCAGATCAAAGAAAGCCCAAGACTAGTTTAGTATGTGGTAAACTACTCTAAAACCACGACCTCCTTGATGGCCTCTTCTGGGTCTCCTGGAGTTATTAGGCACTCGCTCATGCTCTCTAGCACACTAAATGTAAGCTTACACTTTTCGAAAGGAGAACCATCAAGATTCCAAGATAGAACGACACGACTCATTGACACATCCTCGGTAGCAATAGCAGGCCGCGACGATGACTTAGATTTCCTTTTAGAAGGAGAGGAAGTCACCAAGGTAATGGGAGGTTTCAATGGACCGCCTTCTTTGTCATTGAGAGCATGGAATTGCAACACTTGCACAGAAGAACCAAATTTCCCATCAGACAGTGCCCGACCAATGCCAAAACCTAGACCTCCGGCTTGTCGAAATATCAACAAATTGCCCGTCGTGACGAAGCTTGGAAACTTCTCCGCATCCTGAATATCAGGAGTAAAGCAAGATGATGGGAGTAACATAATGGCAGCCGAGCGAGCATCTTTTTTGGACGTTTTCCCACTGTCAGCGTCCGCTTTACGTTTGAAACCACGCATTCTGTGTCCTTGCTCAAGAATTTGATGAGCTGTTTCAACTTGAACATCAAGTTCGTCAAAAAATCTATCCATAAGTTTGGATACTTTCTCATCATGGCAGTCAAGACAGCGCAGAACCTCGTCAAGGCGTGCTGTACGATGTTGTACAAGTAGCTTTAAAAGCTTGATATTCTCCATCTTTTTGGCTTCTTTAAACACTGCATAGCCTTTGATTGAAACATCTGTGCTTGGAAGTTCAAGTAAAACTTGAATCACGCCAAGAGAGCATTTCTCACGAGCCTTTTCCAGAAGAGTCTTGGGGTCTATTGCAGCTAGTTCATAGTTGGATGAAAGATATTGGAGAACTTTTGTTTGATTTGTGCGCAAAGCGGCAAGAAAGGCTCGCTTTGTTGCCTCCGCTGGATCTACCCGATCGTCTTGTAAGAAGAATTCTACAATATCTAAATGCCCATTTTGCGCAGCAATACAAAGACTGGCATATCTGTCACGCGCTGGGTCCAATCTAGGTTCCTTGAAAATTTCTTGCACGACCGTAAACTTTCCTTCCGTAGTGGCCCAAAAGAGAGCATAGTCAATAAGATCGCGGTCGCATACTTCCTCCCGAAGGGCGGTGCTTCCGCTCGGGTCTGGTCTAGGCTTTTTTGACTTTTGAGCTGGCGCAGCTGATGGTGTTTGGGCATGTTCTACCCGAGTCTCAGCAGGTGAGTTTTTTTGAAAAATAAATGGATTGGGAGGAATCAACGCGGCTGCATCTTGGCTCACACGTGGACTATGACAATTTACCGCCCGATCTTGCCGTGTAGATTTCCGATGAGGGCGGGATGCTTCTGATAATCCCTCTGGGTCATATGCACCTCTTGTAGACAATACATTCGGTAAAGGATAGAGATTGACAATAGATGACTTGGATTGCAACTCACGTTCGTCTGAAATTCTCTGATCTTGATCTACGTCATGGTGCCTTTTTCTGGTTTTTCTTGTTGAAGATGTTGTCACTGCCGCCCTTGCTGGTGATGGCGACGACGACGACGGAGGAGGAGGACGATAATGATCCAGAAAACGAAGAAGGGAAACACCCTGCGTTTCCTTGAATGCCGGTCAGAGCATCCTTGCGTACCTCTGGAGCAGGAGCCTCCAATGCAGGACGCTTTCGCCGCTTACGCTTAGAACTCTGCTGCTGATCAAACTCATCTTCCGAAGACCGCTCGATCCTGGAGGATCCTCTCTTCCCCATTATAGGAACCTTTTCGGTCCTGGAAGTAATATCTGCTGTACTCAAAACTGCACTCGAGGTTGGTTCCGTAGTACTTCGTTTCCTGGAATCCAAACTCTTAGAATCCACACTCCCAGAAGAACTTGTGCTCCTCGCCTCCATACTCGTTAAAACAGGAGTAGTCTGTTTTTGTCTAGTCAGAAATTGTGAAACTGACCTTGATGAGGGTAAAAACAATACAGAAGGCGATAAAAAAGAAGATGAAGAAGAAGAAGAAGAAGAAGACGAAGAAGACGACGATGATGATGATGATGAAGGAGCTGAAGTTTTAGCGCCGGGCGCTGCGAAGAGTCTAGAGCTACGCGAAAATGCAGCTGCGGCCGCTCTGGAAAGTAACTGAGGCATCGTGCAATTGTCTTCTTCGTCCGAAGTTTCTCCTTCGAGCTCTTCTGTATCCACTTTGTTTGCGTTTTCAGACCCCAAGCCAGAGCTTTTCATGGCGGAATCAAGGACGATCTCGGCCCCCTAATCGCTGACCCACGCCTCAGACCGCCGCGAGGGCCACAAGGGTGGTAAGTGAACAGACCTTGCAGTGTTGTAATCCGCAGTGTCGATTAAGGGGCCGCAGACCTTCTCGTGTCCGGCGGTCTGCGGCCTCGAGAGCGCGAAACTACGCGCCAATTAAAATATCAGAAAAGAAAGAAATCATCCAACTTTCAAGAATATGAAACTGTTTATTATGTAACGATGCTAAACTTCTTCTAGCGGTTTCTCTTTTCTCTTGCATTTTTTTCCTCCTTCTCTTTGTTACTTATAATTCATTGAAACTCGAAGTCCACTCCTTCCTACATAGCTGCTCATGAAATCATGAAATCGTGTCGTGGAGCAGCTTGGGATGCGTGGGACATTGAGCACGATATAAAAACATGGAAGTTCTGTAGAATTTTGTAGGTTTGTGGCTCTGTTTCTGTTTCTGACGGTGAGAGGACACAAGAAGAGCTATGCTATGCTATGGTGAGCCGAGGAGTGGAATTTACTTGCTGGGGAATGAGTGATGATCATCGGGCTCTTGGAAAGGGGAATGCGGGATCGATGAATGTCGTGGAGTAGTACATAATTTGGTAGAAGACGAACTGCCGGGTATTGTTTCCAAGACGCTGGCGCGGCGGACGGGTTGTTCTGTGCTGGAGGCTAGTACCAACTTGAAATTGCTGGTGGTCATGACATCGCAATGCTGACGGTTGCGACACCATACATCTTGCGAAAAGGAGGTGCCACGGGCATAATAATTCCCCCGACAAGAAACAACTTTCAATTTAGTAGTAGGATTGAAGACTGCTCGATCAGTTGGTGGTCTACTACCTTTTCTCATGAGTTTAGTTTCCTACTCTTATTATAGTTCAGAACTGAGCTGGCTGCTGAGGACAACTAGTCTGGCGAGACACGTCACGATGCTGCATTGGAGCTTTCTTGGACATTAAGCTGTTGACATGATCGAACATGGCGCATTTCACTCTGTTTTGACAATTACATATCAAATCCTCAAGTGCTGACTTTGAAAGAAGAATAATTCTAAGTATTCTTTTTGCGATTGTTTGTTGAAAACTCTTTGAATTCCAAATTGCCGGCCCGGATTCTCCCAACCGTTTGCCCACTAGGACGTTAACAACAACGTAGTCAAATTTATAGTGTTTGATATGACTTCAAAATTTCAACACTAAGAGACTTAAGTTTGAGCAAAACAACACTTTAAACCGAACTAAAGCATTACGGTTTTGTGTAGTTTTTTTTAAATGTTTAGTGCATACATTTATGAATTAAACAGAAGAGCAAAAACATTCATCACACGCTTCGCTTGCCAGGCAATGCCATGTCTAATTTAATTAGTGAGCTTCCTCGTTAATTTGGTTTCGCTGCGGTCCCATGAGCATTCTAGTGTAGACCAGGATAACATATATTTTGTTCTCAAAAGCATCGTTTGGAATACCGAACTTGATCAAATTTTGTCGAGCAAATATTATATTTCAAATCTACAGTCTCACAACATTCGTAACACGTATATCAGGCTCGTTAAGCATAAAAGCATACCTTGATATTATAGGTCAACTCCCAAGAACTATGTTGAAACAATAATGAAAGACATACGAATTCCAGCTCACGAAACTTCGCGCCAAAATTGGGGCATTGGCTTGGGCGAGACCAAATCTTCTTGATCAAGACCAGCCACCATTGCTCCAAAGTATCGTTCGTATCTCCTCGCATGTATACAACGTACGGGGAATGCATTAAGCCATGACTTCGAGATCCTTTCAAAGCCACACGATCTTTAAAATTCCTTGCATCCATTGCCGTTGGCTCACCCCCTGACAAAATATAGAGAATGAATGGCACGCGAAGCTGAGGCGATCTTCTCTGCTGAACAATGAAGTTATGTTTTCTTGCTGTGCCGTTTGGCTTTGATTTTGATGGACCACGATCTTCTTGGACGACTTTTTCCCACCTCTCAGCTCAATACCCAAGGACTCGGTTTTGTCTCCTGTTACTAGTGCTAAAATTAAACTGATCTATCGACTATCTGGTTTTGAGTAGGAAGTTGAGTTTGCATCGATGGTGTCAGCAGTACTGACGTAGGCAACAGCAACTCTGCGAAAATGAAGCGAAGTGATTCATCTGTAAGAAATTGCGCACTCAGGGCAGGCTTGTAAGAAAGCTTCGCCCGCAAAATCTCGAAGCGAGCTTTTCAGAGACTGTGACATTTCTTCGCTACAGCGGTCCGGACCATTATGCACGTCTGCACCGGCACGCGGCGACCTGACTGCACTACTTCTGAAGATCTCCCTGACTTGAAGCAGGCAACTTCACTAACTTTTCTGAGCTACTCTTACCATATCAACTATCCATCTTGCAGGCGCTTCGCTCAAATCGAATTATACATAATACTAATAATGTATTCATATCATTTAGAATAAATTCCTGTTAATATATTATCTTTTACTTTAAAACTAAAAGTCTACTTTAAGATTTTAAAATAAATTTAGTTTTAATTTATATTCAATTTGTTTATATTTATTTAAATTTTATTTTAAAAAAAAAAAAAAAAAAAAAAAAAAAAAAACTCTTTGCTAAAGACAAGAAAATAAAATACACTACAACAACCAACTCGCAGCCATTCTCGTACACTCCAAGTATGCAGACGCAGTCTTACTGACTTGCTTACTTCCTTACCGCAAGCTCAACAGGTCCAAGAAGAAGAAGAAGAGGTATGTTTTGGTAATAAGAATAAGAGTAATAAGAAGAAGTTGAGGCCAGTAGTCTCTATTGCCTTTAGAGCTTTCTGAGCCAATTCTGTCCGTTCTCTCCTACTTCTTCCTTCTCCTCGGCCAAAGAAAAGCACAACGGGGTGCTAACTCCTCCTTCTACCAATACCTTGGCAGTCCTGTTCCCTCTGGTGAGCCTGCCTGTTACCATCGCGGTTTCAGGCAAACCTGAACTTCGCTCCTGCACATGAATTCATCGTCGCCCGAATCTCACAGCAATCAATCAATAGATAGTTAGTTTTCTGTCTCATCATTCCGCATCCATCGCCAACTTAGAAATGGCACCGCTCTCAGCCTTAGTGTAAACTTGATTAGTTGCCTGGTAGATGACTGCTAGCTGCATAGCTAGTGCCCGCTACTGTGCCAAACAAAGTCCTGAGCCCTTCTGTGCATATCGAGCCGCCGCCATCGACACCCAGTTCCTCCGGGCGGGCCGCTCTAGCTCTGCTTCGAGTGCCACTGCTGCTGCCACCGCTTCTGCTATTTCTGCTGTCGTTGCTGCTGCTGCTGCTGCTGCTGCTGCTGCCAACTCAGGTTAACTCGAGGGCATCGTGGCTCTCGCGATGGCCGCCTTCCTCCATCGAGGACGATCGCACACGTGGGCTGGAAGGACGGGCTCCCAGGCGCTAGCCGAAGCGCTAGTGGGCGTGAGTATGGGCTTGGGGCTGCTCACGTAGAAGCTGGCACGTACCACACGTGACAGCCACACTCGAAACGAGATGGAATCTCGCAGCCCTGGGATCGAGGACGTTCGACTTGGGCCTCCCGAAGGGCCATTCACTCGTTCACCCAGCGAAGCTACTTACTTACTTGCCAGCAGCATCGCTCGCTCGTTGTGCGCAGGCCTTGCCGAGGGCCTGTTCCCGAACGTGGCCACGCTGGCCGCCGCGTCGAGCTTGGTGCCAGAATGAGCTCACCCATTCAACTCTCGTTCGCTCACACTCATTCATTCATTCATTCGCGCATCCATTCATTCGCGCATTCATTCACTCACTCTACATGTCGTTCACTCATTCATTCTACACGTCGTTCTACATGTCTCTGACTCTGCAGTGGAGCACCGTTGTAGATTCCATTGGCCCACCATGCGTGCGTGCAACCGACCAAATAAATCTCAGGTTCACCCGCACAACGAATCTCGCCATCTGTCTCGATGGGTATGCACGATTGATCAGATGTGGTCGCCAAAGCTGCATTGCATTGCATTGCACTGCATTGCATTGCATTGCATTGCTTTGCATTGCTTTGCATTGGCTGCATGCAGGTATGCAGTGGCGGCGTGCTTTGCAAGAAGACACCGGTGGTTCGCCAATGACTGACCACTCGAAAAGAGCTCCGACTCTGGTCGATTCTGGCAAATGGCGAGCGGCCTTTCACTGTACCCCGTCCCTCGCTCGAGTGCGAAAGAAGGCCGTCCGCAGGTGCGCAGAAGCAGCCCCGACCCTCGCAAGGGGCCAAGTTCCAGCGGAAGGAGGAACCTCACTCGGTAAAAGGCAGCTATGGCCAGGTACAAGAACTCCGTTCGGTAGTTGATTCCCCAAATCGCACCCGTTCTTTGGTTCAAGATAGGTAGTACGTGCCTACCTGCTATCATTCCCTTCCCTTAGCACATTCGTCGCTCTTTAATTAATTAATTAATTAATTAATTTATTTATTTATTTATTTTGTTTTGTTTTGTTTTGTTTTGTTTTGTTTTGTTTTGTTTTGCAACTTGTTGTTTTTGTAGGTAGAATGACTTTTATGGGTGATGATTATTTCTTTCTTCGAAGAAATGGAGAAATGCGACGTACTTCCTGGCAAAGATGTGTGCGTAGAGGCCAACGACAGACACACGCAGCAGCTCGATGCTGCAGCTCTTGGGTTATTGCGCTCATCGTGCCTGAGTTTTATAGACTTGGGGTGCATACGTTTCACTTTATTATTTTTATTATTATTATTATTATTGTAACAAAAATGTCGTTCTATTTAGTATTCTTCTTAATAAATATCTATTTCTACTTTTTCGTTTCTTTTTTAATTTTTTGATTTTTTTAATATAATAAACATAAACAAATTACTGGTGAACCGTGTTGAGCAAAACGTTGTGGAGAGAGGTAGGTAGATTGAAGTTCCGACGGCACAAGTACCGGCGAGACCACGATTGGCTACCGCCAAGCGCAACATCCTCGACTCTGCAATGGCCTTGGGCTTGAGAAGCGTACCTTTACGCCTCATAGCACGCAGTACACGCAGTACACGTGGGGCATGGAGTGACGTCTTTTCTTCCCTCGAGGTTTCATTATGTTTAATTTTCAGTCTCTTCTCTTTCTCACAGAAGGAAAAAAGTGCTTAAAAGAGATTTTCTTCCTCTTGATCTGATCCTTTTCCCTTTTTCTCCCTTTCGAGTCGTGCGATGGACATTATTGTGTATGTATGTATGTATGTATGTATGTATGTATGTATGTATGTATGTATGTATGTATGTATGTATGTATGTATGTATGTATGTATGTATGTATGACAAAACAGCGAAGGCAATCCAATCAGGAACAGTGGCGTCGTTTCGCCCAGACGAGGACGAAGCTGGCCAGCTCGAGGCTCTTCGCGTTGGTCTCAAGCCAAGACCCGCGGCGAGAGGATCCAAAGCCTGCCTGGAATTAAATAAATAAATAAATAAATAAGTGAGTCGAGAAAGTCAACTTGGCGTACAGCCTTCCTTGGTCAGTCTTCGCAAACAAACGAGACTCCTCGCGCTTAACGCGAAACGAAAGGAAACGAAACGAGAGGAAACGCCCAAAGTCGCCTTCTCTTCTGGGATTCGTTTCGCTTCCGGGGCCTAAGATCGCCTTGGCTTGGCAGCTTTGCACGTCGACATTGCGATTCATGCATTCATTCCAGCCTTCCGAGAGATTACAGATTGGTTACCGGTATCGAGGTGTGGCGAAGGTGACTAAGTTGAGGTGACTTGGTTGAGTCCACTTCTCTCTCGACGCCAAATCCAATCCAGCTTAGGCAATGTGCCGAACGTCGAAAGACACAAACGTGGGCTTCCTTCTGGAGATCCATGCGCCTCGTACCCTGGCGCGCTGAGACTTGAGCCGGAGGGAGACGGACGACCCAACCTCCCGGGACCAGGACCGGCAAGGCAAGGCAAGGCAAGGCAAGGCAAGGCAAGGCAAGGCAAGGCAAGGCAGATTGGATTTCGAAAAGAGAGTAAGTATCGCTTTGACTGACGTACTTATTTACATTCACCTACAGAAGGCAGAACACACAAACACGCTCGTCAATTTATGTTTTATTTTGCAAAGCAAAGAGAACGCCAGCCAGGATCGGCGCAGAAAGCTGGAACAGCAGCGCCTTCGAAGGAGCAGGAGCAAGAGCAAGGGCGGCTTGCCCCAAAGCGCACTGACCTGCTCTCGCCACGCAGACGCGAAGCTTGCCTTTCCAGCATCCCGCCTGCAGGGTCACTCGTTGGTGATCGAAATGAGGCCCCGAGTGGCCAAGTTTTGGTTGGCGTTTTCGCAGAGGTGTGTACTCGCTTCGTCCCGGTTACTTGCGACGGCCCACAGGGAGGCGGCGCACGGACGGCGTGGAGGCGGCGCGAGGCTCGACTCTCGCTCCGGCGTGCGCGGCCCTGCCAACGCCGACGCGGCCACTCCAGCGGTGCCAGTGAGCGGCTTCCGCGGAGGCTCAGCGAGCTTGCTTGCTTGCTTGCTTGCCTGCCTGCCTGCCTGCCTGCCTGCAAGCTTGCGGAGCGCTGCTGCCGCTTGGTCGCTGTTTTCCGTTCCCGCCCGAGGAATTGAGAAAGGGGGAACAGAAAAACTCTGCGTGTCGTTGTTGGGGGGCAAAAGGCGGCTGTTTGGAGCGGTAGCAGAGAGGGGGCCCCCCCGCAGCCCTCTGTGTGAGGAGCTAGTGAACTCAGAGATAAGCGTTGTAGCTCCGCCCGCAGACACCGCTGTTTGAAAGACACCAAAAGGGCATCGCGCTTTGCGAAGGGAGAACTTTGACGACACCGCTGTGCTCACTGTGGGCGCTGCGGACGAGCCTCTCTTAAGTTGCTCCTTCCTTACGCCCGTGCTCAAGCCAAGCAAGGCCTGCAGGGCAATGAACTAAGTGTTGACCTGCAGGCCACTAAAGAGATAATCCATTGAACACTCGTGGTCTTCGAAGTTAGTTTGAGGGGGATGGATGTAAATGCACGCACTCCACAATCTTCAAGAACCTGGAAACCCGTTGAGAAAATGAATGATTGGATGAACGAATTAGTGAATGAAGCTGAGGTTGCACATGGATCAGAAATTTCCAATCATTTCATTAGGAAGCTCAAGGTGCGACTATCCTTCTGCGTAGACTGTGCAAACAGGCTAGGCGCTAAATGGAAGCAGCTGCAATCAACTTGAATTGTTGAATCATAGGGCTACAACTATTTTCCAAGACACGGATGTGGAATTCCAACGTGCTGGCACAGGACCAATCGAATTAATTGACACAGGAGCTAGCTAGCTACTTATGATACTGTTGTTCAAGAAGTTAATTTCAACTTGCTGCTGCTGCTGCTGCTGCTGCTGCTGCTGCTGCTGCTGCTGCTGATCATGATGATGATGATGATGATGTTAGTAGCCTTCGCCGCGTCCTTGGCCTGAGGCCTCAAACTTCCAGAGACTCGGATCCTTCCGTGGAGACGAACCCAACCAATCAATCACTCGTTCATCAAACAGCACACGGCACTCAGAAAGACTCGGAAGAAGTTTCAACACTCAATCGCCTACGCTCAGTCTTCTTTGGGGTGATGATATGATGATAATTCAAGATATTGAAGAATACAAGAGAGATCATCCCCGGCAATGCTGACTAAAACAGAGAAAGTCCAAGTTGCACCCAACTGTTACTTACTTACTTTCTTTCTCACTTACCTGATTAGAGAATACATACTTACCTATTTAGAGAATTGCATAGATAGATACAGAGGTAGGGAGATAGAGCCACTCAACGCATCGTTGTTACCCTAGACATAATGATATACTATTGGAGCACTAGTTCGCTAAGAGCTTGTGAAGAGCAAGTTTAAGAGGCCGCGGCAGGCGCGTGTTCACTCCACTGAAAACACCTTCACATCCTTGCTCGCTGTTATTTTGTTATGTTATTATTTTATTTTACGAGTTCAAAAGTTTTAGCTTTTGGGGTTTTACAATTTAATATATATATTTTTTAATTAAAATAAAATATATATATAAATAAAATGTTATTTGGTTTTTTTAAACTAGGTACGTAGGTAGGTACGAAGGTAGGTAGCTATGCGTCATCTCTGTGCCTTTCAGGTGAGCACATGTCGCTTGGCTTGGAAGACAAACATGCCTCATTCTGATGCCGCAGCTGGCCTTGTCTTCTCTTTGATCAAGACATCATGGTTTCAGAACATAGGAGTTGCGAGAAATTCCATTTCTCTCAGGCTCGCGATACATCTTCCCCTTCCTTCCTTTCTTCTTTCTTTCTTTTTTCCCTTTAATTCTTCATTCTAATATTTTACAAATACTTTCAGAGTACTTATTGTATATATTCTTAACCATAGTAACTACTATAAATAAATTGATAAAGTCAACTTGGATGTGGAACAATTCCCTTTTTCTAAAATTAAATATTTTATAACTATTATTTTTAAATAAAATAAAAAGTAAAAGATAAAAAGCAAAAGAAATCGAGGGTTCCGATGGGAACTCACTCTTTCACAGGGCTGCTCGCCCGGCAGGCAAATCCTCAATAGTGAGCGGACCCTACTTCGACAGACGAGCCACCGGCCGTTTGATCACCCTTGGGCAAACCCCAAACTCGCAGCCTTGCAACCAGGCCACTCATCAATAGCGACGACGGCCTCGATATCGAGGAGAAAGCGTGCTGTAGAGAACAGCACTGCACAGCAACAGTGGTAGAGAAAGCCCTACTGACCTATACCAAAGTGCTAGGCAGAGCAGACTTGTCCTCAGACGGGCTAATTCCAGAGTCACCGGAACAGCTCCAGAGAGCAGGCAAAGGAGGCATTGTGCTCGGCTTTGAAGAAGAAAACGCTCCCCAGCAAAGTCAGAACTGGCACAGAAAAGGCTCTTGCACGCCAAGCGGACGTCGTGCGTCACTTTGTTTGTCAAGACTTCCCAGGGCGGAAACGGCGGCTCTAAACCGTTTGCTTCTACAGAAAATCGGGCAAGAGGAGATTTGTTGAAGTCGCTCGCCCAGTGCACCTGTGAGAAGAAGAAGCACTAGAGAAACAAAACGAGAAACTCGTATTGCTGGGTTGGTTGGAATTATACAGCACATCTTCTCGCTTTGCATTGGAGACTGCCACGCGGTGGGAATACAATTAATTTTTTACACCAATTTACACATCCCAAGCCAGAACATTAGAGCACAACAGCTAAGAAAACTATAGCCAGCAATCCAAAAGGTTGGCGCAGCGTGTAAACCTTGGCGTGCTCGTTTGAGGCAATCTAAATTCGTCTCTGTTCGACTAGTGAATGGCGAGACGGGAGGACCAGCTGGAGGTCGAGGCGTGCTTGGCGCCGGCATCCAGCTTGCTGGAGGACCAGGAAAATTGCAGCGGGGGTATCAACGTAAAGGAGATCGCCCTCAGCAGCAATAACAACAATGACAGTAGTAGCAGTAGTGGGGGTGAAGAAGATCAGTACTCTTCCGGCGAAGACGTAGCTACTCGCATCAGTGATGCTCTTGAAGATGAAGCAGAGGTTTGCTACAGTGATGATAGTGAAGCAAGATGCAGAGAAGAGGATGACCCCGTCGAGAACTTATACAAGCACATTCGCTTTCTGCAGCGATGCTCTTCTGATGGCAGACTTGAGGCGCAGTACATTAAACAAGGCATTCGCAAAGGACTCCACCCTGGACTGTTTGCAAAACTGCCAGTCGTTTACGTAACTTTGGGTAGCCTTTACCCTGCAGCAGAAGCATCTTTGAATACTACTAGTAAGCCTCGAACATCAAGTCCTGCTGAAGTCGACTCTCGTCAAGGCCAGCAGCGTTCAGACGATACCGAGATGGAAGACTGGCTTACTGCCAGATGCGCTTCATGTGAAGAATGCCTGCACGAGATCTCAGCCCAAGTCCTTCTTGAGCTGCCCTGTGGACATCATATTCACCATGAATGTGGGCGCAAATGGTTTGCGGAAAATCAACATTGCCCGGCAAAAGGATGTGGGCTAGCTGTGGAGACGCACGACACTTTGACTCATGAACAGGCCTTGGATGAAAGAGAACAACCCCGTGTACATAACAACCTTCTCGAAGCCCTCGGCAGCGTTCTATCTCAAAGAAATCCGACAGCATTAATTGAGTACGATGGAATTGCTGTTGATGCTTTCTCAGGGTCACTGCGAGCATGCTCAGGAGTCTTTAATGTGAAAATGACTGCTGCTGGACGCGTTGAATTTGCAAATAACACTGACCCATCAAAGGCGAGCAAAATACTGGAAAACCTTTACCAAGGATCTGTTGTGATAACCAGCACTGTGCAGCCTATTCGCCACGCGTGCCACTTGCCAAACCTTGCGCCTCTCCGGCAATCAGGGAGTGTGGTCTCAAGGGTGGTCCCTGCACCTGGCCCAACACGTACCTCATCGTGCGATGAGACCACCTTTTCCTCACTTGTGGCAAAGAGGAGTAATGCAGCTGTTGAAGCTGCCGCAATAGCCGCAAGTTCTGCGCAGCGAGGCGTCAGTCGTTTGAGCTTTGCAGGCTTCAAAACTCAGCTCACGAAAGCAATACAATCCTCCAAAATTTTGCGTTGCAAGCTCAGCGAAACAACCGTTTTGGGTGAACCTTGCACCTGCAAAGTAGAGTGCTTTACTCAAATCCACAGTTTTACCGTGAAAGGCGGTGCTCTGTTTCAGCGCTCCGCTTTTGCAAATGCGATGCATATGACTAGCATTGCAACCGCCAAGAAAGATGCTGACGGGTTTGCACAAATCCCCGCCCGTGTCTTGTACATGTGAAATTACCTTTTTTTTTATAACTATTATAGAACTGCTAATTACTATAGATTTTGAGATTTTGCAACAAGGCCCCCTCTTAAAATTTGATTGGCATCGAAAACCTTGGAATATTGTATGTTTGCGTTGATAATTCTATTCTATCATGGTGATAAGTAGAGCAATGCAGGACAAAGTACTTCTTGCCTGCTGATGAAGTTATGCAACCCATATTATATATATTCCAATATGGCCAAACTCCGATAAGGAAGTAGATGCGTCAAGGCGTCCTTGTAAACCTTGCAGGAATCATTTGCCAGTGTACCTTTGGTGAGATTGCTAGCTCACATGATAAATAGAAGCACATATACTTGCGAAGTATATCGTCATGGAAAAATCATTTATGTATAACCGTGGTTATTGGAGAGAAAAGTGATCGCACAGCATGGCGAGACTTCCTTCATATGAACTAACATCGATGAACTAACATCGATTCAAATGATAATGAGGAGGTTAAAGGAGGAATTTCTCGGCGTCGGCTTCAACGTCTGAGTTGCCGTCAAACACTTCAGACATTTCCTCATCAGTCAACAAGCAGCGATCGAGGACCTTCTCAATTTCTGCAATGTCAAGACTAATGCCGATCAATACAATTTCCTGTCTGCGGTCCCCATATTCACCTTCAAAGTCTTGCTCTACGTATTTTGGCATATTTTCAGAAGGCCACTCGTTACGAGGGATAGCATCCCACCATGCACCAATGGGCACAAGGGTGGCTTGTTGACCAGCGCGAGAAAAGTAGAGAGCCATGTCATGTTGATTGACTAGCCAACAATAACCTTTCGCACGAAGTATAGGGTCTTGAAGGCATGCTGGGCGCTCTGCAAGCATGCATTTTGCAAATCGTTGTGGCTCGAATGGCCGCCTGCGTTTGTAGATATGCGTTTCCACAGGATTGTGTTTGTGGGCCCCATGTGCATCCGTTGCGGGCTCCCTCATCTTTTGAAGTGCTTTGAGAAATGTGCGATGTTCCTCGTCTACACTCAAGGCTGCGTTTGAAGTGGCGTCTGAGTCTGTTGTCCCATTGTTCGTGGTAACTTCTGAAGAAGACTTGGAATCCGTTGTGCTAGAAAGTTGCAAAAAGACCTTTTCAAGACTAATATTACCATTGACTGTGGATGCAACCTTGGCACTTGGATTTAATCCCTTCAGAATTCCTTCGAGCCTTGGAACAACATTTTCCGGGACAAGGTCAACTTTGTTCAGAAGCATTAGATCTGCACTCTCGATTTGTTCAACAAAGAGGTCACAAGTAAATCGAGCCGCGTCAGATTTGGTCCAGCCATTAGCCTCGTCAGTGGCAACCTCCGAACCTAGCTTCCCAAACAAGTCTTCAAGCTGAGAAGCATCGACAAGAGTGATCAGCTTTTCTAACCGGATTTTAGCATCTGTACCCTCTTCTTGTAGAGCAATATCAAGACTTCCCCACAATCGCTTCGGTTCTGCCACTCCAGAGCATTCAACAACAATATGATCAAATGTGCTTGTCTCAAGAAGCTGGTCTAGAGAGCGATAAAGATCATCACTTGCAGAACAACACGCACATCCATTCTCTAGTTGCACAGTTTCAATCCCATCTTGGCCCATAGTTCGTCTCTGCACTTCACGTGCATCTATGTTGATCGCCGCTACGTCATTCACTACGACACCGATGCGAAGACCTTTGCGATTCGCGAGAATGTGCTGCAGTAATGTTGTTTTACCAGCCCCAAGCATCCCTGAGAGAATTATCACAGGTACGCGGGTGTCGCGTTCCTCTGACTTCGTACGAGCCCGCTTGCTGATGACGGTTCCTTCAACTTCGGAGATACTTTCATTTTCCTTTGTTTGCTCACGTTCTCGTTTCGTACCAAGATCTTCTTGTGGGTCCTTTGTTGCTCCGTGCACCGCACTTTCATCTTTAACGACAGAGTTGTTGCCTTTTGCTGCATTCACTTGTTCTATATCGGCGTTGCTGTCTTGCATGATGAACGATCGACGGATACTCCCTTGCGATATATATATATGTTCTGGCTATGCAGACTGACGTGACAAGTGAGATTACCTCAATGATGGCTCCCCAATCTGCGCTTAACAGTCAAACCTCTAGATTGTCACACCATTGAAGGTTTGCTCTGGTGCAATCTTCAGCTCTTTGCTATTGTTGGCGTTGGGATGAGAAAGATACTAAGAGCATCTAGGAGTGAGTAAGGTTCAAAATTATTATTCGTTTTCTGCTGGTCTCTACGTAGTTAGCGCGAATTCACGCAGCAATTCCAGTAGGGCATGAATGTAAATCTCAATTGGGGGTAACAAAGCAAGGCAAAATATGTGAAAGACAAAGTTACTGTGTTTCGCATGAATTTACTACTCTTGGCTTTGATAAACTGGCTTGAGAGATGGAAAAATGTCTAATACATGTTCAATTATTACGGCATTCTAGGAGTCAGCCTGCGACCAACGTTCAACAATGACTTGTTAGTAAGCTATCTCCCTCGGGTACAAAGGGCGAACTTTATTTCACCTTGAAGGAGGATGTTTATTTTGTTTTCTCTGACATCTTTTCATCATATTCTCATCATGCTGACCTATTACAATCTACAATTATGCACAGTAATCATGAAGTGCTCGTACCATATTCGTCTCATGACCAAGTTCTGTATGATAATGTCCAGGTCCCATTAACGTTTATGTGATTCCTTTAATACAAAATGTAAACTGCTCTATAATCTCTGAGAGTTTTTACTTTATTCAATTTATAATGTGAAACATGTTCTATAGCTTAACTTTTTCATGCCTAGCAGGTCTATATGTAGTTTTCTGTAGCAGATACTTTTCACATAATTTTTGAAACAATCTATATCAATGTTATATCATGAGTACTTTGTGGTTCCTTCAGGAGCCTTCTACATTTTGTATACCTTCTAAATACTTCTAGATATTGCTCCACTGTGAACAGGAAAAAGGGGAAAACTAATCAAAGACAACCCCTCTCTAAATACAGTCCAATATCAAAATCTATCATACTTTCTGTGCATTTGGTTTATTTGCATCTAACACTGTTACCATTCTTATAAAACCGGATCCGTGAATATACGGAATATGAAGAATTAATATAGATGTATTTGGAGAAACCACTGAAAAAGTCATCTCTTTAGATACACTGGCAACTCATCCACAGAATGGGAGCGCTTCTATACCATTTGAACGTGTTAGTTATGCCTACAAAGAGCCACAATCACAAGAATATGCATAAAGTTCAACTTAAGATACTTCAATCCCGAATGAAAGCAAAGCAAAACGCGAAAAAAATGAAAGATGCATGGCCATAGATACTTGGGGAACAATCATAAGATTTTTTGCAACTTTTACAGGCTTTATAGAGACATTTATACACGGTTTAAACTACGAGTGTACTTTGAAACCGCAACGTTTCGATAGCTGTTTATTTTGCTATACGATGTAAGTAATAAAAAAATACGAACCCTGAAGCTGCGTGATCAATTTCAAACCTAGAGCAAGTTTTTTTTGAAGTCCATGGTAGCAGACGCATGATTGTTGATGTAATATTCAGTGAATATATTTGTTGCGCTCAAAGGAAGAGCGATGACCGTGCCTCAAAGTAAAACTCCCAGATGGCTATCCTATTGATCTTACATATTTTAGTTCAATTTGATGCTTCTGTTTTCTGTATGAAAACTTGCCATCATCCTGCTTTAGATTTTCTCTACCCGCTTAGAGCACGTCATTCTGTATCATTGTGCCCTTCCTGCTCGATATCAATGATATTGATTGTCCACACCCTTCCTTTCATTACGAGGGTGCCAACATATAAGATAGGAGGGTGCAACCAAGCTAGCAATGCCTTTTATTTAGGGAATTCTTGATCCACTTTGATGAACCTTTCCGCCCCATTTCTATTTGCCCATCCAAATAAATCACATTGTGTTCTGAAACGTTTCATCGAAATGTAGTGTTGACGAACACTAAGATCCATGAATACTTCCATCGCTGAATGCCGTCACTTCCTTATTCAAGGCATTCTAAAGTTTCGTCCACCCACGCTTGTGCCCTTCCAGTAGAACGCAAACATGAACCCAAATTATTCTTGATTCTGATTCCTGACCATTTTGGGGAGATGCGCAGCCGTCCGCCCTTCGGAACGCAGAACGAACTGCCCTCGTTCCCAGAACCCGGTAGTTGTGCTGATTTATCATAACGCTAACTATTTTAAACCCATAAGGCTTCGTCCTTCCTCCTAATCAATTTACTTTTACTTACGTTTAAAGGCGCTTTCTACTCACTAACCCGCTTCTACCATAATCTATAATAGTAACTATTTGATTCCACTCCTAACCATCACCTATCATTACCTACCGCCAGAGCCTGATAACAAGGATCTGCTGATATGGATCCAAACCAAGGTTTTTTCTTCAAAGGACCCGCGCCAAGCCCACTTTCAAGTCCGCTGGCAGAGGCGTAGGCATTCTCGCGTCTCTCTTGTCTACAATTGCAGCGCCGTGCATCTCTAACATCGAATCGTCCTGAGTTTTCAGGTTTTGCGATCCTTCTCCAAACGTTTTCCAAAGATTCCAATTCTTCTTCTCCTCCAACTCCAAACTTGAACCCCAACAAAGCTATAATACGTCTCATAGAACAGAATTTTACAACTGTGTAAAAAAAGCGAAATAAGATAAAAATAAGATATAATGAAAGGTAGGTGAATGAAACGATTGAAGAGAATCAAAGAACCAAGCGAAGTGGTGAGTCTTCTGTTGAGCCTCTGGTGTGCACGCAACGCCGGTGCTCCAAGTTCTCCCTACGGTCCCTCTGCAGCTCTTGGCGACCTCCTTTCATCCATTCTCAGGTCCTCGCTACTTTGCTAACTCGAAACACACGGCTTCCTGCACAAGTAGTCCATAAAAGAGTCGCATACATACTTACTCACTATTTTACTTACTCACTCACTATTTTACTTACTTACTCACTATTTTACTTACTCATTCACTCAACATAACCAAAGTGACTAACTACGTCGTAGAAGAAAGAGAGCGGCGCCGTTGCAGCCTGTGCGCGAAAGTCCATTATAGCTCGTATAGTCTATAGTAATTTAAAGTGGGGAATAGGCAGTACAAGTGGGCTATACTGTTGTGCTACAGTGGAACTTCGATGGTGGCTAAAGGCCGCCTGTGGCAGATAATGTACTTGTGGATACAGTAGAGAATAGAGCATCGCAAGTGGGTTATAGGTTACACAAGTGGGTTATAGGCCTTGGCAAGCGCGACGAGCCCTGTGCTGGGAGGCGGGCAGAATGGTTTGATCCGCGCCTCGCGGTCCTCGGCAGCGGCGCGGCGGTATTCGGCAGCGTCCTGACGACTCCCTGCGGCAGCGTCTGCTCGCAGCGGCGTTCGTCGATCTATAGCGCGACCTGGGCTCTACTCCTGCGCGCCCTTGGCCCTCATCCACCCCGGCATCGGCCTGTTCGGGCGGCTTGCCTGCTAAAGATTCCCTCTACACAAGGCCTTGGCTGCTTACGCACCGAGGCTCGAAGGGACTGGGACCTAGGGAGATCGTGCTAATTTCCAGCGGGACTGGGCTGATCACCTCAGCGAACGCGGGTCTAAAGCGCATCGGGCTCAGATCGCGACGGTGTTTCGTTCTTTGACTCATTCATTCTTTTTATCCTCTTTGGTCTGGGCTTTTGTTATTACTTTAATACTTCGACTTCTCTTCATCTCTCTTTTTGTGGACGACTTGGATCGATTAAAGCAACGCAAAACCAATCAAAGGTTCGACTTTAATTTAGTTTCGTTAGCGAGGTTGCCTGTGGCGTGGTAGACGGGCTGTAGCTTTCATTAAAAAAAACTGGTTGTGTGGTCGACTTACGTAATCCTTTCATACTTGGCGGTTTACGGATACGCTTGCGGATTCGCTTGTGGATCTCGACACAATGAGTTCAAGCATTGGCAGCAGCAACAGTAGTGGAGGTGGCGCTGGTCGTCAAACTCCCACACAACAAGGACAGACTTCTGATGGTGAACTTGACCGAGCAAGTTGCGTTGGGTGCGGCAGCTCCGTGGTTTCTGGGGACAGCTCGGCTGCAGGTCGCAGCCACTTTGCAGGCGTTGTACCGGCGCACCCATTGCCCGTGTTGTACCACCAGGACCTTCGTGGACACTGTACACGGCTTCACGGTACGTTGGAAGTTCATCAGGAAGGTCCCGAACGAGTTCACAATATTTTTCTGAAGTTATTTGAAGAGGGTGTGCGAGGCAACCATGTGCTTCCATTGGTGTACGACCACGACGTGCCGCTAGCAACTCGAGAGCAGCTACTCATGGTTCACGATGCAGCTTACGTTGACTTCTTGGAGGGACTCTGCGTTCGCTACAACCGCGACGGTGAAGATGTGCCGTCTGACCAGGAAGTTCTCCGGTTCTCACCTCTCGTTGTCTCACGACTCTTTTCAGAGGAGGAGCAGCGGCGCTTCTTTGGCCGCAACAAACACCTTACGAGCGCAACTCGCTTCTCCCAGGGAAGCTTCAAGGCCGCAATGCGTGCTGCGGGATCTGTGGTGCGCGCAGTGGAAATTGTGATGGGAAACAAGTATATCCAAAAGCGCTGCTTCTGTTTGGTTCGTCCGCCGGGTCATCACGCTGGACCCCGGGGTTACGACCCAGTTGCTGGCGGCTGTGGATTTTGTATCGTGAACAATGTTTGTGTTGGTGTGGCTGAGGCTTTGCGGATGCACCCGAGCTGCCGTATTGCTATTGTGGATCTTGATGTACATCATGGAAACGGGACGCAGACCATTGTGCAGGAGCGCTTTGCGCACAGCCCAGTGATTTACTGCAGTATACACTTGCACGAGACTTTTCCCGGTGAGCCTGACATGGACTTCTTCCCTGGAACTGGCGCTGAGCAGGATGATTTGCGTTTCCTGAATGTTCCTTTGACACCATTGTGGGTGAAGAATGGTGATGACAGCGACACAGAGATGGTGGTGAGTGGCCCTGGTTCCCCAAACTCGGCTGGTGCCTCAAGCGGAAGTGGAGAGATCAAGCGCCGTCGCACACGGACAGGCTTTGAGAGGATCAAGGGACACAACTCCAGCAAGAACAACGCTATGAAAACAGAGGACGAAGGTTCTGCAAGCGCACCAAACGACGACCAACGCTTCGCATTTCCCCAGCCAAAGTCCTCAAATCGCGGTCGCGCAGCTTGGCGGCGCGCGGTGGAACAACGCATTCTACCCCGCCTTAAAACATTTCAGCCTGACTTGCTTTTTATCTCTGCAGGGTTTGACGGTAGCTACGAGGACGAGGGTTGCTCATATGAAAATGTTTCTGGCCTTGATCTAACAGACACTGATTTCGCCTGGGCAACAGAACTTCTCGTTGACCACAGTGGTGTTGACCGTGTTGTCTCTGTACTGGAGGGCGGTTATGGTCGTTGGATGGCCTGCCTAGACATGTACGAGACCTCTTCTCTTACAAACTGCGTCTTGGCACACATCGCGGCTCTCGTCGAAAAGGCCAAATAAGCCACTTTGCTCTGGGGAACTTCGCTTACTTCCCCCTTTTAAGTTCTATATCTGCCAAAATTCTCTCTACCTCTCTCTTCATCTCTCTCTTCATCTCCCTCCTCCCCCGTATGTGAATCTCACTCTACATTCCTCAGTCTCCTTCTCTGCGAGGTCACCAGTGGGCTATCTCTGCTTGCTAATGACTTCGTTACCGATCGACTTTCTGTGTTTTCCATTCCCTTTTACCAATGTCTCTCATATCTCTATCCAATGATGCACATCGTCTTTTTTGCTACCTTTCACCTTAATTCGCGCTTCATGCAGAGATGTTAGACATGCAAATGTGCAAGGGGTCTCGTGGTGATCTATCGAACGATTCTATTTGCCTCAAAACTTTTGTGTTGGTGTTTGTGTACTCGCCAATTGCCTCGGCGGATCAGATTCAAACGTTGCGTTGTTCATTTGACGCTTCTCTGTCTCATGTATCTCTGAAGTATACCCCATGATGTCTTATGGCTACCGCGGCGTTGAATAAGCCTTTATGCAGACCTCTAGACTTGTCCTGAGGCTACTTACCACCATTTCAAATTCCTTTCTTCGATATCTCAATATCAGCTACTTCTCAAGAAGTGAAGTGCAAGATGTTAACCCTAGCACGAAGTATGAATTGGTCTTCTCCTTCAGGCAACTTGCCTGGGGCGGCGATTTCTTGTGGGTTATATCCAAGACCTGACCTGTGGAAGTCTCAAGTGATGGCGGGGTTGCATTAGTGTCACATTGGAAATGATATCTCGGGGACATATGAGAAATCCTGGGAACGGTAAACTGGGACAATAAAACCTTATGATATGATTGTGGTAGGTGTTCATAGTGATAATAATGTGATGGACAGATAGATGATAAGAGATCATTGAAGGCAAAATGGGGAAATGCGTGGTTGGGGAAAGCAAAAGGGTGAAGCAAGCTGTGAGCACGTCCCTTTTCAACCGAATATCGTTTTCTGCATTGGTTCGATGACGATAAAGAAAAGAAGATTAAGATCAAGGACTTTACAGAAGAAGAAGAAAAGAAGAAGATTGCAAGAAAAAGGGATATCGCTGCGAAGAAATATATGACAAGAAAAATGTTGTCATCCCCAAGAATTCCACGGATGATCAACTATGAAAAACAAAAGAAGGGAAAAGAGAAGAAAAAATGAAAAAGAGAAAGGAAAAAAGAAAGAGTTAAAAAAAGAGAGCGTGAAAGAATAAGAAGGGGGATTGAGTATCATCTTAAGATCCCGTTTGTGTTGTCAATCACCTCCTGCATGCTTGTCTGGTACCAGTATTCTGCCTGTGAAATCGTCTTCATTCATAACTAAATAAGTAATAAGCCTTTTACATTTACTATTATTATCTTTGTTATCTACACTATCTTTGCTGTCGTTCAACGCAGACATCTTGTCGAAATGCTTGGTTTCTTATACCAGTATTTTTGGTAACCTGTCGGGCGATCTCAAGTGCCGTCCGTGGAATGAATGGAGCTCATGCTAAGCGATCTGTAAATGCTTGCTTCCAGGTATACTCCAAGATCAGACGATGCTTTTCAGAACCATACTGGTAACCATGCTGGCCGTTTGTAGGGCAAATTGGTACATTTCTAAAGTGCAACCATCGTTTGTCTCGGGAGATTAGATTTTGCTCGCTGAGGTTGTCCCTAGCCTAGGGCGTCTCTCAGGTCACCCCACGAGCGGTAGAATACGAGGAACTTCCGGAGCAACTTCTCAACTAGAGTTGGCACGTCTCACGAACTCGCTCGACACGAGCTTACACCTCGCTTCTCTTCTCTTCACTGAATCCGATCTTTCGACAAATAGCAGCTCTGCATTGTCCCGCCTCGCCAATACTCATTAATCTGCCGGTGTCTTGAAAAGCACTCCAAGATCTAATGACGATGACATTGCTCACATCATCCCTAAATCTAGGTGATCTTCACGCCTTCATACAAGTCTAACACGAGTCCACTCCTAAGTCTTTGCCTACCGGTTTCTGCAGGCTCTACGCGGCTCATAGATCGGACTTGTAGAGTAATCGCTAAGGGCGACTACGACTAGCACGGTAAACCGGGAGAACTTGGATACCTGACAGAGTTGATATTACATATGTAAGTACCGATACCTAGGTAATAGGTGCAAGGAGCGACAGATAAGATCCTGCGAGTTTTCGCCAAGGCGGAGGCATATCCGAAACTCGAGGACACTACGTGCAGACAGCTAGACAGCAGCTCTGCATCAGGAATACTGCGACTGAAGATCTTAGGTTTACAAAGGCAAGAACAAGAAGAAAAGTAGGGCAGATCTCGCTTGCTTCCGTGCAGAACTCTCGTCAAGTCCGACATGTCCGTCTCTGTTCCCAGCTGGGCCATTGAGGTCATGCAGAAGCTGCCTGCTCCTCTTCAGGAGCGTGTTCAGGCGGTCATGATGCGCAGTGCCGAAGATAAGTACTTCTTGGCCATGACCTTGATCCCACTTGCGTTTATGCAGGCGTATATTCCTCACTTTGCAGGATTTAGCTGCAAACTCCTTTCCAAGGGGTTCCTAACCTACAACAACGACACGCCTCGTGCCGAGACATATGATGGACTCCTTGGCAGCACCATCAAGCGTTGCTCTGGCGCACATCTCAACTCTCTCGAAAGCTTTCCGCTCTTTGCTGCGGCAATGCTCATCGCTCGCTCTCGTGATGTGAGCCCTCAGGTCATGCTTGCTCAGGGTGCCAAGTACCTCAAGCTTCGCATGATTTACATCGTGCTCTACATGTTTGGAGTCAACCAGCTTCTTAATACTCTTCGCACGTACTACTGGGGTAAGTGCATTGGTCAGCTCCTGCAGATCTGTGAGATCTAAATAATCTCTGAACCTTTCTTTAAAACATACCTATGTGCAAATCAATTAATCAAAGTTAAATGTCCTGAATACGTTTTTAGTGCGCGGTAACCAATGATGTTAAATGTTGCATTGGTCGGCTAGAGTCACCGCTGCTCTCTTGTGCTACCTGCGTCTTCTTGTACACTTGAATTAGTCTTGTCAACCTTCAGGTATTCTCCTCTTGATCCATACCATTACATTCCCGCGTGCTTGATACCAAGCAACAGAGGTTCGGGCCACAATAAACACCACATATTGCATAGTATCGTTTTGGTATATTCTTTATTCTTGGTAATGCCGCCATCAAGAAGCTATATGTGTGACTATGTATGTCTGTGTCGTTGAGATAGCATTTTCTGCAGCACCAAGAAGTTGTGTTGAAATATTGCACTGTCTGCTTTAACCTCACATGCTCGACATCAACTTTCTTCAAAGCTTTCTTTTGTCTGACGAAATTACTTTGTGAAACAACAGGGTTTCCCTTACTTATTAAAAAAGCGGAGTGCCTTCTCATCTATTTACTCGTGCAATGTTTCAAATTCTTGAATATATTCAACAACATCTGTACACATTGTACCTTATGTACATTTATTCTTACAGCTATACACCATTCGTCAATACCCCTTTACCATTCTTTGCAGACCCTATCTCACCATGGTACGTAGAAGGTACACTCACTCACTTTGCAATCGTATCCTTGAATTTTCCATTCTCAGAAAATACCTCTTCCATTTTCCCCTTGTGCACATCAAAGCGCCAGATTCAGCCCCAACTTATATCCGCATCTCACATTTTGCATTCCACTTACAAACCATCCTTAGAACCCAGAATTGTCTCCTTCTCGCATGCATATCTAATCTTCAAGTTCTCCATCACAATAATCACAACCTCACTTATGCAGAAGTGGCCTTGAGCCATAGCTTTCTATCCGCCTTAAATACCGCGTTCTTCTCTTGTTCCGCGCTGCCTCTTTTAAGGCCCTTCTCCTTGAGGCGCAGAACCTTTTCCACCTAATAAAATACACAGCACCATATGTCTTAAAATGTTTCTCTCCCCTTATTTGAAACTACCCCGAAAAATCCTTTCGCGTCCATAAATCGACCACTCTAACCTTTACACTGGTAGACCCCTACTGATAAATAAACTACGCTGCCTCGCGTCTTAAAATAAAACTTCTATCTTTCCCTCTCTCTCGGCTACACTGGATGTTTGATGATATGTTAAATGCTAGCTGTAGTTAGTAGCTATTGGCGTATTTTAATTGAAAGACGGCGTGGTTAGGGGAGGTTAGAGGAAACTATAGGACGGGGTAGAGAAGCGGCGTGGAAGGAAAAGGAGACAATAATCCTCTATCAGCTCTCGCTTTGAAAGCAGGCGAAGGATCCAACTCAGCGCCGCTGCCTGCTTGCGCGGAGAGAGACTGCGAACGCCACCGCCTGCTTGTAGCCTTCGTCTTCGTCATCGAACCTGTTCTTCGCCGCCAGCGCCAGGCCGCGAAGAAAAAGTAAAGCAAAGGTAAGTCCAAACACGCAGAGGACTCACTCAGTCATCGTCACTCTATCAACTATTTCTTGAATCTATCCATCCGGACTATACTCAGGCACAGACAACACGACATGTCTGCCTTCGCGCGCGAAGCCATGGTCGCGTATGGATGGCTCCGTTGTGGCCGCTGAGGAGCCATGCGTGGCTGGGAACGTGAACGAGGAGCCGCTGCGCAGTCGATAGAAGATACCTAGATACATAGTTAGAGATAGATACGTATGCGGAGAGACTCTTATTGTGCATCTATGCAATTCTATAGGACTAGGCAAGTATCCAACTTCTTGCTTGACATGTATCCATCTGCAAATATCGATGTAGAAATTGCTTCGCGCGGGTCTGCATGGGTTTAAGGGTTCGGAAATAAACTCGATGGAATGTATGGGCATGGGATATTCTTTCCCCGGATTGAAACAAGGTTCTTATACAATTTTGTGCGGAAGAACTGGGGTTTATTAGTTGGGGTGTGGGGATAGAAGGACAACTCTGATGATGAATAAATAAATGACTGTGCGGGTGAGGAATGCAAGGTTGAGCGATGGTGAACTAACTCAATGGATAATCTACGATTGAACCATATCTCTTGATGCTGAATTATGTGCTATTTCTATTAATTGTTTGATTATGTCGAATGCGCAGGCAAGATGATGTCGGATGCAGCTCTTGCGAATGTGAACGCCGCCGCTGCGGTGCGTGACTACCGTGTGGCCCCCCGTGTGAACTATGGTACCATTTCTGCAGTAAACGGTCCTCTGGTGGTTTTGGAGAACGTCAAGTCACCACTGTACAATGAGATCGTAAACCTGACGCTCGGCAACGGCGAGCAGCGCCAGGGACAGGTGCTTGAGATCTACGGCTCTCGTGCCGTCGTGCAGGTCTTTGAGGGTACCTCTGGAATCGATAACCGTGCTACTCACGCTGAGTTCACTGGTGCTGTGCAGAAGATGCCTATCAGTGAGGAGATGTTGGGTCGTGCTTTCAACGGTTCCGGTCGCGCCATTGACAACGCCCCGCCCGTTCTTGCCGAGAACTACCTCGACATTAACGGTAAGGCCATCAACCCGTTCGCTCGTACATACCCTAAGGAGATGATCCAGACTGGTATTAGTGCTGTTGATACCATGAACTCCATTGCTCGTGGTCAAAAGATTCCCCTCTTCTCTGCCGCTGGTCTTCCGCACAACGAAATTGCTGCCCAGATCGCTCGTCAGGCTGGTCTTGTCCAGGGTAAGGACGTCACAGATCACCACGATGATAACTTTGCTGTGGTCTTTGGTGCCATGGGTGTGAACATGGAGACTGCCCGTTACTTCCGCAACGATTTCACTGAGAGTGGTGCAATTTCCCGTACCGCGCTCTTCCTCAACTTGGCAAACGATCCCACTATTGAGCGTATTATTACGCCCCGTTTGGCTCTTACCACCGCCGAGTACCTTGCTTACGAGCGCGAGTTGCACGTGCTTGTCATTCTTACTGACATGAGTTCCTACGCTGACTCCCTTCGTGAGGTTTCCGCCGCTCGTGAAGAGGTGCCCGGTCGCCGTGGTTACCCGGGTTACATGTACACCGATCTTGCCTGTCTTTATGAGCGTGCTGGCCGTGTCGAGGGCCGCAACGGATCCATTACTCAGCTCCCTGTGTTGACTATGCCCAACGACGATATCACTCACCCGATTCCCGATCTTACTGGATACATTACCGAGGGTCAGATCTACGTCGACCGTGCTCTCCAGAACGCGCAGGTGTACCCGCCCATCAACTTGCTTCCTTCTCTCTCGCGTTTGATGAAGTCCGCTGTTGGTGAGGGCATGACCCGTGCTGATCACTGGTCTGTGGCTAACCAGCTCTACGCTAACTACGCCATGGGTAAGGATGTTTTGGCTATGAAGGCCGTCGTTGGTGAGGATGCTCTCAGCAGTGAGGATCTCAAGTACCTTCAGTTCACTGATAACTTCGAGCGCAAGTTCCTTGCCCAGGGCTCGTACGAGTCTCGTGACATTTACGAGTCCCTCGACCTTGCTTGGGATCTCCTCCGTTTGTTCCCCAAGGATGCTCTTAAGAAGATTCCTGCCAAGCTTCGTGACACCTACTGGCCGCGTAAGGCTCAGGGTGGTGGCGCCGAGGGCGCCTCTGCGGCACCAGCTCCGTCCAAGGAGGAGTAAATAATTGTGACACGATAATAAGTTTTCGCTTCACACATTCAAAACACTACCCTCTGTGCAACGCAGCAGCTCCCGCAACTTAAACGCGGGGTGTCCTTCGTTGGTCCATATCCGAAACGTATCCGTTAATAGTACGCAGCAAGAGCCCGCTTTTCCCTAAATTCTCTCGTATGCCATAAACAAGAACAACAGAAACTTTAGACATTTTTGACTTAATTTTCCGAATCATCCTTCAGAGATTGTGGACAACAATTGAAGAGCCAAACATCTTTTCGGCAAAGTATTTTCTACTACTGCTGATTTGGTTAAATTCAAGTTGGCAACTTTGCTTGAGGCAACTATGTCAAAGAATGCAAATGCTTCTCTACGATAGAATTGACAAAACACGAAATATCCTCATCGATAGAACAGGATATGTGTCTGAGGACCATTGTCAACTGTGGCTAAGCGAAAATTTGTGGATAGTATTAAGAATCGGCGGCTTTCTGAATTTGAGAACATGTCAGGCCTGGCGTGAGAGTCATATGTTTCTTCATCTTTGGTCTATTTTCTGAATAGACTATTCATCGATTATTATTATAATATATATGTCGATTTGATTGAATGCTGGCAAGCAATACATTACATTGCATTAGATGTACCTATGCATGCATGGACATGAATGATCTAGGTTGGCTTTCAAGATTCCATCTTTATTGTGTTGTCATTTTTGATCTTTGTTCGATATATATATATATATATATATATATATTCCAAAGGACGCAGCACTCTTGGTGCTCGCTTTTTTCTCTTCTATGAAACAAATTTCTCAAAAAAAGATGAAGAAGTGGGTACATAGTATATCACATTCATTCTCAAGTATAAAATTATCTCAAGGTCGTCTAAGCCATACAATTAGTTGGTAGTGAAACAGCAAGTACGGTAGCTTCTTTTATCAGATATGTTCTTTTGTTGTTTTTCCCAGATGCGGGATAGTTCGCAAAAAATTGCCATTTTTGTCGAATCAAAAAAGAGAGCGTGGAAAAAGCTCTTCTTATTTCATAGCTGATCTGAGGTCCATCTCCGCTAGGCTACTACCACAGATCATTATCCGCCCTATTATTTCTTTTTGACTCAAAGCAAGTTGGACCTCAAGAGTGGATAACGCATACGGATATTTTAGGATACAGACTGAAACGTCGATGTTGAATTCTGGCAGATCTTTTCTATATCATAACAATTGGTTGCCGTGGTAGGGATCTGTTTCACTATGTTGGCCAGGATTTACAGGTATGAAAAATGGTGAACCGGAGCAGATTAAAGCCACCCGGTATGCGTTTGATAATTATATTACAAGACGAAGGTTTCAATCAAGTTCAAGCAATCTCAACTGGGCATACGTGAAGGAAATACAGATACTACTGACACAAAGTCTTAAGCCAACTCAGCAAACGCCTTTTCAGCATATGCAGAGTAACTGCCATACAGGCAGAAGGCCGCAAATGAAGCTTAAGCAATCACAGGTCAAAGTTCATCAAGTGAGATATGAATTGGCAAGCAGACCTAGAGTTCTCTCCACTCCATTAAAACTGTTTTCTAGCACATCAATGCAAAGATGAATTGCAAAGGAATTTAGTGAAGACAGCTCAACTTAACAAGCCGCGGATGACTCAAGCGTTGGACTGGCATGATGTTTTATCGCAGCTCAAGGTCGAGACATCAGGAGCTGATTGAGTGTTAAGGGGGCTATAAAAAGGCGTGACTAATGACCACTCGTCAATACCTAGTATACCCCGGTCCCATATATAGATTATCTCTTGACATTGAGCTTTGCGACTTTGGCGGAGGAAGGAATTCATGGGACTGCCCAGAATGCCTGAATGAACCCCGCCTGCATAAACTACCATTCAGAAAAGCCGCACGTTACTACAACAGGTCATGATGGTACACACTGCGCACTAAGTATGTAGACGACTGCCCAGAATACCTGAATGAACTCCGCCTGCATAAACTACCATTCAGAAAAGCCGCACGTTACTACAACAGATCATGGTCGTACACACTGCGCACTATATATGTATTCAAGAGATGGTCATTTTCCAATTCAGCTACATTTGAGGCGATTGTGTTTTGTTTCGTAGTCCTCACTGAGGGCTGTACTGGGTTGTCAAATCGCCAAGAGTCGCGCCTCGGGCGTATCTAGCAAAGAGCAGGCACGCGGCCAATTCAGCCTAGTGACCAGCATCCGGAGTCGTCCAGGGCCGATCAAGCTGAACAGTCATTGATCGCCTTGAGCACTTGCGAGAATCAGCACTACAGAGCCTGCGAATTCAGAGCCTGCAAAGATGCATCCCCCCCTACGAGGACAAAGCAGAGACCGGGACCTCCGAAGCAGGGTCTCGGCCTCGGAGTCCACTGGCTGGCTGATATCAGAGGCGCTGCGCTGGCCACGCACTGCGTTCGACTTCGCTTGGTGTCGCTGACCTCGCCCACGCGAAGGTCAAGACTTGCGCTGATAAATGCGCCAGCTTGAATCCACTTGGGACTGAACTGCCCGGGAGCCAGGCTTGGGACAGGGCGAGAGCTCCTCGCCAACCCCAGCGCCCCGCCCAGGCCGGCATTTCACTCATCCTTTGCTGGCCACTTTCCGAGGCGAACGTTGCCATGCCATGGTCCCTCGCAGCGCTCACCGTTGCATCAGTAAGATACCCAAGTTCGAGTAAATCGGGGGCGACTTGGCTGCCTTTCCAGGTCAGAGGAGAATCAGTCACTAAGCGCGGCCTCGAGTCCTCGTGTCCACTTCCCTGAAGTTGAGAGAATGAATGCAATGGAGTCTCATATAAAGTTGTGGAGCATCCTCTGGAACTCAGGATTCATCAGAGCGCCAGGCAGCTATTCGCTCTCCATCTTCTCCACAGCAGTTTCCTCAAGTAAACAAGGACGTCATGCTCCTTGGTTCTCGGCTGGGCGGGACATTGTAGACGGAGTGCTGGCCGCGTGGGAGCACGCTAGCTTTCCTCGGCCTGGCCTCGGCCTTGGCAATTTGGCAAGGGTGCCACGCTTCTCCGAAACGCGAGCGTTTCCCACTTCTCGACTCTTTTCAGATGCGTCTCAGTCGCAGCGGGTCTTCGTCCTTCCTCGCTTTCCTCCCTTCTCTGCCATCGAGCATCGCTTCAAGTTCTTCAAGCTCCACCGCCGCGAACCTTCGCTACGTATATCATCATCAACCTATCAAATCTATCCATCTACCCATCTGCTCCACCCTCCAGAACCCCCTCCCGCCACTTCGAGCGACTGACTGTCTGACTGTCTGATCGTCTCATCGTCTCATCGTCTCATCGAGCGATTGAGCACATACGTGCGTACATGCCTGTAAGCCCGCCATCCTCGAAATCCGCCCTGGTCTTACAGCAAAGCCAACCAGGCCAGGCAGGCAGGCAGGCCAGCTGAGGGAGGGAGGGAGGGAGCGGGCGAGCAGCCGGAAATCGCGAGGAGCAAGCCCTTCCTGCTTGGCTGCTTGGCTGCTTGGCTGTTTGGCTTCTCCGTTCGCATTGCTGCTGCTGCTGCTGCTGTCAATGGCGCCCATCCATAATTTCCACCTTTCGCATCTAGTCCCTCAGGAACTGGGAACCCGCAAGGAGGAGCAGGAGGAGGGGGGCTGGCTCGCTAGCACTCCTAGGCTTTTGGCTACGAGGCGCCGGCCGGGCTCTCGCTGCGAGGGTCTCCGGGATCCCAGTTCCTGAGGGCGATCGATGGATGGATAGATAGATAGACGAAGAATTGGTGAAGAATTAATTGATGAAGGAGCGCATGGCTGTTGAGAGAGGCTTTGAGAGGAGCTTGCTTGAGAACTCGGCCGAGCAGCTCGTGCGTGCGTGCGTGGGTGCGTGGGTGCTGGCTGGAATGGAGTGGGAGCGAGCGTGTTTGTAATATTCTTTCTTCTTGGCGCCTTGCGTCTGGAGGCGTTGCAAATGGCGGCGCTGGAGAATGGGTGCGCTGGGTGGAGGAGCAGGAGGCCCGTCTGAAGATGCTGCGCGGTTCACGGCATTTCGGAGAACACTGGGGGTGTGCGCTTGGTTTCTGGGTGCTTACGGTGAAGCATCATTCATGGCAATTGCAGACAGACAGACAGACAGACAGACAGTCAGTTTGCTGGTAGTGCTCGCTGTCTTGTCGGGGGCCACCCTGCGCTAGTAGCGAGAATGCGGCTCCTCCTCCTCCTCCTCCGCGAGCGAGCGAGATGTAGTTGGCTTTGCTTTCCAGACTTCCAATCCTCATGGATGGGAATGAGGACTGGAATGTGGAAAACAGCGCTTCATCAGAAGCCGCCCTCGTTTAAGTTTGTGCCGTGAATGTGGATCCCAGACGATTGATTGCCTTACCGAAGAAGCGAATCTAGCTAAATCAGAAAATAAAAATGCTGTGAAATTGCGTAGGAGGATTCTTCAGACTTTGTGCAAAACGTGCTTTCATTTACAGTAGTTTGTGACGAGATGGTGGAGGCAATGGCGAAATGATGAAAAAACAAAAAGCTAAAAACAAAAAAACTAAAAAACGAAAACACAGGTAGGATCTGTGGAAGAGATCACCCTGAGATGCGAGGGAAGAAAACCTTTTCAGTGAGGATTATCTTTTTTATTTAAAAATAAATAAAAGAGAAACTGAGTAATGGAAAGTTTAAGAGAAGAAAGAAGATTATGGAAGGAGACTTCCACAGAATGCGGATACTTTCTAAATCGGAAAATGTGAAGCAGTGGTGTTTTCTTAAATCTATTATATTTTTTTTCTTTCTTTCTTTTATTTTGCTGTATCTTCTTTTAACAGAAAGAGGATGATGCCTTCAGACTGCGAGTTAGGTTTTAAATGAAACCGATTTTGAAGCACTTCATTTTCTATGATTGGCTTGCCTTGACATGTACGTACCTACGACCAAGGGCCAGACAAATTAAGGGGTGTTGTAAGTTGATTGATTACCCCCTCCAGTTCTGACTCAAGGGTAGGTACCATAGAAACTCGTAATGCAGATTCGCTGTATCAAGGAATTCATGGTTATCATGACGAGATTTCACGCAAAGCTTGTAAGAGAATAATCCTCTTCTTTGAGGCTGACAACCTTTTGTTTGCGACTCCCTGAGCCAACTGACACTATTGCCCGAAATATTGCCATGCAAACAGTTTTCTATATATTTCGCAAACCATGTTTTATGAAGATGAAGATCATGCGAAAACCTGGACGAAAAACGCTAAGTTTCTGCAACGGGATCATACATAATCTATGAATGCGATTTCATAGCATCAGTGAGAGTCTGTAGTCCAATCGTAAAACAAAAGAAAAAAAGAAAAGAATTTCAACCAGATCAAATGTTCGCCACAGGGGTGGCATCCTGTTCACTACCACGCTAACTGCTAATTGAACAATAACCAATACTTCAATAATACTTACATAGGGTGATCGGGTGCTTTAACTCGATTGTGAGTTCTGTTCATTTATTTCGTAGCTACATCCTAAAAGATCATCCCAACATCTTGCGACATAATAGGATCTGCCTGTTACGCTTTGGTCCATAAATAGAAAACCCACACCAGGTAATAATAGTGTTGTAATCTGCAATAAAATTATCACCAATGTAATCTTTTGGACCACCTTCTCCTCCTCCACTTGCTGCGTCACCATGCCACCTCTGCGTCACAAGCTTAAGCTGAGTCAACTGCTTTTTTGACACATTGTGCCTCCAGATCTCTAAATCGGCACAATTGTGGTTGTTCGTTACAATATCAGGAACGCTGCTGCATTCCCATTCTTAGTCACAGCCAACCGTTGGTTCTTCGCACGATTTTAACCGTCTCCGTACATGTATGCTCACATTCTGAGTGCAAGAGTAAGTAAGCAGCAGTAGCAGCTCAGTTGGATTCGTTCGTTGAAAATACCTACCATTCATCAGCCAACTTGTCTTCTTGCTCAATATGCTAGTTACTTGTGTAGGGCTCTTCGCCTTCTCAACTGCCTGCCCCAGCGCAGTTACAAACGCACTTTGCGGCACGCTCGACCCTAAACACCTTTTGATTTTGTCGCAAGCAATCCATGCAGAGTTCGACTCAAGCGTTTGCGACACCTCAACGATTGGCTCGTTTCACGGTACTCTGAGATTTATTGTCCTAATGAATGAATGAATGAATGAATGAATTGATTACTTAATTCCAAGAACCATCAGCTCCAGGATCCTCAAGAACCCAAGTCCATGAACTCCTACGATCACTGCTAGTAGTTCACTACCACCCCCTAGGTCTCCCTCCACAAGCGAACGAGCGAACAGACAGACAGCCACCTTACTAGCAGGTACTTAGGTGTATTTCCTACTATCTGTCGTTGAGATGACCACTTGAGTCAGACGATCTTTAAGATTATCCATCTAAATGGATTGCCAAGCCGAGGAATCAATATCATGTTGAAGCCTCTAACTCGAAGGACGCCTTGACTTCTCTTATGCTTTTATGGGTTGGCTGACCGACCAAGTGATCAGTTGGTTGTCTTGAAGTGAAGATTTCCCCCATGGAATCAAGGCACCAACGTATCGAGAGTCCAAGTGCCGTTCAACCTACTGCTTCCACCGCTTTAGGTTATCTATCGAGCAGCAAGACGTCACGTCACTCGTTTCTTCATGAGCTTACGAATCGGAATAAGATCCGAGAAGATCTCATCAGCAGGCATAGTAGGGAGGTAGGTACCACTTGCTGGATCAGCAAAATGACAGGTTTGACTCAAAACTTGAGCATTTTTGACTCAAAACTTGAGCATTATTTGACTCAAAACTTGAGCAATCCTGGAAAAGCATGCATTTCTAAGGGTGTCGCAGTGGCATCGGCAAGAAATCCCGAGATCTTTTTTGTTCGATCAAAAGTCGCTTTCATTCGGAAAAAAGAAAAGAAAAAAGACTAGTTGAAAAACAAATTAATATAAAAATATATTATTTTTAAATCTTAAAAATAGTAGCCTGAAAAAAAAAAAACCAAAAAAAAACGTCAAAGTTCATGAAATTATAAAATATCTCTCTCAAACAAGAAAGAAAAAGAAAAGATAAATGAAAATTTTATGTTTATGTTTATTTTTTAAAAGAAAAGAAAAGAAAAAGAAAAGAAAAGAAAAAAAGCATCGACCAGTAAAGTTGTGGTCCCTCTAGTATATCTAGAAAGAAAAAGAGAAAGAAGAGTGTACCTTTTGGCTCCTGTTGAGGCTGAACCATTGATTCGACGCAAGCGAAGATGCGATACCTTCTCCACTTGAGGTCTTCTCTCAGCTCTACGGCGTCTCAATAGCCACTTTCAAAATCCTCTTTCACCCTTCAAGTGCACAACAGACAGACAGACAGACAGACATCATCAGCCAGCCTCAGCCGCCTTTTTCCTTCCTTCCTTTCTTTCTTTCTCGCATAAAGATCAAATTATCTTGAAGAAAGATGAAGAAAGCTCACAAAGAAGAAGAAGAAGGAGAAGAAGGAGAAGAATCAGAGGCTTCGTTCTCTCTCTCTTCCTCTCCACTCACGCTCACACAAGCGTGTGCCTCGGTTCAGCTGGGAGTAGGTGCGATGTGAGCGCCTTTAGTTAGAGCTTGAACAGTCAAGTCACTTGAACAAGCTGAGTTCCCTTGGGGCGTTTTTTTGCTTTCTCGAACTCGAAGAAGAACTTGAAGAAGAACTCGAAGAAGAACTCGAAGAAGAACTCGAAGAAGATCTTGAAGAAGATCTTGAAGAAGAAGTGCGCTCATCGACTTCTTGGGAACGACGACCAAGATCTCAGCACATCGAGAACGAGGAGTCAAGATCGGGACCCTCCCTCCTCAAGACCGCGGTGGAGGCAACTTGAAACCCACAAAGGAATGGCGGCGGAGATTGATTGATTGATTGATCGAGATCGAGATCGCCATCGCGTGAAATTGATCAATTGATTAATTAGTTAGTTATCCACGAACGTGCTCACTGCGAAATGCATACGCTTTGCATGCATATGTGTAATGCGTACGCTTTGCATGCATGCATTTGTATATATGCTTTGTGCGGCATTTCTTTCTTTCCATCGACGAGAGCGCATCGCATTTGATTCGAAGTGCCCATTCGACCCCTTAGGCAGGAGTCGAATGTGAAGCGATTTGATGAAATCTTAACTCCCTCCAGAACAAGCCGCGGAAAGAAACCAAGAAACAGACGCACTGTGCCGGAGTCGAGGAGTTCGATGCACGCAGAGACACGCGGCGGTTGGATTCTTCGATATCGTTCAGGGTGAACGTCCTCCACTTCCAGGCCGCCGCCTTGTTCTTCTTCTCGTGCTCTGAGTGGATTACGCTGTCTACAAAGAAAGTCTTGGCGCTGTCTACAAAGAAAGTCTTGGAGTTCTTCAAATCGCTCATCAACTGATCAACTGAAGGAGCCTTTGCTTCTGTTGGAGCTGCGGAGTTATCAACATAATTGAATCTCGGAATGACTGAATGTCTGAATGACTGACTGAATGGATGGATGAATGACTAATGAATGGGTGGTTCATCGATGCTGGATATGTGAAGAATGTCTATAAAACTTCATCCAAGGAGAGGTAACCTGTAAGCAAGCAATTGATTTGTCGATTAACTCCAAAAAAGGGTGGCGAGGAGGAGAATTGATGGCTGTCAAAGTCTCATTGTTTGAAGCGGCTCATACGTACGTGCTTCCTTCGAGTCTCGATGGATGGATAACGCTCAATAAGCACGAAACCCACCCTTGATTAAAAAAGCCAATCCCATTTCTTAACTTGCGCATTACATGACAATCTTGAAAGAAATGAGTTTAATTGGCCTTCGCTTCAACTTTATTGACTCATGATCGGTGTCGCGGCACTTCTGAGCCGCGTCAATCGCGTTCACCCTGCCAGTGCGACTTTCAAGGATCCTCCTCTCCATTCTAGCGATGGCTTTCGCGTCTCGATCGCCGGCGAAGCCATAACTCGCACGCGAAAGTTCTGTCTGCATAAGCATAATCTCCTCTTCAGAGTTCTCAGGAGCTGCGGTTCTTTTCACCTCGAAGATCCATCCTGTCATTCAGCGGCCGTGCTTCATGGCGGCACTCTTGAATGCCAATGCAACGCGTTCAATTCAAGAACAGCGTGGATGTTGAATGAACATATCTTGAAATACTGGCTTCATGGCTTTAACTTACGCACTGTCTTACGTACTTACTTACAGCCGGGCCGATCGAATCTACGAGTGCCCTGAATCGCCTAAGCACGAGGCGTGATGCGTTGTAGTTTCTCTGCTGTAAGGTCCTTCATTCATTCATTCATTCATTCATTCATTCATTCATTCATTCATTCATTCATTCATTGCATTCATTCATTCATTCATTCATTCATGCATTCAATCATTCATAACTCCCGCATTCACAGATTCTGATCTCTAAGACCGATACTTCAAGATCGCGATTAGGCGTAAGCACAGTGCTGTGATAAGGAAGTTTGGGGCATTCTCCTTCGTTTCATTCAATTCATTGTGGCGCTCGCGTCGCCTTCGGTTGTTAGGGTGCGTGGAGGAACGACTGACTGACTGACTGACGGAAGGAAGGAAGGAAGGACTGCTGCTACAAGGGGCGTTTCTTGGCTCTCAGGAAAAGATGCATTCATTCGTGTAGCATTGGTGTGAGTTATTTATGCACCTCATGTGATCCCGCCACCTTCACTAGACTTTAGTTGGTTTTAAAAGGTTTTAGAAACGAAGAAACAAAGAAACAATTGCCTACCTATCATATGGTATTGTCGTCGTCGCTCTGGGTCATTGAAGGAGAGAAATTACGAATCAAAGTCATCCTTCAAAATAACCAAAATAAAAACGATTTTGTGATTTATAATTCATCAACTTGAAAATAAATTTAATTTACTTTAAAAAAATGGTTGAAATATATTTTGTTTATTTAAAAAGCGGCTGAGGGGAAAAAAGAAGGAAGTCCAGTTGCTATCCTAGAGAATAGAACTTTTATGTTGTCAGTATTTTTGTTTAAAATTAGAAAACTTCAATGAAAGTTAAATCAGTAACTTGTTTATACTAAAGAAACACACACATGGCTTGTTTCTCTCCTACTACTATTCCAAGCTACTCACTACACAGATCCAAGATAAGTAAACCTTCTGTGGGCGCACCCTACATGGGTTTAGAGGGTGGAAAGTATCGTAAGTGCCGCTGCTTTGTCTTCGCGAGCCACGCTGCTGCAGCTCAGGAGCATTTATTCCATTCTCGCGTTCGCTTGCTTGGTTGCTTGGGTTGCTTGGTTGCTTGCAGGAAAAGGCGAGAGCGAGAAGACTGGGTGCCAGGAGCCGAGCCATGGGTCACGGGCGAGATGGAGCAGGGAGATGAATGACTGCAAATCGCATCTAGTCTCGTGGAAGATTCGTACCTCGAGAAATCGTGGCGATGGCGATGCTTGTGCTACGAATTACAATTTCAAGATTTAGCAATTTACCTCATTTCACCGATAAAATGAGTCGATGAATGAATGAATCAATCAATCGAACAAACAAACAAACAAACAAAACAATTAACAAAGCAAGGCAACAAGCACATTTGGGCCCCAAAAGCTGTCATCTTCGTAGTCATAACAAGCTCGGAACCTTGGAAATCTACGATGATTTCTGCTGATTCCAATTCAAGTGAGATCTTTGCGGAGAAATGCTGATATTCCAAAGCCACGCTCGATCAAGCAGTGGCTGGCAGGTTCTGGTATGGCATCTAACTGAAGATCGATTAGTTAATTGATCGATTGCTTAACCGATCGACTGGTTGATTGATTGTAAGCAGCGAATAGCGAATCGGGGACCAGGGATCAGGATCGAAATCCTGGCAGCTTGAATCTCACTCTGAGCGACTTATCCCATTCCAAAAGAAATCAAAATCACCCAGGAGACTTCAAGGTGAAACGGATTGGAGACGCTCTTGCGTCATCCTTAGTCTCACTGGGCAGGTAGATATGCAGGTGCCCAGGCTTCCACCCTCAAATGCAAGGTGCAATTCACTTTTCATTTATTCAAGAGGTGATCTTGGAATAAGGATCGATCGATGTAAAGCAAAGCAAAGCAACTAAAAAAAACAAAGAATTACTTAGCGCAAATGTACGAATCGACCGTGCCGCCTCTCTGTAAAGCACTCAAGGACAGCTTCCTCTCAAACCAACTCGATGTCGAACCCCGTCCTTGCGTCCTCAAATTTCCTACCAAGCAAGATCTTCTTCTTCTACCTCTTGAAAGATAACTTGATTATTCGCGACATGACAAGAGCAATGTAAGGTTTCCATCATGCAGCCCCATGCGGACTCCGCGGTGAGAAAATTCGTATCGTTCGAGTTCCAACTCGCGCAGTCAATTTCAATTTCAAGTTGGGGCTATTGCCTTTTGCACATCATGAGCTCATTTACCATCGACTCGATCTTCGATAGAACGAATACTAAACCATCAGAGGTATAAGTTTCCAACTTCTATCCATCTACCTGCATCACAAGAAAGTAGGAGACTTATTCCCGCCCCAACTAATCTCTAAGCAACTAGCAAGCAGCTATCTGGCTACAAATTGAGCTTCTTCCGCCACCCCAAAATCGTTGATGATGATTTGTCTGCACGATGAAGATATTCAACCAGCAAAGTACAACTTTCACTCAACTTGAACTTTGTTTTCCCCATGCTCGAGCAAAGCCACCCTGGGCCAAAGCGGTGCACCGACAGGGTGGGTTTATTTATTTGTTTTCGGGGCATCGCTGTTTCTTCGCCTGCAAGTTTAGTTGCACAATCGAAGGGACTTTACGAGCCAGTTTTATGCCGAGAGTGCTTCGCAATGAATTCCACTCAGGGCACGCCCCATCGTGTGAGCCTTCGCATCTTGGGCATTGAAAGTCAGCCAATGAATGGGAAGCCAATGAGTGAGAAGCGCTTGAGTTTCCTTTCACCTGCCATCTTGGGCACTACCATCCTATTGCTTTCTTTCCTTCTTGATTGTGCTATTTACAGATTTACATATTCACTTATTTATATACATTTATTCATTTATTTTTTGGTGGACTTGTAAAAAGGTACTCTTGGAAGCCCTTTCCTGCTTCGGTCTCTGAGGCGGCTCGAATCTTCTCCTCTTTCGCGAGCGAGCGAAGAAAACCGCATTTGTGTTGGGTGGGATTTTTGGCAGCAACTGACGGCATTGCATTCACATGAGCTTTGGCTGTTCTTGGTTTATTTATTTGCTCAAGGCAGCCTCTTCTCGAGGCTCAAGTTGAGGTTGTTCCGCCTCAAACCTGTCGGCATGCTTCTTCTTTGCTTGCTTGCTTGCTTGTTTGTTATTTATCACCACGAATCGTCAACCAACCCATGAATGCCTTCTTGGCTGAGATTCTTTGTATTCACTCGCTCATTTGAAGGCATGTCGATCTGAGCGACACTCAAAAGGTCAACAAGATCGCGTTATTGCATCCTTGTAAAAACAAACTCATCATCGGTCGATCTTCGAGGGCCCCAACTGATGTCATCGAGCAAAGGATGCAATTTCATGCATACTACACATACAAACATAAATGCATACATAGATACATACATACATACGCACATGATCGATCGTGCACTTGAACCAATCAATGACCGCGAGATAAGTGATGTGCTTGCTGCGAGGGTGGAAACCCGAGTAGTCGCAGGATGTCCTGCTTGAAGGAAGGCATTCTCGATGGCGAAAGCTCGCATCTTGGGGTGGCGGCAGCGGTGCGAGGGTTGTTGATTAACGCAGAGGCGGAATTGACGAACCTCGAAGAGGAATCTATCAATGTATCAATGTATCATCAATGAGTGAGTGAATCAATGAGTGAATCAATGCAGAGAATAAGTGGAAGGCATTTGCACTTGGAACTGGGCGAGCATGGCCAATTTAGTTATTTGTAGTATTGTTTCAAATGAAATGAATATTTTGATTTTGTTCTTTAATTTTAATTTTATTTTTTAAAAGAGTTAATTTTATAAAAATAAAAAGCTCATTTTATTAAAAGTATATGTCGATCTTAGTATCAACTTTCAAAGTTGAAAGGGAGCAAGGGCGGCGGAAAGGCGGCGATAAGCCTCTTCAAAAAGAGTGTGCAGTACATTTTCTCTGCGAAACTTACATGAGAAAGTGGAAAGAAAGAAAGAAAGAAAGAAAGAAAGAAAGAAAGAAAGAAAGGGAATAATGAATCAATTTGTGAATCAATGAGATTGACACAAATAAATCAGTGCGAGTGCTACCTGCCTCGTAACTTTATAATGGATAGTGCGATGGAGAGAAAGCGCTACACCGCCCCTTTATTGGTATCATCTCTTGCTGTCGTTTGCCCCAAATGTCACATATCCATCCACCTCATCCGTTATGGAGGGAGCGAAGATCCCAATTTATGTATCAATCAGCACCTTCGAAACCAACTGGATGAGAACTAAGTAGACTTGACTCAACAGCGCCACACGGGCCTAGTGTTTTCGCTGATGACGCGGCTAACAAGGGAAGGTGCACACCCCATCCGGAGCACTTCCTTCTTTTTGACTAAAAGGGAGGTAGATACAGAGAAGAAGAAGATGACAGCGGTGCGGATCGATGATTCGATCGCTTGAGCTGAGGAGGTTCTCTTCTCTTCTCTTCGAGTTCTGTTCGAGCGCTTCAGAGCCTTTCGCGCCGAATGCGCTATTCGCGTCTCGCGTCGGAAGAATCTGCAACTTTGTTTCGCTTGAGCTCGCTCTGGCTGCACACCGCAATGAGTTGGTATCAAATGAAATGAAATGAAGAAGGTGTGTTCCCGTGGTTCATCGCAACGCAGGATTCGAGTCCCAAGGGTCTACATGGACAATTTTTATTTTTATTTCTATCTTAAAATAAATTTTATTTTTATTTCTATCTTAAAATAAAAGCATGAGACATTTTAATTCAAAAGTTTGTTTTCATTGATCGATTGATTACAGAAAAAAGAGAAAAGAGAAAAGAGAAAAGAGAAAAGGAAAAGTTTTCCTTTTGCCGAACTCATGATACAGTAGAAGAAGGGAATTCAATCAAAACACAAAACTTAGTTTGAAGCCCTAGCTGCAGCTACTGGAAATGGTAGTAGTGGCTAGCTAGGCGCTCCAACTCGAAAGATTTGCTTGCAAAGCTGTCAGTCAGTCAGCCGCGTAATTCAGAGCAGCGCGAGATTCGAAAAGCGCGCCTCCTTTCCATTACCTCGGAATGGCCATTGCCTTTTCAAGGAACTGCTCTCTCCGGCCCTCTCCCGGACCCTCCCAAGTCCACAGAGATGCTTCGAAGACCATCAACCTCTGTTGATCACGGCCCCTTCTTCGACTTCTTCTTTCTCACCGCCCATTCCATTGATCGATCACTCTAGAAATTAATAAAATATCGATTGGCTGAGTGAGTGCTTTATTGTAGTATAACTAGCCCCAATTCTTCTTCTTCTTCTTCTTCTTCTTCTGCTTCTTCTACGGTTAGGCACACCTAGCTAATGGGTAGGTGATGCTAGCAGGTGTTCTCAGTTGTTTTATTATTTGATGCGCCTTCGCTTTTGCTTTCTGACAGAACTTCGGCCCCTTTTTACTTATTACTTATTGCTTTCGATCGAATGAGTTCCATTGTCTATTCTTTTATTCATTCATTTGGCCGTCGCAGAGGAACGTGAGTTGAAGTAGGTGCGATTGATTGTCGTCGTTCGCTTTCCTCTCTTCCGAAACTAAGCGTGCAAAGCGCCGCAATAAATCAACTTTATTCACAGCAAAATGTCCGTCTACTGTACTATATCATAATAGTATTCCAAATATTCTTTCCTTCAAGTTCTTCGCATAAATAGTTGAATATCGTCCGCCACAACAATACATACAATCATCAGCAGCACCTTTGTGTATTAGAGGCAGTGGTAGCAATGCGACAGCAAAACACCTAGCTAATGCATACTGTATTCTATGCCATTCTAAGTTTGTAGTGTGTTCGAGTCTCTCTCGGCCGTCGTCAAAAAGGACAGCTGAATCGCAGGGTGATTCAGAGCGGGATCAGATAGCACGAGGAAGGGTGGTCTTGTACGCGACGCACACTCGTATCTGCAGTCCTACACGTTTGTAGGGTGGTCCTGAGGCTATACCGGACGCGGTGTATCGAACCTAGCTAGCTTTAGTTGTGGGTGGAACAGAACAACGAAAGAACGCACGCTCTATGATGATGATGATGATGCTTGAGTTACTCTACTTGTAATCGTTCGCCAGAAAAAGAGGCTTTGGATGGAGAGGAGTGGAGCATGACGAGTGAACTCCTGAAGAGAGAAGATGCGGAGGAACTTTGGGGTGTCCCGGACTGAGCAGAAGCAGAGACCAACGGCGGCTTTGGCTTTGTTTTTGCCAAAGCATTGGCGTTCACGACACTCCTCTCTGCGATAGCACGATCATTATCGTCGTGCGTCCGTGGAGTTGCCATCTGGCGGGCACTAAGCGCTCCTCCCTACCGTGGCCATTGCGCACACAAGTGGCCAGCAGAGGCGCTGTGCGCGATTTACGTGCTCATACAAACTTAAAGAGGGGGTTCCGCTAATCGCCGAGAAAGTGGCGCGGTAGAAAGGGAAAATAGAAGAGGCGTTGTCGCGGACTCGTAGTAGGACTACTTACGCTCTCGGCTAGTGGGTACCGTAAAGATAGATAAATAGGTATGGAGAAATGGAGAAAAGAAAAAGCAAAAATGGATGGAAAGGGAGAAAGAAAGAAAGCCTTCCAACATAAAAAGTGCGAAACCTCCAAAAGTTTAAGCTCTTCTTGGTTCTCGTGAATGAAAGAGAGGAAGAGATAGCGAATGTATGAATCAATGAATATGCGTACCAAACAAAGAAGAAGAAAGAGCGCCTGAGCAAGGGCGGATTGCAGCGTGCGAGCGGAGAGTGAGAGATGCCGCTTCAGAAAGGGTGAGGAGGGGGCTCCACCCTCTCTGCTTTCTTACAAAGACTCTGCACAGTCCCAGCGGAAGCGACCTCCTTTCTCCTCTTTTCTTTGCTTTGGCGGCCTTTCGCTTGATAGTTTATAAATCATAGAACGATATTCATTCATTCATTCATTCATTCATTCATTCATTCATTCATTCATTCATTCATTCATAGTAAGTAACCTCTGTCTGGTCCAAGCTGAATCACACAGCAGCGCAGGCCGTTCAGACCGTGACTAGATTCGATCTCCTCACAGAGAGAATCTTTGGGCCCTTCCAGGAAGCTAATGGGGTGGCGGAGGAGCATCATAGACTTCATTATGGAAGTGCCGGGAAAGAAAGAGTAGCGTAAATCTGAAGTTAAAAATAATATTTTAAGATAAAAATGTTTTCTTTCTTTCTTTCTTTCTTTCAGATTTTGATTGGAAAGTATTTCATTGATGAAGTAAAAGTTAATTTTGGAGTGATGAATTTTCCCATTTCGCTAGCTAGTCTCAAAACATGCTTTGAATTGAAATGAAAGCAGAAAGCAGAGTGTCCCCAGAAGAGCTCGAAACCCCAAGAACTCGAAGCTTCGTTTGATGACTATCTTCGGGCGACTGGTCCGTCTGCTGACTAGGTGGTGCCACTGGATTTCGTCCGGGCTGGCTGTCTGGTCGTTTATTTATTTATTTATTTATTTATTTATTTGCTTGTTTATTTATTTTGTTGTTTGTATGGATGGCTAACTGGCTGTTTGTTTGTTTGTTTGTTTATTTCTTTGTTTGTGTTGTTTTCATTGTTGTTTGTATGCTTGTGAAGACCGTTCCCTCGCCCAGAGGAAAAAAAAGGAGCCGCACTCAAAGAAAGAAACATTCAAACAAAACAACAAAGCCAGACGTCGCGCGCCAAGCAGGGAGGCCTACATATGGGTTAGGTGATTCGTAGGCAAAGGAAAAAATAGATAAATGAGTGGGCTAACTTAAAAACATTCTCTGAGAATATTGTTTTAAAAGGGCAATTTTCTCTTTAAGATGGCTAAGTATAGTAGTAGCTGTTTCACTCGACAGCGTTAGTTTTAAAATGAAGATGAAAGTATCATTTTACCAATTATTTGAAGAACAACAAAGCGCGCGGAATCGCGAACCCACTCGTATCCAAGACCACCCTCGAGAGCAAAAGCACGACAGAGACACCAAAACCTTCCTCCACTTCACCTGTGTGCTTTATCTTCGAAGGTTCCTCTTAATCAAAGCACATCGCAACCCTCGTCTTGATCGACAGAAGGAAAGTGGAAGTCAAAGGAAAAGTGCGGGCGGCGCACCCTATTAATTAATTATTGTAAATAAACTCTCGCTCCGTTTGCTTGATTCTGAGAAGGGGGGAAAGCAACAACAACAACAACAACGACGACAACGACAACAACAACAGCAACAAAAAGGCACTGGAAACACTTTAAAACAAAAACATTTAGCAATGCCCAGGCAGGCAGCAAGATGGATTGTTATTTATAAAAAAAGAAAAAAAGAAAAAAAGTTTAACAGGCGGTTTTGAAAACAAGTGGATTCGCATTATAGTAGTACCCTAAGAAGGAAGACCTCGTCACCCTATCGATCCATACCCTAAGTGTGTTTGCGTGCTAATTCACAGTCCTCTTAGTGGGCGTGAAAAAAGAAAAGAAAGAAAAGGAAAAGGAAAAGGAAAGAAAGAAAGAAAGAAAGAAAGAAAGAAAGAAAGAAAGAAAGAAAGAAAGAAAGAAAGAGACCTCTTGGATCAACTAACTAACTAACTAACTAACTAAATATGCTCTGCTCTGCTCTGCTTTGGTCTCGGGACAAAAGCTTACGAGGCCCACCCTGAAGACTTGGAGTGCTGCGGCGAAGACACGATCTTTGTTTGGCTTGGCAAGTGCCGCATTCGCATTGCAGCGCGACGAGCGAATGGCGAGGGTGTGCGAGCACGCGGAGAAGCGACGCGTGAATGGAGGGATGATTGAATCTGTTACTCTTTCTTGCTGCGAACCAGGATAACACAGCAGCAGCAGCAGCAAGCAACAAAATGAATGAATAATTCGTCGAAGGCGAAGATTCGTGCCAGAGACATCGCGATTCGCGCATGCCGACCTGGTAAAGATCGAGCTGCACGTCCGCCCTGAACAAAATCGAGCGAGGCACAATTAAAAATGAACTGAAAACCCTGTGGCGCTGCGAAGGGGAGTGGATTGGGGCCTTCGGATTGCGGGCCCTGCTTCGAATTTCGAATCTTGGAGTTGGAGGTCTTGCTCGCCCAGGTGTATTGCTGTGTATGCATTGCATGTATGTATGTATGTAAGCTTCATAATGAGTGGGGTGAGAGGAGCCTAGGTGCCGAATGAGATTGTTGGTCCAGGAACTCATTCTACCGGTGTAGGAGCTAGCCAACCTAATCTGCTTATCAAAATGGTGGTGGCAGCGAGTCTCGTAAAGAAGGAACAGCCTGTTTGCACTTTTCTTCTTCAAGTGGTGAATGTGAATGTGTTGCAAGTGGAAAGGCAGCGGACCAGAGGAGATGTAAAAGAAAACTATAATAACTTCCTGTGTGTTTCACTTCGTACTGGTGGGGCGGTCCTAGTGGAAGTCCTATAAATAGAGCTAGGAAACATGGAATTGGTACGCGCTGCATTCACGCGCTACACGTGCGGTGGGTGTGATGAAGTGAGCGTAATATCAAAGCCGGGTGGATTTCGTGGTCTCAAATCAGGAGACCTGGACAAAGCAAACCCGAAACTCAACGAGCTCCAAGCTCAAATAAAAAAGCAGCTCAACACAAACATCGAGAGCGGCAAGTAGCAGCGACAACCTTTGGGAAAGATGGCTGCTCGTAAGGAAGAAGAAGATCATTACTATGATCGTGCACTCAGCTCCGACATTAACATGGCCGGTGGCGGTGGTATCGTCATCTCGCCTACCGATGCCGAGCCCCTTAGCATGAAAGAGCGCGCACGTACCAACCTCTTTCTCTGTGGCAGTGGTGCTGTCAACGGTCTTGGTATGTTTACTGAGGCTTACATCCTCTTTGCCATCGGTAACATCAAGCCTATCTGGAAAAAGCTTTACCCGGAGTGCTACACCAAGGGTACTGACTGTAACTACAACCTTGTTAGCAGTTTGACCTACATCGAGGTCGTCGGTGTCATCGTTGGTATGCTTACCTTTGGTCTCTTTGCTGATACTTTCGGTCGCCGCATTGGATCCTGCTCTACCGCTTCTATTATGGCCATCGGTGCTGTTCTTACCGCCGCTGCCTCTGGTGCCGACATCAACGGCCAATGGATCATGTTTGCTGTTGTACTCTTCTTCTTTTCTTACGGTGTTGGTGGTGAGTACCCGCTCGCTTCTGCCTCTGCTGCTGAGCGTGCCGAGACTGCCCGTGAGACTAACAACTATGTCACTCAGCTCCGTGGTAAGACTGTTGTTCTCACCTTTGCCATGCAGGGTGTCGGTAACTTCGTCAACACCCTCATTATTGTCCTCATCCTCCTCGGCGAGAACTGCACAGGCTCAACCTGCGACAGCAAGTCTTACGAGATCACCTGGCGCCTTCAGTATGCCATCGGAGCCTTTGTCGTCTGCTGCCTTGCCGTTGGCCGTATTGTTTTCTTGAAGGAATCCGAGGTGTGGAAGAAGGCCCACGAAGAGCGCCAGGAGGTTGAGAACAAGGACCGTCTCAGCCGCTCTCGCAAGCTCATGTTTGTCAAGTACTGGCACCGTCTGGTTGGTACCGCCGTCGGCTGGTTCGTGTGGGATATTGTCTTCTACGGCAACAAGCTCTTCCAGGGTAAGATTATTGCCACCATTGTCGGCAGTGACGCGACCATCTACACCACCCTCAAGTACACTCTTCTCAACTCTGGTATCGCTCTTATTGGCTACTACGTTGCTGCCTTTACCATTGACAAGAAGTGGATGGGCCGTCGCCGCATGCAAACCATTGGCTTCACTTGGATTTTTGCTCTGTTCCTCATCTGTGGTGTTGCTTACGACAAGCTCATCCTCCCCGAGAACATCAAGTACTTCCAGGCCCTCTACCTTCTCAGTTCCTTCTGGGGCCAGCTTGGACCCAACTCCACCACTTGGCTCCTCCCCTCCGAGCTCTTCCCCACCGATGTTCGCTCCCAAGCCCACGGTATCTCTGCTGCATCTGGTAAGTGCGGTGCTCTCTTCGCCACTCTTCTCTTCACCTACGGTAGCAGCGGTGATGCTCTTGACTCCCAGATTATCTTCATTGTCTGCGCTGTCTGCGGTATTGTCGGTCTCTTTGTGACCCAGATGTTCGTACCCGATGTCTCTCAGATGGATCTTCGCCACGCTGATGACCGCTGGAACTTTATCCTCGAGGGCCGCGAGGAGGAGTACAACGGTGATGCAGTTCGCCCCGAGTTCCTCTCCCACTTTGAGCGCTGCACCGGCCACGCTCGCACCGGTGATGACTTCACCACCGGTGGCAAGCCCAAGCACGGTGGTGTTGTTGCTCGCACTGACCCGAACGATATGCTCTAAGCGTCGCCTCGTTCGAGCAAGCAAGCGAGCGAGCGAGCTAGCGAAAATCTGTTCCTTCCTGCACATTCGTAGTCAAATAGCGGGGCACTTGGTCCAATTAGGATATATTGTCAACTTGAGGCACCCAAAACACAAAACGTTCAAGTTCTTCCATCGAGTGTCCCTGCCCTACCTATATCTCACCATTCCAGCTTCCCCCCGCCGTTTAAAATCATGTTTGTGTGCTGTTCTCTGCCGCACGCAACGAGGTAAAAGCTTTTGTCACGCTCATATTGTCTTCGCAGCGTACAAGGCCCTCCGTGCGCAGTCTTACCCTAGACTCCATACACAACCAAACCCTCCGTCATAATCCGTTTTAGTAGATGTTTCTTATAGCTTTTCCCAACCTGCATTCTTTCTCCCCATATCCTTTCCTTCAAGAACCCTTGCGTGCCTTTTATGGCCAAAGCCCGGCGGCTCCCGTGGATGGAGCGACCGAGTCTCCACCCTTCATAGCATTGACATCTTGGCCCTTCGAGGGCATTCATTCATTCATGAGTCTCTCAAGTGTCGAGATTTAAGCGACTCAGGGTCTCGTGAGACCAAGGCCACTAGATGCGACAATGTTGTATTAAAAGGCCAGCAAAGGGTCCCTAGCATCACACCTAATAGTAACTCTAAGGACAGTGGCTTCACTAAGGGATACAAGTCTCCTCTACTCTCTAGCATAGTGCTAGTGCTGCCTATTGCTCGTGATTGCTTTTCTCCTGTTTTTCTGAAGGGGGAAACAAAGCCTCGATTTGCGTCGCAAAGCCCGGCATTTATTATCTTGGCTCCAACCCAATAATAAAAAGAAAACAAGAGCCGCGATGGGGCTCCCGCTTTTCATTGCCTGGTTTTCCGAAACAAAGCAAATGAACGAGAAGCAGAGAGCGGAAAAGTACATTCTAATGATTACTTTATTGAAATAAAATTATATTTCTCTTCGCTCAGAATGGATACATACATACATACATACATACATACATTGCGGGGAAAGAAAAGGTCGCGTGGGAAGTCACGTTCCGCTCTGCCATTCATAGTCGAGTCAAGTCGAGTCACCGATCGCATGCGTCCCCTTTTCTCCTTAGTCGTGCCACCATTGAACATCAAACGACCAAATGTCTAATCTTCTATCGACGCCATATTTTTTAAAACCATGATGGCCGTCCCTCATCCTTGACTTAAATTTCTCTTTTAGGTGTTAAAAGCTAGGACGTTTCTTATTTGATTCAAAAAAATGATTTTGCTTAAAGTAAATAAAGAAGAGGCTCCTCATTAAAAAATAAAATGTTTTAAATTGCTTTAAAATGTTTCTGTTTAAAAATAAAAATAAGAATAAAAATAAAAATGTTAACGTGAGGTCATGAAGCAACGTTATTAGTTAAGCAGAGAAATGAAAGGACTAGAAAGCAACAAAAGGCAAGCAAAGCCTTTGCCGAATTAGCTGCCATGTAGAGGTTTCTGATCAGGCAATGTCTCATGAAAGCGAAACCAAAACATGGCAGAAGCTCGTCCATGGATACCCTTTCCCTGCGAAGCTCCAAATCCCTCTTCGATGCCGAGCGCAACTTTGGTTAAGTAGTTAGTTAACCGGCGCGTCCTTTGGGGTGAGTGAGTCGCTTGCAACTGCACCGCACAGAGCGACTCGCAGGAAGCAGTGGATGGATGATTGATTGTATGAATAAATGAATGATTCTTGATTGATTGTATGAATAAATGAATGATTCTTGATTGATTGTATGAATAAATGAATGATTCTTGATTGATTGTATGAATAAATGAAGGAATGAAGGGATGAAGGAATGAAGGAATGCATAATTATTGATTGATTGTATGAATAAATGAATAAATGAATGAATTGAAGATGTGCACGCAATGAGAAAAGGCTTTTCTCTTCTCTGCATTTCGTTGCACAACTGAGGTCGCTAACGCCGCATTCTCTCCCAGCAATCTGATCATCGACGTCAATATGCATTGGTATTCGGGCACTCCGGTCATCACCATCCTGCGTGCTCGACACAAGGACCAGAGCTTGTGGATTTCATTCGGCAGCGCCGCTGTTGAGGCCGGCGACCAAGCAATTCGCAGACTATAGACGGCAGAGGCGGAGTAAACTCCACCGCGCGATGATACGCCATCGCTGTCCAGGACCAACTCGAGGGTTTCGCTCGCGAGGTTTTGGGGGTACAATAGCGCGAATTGAGCTCAACGAAGTCGAGTCGAACAGAGCTCTGTCCTGCCCAAGAAAGTTGGAGAAGAAGATTCGAAAGTTGTCAGAAACCGCAGACCCAAACTTACAAACTCTGTTAGTTAGTTAGTTCGTTCGTTTGTCTGTTTGACTCAGTTCTTTCTTCCGCCTCCATTGCGTCTGTTTTATCCAACTTCAAACTTCGCTGCATTGCTTTTCATTCATTCATTCATCAATTCATTTAATCATTCATCAATTCATTCAATCGTTGACTAAGCCGTGGCGTTTGCGATCTGCAGTGTGCGTAAGTAAGCCTGAGATGACAACACTCGTCACTCAATTGCGTACTTTTCTACAATTCACTCGCTCAATGACCTCTTCGCCCATTCGCGATGGCCCCAAAACTCCTTCTAAAGCATCCCATTTTAGTTCGAGCCCTCCCTCGAGTCGTCGTTTTCTCCCCATTATCGATCAATTCTCCGTTTGCTCTCTTCTTTGCTGCCTTTTCGACATTTTCTGCCTTCTTCTCAATTCCAACTCGAGTCTCCTTCCGCGATCTTTGCTTTTACTTACTCCAGCTGAGATAAAAGCAATTAAACGGGTCCTTTCTCGCAACAATTGCAGTCGATCATCGCTGCGTTTACTTTCTTTCCTTTCTCAGAGTTCTCTCTCTCTCTCTCTCTGTTTGCCAATGATAGATATGACGCGCGCCACCCCAGGGACTCCTGCCCATCGTCCTAGTGCTCCACCCTCTAGAACCCATACATTGTGGGTAGTCCCGTGGATCCTTGAAAAACAAATAAAACGTTTGCTCATTAATATTTATTTGTTTATTTGTTTATTTATTTATTTGTTTATTTATTTATTTAATTAAATTAGATTTTAAAACTTTCATTTGAAAATAAATGATACGGCCTATAACTAAACGAAGAAAGAAATGGTACATACCTTCGCTTCTAGCTTATAAACTTTCCTTCTTCTGCTGCTGCTGTGACTAACTAACTGAGTGAGTGAGTGAGTGACGCCTTCAGGCCCGTCCCATCTGCACGAATCCCACCGTTCGCGAGCATTTCGCCGAAGCTGGCGCTGCGTAACGGCGTGTCTCTTTCTCCTGTTTCGTCTTGATTAAAAACCTTACAATAATTAATTACTTTTCAATTGAGAACAACAAGAAGAACAAGAAGAACATAAAAAGCAAGAACAAGAAGAATGAAGCATATGATCCCTTCGCATTGCAGAAGATTCGCGATAAGCTCTGCAAAGCTCTGCAAAGCTCTGCAAAGCTCTGCGGAGTTTGGACTCTCTCTCTGCGCCAGAGATTTTAAATGGATCGCAGAGCGCTTTCTTTTTCGAGGGCGCTGCGCAATTGAAAGTGGAGTTCGAAAGGGGTCTTTGGAGGAGCTGGGGCTCGAGGCGTACACGCTTCCTCAGGAACCAGCGGCGCCGAGCACGAGCACGAGCACAATCACGAGCACGGTCGCGTGGACGATCGCGTGGACGTACTGGGCGGCGCCGCTGCCCCGAATGGCGGCCGTGAGGGAGTGTTATACGGCGTGCTTCTCCATTATTCCTGCACATTTCGCGATGATTCCTCGTAATCCGCGGAGATTCCGCGCAAAGGCAGATGAGCATTTTGGATAAGAAGAGGAGACGGAGGCGCCCTTCGCAGGACCCACACGGCGTGGAGCCGTGCGTGAGGTACAGCTCCAGGCCACGCCAGAGAAACCCAGCGCCCGGTGCCTTAAATGTCCATCGAAGAGGAGAGCCCAATCTCAATTTCAATTTCAATCTCGATTTCAATCTCAATTTCGATTTCAATTTCGATTTCAATCTCAATCTCAATCTCAATTTCGCAGTAGATCCTCTCAGATTTCTCTGCGTCGTCTTGCCGGCTCGAGTCGCTGTCGTCCACGGCCAAGGTCTCAGTCTTTATTAATCTCGGGCTCTCTCGAAGCGAGTTGCGAAATGCCTTGTAGCAACAATCAATCCCTCCGGTGATTCTCGCCGTCGGCTGACTGGCTGACTGGCTGACTGAGTGAATGCCTGCATACGCAATCACGCTCGCTGTCTCCTGCTCTCCGCTAGCCAGCGAGACCGCCACGCCAATGGGCGCCAATGGGCGCCTTGGCGGCGCTGCGCTGTAATCTCAACCTCGAATTTGGCCGTCATGCCATTGCGGCACCCTAGCGCGACTCCTAGGCTTGCTACGGCTCGCGCCCGAATCTTCGATTTGGAGGTTAGTCTCTCTACTGCACTAGAGTCAGCGCGAGGCTCGAGGAACGGCGGCAAAGAACGAGAGAACGACCCCTAGGAAAGGGGGTAGCGGGGCGCGCTAGGAGCCCCCCTGACAGATTGCAGTGAGAGGAATGAATGAATTCATTGTTATGTATGTATGTATGTATGTATGTATGTTGGATTTTGAGTGATTGATGGATATGGGATGATAACAAGTGCTCCGTTTGTCTGTTTGTTTGTTTGTTTGTTTGCTTGCTTGTTTGGTTCCCTTGATTGGCATGCTTCGTGGCTTGGCGGAAGACAGTCAAGGACGGAGCTGGTGCTCGATTCGACGCGTGCGTAGATAGAGGGGGAGGAAGACGCGGCCCACGCGTGCCCTGAGGCGGCTTTGGGATTGGTTCGTGGCCTGGAGTTCTTTGTTCAAGCGCTTCCCTTTAAGACGCTCATTTCATCTTTTGATCCATTCAAGAAGAAAGTCACTGTTAGGCTGTTAGTTTATTTGCTTTTTAGCGTGAAGAAGAGAAGGCGAAGAAAGTAGATGAATGAAAACGGCTGAGGTTGAGAGGGTCGTGGCATGAGACATTGAGACAGTGTGAGAGTGAAACAATGAATGAATGAATGAATGAAACCCACTTCGTTGACTTTCTTTCTATAGGGAAAGAAGGCGTCTCGCAAAGATGGTTGCAGGTATCCAGTGTTGTACTGAGAGATGGACACCAGAAACAGCGCTTTTCATTAAAAACTAAAATTAGTTTGAGATGTATGTTTTATTTTTAATTAATTAATTAAAAAAGTAAAATTGAAAGAATTGAGCGAGTTTTGAAAACTAGAAAGTAAGAAGGAAATCAGTTATTCACTCACTCACCCACTCACTCGTGAACCGACGACGACTCGATCAATCAATGTATCGATGAAAAGAAACGCCGTGACCAAGGTTGTTGTTACTAGCAGCAGCCAGCCTGAAAGGACACGCCGATAAAGAGAAAGAGGATTAGATTCTCTTTAGTTTAATACGTTTGAAGGTATCCACCTTTACTACTACATTTAAATGTATATATATATATATATTATTTTTTTTAAATAAATGACCTTACTTTTTTGTTTTGGTTTTCAAAACTAGCGACTCGACTGCTTCTTCGTCTTCTTTCTCGTCCTCAGAGGGAAAGGAGGAAAGTAAAAGCCCAAAGCATTCACCCTTCCAGTACAAACTAACTTTGAGCTCTTTCTCTCGTCCGATCTGTCGCCTATTTTTTTTAATTCCTTGTTTATAGATTGTTTGTTTGTTTGTTTGTTTGCCTTGTTATTCGCCCCTCTGTTGCGTGTCTTCCAAAAATGCACGGCGATGAGAAAAATTTGGTGCTGAAACGAGTTCTTCACTGCGCAAAGAAGAGGACGCCATAGGCGGTCTTAGCGCGCGATAGGCGTTCGGTGGAGACTGCTGCGACTGCGTTAGCAGCCAGTTAGGAAGCAGTAATCAATCGATCGATGGATGGATGAATAAATGAATGAATGAATCAATCAATCAATCAATGAATCAATCGATCAATCAATCGATCAATCAATCGATCAATCAATTACAATCGGTCTCAAAGCGAATATCAAATCACTCACACTAAGGAGCAAAGTAGGTACCTCTGCTGTACTCACCCACGTTCGCTATCGAAGCTTGGATCGAAATGGAGGCGAAGTCGAAAACCTTCAAGGCTTTTTAAAGTGAGCTGGAATGAATGAATGAAAAGAATGAGTGCTACAAACTATCATTCAAAACGATTCTTGAAAGAGTAAGGTAAAAAACTGTTTGGTCTCTTGTTTGTTTCCTCCTTTTGGTTTGAGACCATCAACAACTTGAAAAGCTGATCGCCGATTGTCTCGAAAAAAACAAAAATCAGAAAGCAAAGCAAAGCAAACAAAACAAAACAAAAAAAGTTGAAGGAAAAATAAAGTGGCTCTGCTTCTGATTCGCTCGTTTCTTGGTTTTATTATAGCTCTCTCGCTCTCTCGCGCGCGACCGCAGAGTCAGTGAGCCGTAGAGAAGAAAGCAGAAAAAAAGTCGATGGCCTCGAATAGTTTGTTTTGATTGTTTGTTTGTTTGTTTATTCATTTGTCTGTTTTGTTCTCTGGTCTGGCGCCCTCAAGTTTGCGCTTCTACCATTTGTGAGAGAGCGGGAGGAAGGCCAGCCAGCTAACAGTCGGGTAGGGGACGCTAGCAGGCGTGAGTGAAAGAAAGAATCGCGAGATGGCAAGCTTTATAGTTTGTTTATTCATTTATTTATTGAAAAGAGAAGAGAAGAGAAGAAAAGAAAACAAATGAAATGAGAAGGGGAATAAGAGGAATAAGAGGGAGAAGTAAAAGGCGCCAATTGATGGAGATTGGATGGAATGAAAAGAAAGGAGATGGAACATAGGAATGAATGGGAGGAAGATAGAGTTGATTAATTAATAAGTTAATTAATTAATTAATTAATTAATTGAAGAGCGCCTACTGCGGCTTACGAGGAAGTAGGAGTACTTGTTTCTACTGAAAGAGCAGGAATGAGTGATGAATGAAGGAATGAAGGAATGAATTCCTCGGAAGAGCAAACCCGAAACACTCGTGGAGCGGAAAGCAAATCCCAAACAAAGAAACCGCCTCGAGCAGCGGCTACAAGAAGCAGCCCGCCTGCGTAAACTAAGCAAAGCTCCAGGTTTTGACAAAATGACTGCTGATCAAAAGAATCATACGGAGGAGCAGGATCACTACTATGAGCGTGCCTTCAGCTCTGACATTAACATGGCCGGCGGCGGTGGCGTCGTCGTGCAGCCTGCCGAAATGGAGCCCCGCTCCTTCTCTGAGCGCGCCAAGACCAACATCGCTCTCTGCGGCAGCGGTGCCTTGAACGGTGCCGGCATGTTCTCCGAGGCTTACATCCTCTTCGCTATCGGCAACATCAAGCCTATCTGGAAAAAACTCTACCCGGAGTGCTACGAGAAGGACACCGAGTGCAACTACAACCTCGTCAGCTCCCTCACCTACATCGAAGTTGTCGGTGTGATTGTTGGTATGCTTACCTTCGGTCTCTTCGCTGATGCCTTCGGCCGTCGCATTGGATCCTGCTCCACAGCCATCATCATGGCTATTGGCTCCGTCCTCACCGCTGCTGCCGTCGGTGTGACCATCACTGGACAGTGGATCATGTTCGCAATCATGCTCTTCTTCTTCTCCTACGGTGTCGGTGGCGAGTACCCGCTCGCGTCTGCCTCTGCCGCCGAGCGCGCCGAGACTGCCCGTGAGACTAACAACTACGTCACTCAGCTCCGTGGTAAGACTGTTGTCCTCACCTTTGCCATGCAGGGTGTCGGTAACTTTGTTAACACTCTCGTTATTGTCTTCATCCTCCTCGGCGAGAACTGCACTGAGTCCGTCTGTGACAGCAAGTCCTACGAGATTACCTGGCGTCTTCAGTATGCCATCGGTGCCTTCTTTGTGTGCGTGCTTGCCATCGGACGCTTTGTCTTTCTCAAGGAATCCGAGGTGTGGAAGAAGGCTCACGAGGAGCGTAAGCAGGCCGAGGACAACTCCCGTCTCAGCCGCTCCCGCAAGCTCATGTTCACCGAGTACTGGCACCGTCTTGTCGGCACTGCTGTCGGCTGGTTCGTGTGGGACGTTGTCTTCTACGGCAACAAGCTCTTCCAGGGCAAGATCGTGACCACTATTATTGGTAGCGACGCCACCATCTTCGAGACTCTCAAGTACACTCTTCTCAACTCTGGAATTGCGCTTATTGGCTACTATGTGGCTGCCTTCACTATTGACAAGCCCTGGATGGGACGTCGCCGCATGCAGACCATCGGCTTCGCGTGGATCTTTGCCCTCTTCCTCATCTGTGGTGTTGCTTACGATAAACTCATTCTTCCTGAGAACATTGCTTGGTTCCAGGCTCTCTACCTGCTCAGCTCCTTCTGGGGCCAGATGGGACCCAACTCCACCACTTGGCTCCTTCCCTCCGAACTCTTCCCCACCGATGTTCGCTCCCAAGCCCACGGTATCTCTGCTGCATCTGGCAAGCTCGGCGCTCTCTTCGCTACTCTCCTCTTCACCTACGGTGACAGCGGTGATGCTCTTGACTCCCAGGTTATCTTCATTGTCTGCGCTGTCTGTGGTATTGTTGGCCTCATTGTGACTGAGGTCTTTGTGCCTGATGTCTCCCACTTGGATCTTCGCCACCTTGACGACCGCTGGAACTTCGTTCTCGATGGCCGCGCCAAGGAGTACTCTGGTGACGCTGTGCGCCCTCACTTCCTCTCCGTCTACGAGCGCTGCACTGGTATTGCCCGTTCTGGTGATGAGTTCTCTTCATCCACCAGCTCGGGTCGTGAGCCCGCTCAGACTGAGAAGGTCGACGAGAACCACAATCCGGTCAGCATGATCTAAGTGCAGATCGCTTTCAAACCAACCAACCAATCAACCCTCTGTCATACGTAGTCAACAAATTGGACCCCTTCTAGAGAGGCCTGCCCTTCACCACAACCTTTTGCCACCACCGTTTTATTGCGTTGTGATGTGTTTTTTCGCTGCATCAGCAAAAGCAAGCGCTACCCACGCTCTTATTGTCTTCGCGGCGCGGATATTCTTGCTCGCCTGAGCGCAGCTATATACCATAGACTTACCCTCAAACACCCCTCCGTTATAATTCGTTTAGTAGATGTTTCTTATAGCTTTTTACACCACTTCTCCACCGACCCCTCGTAAGTAGTTGTCTTCCTTCGTGTGGTCGTCTCCTTCCTTTATAGCCTTCAGCTCGCGTTGTCTTGCATTGCTTTCATTTGCTTCTTCGTTAACCTTGAGTTCAATTGCCTATCTTCTAAATCGATCACTACACGGCATGCTTCCCTCTAAATCCCTCTGAAAAGGCTATGAACTAAGTTATAAACTTTTAATTTGATCGGTACTTTGCTATGCTGACTTGGAAGTTCCAGCAAAGAGATTAGTCGGCCCAGCTACTCGGTCAACAAGAGCCTCGCGTGGACAAACAAAGAAACCCATCCCAGCAACTCGTGCATCGGCAAGCACCTCGACATCGCGGGAGTCTAGCTCGCGCTCTCCTCTAACCTAGGCGATGCGGAGTGCTGCCAGCATGGCCTAAGCCCGTCCAACCCTGCACTTGCAAATGCGCAAACTCGTGAGAAGATGCCATAAACTTGAGGGTACTCCGTGAAAGACAGGAAGAGACGTTCTTAGGGCGTGATGAGAACTTTCAGCGCTTCCGGAATCTTCTTCTACTGTAGGTCACGTGAGCACCGCCTATTGGGTAGGTTCGTTTTGTCGCGGAGATGGAGAGTCGAAAGAATGAAGTAGAAAATCTATCCAAACTGCGAAGCACTGAGGCGACTTGATTGATCAAAGCTGAAGGCGAAATGGGCCTCGATTCACAGAGCCTTGAGGGCCCTGGGTTGAGTGCTGGCCTCGACGCAACTTCCAAATAAAGAACCTTGTGGCTTTGGCACTTGGTCGCCCAAATTTTGGGACTCTGGCAGGCTTGGAGAACGAGCAACTCGAGAGGCGGAAATTCTTGCCTTGAGTAAAGTGGAAAATGCTTTCCTTCGATCATGCTTAAACAATTAATTCACCCTCCGAGGCACGCGCGTTTATCGCAGGCCTAACATATGAACGAACGCGCCGCTCAAACGAGCCTTGAGCCCACCTTCCCAGAGCCTGCGAGAAGATTCAATACCGCCTTTTTAGAAGGGAGCCAAGATTCAATTTTTCGTAGAGGTTTCCCTTAGATGCGGCTAAGACCCCAAGGCGCATAGCTGTAATAAGCAGCCAGAAAATGGGACTAAACAGTGGGACCCAACGATACCGCCTCTTTCTTTCTTTCTTTCTTTCTTTCTTTCTTTCTTGAAAAGTATAGAAAACTTTTAATTTGAAAATATGTATGTCAGGGGTAATAGTAGTTACTAGCGAGGATGATTATGGGAATGATAATAGCAATAATTAAAAAAAAGAAAACAAAATGCGGTAAACCATAGTAGGTTCATACATACCTACTTATGCAGATTGAACACTAGTTTGCTCTGACGAGTTCGAAGAGATCTGCGCTCGGGAGGCAATCAACCAAGGGCATGATGAAGCGGGTTTCGCTTTCGTGGCTTTGGTCTCGCCGGGATGTACAAATTGAGCAGCGCGTCACTGGTGACGAAAAGCAGAAAAACAATGCTGCGTTGAAGCAATGCAAAGCGCTCAACGTACCTAAAAAAGGGCCAAGTCGCTACTTGCAAGAAGCCGAGGAGTCGAAAGATAACGAGCAGGAGGAGGACGCAGCGCTATGGGGAATCAACAATGAATCTATGTCTTCACCTCGAAATCAGGCTCCAAAGGTATCGCAAAAAAAGTTACCGCCCACAAATGCAGGACTGGGTTCCACAAACTTGGCAGTCATGTGTGCTACAAACGGTCCTGCTCATGGTAACCTTATCATGCTTTCTGATCAAGGTAAAGCACATCAAGTTGACAGGTATGGAAAAACCACTGCTACTTGGGATGCTCATTCTAAAAGTGTATCAAGTGCATCTTCATTTCGAAGACCTGACACTAATCGATACATGCTCATGACTGGATCACGGGATTACAGCGTTAAGTGTTGGGATGAAAACCACCAATGTGTGTTAGAAATCCCAAATGCCCATGAACTCAATATTTCCACAGTTTGCACCAGCAAGGACTCTTTTGACTATTTTGCATCAGCTTCCCGAGATACTTGGGTAAAGGTTTGGGACTGCCAGGGCAAGTCACTGGCAGAACAATCCCGAGCTAGAAACATTGCGACTTGCATGAAGTTTAGCAGCGGGGATGGAGGAAGCCTCTTGTGGCAGGGAAGTGAAGATCTTGCAGTTTGTGCATGGGACTGGCGTCGATCCCCAATGTATCAGCCAGTCCAAGCGCTTGGTGGCTATGTTTATTTCCCCACTTGCATGGATGTTTACAATCACACCTTAATGACCGGCTGCAAGGGATTTGATGGTCGCGGCTGTGAAGTATACTTCTGGGATCTCCGAAACTCGTCTCGACCTATCGCAACTCTGCCTGGCCATGATCAGGAAGTTGTGGCTTGTTCTTTCCTCGGAAATGGTGAGGCAGCAATTACTCTTGCAAAGGACCGCACCTTGCGTGTATGGAACCTTGCAGAGGGATGTGTCAACCCTGCAGGAAAATATGAGTTGCAGCCCTCAAGCAGTCTTCCTGTGACGTTGATTTGTGAGGAAGAGACCTTACATGAAAACAAAATAGCACATGTAAGAAGCATTGGCTTCAAGGGGGATATCCAGGATTTCACATTCAACTATAAAAGCATGCAATTGATAGACGGGCTGTCTTAATTCAAGAAGATACAGGAGACTATTGTTATTCTATGTTACATGTTAACTAAAGCATACTTCGAGGAAGCATGCTCAACAGAGGCGTCTGACTCTGCGCCATCTCCATTAATAATATTGCCTTCATCGTCATCAGCAATGATTTTGCTTCCCCCAATCGGAACTTCAAGAAGTTCATGATGTGTTTCATGGACATTAGCATCAATGGCCATGTCAATTTCAAGATCTGTAGTTGGTGCTGTAACTTCAACCATTGAGTCTTCCTCCATTTGGTTCTGGTTGCTCGTGAAAAAATCGTCGTCTAGTTCTCTGGCAAGAACAATGTTTCTACCATCAATGTCACAAAGCCCAGGTTGGCCATCCTCAAATTCAATCTCCAGTAAACCATTGGGTTGCTGTGCACTAAATAATGCATCGCCTAAGAATGTTTTAGCTTCCGGGTCCCAGATGTAAAAATTCTCAGCGTTGACAGGCTCCTGGACAGATGCGAGTTGTGGGAACTGCTCAGGTACAAGCACTTCAAGTGCTTCAAGAAGCCGTTCCGTTGTAGGACGCTCGTTAGGCGATTCATGCCAACATTTCTCGAGAAGTTGACGAAAGCCTTGCGGAACGTCCGGCTCAATAGATGGCCGCCATCCACGACTTGCTACTTCGCGGAAAAGTTCTGGAAGGCTCCAGTCTGGGTGTGGCCGGTCGCGATGGATAACCTCCCATAAGAGAATTCCGAAAGAATAGACATCCACACGGTTTGATATACGCTCTACATCACCTCGGAGCAGTTCCGGGGCCATATAACTAGGAGTACCGATACGCAGGTCGCTATGAAAGGTGAGAGATGATGGTGTTTTAAGTTTCGTCTGGCGAGCAATTCCAAGATCTGCTACCTTTGCTCTGCCACCCATGTCAATGAGGATATTCGCGGGTTTGATATCAAAATGAATTAGGCCATGCATGTGCACTGATAGTAAGCCCGCAGCAACCTGCTTCGCCCATGTGAGCGCGGTACCCATGGGTACAATCGCATTTGTATCCCTCAAAACGTCACGCATACTACATGCACAAAGCTCCATGACTAGCAGTCGACGGAAGCTGTGTGTCTCGTCCTGTTCAATAATCGCCGTGCCGTACATGTCCACCACATTTGGATGCCTCAATTTCCGCAGATTATTAAACTCACGTGTGAACTCCTCATTGACTCGAGCGTCACGAGCTCTCTCTCTCTCCTCAAATGTAGCGCCATGCTCCTCTTCAGCACTTGGTGTGTCAGATGCAAATCCTACATCGCTAAGCATTTCTTTCACAGCTACAGGATAGCCATAGTATGACCCCACATATACACAACCATTGCCACCTTGACCAAGCAATTTTCCGAGATTAAGTTTTGCAGTATCCACGCGATAGTTTTCATCCTTGGTCTCCTCTTGGAGAGCCTTTGTTTTAGCAGGGTCAAAAAGGCCTTCGTCGTCGTCCGCATGAATCCACACGCACGAGCATAAGCCAAGAAACTGCCAGGATACTAGCTTTTGACCTGTGTGAGCACCGTCAAGACTCTCCAAAATGGACTTGTGCTCCTCTAGCTTACGCTGCCGCGCTCTACGGACAGCCTTCATGGCCGCCGCGCCTCAAGGGCAAAAACGATGCTGCACAAACAATTGTAGTTGGGTTGCAAACGTAAATTAACACCAACGAAGGCTATGACCAACAAAACAGGACCTCTTCGTAGAGTTACACCCCCGCGAATGCCGCTGGTCACTGCGTGAACAAGTGCGGCGGATCTCAGAGCAGGTCTGAAGGGCCGAAGAGGCAGTCAATTGGTACTTCTGATTGATTCCTACGAAAGTTGTTGACCTGAACGGCAATTATTACATGAGAGAAAATAATTAATTTTAAAAAAGTAAAAGAGACGGGCACCCCCAAAAGGTTGAAGTTGGATTCGAACATATCTTTGAGCAGTAAGTGTACAAAAAGGACAAGAAGTTAAGCTTACCACTAGGGCGCCGTGTTTCCCTTCCTTGGTGCAAGGCGTGGCCTTCACAATCATAATACATACTGCCATGAACATTATAGTCCTAGAACAAGACTCTTAGACAGCAGAAAGAGATGATGAAAGGGTTACAGGCACCTTTGACATTTATCTGAATATAGAATAGTGCTGGGTTTCTCTGTAACCCGCAAAAACTTAGCTTTCTCAATAACTATTGCTAACAGAGATTAACTTGTCTTAGTTTTTTTTAATTAAGAATAATCTAGAGATGCTCTCTAGACTAGATTTGAGCGAGAAATTTCGAGAGAACTTTGCATCTTCCTTCTCTTCTTCTAAAGATACACTGCTATTCTTTGAAAGGATTAAAGCCTAAATTAATATACCTGAGTGTCTAAATCCCCATGGTTCAGCTATTTTATTCCTATGTTGTTTCCTTGTTTCCCCAAAGGACTAATCGCAGCCATGTGTGCACAAGCCTCCCAAAAAGCTATATTTTGCAATAAGTGAAAGTTTATAAAACCCTTGACGAAGAACATACTAGTTGCATTGCGATGGAAAACACCAGTGCTGGCACAATTCTGATTGGTGCAGTTGAAAACTGATCATCCTAAGGTTGGTCCAATAAATTGTAAGTTATAAGAAGTATATGTTGCAATCACTCTCATACTGCTGCAAAGTTTTAGTGTTTCAACTTAATTACTCATTTATGATATATATTTTTCCGATACTTATGTGAATTTCATATCATTCATCAACATTTTGTTTTGTTTGTGCATATCCAGGATGAAATTTAACTTGCAGAGAAGAGCTCCGCATGGAATATGTTAGGGACGTAGCTTGGACTCTACGCTTTGGCAGATCAGGTCGCAGAATGGGAAGACGAAGCACTTAATGAGTCCGAATCGGACGTGCTGGCATAGACATAAAGAAGATGAACATCTAAAGCAAGCCTAAAGGAAACGACAGCAACAGCAGTGGACTTGCCTTATTCATCAACAAATTCCTTCGGTAGACCAATTACGGCATCCTCGGAGATAGAACCTCCGTTTGCATTTACAGGGGCCATCGCAGTCGCTGGAACACTCTGAGGTTCAATGATGGTGCCATCACCAGGGGCATCTTCCCGTGGGCCGCGGTGTACAGTGTTCATGTGTTGTACGAGAGATGTTTCTTCTGCAAAAGTAACGTTACAGATTGCACAGTCAACCTTTCGAAAATGCACAGCGTGAACATGGTTCTGCAATAGTTCGTCCGTGAGAAAGCTCTTTGGACAAACTGAACACTGGAAGCGTACTGCCGGATGGTTGCTCTTGACATGTGCATCCAGGACACCACGAAGAGGGAACTTCTCGTTGCAATGCTGGCAAGGATAGACGCCCTTATGTGCCCATTTCATATGATCCGTGAGAGTGCCCTTATAGGCAAAACGCTTATTGCAGTCAGCACAAGAGAACTTACGACCGTGGTGTTTCTTGTCCACATGGGCACGCAAGATACGTCGATTGTGGAATTCCATACTGCAGTCATCATAGGGACACTGAAATGTGACGGGGTCGTGCATGCTACGAACATGGCGATTCACATCGCTCTTGCGGGTGAAAACGCGCTTGCAAATCTCGCACGCAAACCTCTGACCTTCGTGCGTGGTTCGAACATGGGTATCAAGGTGAAATTGTCGTGTAAACGACTTCCCGCAGACCTTACACGTAAATCTCATGCCATTGTGCACAACCTCACGATGCAATCGCAGTTCATTCGCGTGTCGGAATGCTTTGCCACATGTGCCGCAAACATTATCCTTAATTTTACTCGAGCGACGATTTTTCTGCGCTGACATTACTGTCGTCTGTGTGGGCGCGGCACCTGAGGGTACTACCATGACATTCATGCCATTTCCACTCTCCATGTCTCCAGGATCACCGTCGTCTACACCATCTTCGCTGTCCTCTACAACGCCGCCATGGTGCCCACTAGCACTGCTGCTGTCATCGCGTTGGGCACGAGACCTCTTCATTTCACCCCTCTCACCAACTGGAAACTCCAACCACAGTCTCCAAACGGGCCGCAAAGCCTGCAGAACTCGATGTCGTCAGATCCTGAGCCCAAAGCGCTCAAGGCCGTTCTTGCGTCTGCCGAACTCAGGGTTTGCGAGCACGAGTTTGGTTGTCAATATCAATTTCGCATTCAAAACATAAGAAGAATATGAAGCCAAGTTAGTTAGGGAAGTTGTGTAGGGTCAACATACTGCTTTCTGTAGGAGTTTCCCTCTTATTATTGGTTGCCCAAACCGCGCTGCAGCAGCCTTGCCGCGGTAGACGAGGATATCATGAGTTAAGGATAGTATTCAAGGATATCCTGTACCAAGGCACTGAGTCAAACTCGGGTCTGGGATCTGGAGCTGGACTCTGGGAGAGGTTTACGTAGATTGGGCAAGAAGTAACTCGGAGGACAAGGTGATGGATCAACTCAGGTCAATAGATGGAATCGAAAATCAAGAATTGATGACGAAAGGCTACCTAGAAGGCTTAAATCAAGTGGAGGGAAAAATTGGAATTCAAGACGCGTGTGGCTTTCTAGGTGCCCAATTTGAGGTCAATCTACGATAGGAATTGTAAAAAGTAGAGAGGGGTGAGAACAAGAAAGACGCAAGTTGAGACAGAAATGAAAACCCCAGGAATGTTGCAACGAGGATGCTGTTGGAGTAATGCCACCACATTTTGGTATCATTTATGCAACACAAATCCATGCATTCCTTCAGCTCACCTAAGTTCAATAACGCTCACAAACATTCCTGATAAATTGTAAGTGAACAGTATTCTTCTCACGTATATCTCCTTCCTTCATCCCTTCAAGATCCCTCTAGTTCCTATGGGAACTGTCTCAACCAATTTGATTGTTTTTTCTCTTCTATGGTCATGACTTTAAAAGCAAAATATCTCAAAGTGATCTACGCTTTATCTTGTGACTAATTCTGGGTAGGTGGAAATCTTCATCGACTGCGCTTTGTTCAAAATCGTTTGATAATTTCAAAGTTATCAAAATTCTAAGGTAGAACGGCCAGCACTTTTAGAACGTCTAGAACATCTCTACGATTGTCATTCATTCATTCATTCACTCATTTATTCATTCATTTTGTTTGTTTCTCAGTTTGCTCAATTCAACAATTCTGAAAATCATTGGCACGCGAGAACCCCGTTGGAGCGACATATCTCGGTCTCAATGGAGACCTCTCCCGCCGAAGCCTCACCTGCAACTGCACCTGCTGCTCCTGTGAGTGAATCATCCACGTCTGGTGAACTCAAGGCGGCTCCAAGGCCTCGCCGATTCGTTGGTCGGCGGCGCAAGGTTAATGCTGATGGCGATGGAGATGGCGATTCCAAGGTAGACTCTGCTTCAAAATCCTCCGTGGAACTTGCTCGGAGGGCTCGTACTGGAGCTTCCAAGTCTAGGAGCCTTGCCTTAACGCAGGTTCCTGATGAGATCGCGAACGATCCAGAGCTCAAGCATGCCATGTCTCAGCTGCCTTCGAACTATAACTTTCAGGTAGCCAAGACTGTGTGGCGCTTAAAGAAATCTGGAGCTAAGCGTGTAGCTCTGCAGCTACCTGAGGGCTTGTTGATATTTGCCTGCATTCTCGCAGATATTTTCGAGCAGTGCGCTGGTGTTGAGGAGACCTTGGTGATGGCTGATGTCACCTATGGCGCATGCTGCATTGATGACTACTCAGCAAGGGCACTCGGCTGCGATTTTATGGTGCACTACGGTCACTCCTGTCTGGTTCCAATTGATGTTACGGCCCGTGAGAACGAGTTTGGCGAGAAACTTCAGGTCATGTATGTTTTTGTGGACATTGACATTGATGTGGAGCATATGGTAGAGTGCATTAAACTCACTTACCCGGATCGCGAAAATACTCGTCTGGCACTCATGGGAACAATTCAGTTTGCAGCCGCGATGCACCGTGCAAAGCTCCTTTTGGATGAGTTCTATGTCCGTGGAAGCCATGTGCCTCAGGCAAAACCACTTTCAAAGGGTGAGGTTCTTGGCTGCACATCCCCGTCCCTTGCTGGAGAAGATGTTGATGCACTGTTCTTCGTGGCTGATGGACGCTTCCACCTTGAATCTGCAATGATTGCAAACCCAACGCTCCCGGCGTACCGCTATAACCCGTACGATCGTGTGCTGACGGAGGAGGCATATGACACGCCTCACATGCGCCAGGTGCGCCGTGGAGAGATTGACAAGGCAAAACCTGCAAAGCGATGGGGCGTCGTCCTTGGCACGCTTGGTCGTCAAGGCAACCCTGCTATTCTCCGCCGGATCGAAACATTATTGAAGAGGAATAACCGCGAGTACTTTGTACTTTTGATGTCCGAGGTCTTTCCTGCCAAACTTGCACTTCTCGAATCATCAATTGATGCCTGGGTGCAGATTGCTTGCCCGCGCCTCTCTATCGACTGGGGGACTGCTTTTACTAAGCCTCTCCTGACTCCTTATGAAACCTTTGTAGCATTCGATGAAGCTGAGTGGCGTGAAATTTACCCGCAAGACTTTTACAGCAAGGGTTCAGGCCCCTGGACCAATTTCCATGCCGAGTCTTATGACCATGCTGAAGCTAGTCCCGCATCTGCAACCACCAGGTAAAAACTTGTGTTGTCACAAATCCTGATCCAAACTTGGTTGAAATGGGTTCCGTTGGGTGCAGCGGCTCAAAAAAGTGCATGCGTAAACCAGAAGCACGCACTCCTTACCAAGTCTCCAAATTTTCCTTCATTTTTTTTTCTTCTTGATGGTTGTCTATTGCTCGCGCCAATGCACAGTGTTTCTATTATTATTCCTTTCTCGCGTAAGATATTTACAAAAAAGATTTATCCTTTTGTACTTCCAGACCACATTTTCTTCTTTATACTTCATCCTTACCTTCACACGGAAATTTTCAGACTAATCAAGTCAGATGTGTAGTAGAAGGCAGACAATCAATTACCTTTTCTAAAATATGAATGAGTGAATTTTACCAATCGAAAAACAGAAATAATTAATATTACATATTTCTAAAACTTATGAATTACAACAATTTTGGTGGCTATCGTAATGAAACATAAAGATGACAGAAAACAAAATCTTTCAACTCCCACTCTCAATAGGTAAGTGGGATTTCTCAAACGCTTCCACCCTTTTATGAGCTGTCTCAATTCCATATTATTGCAGCTCAATCAATGTTGGAATATTTTCCTCTCATCTCCTTCGGCTACTAGGAGGGGGCGGGATGGAGGGTGGTGGTCCGGGGGCAGATCCTTTGGGAGCAGGGGGTACAGGGCGAGGAGGCGAGGGCCCCTTTCCAGAGGGTGGAGGAGCTCTTTGCTTTGGTTCCTGGGTTTCTTGCAATTCGAGCTTATGCTCTACTGCTTGTATCTCATCAGTACTGGGAAGTAAGATCACGGCTTCATTGTGCGCCTGTGCATCTTTCTGTGTTGATTTTGGAGGTGCATCAAGGTTTCCTTCAGAGCTGATCAACTCATTATCTATATGACTTGATGATGCCACGGTTGGTTCTAGGTCAATTGCATTTTCAGATGCGTTGCTCGCGATATTGATTGAAGAATCTTCTGTAACTTCTGCCATATTTGTAGCAACTTCATCTGTAGCAACTGCATCTGTAGCAACTGCATCTGTAGCAACTTCATCTGTAGCATCTAGCTGGCCATCAGTGTTATTTTCATTACCCTTTGCGGTTTCTGTAACATCTTCTTCTTTCCCTACAGACTCCTGGCTTAAGTTGTCTGCTTTACTAGCTTCTTGAACATGATCGTTAACTTCCATGTCCCCCGCCGTAGAAATCACAGTTTCAATCGATGGGATGTTCACTGACTCAGAAGCTAGCGCTTCCATGCGACGTGTCTGTGCCCTGGCAATACCACCACGAAGAATTGCTTGAATTTGAATAGCCGCTTCATTTTTAGCTTCCTTTTCCAATAATGCTTGCTCTTCTAGAGCCGCTTTTTCTGCAAGAAGCTCAGGAGTTAAAGTTGGTAGCCGAATCTGTTGCTGCTCCTTACGACGACGAGCCCGTTCCTCGCGTCTGTCAAGGCCTCGCTTAGCAAATTTGGCGAGCCGTTCTTTGTGTTTCTCTCGACGCTCTTCAAGCTCATGGGCCTGCTCTTCACGCATGATTGCAATTCGTCGGATGGCATCAGAACGCCGTTCTGCACGAGTTTTCCCACCATGGTAATAATAATGCCATAATGTCTTGGAGGGGAGCGAAGCTCCTTCTTCAGCGTTTTTAAAAGCAGGACGTTTGGCAGATTTTACACGAGATATACTCTCCTCGGATACTTCTGGTGTTGCGCCCCAGGTAGCACGTTTGTCTGTATCATGTGTTTATAAGCAGTTAAATTGAATGTTAGTTCTTTGCTTTTCTGATTTTGCGTGCAAATGAATGCATATGAGTTATTTACCACGTACAAAAGTGTTCAATACGATCCCTCCAAGCTTCAAACTTTTGCGGATCACGATGATAAGCCTGCTGCATTTGTTTTGAGCGCATGATTCGCCACATGCGTCCCTTTTTACTGGACAAGTCTGTACAGTCGTCAACAGTTTTGGGGTCAAGACATAGGCCAAGCTTCAATGGCGTGGCGCTCTTCATTTTGAGCTTCTTGCGCCATTCAGAATCATCTTTCCCTTGCTGTTGTTGCTGTTCTTTCAGCTGTACCTTTGGGACTTTTGTGGCATCGTCCTTGTCGCTGCTCTCAGCACGCGACGAAGTAGTCATTCTTGTACAACCTTTACCTGATATGATCCGAATAAGCGATTGATCATACACTATGGGTTACCCTCACGCTCAGTTTCGCGATAAAATCGCAGCGGGCTTGATGCGTTGGGCACAGCTGATTATTGCAATGAAGCACCGCAGGCAACCAACCCATTTACACTTTGCTTGTTTTGTTTATTACGTTTCAGCTAACCGTCCTCCTCAGAAATCTATAGCAAATAAAATATATGTAGGACAAAATCCAGAACCAGAACTTCTATTTACGCACTCCACTTCTGATTACATGGTACTATGAGGATGGCTATGAAATTTTGCTCTGGTATGTACTGATCGTTATTTTCCATTGAACTCTTGCAACTCAATGGACAAAATAATAGATCCGGTAACCTTGGCGTTGATACTCTAACATCAGGAAGGGACGATGACTTTGCCTGAATTAAGTCAGGTTAGGGGGGCAGTGCTAAGTGGAAGTAATACGAGCGAATGGCCAGGCACGAGAGGGGTGTACTCTTAATTGATCTGTCATTGGGAAGCTCACGGAGAAACCATGCTAAGCGTGGTAGATTAATAGAAAATGCTGATACGTGAATTAGGTGAGGTGAGCAATTGGGTGGGTGTTCCTCTCCCTCGGTACTCTCAGTAGACCACAGCACAGAAAAAAGACAGCAATTATGTGTATGGGTTTTTATGTGTTTAGGATAGTTTCTAGTGACGACTTTTACGTAGGGATGCGTCCGCAAATCGACAAACCCCGATTGCCGGTTCAAGTTCCATACAGCAGAAGATGGACAGTAAGGGTTTGGGAGACATCGGAGCGACTTGCCAAGCATTGCTTGGCAAGTCGCGAAAGGCAGACTTTGAAGAAGGTCTGGAGACACTTGAAGCTCATCTGCAGGGAGAGAGAAACTCTCAGCAGCTAGATGCTGTTACGAGTGACCGTGAAACACAAATTCTTGTACTGCTTGTACTTATTCGCGGATATGGAAGAGCAATTAAAGCTGATGATGTGCTTGAACTTGCACACGAGAATACAAAGGATGCGTTGTTGCTTATCAAGGGCGCCCTGCGAAAACTCCAGGTTGATTATGACATGTTTGATCACGAAATTATTCAACCTTGTGCAGCTACCCTTATTCGTCTAACTTTGGAACTTGGCCACGCGAGCACGGTTTTTGGTGCTCAGCATAGATTTGAAGAGAAGAATGGTGGGTCTTGTGCACTTCAAGGAGAAGTCGATACCGAAATCGTGGAAGGCAAAAGTGAAGCAGACACAAAGAAACCGAAAGAGAGTCTAAATGTCAGTTATCAGCACCACTATTTAAGTGATTGTATCAATGACGAATTACCTATGCGACAATGCATGGCGCTATTTGCACAGCATCTAAGAATTCTATGCAGCTCCTGTTCCCAAGGTGGGGGTATTCTGGATATGGCTGCTCAGCTTATGAAGCCTTGGTGGTCGCCGCTGCAACTTGATAACCTACGTCATCGAAGCTCATTTGATAACTTCATTGAGTTGTGTCACATTTGCATGCTTTCTACAACGACATTTCATCAAGCAGCAAGCCGAAGGGATATTATGGCACCATTGCTCAGACCTGCCATTGACTACGCTTATGATCTCGTACTCTCAAAGCATCGTGAGGCTAAAGCTGCATCGAATGGAGCTCTCCAGCGTGCGCTTTGGGCCTGTGTTCTTATTACCTCTCGTGAGGAAAACTGCAAAGAGATCAAAATAAGAGACCCCGACTTCGTATCAGCTGCTCTCGATATGTCAATCTCTTCCACAAATACTGGGATTTTAGAAACAGTAATGCGACTGACAGTTAATATTGACGCCCTAGAGAATAAAGGTACACCTTCAATCCAGAGCTTTCTTGTGAGAAGTTTAGGCAAACTTCCGACTAGATTACGTGAAAGGATTTGTTCTCGTATCCAGAGCTCCTCGGCATCGATGGTGGCTCCACTTCGTAAAAGCACAGTATCTTATCGATTCTTGATGGATCATCTTCTTGGAGAAGATTTAGAATGCACGCAAGATGATGTCGAACTTTGCTTTTGAGCTTATCATGCTAGGAACGATCTAACGTAAAAAAGGAAGCACAGCTTTACGCTGAGGTGCAATACTTTTTTTATTTTATCAAGGCATTCAAGATAAGATGTAAAGTCATTTCCCCTCCTTTCTGGCAACAGACAAATAAGCTCTAAGAAGTTGACTACGCGCGAGAATCTTTTGTTATTTCAGTGTTAGACGAAACTGTCGCAACATTTTCTAGAGTAAGGCCCATGGTCAGGTCTGATCAGGCACAAAACCCTGTATTTTAAATAACAAATATTGGAATATGTGTTTGATTTTTAATTGGTTGTTTATTTGCCTTTTACAAGAAAAAAGGTCAGATACTATTTATGCATTATGTTATCGAGAAGAACATTTTTTGTGTATTTCGTTGAGCCTAACCTCACAATATAGGCCAATGTAACACCTCTACGCGGTCTACAGACAGGAAACTTCAGCAATCAAACATTTCGTCCTACTGCAGAGACTTCGTTGCACAGAAATGTTATCGATGAGTAAAAACAATACTTACCACAATCAGGCAGATTGCTAGTTAGCTGACACACTGATTTATACCCAGCCACCGTCGTCTCCACCGCTGAAGCCACCATCGTCATTGCTTCCGCTGTCACCGCCGCCTCCAAAGAATGATCCGAAGAGCGAACGGCCCATGCCAGCACCAACACCAAATGCAGCACCCTCAGCCATAGTGCGTCCGAGGCTAGGTTGCTGGTACTGGGCAGCCTGCTGCTCCTGCTGTTGCTGGAGCATGCGTTCACCCTCAGATCCAGGCTTGGGCATGCCAAGAGCAGTAGTCTCGTTAGTTTCAGTGTTCCACCAGTATACAAGACCAGTTTGTTTGTCCGTAACGGGTTGCCACGGGTCCTTCTCTGCGGTGGCAGGAGGAGGAGCCGAAGAGGTTGTGGTTAAGGCGTCTTCAGGCTCGTCAAAAGGCTTCTTGCTGTGGCCGCGACGACGAGCAAATCCGCGAGCGGACTCCAGGCGAGCAGGAATTCCAACACAAAGTGGAGCACTTGCGGCGCTCCGGATGGCGGCCTTGTGGACTACGTTGAGCATCATTTTCGACGTAAGATTCTTCGCGCGAGTTAACGTCAATAATCCAGGGTTACCCGATACAGTAACGTGTGAGAGAACAGAATTCGCGAAAATTCCTGCGACTCTGTTCGTGGATAGTTAGATGTCGTCTAACTGATGGAGCTCGGAGATGATGCCGATGAAAGATCGATCTCCGCGAAAACAGGTACCAAGGGAGCGCGAAAGTATGTAAACTCAGGCTAGGTAGGGTCTCGACGTGCCTCGCACGCGCTTAAACCCAAGCTGTCTACGGTCTGTCAAACAACGTTGCTACGCAGCGCCGTCGTCCAGTTCTAGGTCTGCTGAGCTCCGTGTCTTCTTCAGAAGCATGAGCACAGCAGCACTCACGTATACTCCTCCCTATACTCTACTTCTGGTGCTTTTTAAAAGTGAGTTATAGAAGACACTGCAAATAGAGCAAAACCTGCTGAAGCCAGCTAATGAAATTCCCCTCTTCTAGTGTAGCAACTAATAAAACAAAAGAAAAAGACAAAGAAAAAACAGGAAAAGTGCATTTCATCTTCATGAACGACGCCAAGATCAATCGCAATACACCCTCGTCTTCTTGAAGGTCCTCTCCAAAACAGCTTTCTTCAGTCCCTCGTATACCGTCCTCCTCTCTTTCCACACGTGAATAAGTGCCTACCTACCGCTCAGCCCAAGCGACTCCTTTCCTCGCTCTCTGGAGAAGGAGGTCTCATCCGCAGAGGCTCTGACTCCCCGGATCTCCGGAAGAACTTCCTCCCTTCCTCCCTTCCTCCCGGAATTCCTCCACCACCCGGTCCCGGAATTCCTCCGTCTCATCTGCCCGGAATTCCGGGCTGCGATGCCACGGTCCCGGAATTCCGCGGCGCCGCTTTGGGTGGTGGTCTGTCTGTCTGTCTGTCTCGGTTCTGTGTCTGGTGGCTGACTGTAATAGTGCTTCCTGAGAATATATACAAGTGTGTTGGTGTGCGCATGTATGGGCGTATGAAGATGTATATGTATCGCGTGTGGTCCTGAGCACTAATTTAATTGGTCCTTGGAATTCAAAAATCAGAGGGTCCTGCCTCTTGGTGGATTTGAAATTGGCGCGCGAGGAGGACCGCTTGCGCGAGTGAGCATTCCCGATCGCGAGGTCGGCTACGCGGAGGGGGTTGCTCGAGGTTGACTGGTGGGTGCCTGCACGCGGCGGTGGCAGCGAGCGTCCTTTTGCGAGATGGGCCGGGCTGACGGCTCTGCAAGCCTGAAGAAGGCGAGTGGCAAGAAGATGGCCAAGAAGATGGCCGCCTCGGAGAGCGATGGGGAGGACCTGGTGGATTCCATCGTAGGTGCTCGCAAGAACTCCATGGAAGTTCAGGAACCCGAAGCGGAGGCGAATGACACCCCCAGCCTCTTGGAGACGTTTTGGAAAATGAGCGACGTCGAGGAGGCTGTCAGAATTGAAGGACTTCGAAACTTTGCCAAGATCAACTCCGTTTCGGACGCATCGAGCGAAGACCACGAATACAGTGTCAAGCGTCTGCTTAGTGGACTCTGCAGTAACAACGGCGCCGCCAGAATGGGTTTCGTTGTGGCACTTACACAGGTCCTCCGTAGAGCTGGAGACGTGGACATGGCGGCGCTCTTGAAACGCATTGAAAAGGTCACAACAGTCAACGCTGCCATGAAGAACAACGAACAGAAAGATAAGTATCTTGGACGCATGTTTGCAATCTCGGCAGTTGTTCGTTCCGGACGTGTTGACGAGGAGCCTGAGTTGCTCGTGAAGATTTTTGAATTGCTTAATGAGGTCGTGCAATGGAAGGCGTGGACCGGCGAATTCTGCATGGAGGTCATCAGCGACGTTGTGGAGAAGGTGTCCGAGAAATGCCTCGTTGAGGTCCTCAAGGGCACAGTCGGAAAGTTCTTTCCCCGTCAACACATTCGCAAGTACCAGGCATCCAAGATCTCTGCTCTGGTTACTATTGAACAGCGTGCCCGCAAATCAGAGGCTGTGCGCGAGGCAATGAAAGCTTCACCTGTCAGTCTGCCCAACTTCGGCGATGACAACAGCGCGGAATCTGTGGAGCTTCAGGATCTCGCGGAGGTTCTCAAGGACGCAATCTCTTTCCCGCGCCTCCACTCAGCATGGGTCAAGCTCGTGGACCTCACCATCAGCGAGGGCGAAAAGTCTGTTCTTGCTCTGTGGAACACTTGCGTCTTGCAAGCTCTCATTGATGTCGTTGATCACGAACCCACACCTCAGCAACGCTACTGCGCTCTTCAGGTCTTCGTCCTGATCGCTAACCGGAGCATCCGCGCAGCCAAGCCTACTATTGTTCAGAAGATGCTCACCTCCGAGACCTTCGTTAACCTTTTGGCCCGCAACGCATCTGTTCCCAGCTCGATGCTCCACAAGCAGGCTCTTGCAGCACTTTCTGAGCTCTTCAGTGTCCTTAAGTCTGAGAATGTCTCGCCCGCCATTTGCCTCGCTATCGCAGAGCCTCTTCGTGTGAGCGGTGTAGACACAAAAATGATCCAGGCCGATCTCTTGCAGGTTGGTGACGCAGATGAAGCTTCCAAGATTGCTAACCTTATTGAGACTGCCAACAGTATGATCAAGAAGGAGGAGCCTGTTCACATGGTTCTTTCCCAGCTCTACTCTCAGACTTCTTCTCTCACGAACAACAACAAACACCTTGACCTTGTGCAGAAGGTCGTCGATTTCTTCTTGAGCCGCGGCTTCACCTCTTCGGATGCGTTCCCCCAGCTTGAGGACCAGGAAGCCAGCTACTGTGCTACTTCCGCCTTGAAGTTGGTCTCTGCTCTTAGCAACCAGGAGCAGCTTAAGGCACGCAAGGCGTATATTAGCCCCGAGATGATGGCCTCCTTCTGGAAGTCCACTCCCGTGGAACAGCAGCCCGGTGCTGCCCTGAGCCGCTCTCTTAAGACCCTCGAGGCTCTTGAGACAGCCAAGAATTCTACCTTCTGGGTTGATATCGATGACGATATTGTCGAGGCTCGCAAGTCCGCAAGCAACGTCACGAGCAAGCTCATCAAGGCTGCTGCTAAGACCAAGGACCTCTCTGAACGCCAGCTCTTGACTGCGGTTGCTGTTATCATCAACACTCTTAACCTCAGTAGTGTTGTATTTGAGGTAAGCGGTGCGGACGATATTGAGCTCGAGTATGCTGAGCTCCTCGAGGACGCAACTGAGGCTGCTGGGCGCCTCCTTGCAAACAATGACGAGGAAGGCGAGCCCCCGATTGTGGTTCTTACCGATATGCTCATTGCCATGATGGCAGCTCCCTCCAACGATTTGCGCCGCTGTGCTGGTGCTGCGTTCCGTCTGATGGTCCCTAAGGTTACCCCAGCTGCTCTCAACGTTATCTGCGAAGCTTTGACTAGCTCTGCACTCTTGGAGAAGGATGAGGACGACGAAGACGATGGCGGAGATGATGAGGATGCCATCGCTGCCGAGGAAGAGGCAAAGGATGAGGAGAGCGAGGATGAGGATGCAGACGATTTGGAGAAGACGCCCAAGAGCAAGAAGCGCCCTCGGGCAAAGTCCGCTGAATCGGAGAAGGAAGAGGAAGAGGAGAGCAGCGATGAAGATGAAGATGAGGACGACGAGGACGAGAAAATGTCTGATGCCATTCCTGAGGATATTGCTGGTCTCGGCAGCATGTTTGCTTCTGGTCGTATCATCGAGGAGGATGATGATGAGGAGGACGAAGACACGGAGGCTAACGCAAAGCACGCACGCGCCACGGATGCTGCTCTCTCTAAATTTATGGAGGCCAAGCTTGCTGCCCGTGCTCAGGCACGTGAGGACCGCAAGTCACAGAAGGCAATTATCAAGTCTAGCTTGCAAATGAAACAGCGTCTCTTGGATCTTGTTGAGATTTACATCCAGGGCAGCGGCGCGTCTGTGCATATTATCCTTGTTCTTCTCCCCCTCCTGCAGGTTGTGAAGATGGCGCTGACATCCTCTACTGACGAGGCTGCAGGCCTGGCCAAGCGCACCGTCGCTATTCTCGATATGCTTGCCGCTCGTAAGCAGCAGATTCAAATTCCTGATGAACCTTTGCACCTTGTGTCTTCCTGGGTGATTTCATCCCTCATGAAGGAAGCATCTGAGGAGCAAGCCGAGAAGAAGGACGAGGAGGAACAAGAGGGTGAAGACGAGGAGCTTTTTGCTGGCGAAGTCATCTTCAACGTTCTTGCTGCTGTCTCGAAGGTTATTGCCAAGAAGCAAGTGCCCGCTGAGCTCAGAAATGCTGCATTTAAGTCTCTTCTGTTTGTTTCCCGCGCTGCAACTGATAAGAACGTTGCTTTGACTGGTGAGCATATTCGCCAGTCTCTCAGTAAGGTTGTGGAGAGCATTCTGCAATCGCCCAAGAAATCGGTGACCAAGTCAGACCAGCAAAACCTGGAAGGTCTGTTCCGCGGTGGCCTCTTCCGATGGGCGCTCATTGATACACTTTGCAACGCCACTAAGTCACCCAAGGCTGGAGCTAACTCCCGTCTTTCGGCTCTTCAGCTCCTTGATACTGTTGTCCGGACTTCAAACTCCGACGATGAGAAGGAGAAGCTCGAGGATAAGCTCGCTGATATTGCCTCTGCTGTCACTGAAGCCCTCAAGCTTGGTCTGGAAAACTCCTCCGACAAGATTGCCCGTGAACTCATCAAGGTTGCCGGTAACCTTGCTCGTAAAATGCAAAAGAATTCCTCTTGCAAGTCCTCTCTTAAGGAACTGTCCAAGATCCTGACTGAGTTGCTTGAGAAGGAGTCCACAAAACCGGGTCTTAAGAACCTTACTCAAAACGTTTTGCGCACAATCAATCCTGATGCTGTTGCCACCCCGTCCAAGTCTGCCCAGAAGAAGCGTGCTCGTGAGGAGGCTGCTGCTGCTGCTGCCAACAACAAGGAGGCTGAAGAGCCTGCTCTCAACTCTAGCGACGAGAAACTCATTGAGGAAAGCCCTAAGAAGAAGGCCAAGACCCCGGCTAAGGCCCCTAAGACCCCCAAGACCCCCAAGGCTGACACTGAAACCAAGGTTGCGCTACGCAGATCTACTCGCAAGTCTGTTCGCAAGGCGTAAAGACATTTTCTTGGTTTCCTTGTCAAAATTCAATACGATGTAGTGACCCACAATCAATTTCTTAGTTTTAAATAAAAGAGCTGATGTACTCCCCCACATTTGCTGCGTCGTGATAGGTTATCGTAAAAACATGAGGTTCCTGTTGCACCTTCGAAAAAACAAAAGTCTTTTCTTAGCAATATCTGAAGTTAAGATCAATTCCTGAGCCAAACAGCGCTTGCTCTCTTTCTGAATGTGATATTTAGCCAAGCATCAAACTACTTAATGCTCTTGCTGGAACCCATGACCCAAAGAATATACATATAAATGGATACACGAATGCAGCGAGCGGTTGATATTCGATTTGGATATATATATATATATATATATAGTTTGTATGCTGGTAATTGATCCATTCCATAGAGCTTTCACATTTCCTAAGCAATACATTTTACTTCCATTATTAGAGTAAACTAATCGGCGTAATTATGACGAAAAACATTAAAATGTACCAGAAACCTTGTCCATCGGTTGGAATGAATAATTTAATTCCAAAATCCGTTCTGTATACTGATGATTTCGCTTGCTCAGAGTAAATTTCCCAGCTTTGTTTCATCTGTTCTGGCCAGCAGCATCATGGTTTCCATCCCTCTCGCCTCAGCAACATTCTTTATTGCCATTTGCTTCTGCAAATTTTCTTGAAAAGCCTTCGACATGTTTACAAAATTAAAATTTAGTGGTACTCTTTCGAATCGATCATTGTCGCCTTGAAGCCCCCTCAGATCCTTTGTACAATTACCTAGATGCTTTCAATGAAAGGACTTGCCATCCAGAACAAGCATGTGTTTCCTATGGTTCTGTGTAAATTAAGCTAAAGAGATAGTATTTCTATGAAAAAGAAAACAATTTTTTAAAAGTAAAATTTTAGTTAAACAAGTTTACCGTTGTTAAAATTTCACAAATGGACTTTGCAAGGGGTCCATAACGATGCCATCAAGAAACATTGGGATTGCTGATGGGCAAGAAACGAAATTGCATTAACAACTCGTGACTCCAACGTCAGGTCTTTCTTGCGTGACGCGGATGATCTCCTTCCCGTAGCTTAGTAGAGTGATGTCGTCAGGAGCTACCGGAGCTAAAAGGGCGGGTGGCGTAGGTTTTGCTGGAGCTGTCGAACTTCTGCCAAAGCAACAGCAGCAAAGCAAACCAGCCAAGGAGGATAAGATAAAGCAAGAGGATGCGTTGACACCAAACTATAGTAATGATAATCTACGGGATGCTGGAGATGATACGCATTTGACGAAAAAGGTGGCGAGTGAAAACTCTGTACGGCCTGATTCAGATCGAAAACAAAAGAAGAAAAAACATCATTCCAAGCCAAAAGCAAAAAAAAATCACAAATCACACCGGCACAGGAATCACAATCGACGAAAAGGTTATCGACGAAGTAGCAACAATCATCGGAGATCAAGGAATACATCGCATTCCTCGGGACACCGGCGAAGAAGCCATCATCGTCGGCGCCGGCGAAGATGTTGTGAGGATGATGATACATGTTCCTGCCGTTCCCGAGATTCCTTTTCATCGTCGCTAACATCAAAAAGCTCGTACTCCAATTCTTCATCCTCTGCATGCTCTGAATCATCTGTATCTTCATCATCGTCCTCGTCCAGGTCACCTCGGCGCAATACTCGGCGTGGTTCAAGTGTCTCATTGTCGTCGTCATCATCATCATCCGCAGCAGAGTCTTACGAGAAGAAAAAGAGGAGGCCTTTAGAAGAAAGACCTCGTAAAGGGCAGAGTCGATCGCCGTCGAAGTTCCACAAAGCAATACAGTCAAGAAATCAAAATTAGGACATCAGACGAGAGGGATGTAAACTATTACGCAACAAAGATCCAAAGTCAAGTTCGCGGATTTCTCACCCTTCAGCGTATGCTTTCTTCAGATGATATGAAGCGTATCTATCAAGATATCGTTGAGGAGCTTGTGGATGATTACTTAACGGGGGAATTCATACCTGATTTGCTCATCGATGTTCTCACCAATGTTAGTCACGAATATGATCCTGTAAGCGAAGAAGAACAAGCAGCCTATGGCGAACTCGAAGGTATTATGACACGCGTTGTTGACACAGAAGTAGGTAAAGTCGTGCGTTCTGTTGTTCGTGAATTCATGGATGACTATCTTCATTTTCAGTCGCGGCGAGACCATGACCCGGTCTATGTCAATATGCAAAGGATAGTTGATGTTTGTGTGGCTCGTATGGCAGATGAAGTTGTACACGAAGCACTGCAAGATATGGTGGATTCATATCTCTTCCAGCAGCAATTCGATGTTCTTCTTGATATGTACCTAGGTCCAATTATCAAAGAAGTTGCCCTGGACGCATGGACAGAAACTGAGATTGATATTGTCGGCGAGGACGTTCTACACTCGACCCTTGATAAATTAACACTGGAGGTTTGTGAAGAGGCTTTCGAGGATGCTAAAACAACTATCAGGCTACAGCGACAGCGTGAAGATTTTCAAACCATCTCTCTTCTTATGGGGCGAATGCTTGATAGGCTACTCATGAAGAATCTTTTGGAAACGGTTGCCCTATATGGAGAAAATGTGCTGTTCCGTGCCCAGGTGCATGCTTTGCTTCGCAAATTTATTGCACGAACACTTCTGGGTCATGTAGCGAAACACTTTGAGCCAGAAGAACGCCTTAAACACTCCAGAGCGACACGCGGAGCTCTTGAGCTTATCATCTCTCGCGTTCTTCAGAGAGATATTAAGAAAGACTTTGTCGAAAGTCTAGACGACTTTGAAGCTGAGATTGATGCACTGGAAAACGATGATTAAAGCATTGACGTCGTTTCCCCTTATTTTCGAACGAAATTTAGGATAAGATAAGTAAAGGAGAAAAAAAGGGGGGTCTAGTATTAGTTTGTAAAGATGCAGGGGGAATGCGCATTCTGTAACTTATTTTGGTTCGTCGAAATTATTCAATGTTCAAATTTTAGAAGAAAAAAAATTGAATCCAAGTAACAAATTTTAGAAGATTTGAAGCATGGTCTATAAAATGACATATTCATTGTAAGTGAAATAGACGCCATCTTGTAATGGGGCGAGAGTTTATAAAAGAAGGAAAGAGAAATTGAGAATACGGCCTTTCCAATTAAGGGCACTACCGTTTCTTATAGCACGAAGGCCTCACGTTGGCGTACACAGGTTGTACAAATACGTTGCGGCTTAGAGTATCCGAGGCACTTAGCCTTAATTTTGTTGCATTTATGGCAGCACAGTGTACCGCAGCTCCTGCAATGGCTCCTCCTCTGAAGGAGGGTAAAAGATGCATTACATAGAAGACAGGTATCAGAGAAGGAATCCGGTACCCAGAACGATCCCTTGAGTTGCATTTCCTGCAAGCTAGGGTCTGGTTTATCCATTGAAAGTTCATCAAGGCGCATGCCTAGGGACACAAGGGATCGTGGTTGCACAGGAAGTGCACGAACTGCACGGTTATTGTTGGCTCGGCATGCGCGTGACAAAAGCACGAAACAGCCAATGATTCGTTTGGTATTACGGTCACCTTGGGTCAGAGTGTACTGTTCTGGTATACCGATTTCTTTGCAAGTGGATCGAAAAAGGTTCATGTTGAAGGTTTTTCTCTCATTTGGGGAGGCGTTGGAAGGTGGGTCGGCAGCCTTGATGTTCTTGCTTTCAATTTTGCTCTTCTGGAGCAATTTAATGAGAGACTCGCCTGCATCAATATGCGCAAAGAGTCGCTGGGAGCTAGTTGAGGGGCGTGGAGGGGGCACTGTACTGGTTAAGACACCTGCGGTAGTCGAGTTGGCATTTGCCATGGGTGAGATGCGCACTCCACTTGCGTCCTCTAGCCAATCTAAAATGTCCGTGAAGATAGCCTCGACTTGCTGCTGAAGAACTGAGTGGGATGCATTTCTTGACGCCGCTGTTGGCGACGATCGTGGTGAAGGCTGCATCATGCGTAGAGGCTTCTGTGAATGTGATGTAAATGACACTGAGGACAACGCGTCGTCGTCATCTATATCGACAAAGGTAGTACGGCTTTTGAAGGATTTCGTAGCGGCAGTTGACACACTTGCTGTATCAGTCTGCATCGCACTGTTATTCTCCTTGTCGTCGAACGGAGAAAGAATTGAAGACGCATCGGACTGCCCATACTGAAAGGCATTCCACGGCGCACGGTGTCCAACGTTGATGCCAGAGTCCTCGTCCTCGCCTGCGACGATCCATTTCTTATGCCATTCAAGAGCTCGAGCCATTGTTTTTGCAACAAATCAACTTTCAGCAGATCAGTAGTGGACTCTGATAGAAAGAAAATGTTGGTCTTGCGAAGACTGTCAGGAGAGCCGTGGTCTAACCTAAGTTGTTATCACGCTGCTTTTTCCTTGCTTTATGGAGGTGTTGCAAGATCAACCCTGTCGATCAATCGCAAGCTGAGTAGTAAAGAGCAAAGAGAACCACTCTTATCGGTGTCCTAGCTCTTTGGGCCTTTTCGTAACTAGTGCGTGTTTCTGTCTCGCTACAAGCACTTGTCCCAGCGAACTCGAAGTAAAGGAATTGAGTTGCTGCCTCGAGAGAAGGGGCTCTTTTTTAGCTTGCCTGTTTTTGCTTACAAATGAAAGAGATTATAAAGAAAGAGGTTAGACTTTTTAAAATGAAGCGCAACTGACACTTTCTTTTTTGCTATGTTTTCTTGTTTTCTTTTTGCACATGTTCCATATACTATGGAATGCAAATATGTATCATGCTTTAGTGCGATGTGTAACTATCTAGCAAACCCAATCAACCTTTGCAGTGATCAGCACTTGTCTTGAGTTTCGACGGACAAACGACAGTAGATTGATTGACAAATAAGACAGAGTGTTCAGAATGAATAGCATTTGTGTTGGTTGCACTTATGAAAGGTCACAATACCTGGTTTAAAATCTTGATCGAAAAGCAGGCCAAGGTCTTCAATTCCTTTGCATCCATACTACCGCTAGCCAGGTTTACATATATAATGAATAAGGTTCGCACGAAATGTATCTATTATTAGGGGTGACTAAGCCGACATGAAGGTCGAGTGATCTGTACTGGAATTCTGAATTACAAAAGTTAACTCACCGGCGATGCTACAAAAATTGCTTATATAATTTGTCTATCTAATGGGGAAGGAGAGAAACTTTACGTACGATGATAGGCATCGTTCTTATCTATGGAGATAAAAATATCCATGTGCTAGATTTGCCGATGGTGATCGATGACTTTATTGCAACAAACAAAACAGGTTCCAGGAAATGTCAGAACGATCATATTCTAGCGATGCGTCTTTTCTACATCAGCTGGAATCGTTATGTTTGCAAATGTTTCACTAAGAGCGAGAAGATAAATGTCACCGTGCTCTACTCAAATCGACATCCACCTAGAGGCTAGAGGAAGGCAAACGATAATCGTCGCTAAATATCCGCTCCATGGGTATTACCTCACTCTATGAAGATGAGAAAAAGTGAGATGCAGACACTGCACTAAGGGAGCTTGTTGAAGATTAACGAGTTTGATACTTGTTAACCTATAAGGACACTACTAAAGCATCACGTAGACTTCCTATCCCAGAACTTAGGGTTCTTGTGAAGAAAAGCAGCAACAGGAGAAGGGGTGTGACCAAATCGATGTTCAAAAGCGTGCTCCGATCATCGACATGGAACAGCGACTATGACAGTGACAGAGAATTTTGTGTGTATTTTTGTTGTATCTTGTTTGAAAATATGCGCACAGCACCAGAAAAGACTTAGCTTGCGTTGCAGAAGGTTTGAGTCCTTCTGGGCAAAACAGTACCGCAGGATAGTTGTTTTTTCAGGTTAACTTATGGCCATGTTAGATGAGCACAGATACTCGAGACGCCACCACATGCAAACCAGCTTAAGGTTTGACAATAGAGAAGCAACGAATCTTGAGCAGCTTGCAGATGGCGTTAGTGACCCAAATAACAAAGTGAGCGTACTGCAAGAAAATGGCGACAGCATGAGCAAGGAGAGCGGCCTCAATGGCGGTTACGAGGTCGGCATTGGGCTTGGGAAGGTCATCAGCGTAGGCCAAGATGGCAATCATAAAGGGGATGGGGTAAAGGATACGCTGGAAGAGAGGAGCCTCAATATGACAAACCGAAGCGACAATGATGCGGTTAGACAGGTGCGAGTGAAGCATGCCGAGGAGGATGACAAAGGGAATAGGGTAAGCATGGAAGAGTACACTGGCAGGTGAGAAGAGGTAAATGCTCCACTGGTAGGCCTGGGCGAGAACGAGAGGGATAACCAAGATCAGTGCCCGGCTGAAGTTGCCCGGAGACTTGTAAACATTAATGATACTGGTCACGGCAAGGATGGTCGGAAAGAAGGCCGCAATGACGAGCGAAACATTTCTGACCTCAAGCTCGTCAAGAAACTCCAAAGGGATGGTAATGTGGACAAACTTGCTGAGAACATGGTTGATCTTGGCACTCCAGAATCCAGCGCCGAAGATAGCAGTGATGATGTTCAGAGCGACAGACAGGTACTGACCCTCAGTGACACCAAAGTTAGCAACCTGGGCACGGAGAATGTGCACATGGTTCTCCTCCCACTGGCAAAGAAAGAATGGGATTTGCAGGGTGGCGAGCGAGATCATGGTACTGAGAGTAGGTCCAAAGCCCATGAGACTGCAAAGTCCAAGACCAATGAAGTTGGTACCGAGCGAGTCGCATCCGTGATCAAAAAGCTGGCCGAGAGGGGAGGAAGAGCGCGTGCGGCGAGCTTGCTTGCCATCCATGGCATCAAAGGTCTATTATTTTCCCAATCATATCCCCGTGAGAGTTGTAGAGCCACCAAACGTGAATATCCGTGATACAAGAGTTAGCAGATTTACAAAAAAAAAAATTGAGTGCAATATGGCAGCGAGTTAGTCAGACGAGAATTCAAAAAAAAGGATGCACTAGGCATTGTAGTTCCAGCTATGACGCAATTTTGATATCAAGACGTTTCTCTTGTATCTTTGATGGTAGGTAAACCCAAGTGCGCACACGCGTAAGCTGTCCAGAAGGGATCAAAAACATACCTGGTACATAAAGATGCAGTAGGCGTTGACAAGATAAACCCAGGATGGGCTCTCTCCGCGGAGCTGGGGATCGTAAATGAGAGCGAGCGCCGCAATGACAAAAAGGTGTGCCAGGCCTACAAGAGTGACGAGGTTAGGAGCCATGGTGTCGGGCAACATTTCAGCAGCAGCAGCCCAGAATGGGTTGAGCTTGTTGTCAAGCCACGAATACTCGCCACCGGCATATTTGTAATGCAGCAGCGCATTGAGGCCGCGGCGCGGGATGTAGGCCATTTCTTCAGACATTCTGCTACAAATTTTGCTACAGATTTCGTCACAATCGAGATCTCCCAATTCCCTCTGCAAGTCGTTGATCTGCACTACACCCTCGTTGTCAGCGTGCTCAAGATGGGCCTCCAAATTCGGATCAGAATTTAGCTGCGATGCTTTGATGGTCACGCGTTGGTCGCGGCTGCTCGACTGTCGCTGCACGAGGAGCCTCTGCTGCGTGGCACCTGTGGACGAGGTCGGCACGTCCTTGGGCTCCTGAGACGTCGTGCTGCCTAACAAGAAACCTCCAATCTGCACCCAGCGCAACGCAAGCGGCAGAACTGCCTTGATCAATCCCAACGCAAACCGACTTTGACGGACTGATCGCTCTGCGGAATGATCGATCACTCAACAATCATCCTTCATTCATTTCTTTCACTTAAACTCCAAGTGCACAAGACAGGATTCGATCCCATCTACTATGAATTATTCCCAACCATTACTATAGAACAAACCTGCCTACAAGTAGACTATACAGCCCCAAACTAGACAATAGCAAAGCCAAGTGAGGCCAAGCGGGGTCGTTAGCTTCTAAAGTGCGGTGCCGGAGGTGCTACTGTTTAAGTTATATGTCCTCTAGTCTCTCGTTTTCTTTCGTTGGTGTAATGTAATGTGCTGTACATAATGCAATCGAAAGCCTTGTCCACGGCAATACTCACAAGCCATATAAGACGCCGAATCAATGGAGATAGCTGTCACTTTTGGCGATGGGAGGATATATCAGCGGCACGTCACTTATTAGACTGCATTGTCAGCCCTCCAAAGCCAATCCATCCCTGGTGAGGCGCAGCCGAAGTTTTCACAAAGCGACGAATAGGAAGTCCTAGCGAACGACTAGCATGCCCCAACGACAGTTAGAGTTAGGTACTACCTAAGAGTGGTGATAACTCCCCGAATAGCAGTTATCGTGACCGTGGGGTCCTGGAGTGACACATACGCAGAGAAACACCGGTGTGTACTAATAATGGGAGGGTCCCAAGGACGTAGAGCTTCAAGCTGTTGAGGTTCAGGCTGGGCTAGTTGATCTCGTTCGGGCTGGGATACCTCGAGAAGTGGCGACTGAAGGGCACACAATGCATTTGGCGTAGCACCGTCGAAATAGGCGTCTCTAAAGGCGCTCCTTGCCCTGCAATTGACGTTTTTGGTTTGGCATCTCATCGCATGTGCTTTGCAACACTTCAGAGGTGCGCACTTTAGGTCAGCTCCCTTCAAGATGACTTGTTACCAGAGCTAGAAACATAACCTGCAGATTGAAGAGGCAAACTCTCTTTCGGGATCATCGAGACAGGCTCTGGCGGGAAGCTCTCGACGCTTGTAGGATCGAATGTAGTTCTGCTCGAAGATCAATCTCGATTGAAGCTTTCAGTGGCAACAAACAGCCTTGAAACCTCGAAAAATCTTGCTTCTTTCATCTAGCTAGAGACTTCAAGGGTGTGCGGCACGCGGCAGTCCAGCATTCTTGTTTCCTGTTCAGCTGCCTGCAAGTGATTTGATTAGCAGTGGAGTGGTTGCTTATAAAATATCCCCTTTTAAAGGAGTCTAGTTTTCGCAACAGAGGAATAGTAAACAAGGAAGCTCCTGGAAGGGCAGGAGGAGGTCAGCTGTAGACCGAGCTGGAAAATTGCAAATATATTGAGACCTCGGGGCTCGTTTGACCAAAATGATAAAGCATCATCACGTTTGACAGTTTTCAGAGAAGGATGTAAGAATGTTTCGATCATGGGAGTCATTGACAATTTGATCTGAGTCCTGGTCACCTTCGCCAAGACTCTGCACTCGAGCAAGGTGAAACAGATCTCACAGCGTAAACGGTCTTGACATAGACATCATCGTGTCATGCAAATCGCCGCGGTAAGCAGCGTTTTCGTTTGTCATCATCAGTGTAGGATTTTATGTTTTCTTTTTCTCTGCCCAAAATAATTCAGGGATTTGCTGCTCAGATCGCATCTTTCAAAGGATAGAAACCACGAGACACTTAGTGCACTCTTCTTTTGCTAGGCTGCTGAAAGATCCAACCAGAATGCGTTAGTAACATAAATGCTCTTTTGTCTCGTAGCTTACTGCTCCAAATCCATTCGTCGTGATGCTTTTCGATCAATTGCGCTGACTCGGGATAGGGGTTTCGTGGATAGAACTCAGAGCTACCTAATATCAACATTCGGAAGAACTTTTAAAGGTGGGGCCAGAGTAAAGAAGACGTGCTTTCATCTTGAAAGACCGCGGCTTGATTGAGGACGGGATGGCAGGGTCTACCTACTAGGTTTCGCCTTTGCAGTAGATTAGAATGGAGCTAATCAAGGTGTGATAAGAGAAGTACCCCCACCAAAAATAAAACGCTTCCTTTCTCAAAATGAGGCCGACATCTTTAGGGGATTAAAATTCCTCAGTAAAGCTTCTTTGATTGTAAATTGGGACGTAGACAAAAGCATTAAAACAAGAACCCAGGTCTCTTCGGAGAACGACTTGAGCAGGTACTCAACAGCCGTTTCTTCTTAAATAGCGGAGACGTCTAGTTCCATAAATATAATTCTAGCGTCAAGTCAGAAGGTCTGCTTATCAGCATGATTGTTCAATAGCTCTAACAAAGAAGGAGCGACCATGTCACCTAAGCCGGTGAGACCGAAACATTCTTCAATTTCGATTGAATCCTTTCTTTCTGTTTTTTTGCTCTTACAAAATAACTCTCAAAGTTTTATATAAAAAGTGCGATAAGTCAAATAAAAAAACGAACTTTGAAGGGAGTAAATTTAGTGATGCAAACTAGCAGCGCTGGATTTAAAAAGCTAGCCCAAACTAATGAAATGGTTAGTGTATTGTAATTTTAAAAGATCCGCAGGCAGGAAATGTCCGGTCTCAGAAGAAAACGGACCCGACAGCCGCTTGCAAAGGTAGCGTCTAAAACAGAACGGAGATTTCACTATTATGGCGGCAGTTCTAATGCAGCCTGCGCGGGTGATACAATAACAGCATTCGAGCCGTACTTGAGATGAATCTAATCTAGAGGAAATCTATCTGTTTGTCGAGAAATTCAAATGGAATGTGTTTGCTTAATGATACTGATTCATTTATTTTTCGACTTAACCCATATGGGATTGAGACAAGTGGCTGTACAAACACTGGCGAAGACGTTGCGATAGGCTCCGTTCATGGGGAGTTCTCTTTGTGAAATATACAGCACCAACAGTATCGAGACTGATAATTCATAGTATTTGCAAACCTGAGGGTGTTCCTGGGTTTCACCCACCCACTCACTCCAAGGAAAAAACAAGTGTATCTGAATTATCCAATTGACGTTAAGGAATATATTGCATTTTAAAGATTCACTACTCTTTTCTTTTTTCTTAAATATATAAAGGAAAAGGCAATACGTGTCGTTACGGGCGGAGACATATTTCCACGACAGGTTATTTTTGGAAAAGCGATCTATGCACATATAGACGCCTCAGTAACTCTTAGGAACTGCGATGCATTTCATGTTCCATGTCAAAGTAGTTCCTAATATTATATCTTTAGCATTTCTACGTGCATACATCTCCGCACCAGAAGCACCTTGCCTTTTCAAGCTCTTGTCTGGAAGAAAAACCTTATCAGAAGCACAGGTAGTATTTGATTTTAGGAGGATATTTGACTCTACTTATTTGAGAAACTCGTTCCCTCTCTTGGACAAAATGGCATTTGCTTCGTTCCTTTAGGCCTGTTTAAACTTTTCGAGCTTACTCGGCCAGAATAAATGCATATTGTCCTCCAAAAGTGCGCAGATGCGGTCCTGAGTATATTCCTAAAATTAACAAATAACAGCTGGAGAGACCAAAGAAGTAAACCAAACATTACTCTGTGCGTTCGCTTGCGCAGGCATCCTTTTATCATTTAGCTCAGACAAAGCAAAAGACCGACGTGTTGGGATTGCAGAGAGTTTCGTGGAACAGGAAAGTGTTTGCCTTTCTTCAGAAAATACAATGATAATTATGAAGCAAGCAAATCATGGATTGGTTTTGATAATGCAGTTGATTATCTGGGTACCAAGGTTCTTGATTGTCAAGCCAATGCTCGGCTGAAGCTAGCGTCTCAGGACAACTCATGAAGCGCAGAAGTCATTGATGAAACTGCGTGCTTTGCAGAAACTGCACAGCGGCTGCTGCTAGAATTATCGTGATCTATATAGTTGTAGAGAGGCCCGGTCTCTCGACATTCAGCAAGATACAACAGAGTTCTCCAGAGCGGCTTGAAGGTTAGGCGCACTCACTAAATACTATCTGTTCGTAGGCCTCCACTAACTCCGTGCCAACTACGAGCAGTAGTACCTACTGGTATAGCTTTTCGAGTGAGCTCCCACCTCTGACCATCATTTGGAAAAAGTAATCTCGGCAGGAAAACAATTTACTCATTTCCAACTAGTCAGCCAATCAATCTGCTAGGCGATCGGCTAGCTTGAAGTGCGCAAGCGCTAGGCACGACCATACGGCCATATACATATACAGCAGTTTTCTTATTTCAATCGTTGTTCCTCCCTCTGACTTCTTTGTGCCAGTGAGGAAATTATGTAACTAGTGCTTTTTACTGATCAAGGGAATCGTTGCAGTGCTATCTTTGTGAGAAAGTTGGTTTGCGGGATTACTCTTGCGGCGGCGGATAATCTTGGTTAAAGTTTGAGTACCTAGGCGCTACTGCCACCATAAATAAATATGCGTTACGAGTGAAAGCAACGCTCCCACATAGCAGACTTGAAGGCTTATCATTTGCGTTTCTGTCCTGTCGTTCCTGTACCAAAAACACGCTGGTATTTTCTACTTGGTATGACGTGCAGAGGCTGATCATTTATAACCAAAACAATCCACCAGCCACATCGGTGTCCGGCACCCTTCAAAGCCCATTGTAATAAGTACTCGTTTCGCCGCAGTATAAGTGGCGCCTTTCATTAAGGCAAAGCAAGGACTTCCAGTTTGATAAGTGCTAGCTAGCTATCGTAGCGGTTGCAATTGCAATTCATGATCATGAAACATATTCTAGGTACTATGGTAGCCTTTTCTAAATGCATGCTAGTTCTGGTTTTGCCACTACTTAATGTAGGTAGGTACCTAGTTACTTTGACGATCATGATGTTGGTTCCCACTAGGTTCGGAGTTTGTTGTCACCAGTTGAGGTGGGTGCTTGCGTGGGTGAGGAAATCGACTTTCCCTTCAGCGGCATCACGAGATCACTTTTCGACGCATCCACGATCGGTGACAAGCGAATTTTTTGCCGCGGCTACGGTAATAGAAAATCTCTCGATTGCCTGAAGAGTATTCATAGGATGCGGTTAAACGTGCGCACAAAAGACATGGTCACCGTGATATTTGATCTCTCATCCTGGCCATTGACTTATTCATTCCAAGCTCAAGTTCTTATCCGTTCTTTGCACAACATCATCCCGCTGAGTGACCAACCAGGACCATTCACAGCTCACAGTTATACTGGAAAACAAACTTTGAAGCACAAGTACTACCACCCAAAATCTTGTTTTCCTTTCACAAACCCCTTCTTCGAGCCCTTATCATTACACCATGACTGCTCACTCCCAGGTCCCGTCCAGATTTTACTATAATCGTCTTTGAGTGCTACGTAGGTAAAGTACAGCTGGTCGAGTACGTAAATTTGCACAAACGGTGTTGTCATTTGTGGCTGCGGCTTCGAGGTTCTTCTCAAATCTCATGCACCTTGGTTAGACCATCAGCCATTAGCTGGCCAGCACGACGCCTCCCATGCGCTAACACCCAAGCCGATGCAACAGCTGGGTGCAACATTTTCTTGCAGGAGTTCTGGCGAGCCTCATGGTTGGCTGCCAGCTCGCGCGTGCACGGGATTCTCATCAAATGACTATTTCTTCTAACAATATTTCTTTGTCTTTGTCTTGTAAAACAAATAAATAGCCTGAGTCTTAACTTTTGATTTAATTTTTAATTTTAATTATTTAAAAGTAAAATTAAAAAAAACTCGTCCATTTCTTATTACCATCATTCTTTGATATTCTTGCACATACATTATAACCATTTAGTGGGTAGGTACTATCAATTTAGGCAGTCTGAAGCAAACACAGCGACGGACGCCTAGGTAAGTCTCAAAAATTTCCATATCCAGCGTGGCACCCGTAGCAAGGTCTTCACAGTCTCGCAGACCTTGATAAAGACGCAATGGGACGCTGGTAAAAGCTCTCCGAAATGCCAGATCGTGAGGTCGATGCGATGGACTTCAATTTTCTAGACGAAACATTGTCAATATATATCTATATATATTCTCACCACTGGTAACTCCTCATCTCCATTTTCATCTCCTTTCAGTTCAGTTTATTTCAGTATCATGAAGCATTGTAAGATTATGTCTCTATTATTATCAAAACTACTTAGAAATGAAGAGAAGAGCCTTTAAAAAAAAAAAAGAAGAGAATAGAAGAAATGAATGAAGGCAACAAAGCCTTCGCCGACATCTGACAGGCGAGACTTGCGGCAGTGCAGTGCGGACGCGCATGAGGAAAGTACAGGAACTACTGCGGTTGAAAGCAGTACAGCAGTGAGCGAAGCTTCAATTTGCGGCGCAGGCCCATTCTGCTCCAGCCGCATCCACCACGCACAGCAGGTGCACAGAAGTGTAGCATGGTCTCTCCGAGCTGTACTTCAGGTTATAGAACTAAGGAAAAATGTCTTACTTCTTCTGGAAATAAAATTGAAATTTTGCGATAACAGGTGAACGAAATAACTATAAAGTCTAAATCATGTATAAATACTCTTCCGAAACACATCAGCATGGGCTTGAATTTTTACATGAGCTCGGAAACCAAGTTCGCTCGTGAAGCGCAAGATTTTGCCTGTTCGAGAGCATCGATTGCGATGAAGTGATTAAAGCTTTTTCGTACCTTTTTTCTTCTCATTCTCCCTTGCTTCTCTATGGAAAAAAGGAAAATAAAATAAAATAAGGTGTTCCCTTTCAATTTCACCACATGTAGTTCTGTCGCAAGCTGCTCGCACGGTCTGTAGAGCAAGCAGTGATAATAAATAGCACTGAAGCGACAAGAAAAGTATGTGGATGGATGTGCTGCCGGCCATTTTTGATCGTAGCCATCGATGCTGGCATACCCTATCTTGTGCTTTTCTTATTGGTGGAGCGTTCTATCACTCTAAAGGTTCAGATTTTGTGATGAAGCCCAAGCTAATCGATAAGCTATCACAAACTAAAGCACCCAAGCCTACTACGAAGAAAATTAGAGCGGCCCACCATACAATATTTCAAACCGAGCATACATAGTAAAATTAGATTACTCTTCAAGGAAAAGCAGTTCATGAGCATGATGCTCCTTACTATACCCCTGATTTTAGACCGAAAAGTGCTGGGTCAACTTGGATGGTCAGAAAGCAACAACGAAAGTGGTGGTCGTGGTGATGGCGGAGGTGGAGGAGGCGAAGGTGTCCAACTTGTGACATGATGGCCCTAATAGACATATTATTATTATTATTTGGAACATTTAACTTTTTAAAAGTAAAAAATAAAAATATTCTCGAATAGGATGTCGTCTTTATCGCAATATCAGGCATCAAAATCGCATTTTACAATTGATGCTTAGTTCGACCGCGCTTGCTGTGCCACAACACTCGCTAGACCCTGATTGTTCGTGAGGTTCTTTTCGATCGGCCACCTTTGTAGAAGGTACCTAAGTATTTGACAAGAGGAACTCGCACAATCCCCACCACCTTAAATGCATATTCAACAGCATCTAAGATCGAGATCGAGATTGAAAGTGCTCGTTTTTTGTCTCATATTTTATTTTTATTTTATTTTTTTCCTAGCGACAAGTTGAAAATTCTCCCTAGGCCAAATATTATAGCAGACTACTAGGAATAAAAAAAACTACTAAAGTATTCAATTGTTGAGATTAATTTTTTATTTTATTTTTTTTCGAATAAAGTCAAAAACAAAGGAATGGGTTGATATATAATTTGCGAAAAAAAAAAAAAAAAAAAACTTGATGAGAGAGAATGGAAGAAGCAGAAAGTGGCTCTCATTCCTCTTGTCAGTAACTGTCGCACACAGTAGTAAAAATGCAACCCAAGATCACACACAGGGGTAATTTGAAAGTATTTCGAGAATGTTTATATTCTTTAAGATATGCCACTCATTCCCTACCCCCATTTGATATAATTGAAGTCCTCAACTTATCCTTTCAAGGGGTTATGATATAAACAAATTAAGACATGTGCAGCACGTGCGTGCGGAGACTCTTATAATAACCCACCTACCTTGGGCTTCTTCCCGCGCGTGCGGTTCAAAACAATGGAGAAGTCCCCCTCCCCCTTTCCAGTCTTGGATGGTCATGTACTTAGTTGTTGCTGGTCAAGTCGTGGCCCATTCCTCCTATTTTCAAAAGTTAATTGAATTCAAGTACTTTCCAAGTACTTTGGGATCCTTTGCTATGTATTTGTAATTGCATTGAATCAGCATGTTCTCAAAAGTTCTGATGAGCCTAGGTCTTACTCATCTGTATCTACTGGCGAAATGTAGAACCGAATGCGCTCAAAACTTTGCTGCAGCGGGAAGAGAATATTGGGCTGCTTTGCCCTCCCTTTCTTGAGTGGCTAAAGCTGCCATCCCTAGGATATCTTGTGTGGACTATGCCATAGGACTGCAACATATTTGAAGTAAAATTGGTTTATGAAGGTCCTGTATACTCTGCCTTCTAGTAGCAGTGAAGAAAATCCTGGGGTGTCCATGCTCGATTGCTGCAAACTGACATATATTGCAGTTAGCAAGCAGTAGATTGGAAAGGGAGCCACAATGCAGGTCCAGAATAGAATGGCTACTATTGAGCTCTTGCATATCTTGCTGAAAGTACCGCGTGCTGTTTGCGCGCCCATATTTCAAAGCGATGTTATTCTGTAAGTTCTCTCTTGAGAAATATAGGTCATATCTTTTTTGTATCTTCTGTTAGCATACCGACGTTCTCTTTAATATTGAAACATGGTTGGAGTTCGGAAGAACAGATCTTCTAAGGATCGTTTAAAGGTAACAAATGCAGAACGAGAGAAGCTGTACTTACATGATGAAGACGCAGCGATTAAGAATGAGAGCTTAAAGTTCTACTTTATGAAGATTCAGTCTACACCATCACACATTTATAGAACAATTTTCATCATAGTTTGATATATTTTATTGATGAATGATAATTAAGATTTTTTTTCTTTTCTAAATTACTATAGTAGACAGTTTTTTTTTAAAGTTTTTTTTTTTAGTTCTAAAAATAATTAGGCAAGTGTGGCGATATCAAAAAGTTATTTCCAGCACCACCACTCTGACGGGGGTGAAAAAACAGAACTATAGGTTTCTACGCGTGAGACTATTGCCTCAATTTACTACTATACCCTATTCGCAATGATAGATGACTTCAGTTAGAATACAAATAATTAAATACGCTCCTTGGAACTCCGACACTGCATTCTTTCTTCCTGCAAGCCCTTATAATACCTATCATTCCCGGCAAAAAACGAATCATCCATTTGAGCAAACAAAAGAGGTGAATTATGTGGATCAAAATGATATGCTCAGTATCTAGAACAAAGCATCATTTAAAGCACCATATCGGGGTTTTGCTCTCTTGCTGGCACCTCCCAAGACTCTAATATTTTTAAATATGAGCGCAACCTGATGTGATCTTTGGCGTATTGTGATCGGCACTGCTTTGACAGTTTCATACAGGCTTCTGTTGCTGCTATTCGTTGGCTTTCGCAGACAATTTGTTTCTATAAAAACACAAGACTGCAGCTTCCCTCGAATACGTGCAAATGTTACCTATATCCTTCGAACGGTTGATAAAGCCTTTCATAAACTTGCATGAGCAATTGAAAGCTTGATAATTTGCCTGGTTGATTAGTTGGTTGGTTGGGTTATCGAGACTGGGGTTGCAGTATTCTGGGGTGGCGTCTAAAGTTCTCAGGCGAGTAGAGGAGACGTTTGAGTGGTTTGGTCCACCCCAGCTTGTTGGGCGCAGAGCATTTAATTTTGCTCTAATATCCAAGACTAGACTTTTTACAACTAGAATACTTTTAACAATCGAACGAATCTTCACTTCATCTACAGTTTCCTTCGCTACGGATCGCGAGCATCGTGATGGCGGAAGGCCACCCTCTTGGGGGTTTGCGAGCATCTTTTGACAGACGCGCGAACAATATCAGATTTTGCAAAGCAAGCGGTTAAGAAAAGGAATAAAATAAGATAATGCAATTTTTTAATTTATTAAGAATGCAAAATTGGAGCAACACAGAGAACTACAACTGAAGAAGATACAGGCTAACAGACAAAGACGAGTACTGATATTTGCAACGATAGTCTACCAAGGTACATGATAACATTTCTGTATGTGAAGCGGTGTTTTAGTCGAGCCCGTGTATTCAGGCTTTTGTATCCTTCTTTACTTTTCTCCTCTCTTTTGCAACAGGAATTTTTATTCAAGTTCTCATTTGCCTCCAAAAACTTTTAAACTGTCCTCCCCTCTCCATTTTTTTTTTCCTTTCTGATTAATTCAGATTTTTATTTTATTTTTAAATAATACCATTTAAAAGGCGATTCTGAATTAAATGATACACTAGTAGTCGAATAATTACTATTAAATTCGAAGAAACATGCAGCAAAGCACAACCAAACATACGAGCTGCACCACTCTACCAAGGTTAAAGATATGGTTTCATAACTGCACAAAGAACGGCGGGATAATATGGAAAATTGATTAAAGTCATAAACAAAAGACATTGATAATCGACAGACTTGAGTGAGATCTGATGTACGATCGCGAGTTATTTTGATCGAAGGAAGATAAAATGGACTAACCATTCGGGTCCAGGAGAGACGAAAACAAAGCCAAAGAAACAATGGTCTGACAGGTATTTTCTTGAATTCGAACATTACTTTAGTAGTGTAACAACGATCGAATCCGCAAGGGAGCTTTTAAATAAAACTTAGGTAAGCCGGCATTAGCGTCGAGATAGAAACAGACGTATCGCCGATGATCTCACTATTTCGTAATGAATCCATTCTTCTCTCCACAACATTACACAATATGCACAAACCACACCACTCTATTTCAAACATAACTCATTCCAAGTCATCATCGATCTCTCTCTATCGCATCCCATCTTGATCAATGAGTAGGTCGTTCACTTGACACCTATTAAATCCAACAATAATGATGTTGACTATATAAAAATAGCATGTAGAAAAGCCTTTGATATTTCTTATTTTAACATTAAAAACGAATAGTCCTTGAAATAAAAAGTTTTGAAGACTAAAAATATATTCAAAGGAGCCGCGCGTGCAGGAACCAAGATTGTCTAATAGCATGTATGAAGTACTACTAAGTGAATGCCATTTTAAATATTACCTACATTAAGCAAATCTTCAATTTAAGAGCATAATATCGACACATCAACGTGCTCAACCAAGCAGCAATGCTATGATGAAGAAAGGCAATCCATGACTTTCTACATTAGCTTATAACACATGATCGTCTACAATGATATCGGACGTAGTTGTAGTTCTGCTGCCAGTCCGAGTCCGCAATCAGCTCATTCAATATTATAGAATCAGAAAACGAAGGCAGAGAAAGTGAAACCTCGAAGTGTGGAGTACACCAAAAGCGCTTTCGCGATTAGAGCTTATTGAGGGAAGGGGGGTGTAGTATGCTTCCTGAAGCACACTTCAGCGTCTTCTCTGCGAAGCAGCAATGCTGAACTCCGTGAATGCCTTGCAATTCCTTCTTTTCGACTGGAAATGGCCACTTGGGCCAGCTTTGGTGTCCATGTATGTTCACGACGATTTTGCAATCGACGAAGCAGACGGCAAGGATCATATCCTTTAACCGTGAAACTACGCAGAGATCGGCTAGACCGCGTTTGAGCCTTCAAAAGGCTTGAGTAAGTGATTATCTACAAGTTATGACGAGTTCTCGCCAAAGTGAAAAGTGAGAAAGCTTCTTTTTCTGCCCCTTTTTTGTTGTGTAACTATTGTTTCTTAATTTTATTTTAAAATTTAAAATGTAGTAGTAATAAATTCTTCAAAAATACCTTTCATTGGAAGGCTGTCTGTTACTGTTTTATTTTCTTGGTTGAGAAGAGGATGTGCTGAGAACCTCCTGCATTTCCAAACGACGACGCATAGAGAGAGAGAGCATCTCTGCGAAACTCTTCTCCAGGAACAAGTTGCGGAATGCAGCGGTCTCGGGGCCAGCGGCCGGCTTCCTGGTCGCTATACATGCATGAATGACGGCCGGACCGCCGACTCCTTGGTGCTGGACGATTGAGCGGCGTCCATAGCACTTTTACATGAAAAGATGAAAAGATGACCATGATTTTGTCGTGGCATAAAATGAAACTTTCAAGTTGAAAAACAATATTAACAAAACATTTAAAAACAAGAAAGCAAAAAACATTGAACCTTGAGTTTCATAAGACTTTCCTCCTTGTCGCTCCAACACGTCCTGAGATTGAAGACTCCATGTTACGGTAGTGCGAATAAGCGCGTTGATTCTGCTTGCGCGGCCCCAACACAGCTATCATACAGTGCTGCGTTTCTGTTGGCCGGGTCTCGAGTCTTGACTTGCTCGTTTCTTTCGCGAGATTCGAAGTCCTGGTTCACCATTATACTATAAGTTTGAAGTTTTCACGTGCTGCATTGAGTCATAGGTGATAAGATACCAAAAGAACTCCGAGCAGAAAATCACGTTCAGGGCATTCTTCAAACTAAGCCTCCTTCTTTTGGGCTGAAAGGGTTATCCTACCATCTAATCGCTGTTGCGTGAAAGCTTTCCGCAGAATGCGATAGCTACGACGTATCGATAAATGGTCCTCAAACAAACGAAGATGCGATGATGCCATATCGTTATCATCGCTACGATTTCACATACTATTGCAGCTTTGCATGTGGCTCTATGGTGCCTCGAATCTTCTCTGGACTTGCACGAACGAGCGGCAGATCTAAGAGTTCATGCGTGCTTTGGTTTGCTGTCTCAGACCTTTTGGTTCGGAATCTCTCGCTTCGCAGGCGGTCTCCGTGCTGTATAGTGTCTCCGCCGTTGATCCCCAAATGAAGCCAACTCCAACTCTCACTTTACCATCCTCGAAACAAATCGATATGAAGTAGAGGGCGCAACAGAGAGAGGTTAAGAAACATTAGGCTATCACTATTCTTCTTATTTAATTTTAATTTTAAAAGCAAATAGTACAGGAAGTTCCTGCACGTGTCGCATTCGTCAACCTTCGTTGGTGCTTGATTGAATGTTATCATAGTGCAAGGATTAGCAATTTCGGATGTTTAATTCTTTCAAGAACAGTGTGATGACCGGAAATAAAGCAATATTTCGCTGCTCGTATTGCGAATGCGAAACCATGCAGGTAGCTGGGTAGAGCAAGGCATAGAAATGCGCAGTGAAGCAAGGTTTCCTGATACTATTCGCTATTATTGGAGGAGTGAGTTTTCCTGGCGAGGGAAGTATTTCTCACTCCGTCGGCCAACCTCCTTTATTTTATTTTATTTATTTATTTATTTTTAAAGGAAGAAAGTTTACTTTACTTTACTTTACTTTGCAACTGCCTACCTTTTTCTCTTTCATTATTGTTTCAGAGCTGCTGAAGAAGGGTTTGACTCTTTGAATGATCATGCAATGCATATGTTTTAATGTATAAAATGGATAATAAAATTATTGAGTCCAGAAAAGTCAAGACACCATTAAGATTAGCATCAGACGTTCGCTCCACCAACCTCTGGCCGGTAGGCGATCGGCCCACGCATGTAATCTCTAGCGTCTCGATATCCAGATGAATCTCACATTGAGAAACAGCACACAGCTGAGCAGGGGTTGGTTCTGATCTCGAAGGGTTTCCCCCTTTCTCTCGTTTGCCTTCTTCATTCGAACCTTAATCTTGCAGTAAAGAAGTGCATCCTTTTATCTCTCCTGTCGTCTTTTCCTTTCCTTTTCTTTGAAGTCTTTAATTAGAAAGATAACATGATTCTCTATCGTTAGGATTATTTTTAATTTAATCAACAACGGATGTGTGCTTTCTGAACAAGAATAACTGACCTCATAATCGTCAGCCCGGCCGACGAACTTAGCCACGCTGGACCGGGCCAGGCGCGCTTCGACGCACAAACCAACCCCAGTAACCAGCGAGGAAACCGCCGGCTCAGAAAACTGTTCGGTCTCAGGCCGGGTCTTTGGCTCAGCCGCGGCTGTCTCCAACTGAGTGAGTTGGTGTATCTGGCTGGCGATGATGACACAGTGATCATCAGACCATCAACTGATAGCATAACACAGCCGTTTACAATGCGTATCCGTGTGTCTGTGTTTTTATTTTATTCTCTATTATTTTATATCAGTTTACTTTACTTTTTTGCCTATTCCTCTCATACTTTCCCAATATTGTTTTTTTTTGTTTCACTATATTCATATTTTGGTTCTCTAAATTCACTGCTTTTACTATAATAAATAAATTCTAAAACTTTAAGAATAAGTAGATGAAACTAACAATTGATTGAGCAGGCGGCTATAATGACTGTTATGTTACCAGTTCCTAGCAGAGAGTCAATGAATTCTTTCCTCCACCTTGCTTGCTCTGCTCGAGCTCAAGTTCCTGCTCCGAACTTTCTTCCTCCTGAGGCTGCTCGCCACTCTTCATTTCTTTCGCATCGCATCGCATCCCATCGCATGATTGGTTGACCCTTTCCCAATGGTCCTCGTTCAACTTGTTGTTCCTTTATTCTACCGTAGCAGTGCTACCATCGCCAAGTTCTGATCTCCGACCCCGTTTCAGGTAACTCCCTCTCCTCAATCGATCGCTAAACAAACAAACAAACAAACATGTAAACATACAAACACACATCAAACTTGAGCTGCGGTCTGTTAGATCTCTCGTTCATCATGGGCTGAGTTTATTGAGGTTGCGTTTGTGAGCCCTTTCCACGAAAGAATGACGTCCAAGCTTTTCAGGTTTTGCGATTCGAGGCTCGAGGTTCTTTGCTTGCAGATGCTTCAATTAGTCGAAAACCCTTTCCTTTCAGCTGCCTTTGCCCATTCCTTTCGGTTGGCGAACCTTTCGATCAACGCGATATGACTCTGATCTCTGTGCCCAACAGAAGTGACGATGAATTCTTTTTTCATGTTGTCAAAGAGTCACGTGCTGTTTCCCTGCCTAGCCAGCGAAGCATTTACTATAAGAAGGAGGTGCCTCGCCCCTTCGAAGAAGTCGTTCTCCGGCAATCGCTTCGTCAACTTTTAGGATTTCAAGTTACCGCGTGGGTAGCTAGCTATAGCTAGCTATAGACTTCACCTCTTCGGGGGGCTTCCACTACTTCGCAATCATGGCCAAAGAACTGATTGCGAGAGCGATTATTTGTCGCAGCAGCGTGAAAATTCAACGGTGGTAAGTAATAAGCCAATGGACATTTAAAGAAATGATTGAAAGGAATGATGAAAATAAAATAATTATTAATCATTGTAATAATAATAATATAATAATAATAACAAATAATGAAGAACCTTGGCACAGAGATTGAAAGGGCAAAACAAGGCATCATCAACCAAACTAAAGTCCGCTAGCCAGGCTGCATTGAAGGACCCACGAGACTGAACTAAGGGTAAGTAGCCCTTCAGCCTCTCTTCTAAAGAAAACCTTCATCCATTCCGGCGTATTCTGACTGAGGCTGTTGGTTTCTTTCCACAGGGTTCCTAATTTTCCGTCGCTTGTCACCATTCTTTTCGCACTCTAACAATTCTTCTTTCTGTTTTTTTTCTTTTTCTTTTTCTTTTCCCTCTTTCCTTTCAACATCTTTCTAATGCTTTTACTTCTCTTTTTATTAATAGTACGAGCTAGCGTGACTGAAGACGGCTAAGGTGCCTGAATTTAAAAAAAAACGTGCCTGGAAGTTCTGGCGAACGAAAGTGAAAAAGGATAAAGAAATGAAGACAACTTGCAGAAGAAGAAATACAGGAATTCATTCCATTCAGGAATGAATGATCGAGCGACAAATACCAAAAGTGGGAACAAAGAGAGCAAACAACCAAACTAACAAACAAACAAACAAACAAACAAACAACCAAAGAAACAGGCAAAGAAGGAAACAAAACAGAAAAGCGCAGACGGGAATGCGGCTTGCCTTTGCCTGAGGGAGGAGAGGCAAAGCCGAAATGCTGGCGCACCTGAAGAGGACGGGCGCCAAGCTGCGAAAGAGCATCAGCGCTACGTCTCGGATTTCTGGCAAGACCTTCAGCTCGGACGAAGCTGAGCAGCTGCTGGTGGAGGCGAATTTGGGCAGTCAAGGTGAGGAAGACTCCTCCGAGGACTCGGTGGCCCACAGGGAAAAGTATTTGGACGATGGCACCAAACCTTTGACGCAGGGAGAGGTAGCATTTCTTGACAAATCCACGAGGCAGTATGTGCAGAGGTGCGCAGAAGACCGTGAACCTCGCGTGAATGAACGCCAGGGCGTTGTGCTTTACGTGGACATTTCAGGGTTTGCACGGATGGGGATCATTCTTAGGGACAAACTCAGTCCAGTATCAGCGGTCGAGGACTTCTCGAGGAGAGCGGTGCTCATCATCAATGCTTGGACGGACATCTGCGTGCGATATGGAGGAGATGTTGTCAAATATGCTGGAGACGCACTGCTCTGCACATGGCTCTTGCCTACCAAGGACGATCTTCAGGCTGCTCAGGATGCACGCTCAGAAGCTCGGCGACTTGCGGAATCTGAGGGACGTGAGTTTGATCTCTACGACCAGGAGGACGACGACATCAATACAAACATTGAACAGCTGCGGCGACTAGCCAACAGGGCTGCTCTGGAGATGCTTCTGCACTCTCAGAACCAGAACACAGCAGGCTCTGTCAACATCCATGGAGGTATTGGTGTTGGTGCAGTACAAGACATCTTTCTCTGTGACGATACCGGCGGTCTCCGCTGGCACCTTGTTTCTGGCCAGGCCGTGGATGACGCCACTGCACTTCTTGAGTTTGCCCCGCGAGGTGAAATTATCGTAGCGGAAGATTCGGCATACTCAGATCACAAACGCACATGGAGCATTACAGACCGCTCTGACCCGGTTCATGACTCTGCCCATTTTGCCCGTGGACCTGACGACCATGTTTATCTTCATCGCCAGTCTTTCATGCCCGTGGTTTTTGGAGGAATTTCAACACTGTCTCCTCCCGCACGAGGACGCAGCAAGACTCTTCCGCATCTCCCAAAGGAGGTGAGTTCTACCTTTGCCCAGCACCGTGCTGCGGCTGCTTCAGAGGCTGCCAATGCTGCAGTCCGAAGGGGACCCGGTCTCGATCCTCAAACTGTTCGATCATTTATTCCACTTGCATTGCGAGGTCGCATTAATCGGTATGCATTTCAGGGCGGTGAACTTCGTTGGTGTGCCATCATGTTTGTCTCTATCCCAAATGTCAAGATTGGCCCTGATAAGGATGCTCATGGTCACCTCTCTGGACTTGAGGACTTTAACGATACCTTCCTCCAAGTTGCTAAACTGATCCACCGCTCCAACGGCGAGGTTCGTGATCTTTTATTTGATGACAAGGGTTGCATCTTTATTGCTGTCTTTGGCGCTTATCGCCGCCTTGAAAATAGCGAGCTTTGGCTTATGCGCGCTGCGAAAAATATCACCCGCGTCATGCCAGAATGCTCTATCGGTGCTGCGTCAGGCATGTGCTATGCTGGTCTTTGTGGTACTAGCCGTCGATACGACTTTATTGTCATGGGCTACACTGTAAATCTCGCTTCGCGACTTATGGGCGGCGCCTTAAAGCATGGTCATGGTATTGTTGTAGATCAATCTATTCGGGACCAGACCGCCCGGTATTACAAATTTGACCAATTCACTGTTGAAAAAGAGAAAGCGACATATACTGAAAAGTACATGGGATACTACCTGCGTGGACGCATGATTCAAACACGCCGCGAAACACGCCTAGGAATTCAATCCAACGCAATCCAAGTATGTCGCTCAGTCGAAGAGGATCTCATTTCTAACTTCATCGCTGCAGTGGACTCCAAACCAGCTTCAATGGCCATTGTGACCATTGAAGGCGCGCCAGGAATGGGCAAGACCTCTATGGCTAACTGGATCAGACGTGCGCTGCCCTTTAAGGTACTCTATACACATGCCCTGCCAGGCACAATGGACGATGCCTACATGCCTTTTCGCCAACTCGTTGAACGCTTCCTTGGACTCAGTCGCAACATGCACTTTAAAAGGGATATAGTCCCACGTCTTGAGCAGATTGAGGCTGAGTATGGCATTACTGGGGATCGCCTTGCTGTCTTGCTGCCTTACATCGCTGAAAACCTTGAAAATTGTGGCGATTCTGAGGCCGGGGATGCTCCGCAGGATAACGATGATAATTCTGAAGCCGGTGGCTTCTGGGTAAGTCTTCGCCGCACCTCAAGTGTTCAGAGTTTCCTCAGCTTGCGTAGCCATAATAACTACAACAATGGAAGCTCATATAACCTCAACGCTGCAGAGCAGGAAGAGTCCGTCTTTGAGCTTTTGCTCGACGTATTCCATGCTGCGCGAGGCGATGAGAAGACTCTTCTCATTGTCCTAGACGACGCAGTATGGCTCGACCCATCATCTCAGCACCTTCTCTTGCAGATGTGTCATCGCAAAGACGAACTTGCTGGAATCGTCCTTGCCATGACCTTTCGCACTGACCATGATTCTGACACCGCTGCAATGGAGTGGAACGAGTGCATTAACCAAATGCGAAAGGCTGTTGGCCGCCAGACTCGTATTGTCCTCGAGCCATTTTCCCGTGTCTCCACTAAGCAACTTATCATTACTACACTTGAGCAACGTGGCTCATACGCGCTACACTCTGGCGGCCGCCGCAGTGTAGCGCTCGGACCAGGCGCAATGCCTCCCAAACAATTGACCATAACCGAGCCCGTCCTTGACCTCGTATATCGCAAGACCGAAGGAAACCCTGGTGCTATCTACGACAAAACTCGTATGCTAATCGACAAGCGCTACGTTAAAGTCACTAAAAGTGGAGATGTCGTTTTTGCCTCAGACAGTAGACGCATGCTCGCAGAGCAAGACTCTCCCAAATCTGTGCTTGAAATCTATCTGGATCGCTTTGATAAGCTCGACGAAGAAGAGCAGGCTTTACTCAAAGTCGCTGCCTGCATTAGCGTTGGCGGAGAGTTTGATTCGAAACTTGTTCGTCGCGTCTTCCAGCTTGAGGCTCGAATTGACCCACGTCGCGAACTCAGCAAAAGCCAAATTGAAGCTACAATGCAGAGACTCGCAGTTAAGGGCTTCTTGCAACACAAGGAGGAAGCGAAATCACGGAAGTCAAGGAAACGAATGTGGGAGTTTGTTTCCGGATCTGTTGTTCAAGCTGTCCTCCACGTCGTTCCCTATGACCGCCAACTTGAGATTAAACAAGAGCTGGAAATGCAATCGCATCCTGATCTAAGTCTCGAGTTAGCTGATTTCCGCGAAACTATAAATTCTGGTAATGGTTATTAAAGACGGGTCTATGTCCTCGCCAACCATTGTCAAGATTTAGATTTGACTCGCGCTACCTCCTATTTGCAAGATGGAAATTCCCCTCCATCTTTTTCTTCATTCTTTCTTTCCTTTCTTATTTTTTGGAATCCACTAGTTAGCTGTTTAGTTTTATATCTCTGCACTGCGTGACTTTCCTCAAAAATGTCGCGCATACATTCTCTCAACCTTTGTGTTTGTTTGTTTGACCAATATATTAACAATGTACAGAACCTTTTATTTTCTGTGTGATTCCTCTTTTTGTTCATTTGATGTGCTCTCTAAAACAGCAGCACATGTGCTGATCTTGATTCCTGTCTTGCCATGCTTGTTTCGGGAGTATAGGTTAGGCTGCACCAAGTAATAATAGAAAAACAATAGGACTTTAGTCTTTTTAAGAATGTAAATATAATTAGGTTTCATAAATTCTCAAAGAACCCTAACACAAATTAAAGCTGTTCACTGTCTATGTTGCTGTCCAAAGTTTACTCCAGCAGATGTTGAAGAACTGGCAGGCCTTGCAGTCCTTTGAAAGATGAAAAGACAATGACCTCCCTCCATTGCACGTAAAGCTATATGATTCTTCTCATTTTGTTTTCGCCTTAACATGAGCATCCATCGCTTCATGAGTCGCCTTGCGAAGCCAGACAATCTGAGCAAGCAATGTGAAATGGAAAAGGCTAGACACTGATAAGCTCAGTACCACTACAGAATCCTTCACGAGTTGCAAGGTTGTGAAGATTCGTGCTACGACTCCAAGAACATTGAGAGTCTGCGTGATTATCGATTGAGTACCAGTATGGCCATTTTTGTAATTCTCCCAAATTTGTGGAATCAAGCCACTAATACCTATCGACATTGACGCCATAGGTAGCGTCCAAAGAAGGTCGTCCGGCAAACTCCACATCACAGCTACAGACCCTGCCAGAACACTCGTAACAAAGAGCATTGCGCCCGGACGCGCACGAGAATAGTGCCATGCCAAGAGAACTAGGATGACATTCTGAATCAATACTGAAAGGTTCTCTGCCCAAGTCCTTAGCGGTGAACCTCGAAGAAGATGATACGACGTAAACGCCGAGAGGCTGAGGCACTGCGCATACAGCGAGCTTGTGGACAGTCCCTTGGATGATTTATATTTTACAACGTTGATGATAACAGGAATTTTCACCATGAAAGAACCTAAAATCACCAAAACCCCAAGAATCTCGCTCGCCTGTGCTTTGAGATCCTCGCTCGTCCATCCTGACGCACTCGAGGTGTTCAGGCTCATGGCGAATGTCACAATCAAACGAGAGCCTCGGTCAGAAGCTTACACACGTCCTTTCGCCACGTCTCTATGATATACAACAACCTCCAGGTCAATGATTCCCAAGAGATCAAGGACCCTCACGTTGCCAATGAGTGATCGATCCTCAAGTATCAGGTATGGAGCACTTCTTCTCTCTTGTGGTGTTTTCATATTCATCAGCGAGTTTGGTGGGTGTTAACCCGAACTTCCATTATTCTTCTTATTTATTATGGTACCTACCTTCTAGCAGCGTTACCATCATGCCACATCTACACACTGCAGCATAGGCGTACCAAGTAGTTGAAGCGAGTGGTGCGAAGAGAAATGCAGAGAATTAACGAACGATGTTTGGGCTCGTTAGAGGATCCTCATGTAGATAGGGTGTATTAAAGTTTGTGAGTATAGTGAATCTTACTCAGAAGTGATCAAAAAGCAAAAAACGCGGGATGGGAGATTTTCTAAGACGAGAAAATTGATGGGACGATTTCCTTCTTGTGTAGATGGCTCCACGTAGTTTGGTAATGAAATCAAGAAAACTGAAACAACAAAGTTCTGATGCTGATGGCACGCTCATTGCTTAACTGCTTGCTTTGCTAAGTCATGTTATTATGAGATAAAACACGCAAACAGTAAAAAGGGAAAACAATTCGAAAGGTTATTGAAAATGATGCTACACAGCTTAAGCAGTTTTTTACTCGAGCTCCTTGACAATGTGGCGCTCGCGCTCTTGTTTGGGCTTGGGCGCGTTGGGATCGCTTTTGAGCATACGCTCGGTTTTGCGGCGGCGGGAGTCGCGCATGACGCGTTCCCTTTCGGACATCTTCTTGATGACCTTGGGCGTGATCTGATGTCTGTGAATGCGGTTGAGCTCCTTGACATGTTTGTAGCGCTGGATGAGCTTGGTGTTGTAGTCCCGAGCTTGCTGCTCGCGGGAAAGTGCCTTGCCCAGCGGTTTGCTGGCATCAGCCTTCCAAATGCGGATGTTGGCGTCTCCACTGCCACTGAGCACAAAGCGTCCATCTCGTGAGAACTCTGCCGCATATACACGCTGCATTCGTTTGGCGTGGTACATTTGGTGCGATCTACCGCTCTGAGTTTTGAAGAGACGGACTGTGCGATCGTATCCAGCGGTAACAAACTCACGACCGGTTGGTGAATACTTCACATCCTGCACAGCAGCGACGTGATCACGGTGAACGATGAGTGCCTTCTTCAGGTTACGCATGTCAAATGTGTAGAGGTTTCCGTCTTCGTTGGCGCATGTGAAATTCAAGGGCTCCATCGGGTTCCAGGCCAGTGCATTGGACTTCATTTCCAAGACAACCTTTCGCAACGGAGTGCTCTGACGCACATCGTAAAGGCAAATGCTACGGTCGGAACCGGTGGATCCAAGAAGGTTGCGCTCTGCAGGGTTGAACCTCACAGAGCGAATGGAATCCGCACCCCAAGAGAAGGTCTGCACAGGCTCAAGACGAATACTATCCCAGATATCCACCTGCTCACCACACGAAGCAAACCTGTTGTCGCCCCAGTGGCAGTCAACGCCCTGGAGAGGATGCGAACTCGTGTACGTTGCCACAGGTTCAACGACGTTTGAGTGTGGCTCCTCGCTAGTGAGAAGCACTCCAGGGCGTGGTCTCCTGGATTGGCGTTTACCTTTACCGCCTTTGCCGATTGCCGTGCCGTCTTCATCAGCATAACCCTCATCGTCGTCGTATTCATCATCGTCTTCGTCGTTTTCGTTTCCAAGGTTCGCAAGCTCGTCGATGTCGTTGGCTGCAGCGCCATCTGAAGTGAGTTTGTAGCGCTTGATGGTCTTGTCATCTCCACAGGAGTAAAAGTAGTCTCCGTCGTGCGAGACGCTAATGCCTCGAACAATTCCTGCATGCGCCGGCGTAGACCACATGCATCTGTGATATGTCAAATCCCAAACACGAACCTCGCCATCAGCAGCTCCTGTCACAAATGCCCGCATGCTGCGAGGGCTTGTGGCCATGCACCAGATGCCATCCATGTGGCCCTCAAGCTGGCCCACAAGAGGCTTTGCAAACATCTTTTGCAGCTTGACAGCATTCAAAGCACGGGTGTACTCTCGTGCACGCTCAAACGGATGCAAGGAAGGGTCTGCGTTGCGCTGCATTTTGAGGACATCATCACGACGGTCCCTGGTGTGCTCCACCTCGGAGCGGCTTAGAGCCTTGAACTTCATGCCGATCTCGTTGCGGAACTCGCTCGTAAACCAATAAAACTAAGAAGAATCCTGTACGAACAAGAAAGGACCTCCCTCGAGTCCTCTCTGACGTACACTGAGCTCAGAGTCTAAGCGCCACGCTCTGCAAGCGCCCTCGACTCCGCTTCTGGACCCACGACCTGTCGCTTGCCGCCACCCGCCATTAGATTCTTTTATGTACGGCCGCATCGCCACGAATATTATAGGCCTATAGTAAAGTAAAGGGTGACCACTTTGGCACACACCTTTCACTCTCCATATATGCTACCACTAGTAGTTCTCACTATTGTTTGGTTCAGATTAGAAGGTTTTTAGCAGTATGAATAAGAGCGACACCATGACTATTATACCTAATACCATGTCTGATGCTTACATGAAGCAAATGCAGCAAAAGGTATCGTAGTAGCTGATGAAATGGCACGTTTATGGTAGTGAGTAGACTTGATTTAGAATGCCATGAAGGTCCGAGGTCCGCGGAATCAAAACAACGCTGTAATGAATAAAATGAAGATGCGGTCTATTTTTACCAGGACGTTGAGTTTTATGATGATTTTAGGGTTAGTGAGGGAATTTGAGGCGTGGTCGACTAAACTAATGGAGAAAAGGATTGGGGATTCCCATGTGTTACATCTTAGAGATTATCTCTTGCTTTAAATGCACTCTTTGTGGAGTACGAGAGTACTGGGGCACTGTTAGTATGTATAATTCATTTGGTGCCCACACGGCAACGCAGTTTCAACACTCCGAACTATAGTCTGTCTCAGCTACTGGACCGGGCGTAAGTCTTAATTTTATAGAGAGGATAATATTTCCTGATTCGCACTAGAAGACTGATATGTTCTCTACATTTTGACTGTTGTAGAAACCTTTGAAAATTCAATGCCAGCTTTGTAAGTAAGGAGAACTTAGTTAGATAAGCCACACCTTTCCCAAACAAGATAGTTAAAGAAAACGTGCATCTGTGCAACATTTGCAAAGCTGCCTCAAAACATATTGAGTTCACATCAATGATTGGTTTGTCTCGAAAATTGCCCCTAATAAGCTTATCATATTTGGAAATTCTGGCCTTACCTGTACTTTCCTATGAGTTTGCAGGGGCTTCCTGGATTCAGAATAGAACATGGTGAAATATTTTTGGCGACACTATTATTTGGGAGGGGAGTTTTACTCTAACGTGTAACTTATTTAACATATTAGTGTGTTTGGGGATATAAAGAAAAAAATAGGGAGTGTACTGTGTCTGGTGCCCCCCGAAGACTAATTTGTTTGACATATATAGCTTCTTTGTAGATTTAGAGAGGTTGGACGTTGTATCACAAGGAACGACTCCTAGCATGTCCATTCTCAAAGAGCAAGACAGGTTTACTGGCTACTAACCGACTCTATGTTTGGGTTACACTGTGCTTGGAATGGAGACAAAAGCAAACCATCGATTTCATCTTCTTTGGAAGTGATTCGCTTGATGGACGAGCGCTCGCCAATGTCGATTGGTTTCCTGGGTAGTAATGAGTAACCTCGTAGAAGAACCCTGAAGCTGATCAATATCCCCTTTGACCATCATGTTAGCAGATGAGTTAATTAGGAATGTGATAGATTTTGGCCAACCCTTTAAAAACCAATCCTTTTCGTTCGTTTCAATTAGACAATTCCAGCGCCATCTGCAACTGCTGAAAGGACATCAAATCCCGCACGAGTGCGAGCTGGTCACTCCTTCTCCGTCCTCATGAACTACTTACCTTTTAAACCGTCAAACCTACCTAGAGCTACTGTCCTACCAGGTCTTGGCGTTGCTAAAACGAAGATGATGTCTTTTCAGCGTCCTGAAGTACCCACCCCTTCCCTCAAGAGTGAGTTCGTTCTTTCTTTCTCTGGTACTACGAAGGTCAGTTGCACCCACTCATTACTGCGCGCAGCCTGAGGTAAGTGCGTCCGAAGCTGCGTGTTCAACTGACCTATAGTTATCACTTCTCTCTTGGCTTGTTTCTCGTGAACCTCGACACCATCGAGCTTCGAAAGTGACGCCTTTGACCGCCGGGTCACATTTACTTTAGGCGTGCAATTGCATATGTTTATGTTTTTCTTTTATTTTTCCAAGTTCTCTCTTTTTTTAATTTTAATTAACTAATTAAAATAATTACAATTTTAAAAAGGGGGGAGAGCAGCCTCTTTTTATTTTTATTCTTATTAAATACATGATTATACCTTGATATGGTACCGGAATAGTTCAATCTCTTCGCTCTATTTTATGTTATTATTTATCCCAAAACTTTGGACGACAGAGCTTCGGTCGTACTTCGTGTGTTTTCCCTTTCTTCTTCTCCAATAAGTCCTCAACTTACCAGTCACATCATATCTCCCCCAAACATCCCTTTCTTCACGCCGAGATTCCTCTTCCGCCAATGCTTTTCTTTTGGAGCCCTTTTTTCCAATACTCAAGCAGGCGATGGGGGTCGTCATTCTTCGATTCCATTTCGCTCTTCCGCAGCCAAGTCAGACTTGCTCGATCTTCAAGAGCACCACAACGTCAGAGCTGCTCTTGAAGATCGAGCTTTCAAGATACCGCCAGTGCCACGAATGCATTGGCTTCGGCAGCCTTTGTCACGCACAATACACGCGGACTGTCTTCATGGTCTCTGTCGTGCTCTCATGCCTGTAAACCAATCTCTACGAATGTACTTGGCAGCACAAGGTTCATCCATTCGGGGAACCGTGTGCCTCTTGATGGATCGATGGACCGATGGATAAATCGATGGATAAATTGATGCGAGACAGCGCAAACGAATGAGTCCACCAGGCAGCGCAGCGACTCCTCTTCTAAAGATCTCAGAAGAAGCGTCTCTGCGAGAAGCTCGTTCTTGGAATCGCCGAGCTTGCTTCGAGACGCGACGCGACGCTCTCGAGATGCTCCATCCCTTCTGAATCGTCCTCGAGGACAGGAAGCTTAATCGTGGCCGTGCATTGTCCGCACCGCGGCAGCGTCCACGCCGTCAGGCAGAGCTGGCTAGCTTTGCGAGGCTGCTCCACAAATTGGCCGCAGAAGGCGCGGATTTGGCGTGTATTCCTTTCGCAAATTGCGCTCCCGAATACGGAATGCGGTGCCGATGCCCGAGCGCAACTAAAGTATGGGCCTCTGTCCGTGTAAACCTCGCTGCTGCAGGCTCTGTTGCAGGCTGTGGTGTACGTCCGTCGCAATGGGTCTGAGTTTGCTCCCGGTTTGAATGCCCCTGCGCTGATCGAGGCGGGTTTCAGGCGCCGCGGCGCTCGCAAATTCCATCGACGTCTGATCAAACAAGCCTGTCTGTGTCTTCAGGAAGCGCTACATCCGCATGGAACATGCCTGCGAGGCCGCCTGCTTGCTGCCTTCCAAGCTGCGAACTAGCTCTGGTCACGCTTGCTCGAGCAAGGTCTCTGGTCTTTCCCCAGTTTGCAGGATCTCTCATTCGCGGTTCATGGGTTCGCGATTCCGATCCGCATTCAGGATCCTTCAATCGCAGGTATTCATTCATTCATTCATTCATTCTTTCATTCATTCTTTCATTCATTCGTTCATTCTTTCATTCATTCATTCATTCATTCTTTCTTTCTTTCTTTCTTTCTTTCTTTCTTTCCTTTTAATTGATTGATTGATTGATTGATTGATTGACTTCCCTTTCAGAGTTCTCATCGTTTGGGTTCTTCTTCTCTTTCCCTCAGAAAAAGGCCTTGAAACAAACAGAGAACAGAACAGAACAGAACAACACAGAACAGAACAGAATAGAACAACACCTCTAAGTGCCTAAAGGAATGTTTTCCTCGTTACATATAAACTTCAGATCACTTTCTTTTTCTTCTCAACTTTCTCTTTCCAGGAACTGTAATAGGAACAGGACTGTAGAAAATCAAAGCAGCATTTGCCCGTTTACAGACAGACAGACAGAGAGACAGACACTTAGACAGTCAGACCGGGTACAAGTGACGTACCTACCTGTCTGTCTCCTCGGCGCGAAGTCCGTCAGCCGTGATCACTGGTTCCCGTTGATCTAGCGCCAGCGCGACCGCAAACCGATCTCTGCCATAACGCCCAGGATCCTGGGTCTGCCTGGGCGGCCTCGTCGCGTTATACCGATGCTCCACAGACCGATAACGTGTCTTCTTCTTCTTCTTAGTTGAGAGACGAATTCACTTCGAAAGGCGCTTTTGCAATGGTTATTGGTTATCTATTTCTTTATTTATTTCATTATTTATTTATTTGTTCATTTATTTGTTCATTTATTTGTTTATTTATTTGTTTATTGTAAAATAAGCCAAGGAAGGAAGCTGTGTTCTCGACGATGAAGGCCGCGGCGCATTCTACCCGGTATCGGCAGCGACTGCCTGGGCATGTGCCGCGGTAGCGGAGCGCTTGCGAGGGCCTTCGCAGCGCCCGGCGGCCTTTGGCGCATCTTCAAGTTTGGCCATTCATGACGAAAGAAAGAACTTCAACGCTGCTTCTTCGCACATTTCCATCCTCCATCGCTCTTTCTCGCGCTTTAACCTTAGGACTGCTTAGGCGCTCTCTATGAGGGGTGAGCAGAATCGTTCTTTCATCGTTCATTTTTAATTTTGGGATTTACCTCTTTTTCATGGTATGTGTATGTTTCACTTTTAAGAGCTTTAAAAGCTGACACAATGAGGCGCATAATAATTTTTCCTTCTTCTTCTTCTTTCAATTGAACCACCGGTAACTTGCAACCAATATGGCGCCCCGGAGCGAACCGAGCTCGAAGGCAGATAAACCAACCAATCAGTGCCATTCTTTCTCTAACCCGGTAATCCATAGGCCCACCCTTCGCTGGTGCGAGACCGCGACGTCCTCCAGCGAAGGTCCGCTTTCGCAGATCTTGCAGTCGGCGGGAGGCCTCTGACTGACCAAGGCGGAAACAAACGTATGACAGAGTAAGTTTTTTTTTTTTTTATTTTTTTAATTGTTTTTTTTAATGTTTTTTTGCAGTTTTCGAAAGAATGATTACCAAGTATCGCTTTGACGGCTATGTGCAAAAAGCTAAGCTGATGCTCCTCTGCGCCCGCCTCTGTGCGTTTCCTCCCTCGAGTTTGCTTTCTTGGGGCTCACGCTGGCTGGCTGGTTGGTTGGTTTGTCTCTTCAAGTTGGTTTCTTTGTTTCTTTGTTTCTTTGTTTCTTTGTTTCTATGGCCTTTCAATTAAAAAGAAGGAGCGCTTTAAAAGAAAGAAGTAGGCACTGTTTGTTTGCTCCTTTCTTCTCTCTCTTGGTCTGTTCCTTTCTTTCTTCGAGTCGGCCTCCGCTTGACACAATAAACAACCAAGGGCCTCTCAGTCGTGGACCCCAGTGGACTGCGCACCCGCAGACCGAACCTCTCTCTAGCGGTGGCCGCCACGCCTTCGAACTTGACGCAGCCTCGCAGAGAGCAACAGATGAGTCAGACTTTCAACGAAGCGGCGATCTCAGGTTTTCAGGTCGGCCATTCTTTGGAACGCTATGGAAGGAGAACGAGAACGGGAACGGGAACGAGAACGGGAACGAGAACGACAGAGACACAGAGAGAGAGAGAGAGAGAGAGAGACAGTCTGAGGTCCTTTTGCTGCAGAAACGGCAGCAAAACTAAAAAAGCGCCAGCGAAGGTGTGTACGCGGTAGCGCGCCGCCTAGGCTTAACGGTAGCAGTGAAGCGAAGACGACGTGGAGAAGTAAGTGTAGAAGAAGCCAATAAAACACTCGTTCTCTCGCTCGAGGCTCGAGGAGGTCCTTTCGCTGAGACCCCCGTTTATTTATGCCGTGGTCGGCGCGGAGAGATCGCCTCTGAGCGGGTTTGGTGAGCACCACACCGCCACTGGGAAGCCGTCCCCCCATCCATAACGTACGTTTTGGCCGGCTGGAGTTAGAAGCTTCTGTCTGGGCATGGCATCGATTTATTTCTATTTATTTCTATTTCTTTCTGTTGTATTATTGGGGACTTCCGTGATGTGCTCCCCTACGGTAAGACCCCTTAGTTGATAGCTAGGGAGGTTGAGAGTACAGCATTGCGCAACTCTTATTTCTGAGACGAACTTAACGCGCTTCTTACGATTTTGTGTATTGTAAGTTAACTTGCTGTTTGCTGTTGTGTCTGATTCCGCATTCCATCAACATGTGGATTGAATGGGGCATCTCTAGTGCCTGTTTATAGAAAGGCCATCGACCCAGAGCATGATAGTGGAGTGAAACGTACTTCGATTTTAGTTTTCCTAACTTTAGTTTCAGTCTTGCAAAAAGAAAAGCAAAGATACTAAAATATACTTTACAGGTACATCGATAAAACTTGTTGTAAGAAGAAGAATAAGCGAGTAGGTACATAGGTACAATGTTCACAGAAAGAACGAAAGAAAGAACGAAAGAGAGAACGAAAGAACAGAACGAAAGAGAGAACGAAAGAACGGTTGAAGCGGATTTTGGCGTTGAGCGATTTGGAGGAGTTCTCCGTCATCTCGAACGAGAAGAACTCGAAGAGCTGTCGAAAAGCGGGAACCGAAGAGAGCGAAGCAATCGCAGAGCCACGTGAACTCGTCGAGGCGGGGCTCTTCAAAAACCTGATCGCTGCTCCTTCGCAGCGGTTCGTTGGATGTGCTGTCGTCTGTGTTTTGGGGCTCCTCATAGACAGACCCGTTCAGGGACTAGGAAAAGAGCTCGTAGGATCGCCGCAGTTCTTTGATTGGCCGGCTGCTTCAAAGCCAGTGGACGCTCGCTCGCGCGCTTGGAGAGTAGGCATGAGAGCTCTGCAAACCGAAGATTGAGGAGAAGCTGCGCCGCCACGGAGTTTTGCAGTTCTGCCACGCACGAGATCGATCGAAAACGTCGCGACTTTGTCCAAGATGCTGTTTGTTTGTTCGTTCTTTTTGTTCTGTTCTATGTTGTTGTTGTTCTGTTCCGTTCCGTTCTGTTTGACTTGAGTTTACGTGCTTACGGCTCAGCTCTCTATGAAGAAAGGCGCGTGCTCAATGGGTTTCTTTGTTTGTTTCTTTGTTGTTTCTTTGTTTCTTTGATTGTTTCTTTGATTGTTTGTGCTGTATTAGTATAACTAAAGTGCTGTTCAAGCCGACTATTTTATTTAATTTGTATTTGTATTTGTATTTGTATTTTTTATTTTATTTTAAGAGAGAAAGAAATAAGAATAAAGATAAAGGCCTTTTAATGAAGAGGGAATGAGGAACCTTGATGAACTAAATATGTATGTGTAGAACATGGTATATAAAGCATGATAGGGTAATGGAAGAAATAAAACTAAAGCGTGTCTCCTTCGCATGGCGACTCCAAATTGTAGCGAGCCGGGGCCCTGAAAGAATCTCGAAAGTGATTTGGGCTCTCTCGATCGATCGATCGACCTTCGAAGGAATGAGAACGGATTGTTTGTTGGTGGGTGGCTGGAATGGCGATCTGCCGAAGCATCGAGGAGAATGTAAGTTGTCTATTTGGTACGTCCCAAAACAGAAACAAGAAAGAAAAGAAAGAAAAGAATTAAAAGAATTAAAAGAAAGAATAATAATAATATTTGAAAGAAAAGAGATGAATGAAATCGTTTGGAAGAACATCACTCTTGGCGAGGCCAATGTCACTCAAACACTTAATAACAGGTTGAACTCAAACTGCGTTGACCGATTTGCGGTCTTGTGCCTGAGGCTGGAGAACCTCTCCACGCAGACAGGCTGACGGGGGCGCCTGGGCCTGGAGCGGCACCGTGGGAGCCCGTGCCACAGCGTTTTCCTATATCAGGCAGTCTGTAGCGATCGCCTGATTATTCTGTTTTTTTGTTTTGTTTTTTGTTTTTATATTGTTCTGCGTTTTATTGTTACCGGCTCCGAAACAGCGGCGAAGAGACCATCGCTAAGTGAAGTTTCACGCTTGGTTCAAGAGGCCACGGGACCGGCCATTGTCGCAGAAAGCCTTGTTTGGACCAGCCAGCTCCGGAGACCTTGCTGTTTGTGCGGTTTGTTTGAAGCAAGGACTGCTCGCTCCCCGAAGGTGTGCTTGCCTTACTTGCCTTGCTTGCACAAGACTCCCGGTTCACAACTTCTCACTTATAGGTTAACTTGTAAACAAGCAAAGCAGCAGGGCTAATTCACATATTCTACTCAAGTGGCTCAGCCCATTCATACGCCAATCTACGAAAAACATCGTCGAGGGACTGGCTGGCCGAGTAGCGTTGCCTGTCTAGTGAAGTTGAGTCGGGTAGCTCATCTCATTTATTACACAAGATGATGTTTTCTGGGATGTCATTGTGCAAAACAACAACGGGGACTTCGTCAATACGTAAAAGCAGCAGGCGGAATGTGAGCTCGAGAATTGCCATAGCTCTCGTTGTAGCGACACTAGCTCTATTGATTTCACCATCGCGAGCAGTGTGGGACTGGCGCCAGACTGTAGCAAGATTAGAAGAAGTGGGTATGTCGTACGAGTTTGTGGATGTGGAACTGCTTTATCAGCATGACGGCGACGGCCGCCAGTCTTCGCTAACCCTGGACTTTATTGCATTCAACACATCCCGCCATATCGTTGTCGAACCGGATAACAGTATATTTCCAGGGGGTGCAGTTCAACATCGGCACGTAGATAAGCGCGGTATTACGAAGAAACTACAACATCACGTTATTGATTGTTTATACAGGTCTCAAGACCCCAACGGCCACGTCAGCCTCGCGCGAACTTGCGCAAATCGCTTCTCCGGGTCCTTTGAATCTGATGATGGACGACTTGCACTCGTTCCTGTCGGTAAAATTGAAGGGTCGACGGCCCGTTGCCTGGTTTATTGGATTGACCCAATTCTCGACAAACCCTATCATTGCGAACACAAAGAAGTACCGGAGGTTATTCTTCCTAGCGATCTTGAAAACCCTGGTCTGCGCACCCAGACCTCAAGAACATCGCAGCAATCTCTTTTCTCCTCGCTGACCGGCCGGAAACTCACCAAGACAACTAAATATATCAAACTACTCATCGTGAACGACCATGCTCGTTTTGTAGCCTATGGCGATGATACACTTTTGAATAGCGCCGAGTTATTACAAGAGACAGTAGAACTCTACAACAAACTCAATGAGCAAACAAGCACAATCACACTCTCACTTCAGATCGTTGGCATGATTACATTCTCCCACGGAGACTATTGGACTCCAGAAATTGACGATGATGGGGAGGCAAATGAAGAAACTCTCTTATCAGACTTTACTAGCTGGCGTTCGCAGCTACTTTCTACGGATAACAGTCTTCCCGGACCATGGCGCAGCGCAACTTCTTTCAGGTCTAAATTTTCGTTCAAGCACCGTCGGTCTGGCTCATGTTAATGTACTATGCAGTAAGTCATCTGCCACGGGTGTTGTTCAAGCAACTGATTCTCAGCTCTCTACAGTGGCAACAATTTTGGCTCATGAGCTTGGACACAATCTTGGTGTACAACACACAACATACTATCTGGAAGACACCCCTGTTTCTTCTCCATGCACAGCTGGGGCTTGGATTATGGACCCGGACGGAGTTGATCAGGACGACTGGTCAACTTGCACTGTAGGTTGGCTTGAAATGGCATTTGGTGGTGTTTCTTATCCATCAGGCTGCACCAGTAGTTGCACCTACCGCCCAAACTACGAGCGTGTTAACTCAGCCTGTGCCGAGGATGCAGCTACTATCACCTGGACGCTCGAACCTGTGTGTGGTAACGGCGTTCGTGAGAGTGGAGAAGAATGTGACTGTGGTGAAGATGACTGCAGTGACCTTGACCCTTGTTGCGATGGTTCTGAATGTAAACTCATTGATGGTGCAGAGTGCAGTGCAGACGACGTCTGCTGTAATGAATCTACATGCAAAATCCGATTTGCAAACGAAAGCTATGTTTGCCGTGATGCGGCAGACGAGGATTGCGATATCGCTGAAACTTGCAATGGGGAGGTATCGACATGCCCTGTTGACTCTCATATGCCAAATGGAAACTCATGTGGTACCGATGACAAGGGATCTTGTTTTGTGGGCGACTGTAAATCCCATGAGGAGCAATGCAACAACAAAGGCTATGTTGTGTGTGAATCAGCCGACTATAATGACTACAATGCTTCCTGTGGTGTACTCCAATGCCGAACTAGTGAGAGCAGCTCCACTTGCTTCGAAGTCGACGGAGACAGTGGCCAGAATGTCGAAGAAGGCACCACGTGCGGTGGATTGCTTGAAACAGACGAGGATCCTGGTGACCGGCTTGTCTGTAGCAGTTCCGCGTGTGTACGCGCCGCCACCTTGAAGGCGTCAGCGACTATCACGTGCAACAATGGTGTTCTTGACGAAGATGAAACAGACGTAGATTGCGGAGGCTCCTGTAATGGGTGTCTCCCAGGAGAAATATGCATCTCTGATGACGATTGCTTCGAAACATCTAGTCAGCCCACTTACTGCAAAAAAAATAGTACTTTGGCACCTACATCTGCCCCAACAAGCGCCTCAGAACCGCCTGTGGGTTATCAGTGTTCAAGCTATGATAACAACTCCGCTGAATGCAACTTATACACCGCATGTATTTACCTTGAAGACTATGACAAATGTAAAAATACAGGTGTTTATCCTGCTGGCACAGGGCCGATGTGACTCGCAATCAAAGGAGGTTAGCTGTATCAACTGGTCCGCTTGCTCATGGAATTCGACTGGAGAAAATTGCTATGACAATGGATCCGCTGCAACATCCGCTCCTACGTCCTCTGGTCCCGGTGTTTGCGCGTCCTCTCTATCGTCCACTGTTGATGACAACAGTGACAGTACATCTCCCTTTGATAAATTACTAGAAGCCTTGCGGGAACATAAGTTCATCGCCATTGGGGCCGGCTGTGGAGCATTCGTACTAGGTCTTATTATTGCTATCGTCATATGCTGTCGGTATTGTGGGTCGCCTTCAGATGCTGAACTGAGAAAGCGAGCAGCAAAGGGCGCTATAAGGAGAGCGTCAGCAGCTGGAGGTGCCGCTGGACGTACTAGTCAAGGACAGCGTTCCAGCTCGACTTCTACGCGCCCTGGAAGAAGATCTACTACAGCTTCTGCTGCCGCAGTTGTGGCAGTCGATGGTTCTGGAGTAAATCAAGACCGATTGCCAGTCACACGCCCCCCAAATGTCCCGAATGTCAAGACAACTACTCTAACAAACAAAATGTCCGAGGCCTTTGCAATGCCTGTGAAGCTGAACGTAGAGATAGATCTCGGCGTCTCGAACTCCTTTCCGGTACCCTTCCCAGCGAGCTGTCTGACACCCCAACAACAACGTCCTCTCGGCCTTCACGAACAGCATCTAATTCGTCACACTCCACAGCTGCCTCTTCATCGGTTCCTATTACAACCTCGAATGCGAGAGAAACTGCCCCTTCCCCGCAGCCAACTCGCGTTATTTCGATCGAGACGCGACATCTGGCGGCTACATCACTTTCTACAGAGTCCACGCCATCCCCTTCAGCTCCTCCGCTCTATGTATCACCTGTTACACCTGCAACTGCACCTCAAGTCCCTACTGTCACAAGCCCACCCGCGGTAGTGACACCAACAAGTTCTTTAGGAGCGTCTGCGCGCAGAGTTTCTAGTCCAGGTAATGGAGTATCTTCTGCTAGATCTGTTCCTACCGTGGTAGAAAGTAGTGTTCGGCGTCAATCTAGACTTCATGAAGACTCGCAATCACAACTGCGAAGCAGTAGTTTTGCCCAAAGCTCGCCCGTACCAGTGGATAGGAACTCTGAACCAGACTGGGACAATGTCCCAACAGCAAGTGTTGTACCATCTGCAAACCATGTGACTTCTCACGTTGCAAGCACCCCTGCAGCCTCAGCAGCCTCGGCTCCTCCCCCAATGACAGCCGAGGCTGTATACACACCTGCAACTGCGCGTCGAGGCAATCCGTTCATCGTTGAAATAGATGACTCTATTCTGTAAATGTACAGTATAAACATAAAATCTTTTCTGAATTTTGATCATTTACTTCTTTGCGTGCTTACTCAATACTCTACATTAGGTTCTAAGAAAGCCTGTGGCTTCTCATTGTTTTGTGCAGACCCTACTAACTATTCATGGAGGGCTTTCCATGAGTTAGGATGCAACGTTTCTTCTTTCGCTTTGTGCTCAATTCCCAAACGATTTTGAACGTGGCTTGGACGTGAGGTGATCTATTGGTAATTTATTTTGATTGAGGGTTTTTAGTTCTTATCTACGAACATTATTCGCGCACTGAAAGAAACGGCTCTGGATAATCCTCTGAATTCTGATGAAAACAAGAGGTCTAAATATAGGCGTTGTGCTGCTATGCAGACTAGAGTTATTAGATTTCACCCGTAGATTAGCATATTCAAGGCCTATGAGATACGGAGATGCGGAGTGAGTCGCAAAGAATAGAAAACCTTGAAGCATGTTTCTAGCTTATTTGACTAGATCCAATGCTTTGGACCGACGATGACACTGCAACCCCCCCAAATGGATGATTTGGCGTGTCTTAAAGAGGTTTGACTATAAAAATATATATTTGCTTCAGAGGAAGCGGGGTGATTTGCGATAACCACTTTGGATCAGCATTGCCAACCCAGCAGGTTTTGAGCAAATCATGCACGCATATCATCCAAGTTGTGCAAAAGCTCCCGGAAGGCACCCTGAGGCTTAGCCAAAAGGGTATCATAAGTTCCCTCTTCGGCGACAGCACCAGCCTCCAGCACCACGACCTTGTCAGCAGACTTCAGCATCGAGGCACGGTGGGCAATCATGATAACCGTGCAACCTTGTTCAGCTAGGCTGCGCACTGACTTTTGGATGTCCTGCTCTGCACGCTGATCGAGGCTCGACGAGTGCTCATCAAACAAGTAGACACGTGCACGGCGCAAGAAAGCTCGCGCGAGTGCAATGCGCTGCGCTTGGCCAACAGAAAGATGCACACTATTGGGACCTGCCCCTACTCTAGTGAAAAACCCATCTGGTAAAGCCTCTACGAAATCCAGCGCTTCGGCCATCTTTGCCGCCTCTCGAATCTCTTCCTGACTTGCACCAGGTCTGGAAAACGCGATGTTTTCCGCAATCGTGAGGTCCGTGAAAAGAGCAGGCCGTTGATCGACAACCGAGAGCAAGGTACGGTATTCCCTAAGAGAAAAGTCGCGAATGTCACGACTATCTAAAGTGATCTTGCCTTGCCAATCCTCTTCGGCCCGCATGATCAGCTTTGACAAAGTCGACTTGCCTACACCAGAGCGTCCTGCAATGCAAATGATCTTGCCAGGTTCGAGAGTCAAATTAATTCCTTGCAATACTTCCTTGTCTGGGGTGGCGCTGTATGCAAAGTGAACGTTCTCGAAACGCAATATAGGATCTCTGACTTGTACAGCCGCAACCTCCGATGACCTGGCTCCAGAATCAGGAGCCCGCTCTTCTTTAGTGGCCAAAGGAATATCATTCAGGAATCCCTTGAGACGCTGTGAAGCACCTAAGGATCTTGAGATATCACTATACGCGCTGCCTAGCTGGCCAAAACCGAGTCCCATCAGACCGCTGTACATTGCAAATGAGGCAAGCTGGCCACCAGACATTGCTCCAGCCGCTACCAAGCGTCCTCCATAGCAGACAACTGCCAGAAGCGATGCGTTCAATGAAAAACTGAGACCTCCAATGAATATTCCCTCTGCAAGTCCTGCACTAGACGAGCGACTGCGAAGGTCGCTCATTGCCGAGGCAAATCTGTTAACCTCACGAGTTTCATTGTTGAACATGCGCACAGTCGCAAGGTACTGCACGCGCTCACCGGCACGTGCAACAGCGACCCGGGTGTCCTCCTTGACTTCCTTGGCCTTTCGCCGTGAGAATCTAGAAAAAGCAAATGCACCTGAACCTATCATCGGGAGCAAGCTCAAAGAAACCATGGTCAGCTGAGGCGAAATATAGCAAAGCATTGCCATTCCGCCAAAGGCAGAGTTGCAGCCACGGTACAACGATGCGACGTTCTTGCAAATAGACTTGGAAAGGTCTTCAGCATCCTGCGTGAGGCAAGTAATGACCTCGTTGGCGTCCTGCTCCATGGGTCCAAACTGAAGAGCTGCGCGGTAAAGATCAACACGAAGGCGTTGAGAAATCTTGGTCTCTGCAGAATTCAGAAAGAAGACCCGAGCAATGGAGCCCATCGCACCTGCCGCAAAAACGCCCATTGCAGCCCATGCAGCTTTGGATACACTGAGGCGACCAGCATCAGCATCTGCGGCAGGCTTAGAGACCAAGTCCACCATGAGGCCCATGATCTTAGGGAGAGCGAGGTTCGTCCCGCTGGACACTACCAAGGCAACCATGGCAAAGACCATGTCACCAGCAGCATTCTCACGAGCCAATTTGGCAACTTCACGCATACTCCAGCGAGCCTGTATAGTGTTAGCTTTTTCAGATAGTTTACCAGAGAATTCTCCGGCATTATCACCAGCAGCAACAATAGATCTACTTGTTGAAGCTCCATCTTCATTCTCTAAAATCTCAGCTGGGCCCTGCTCCTTAGAGGCCTCAGTACCCTTTTCTTCAGCACGACGTTCTGAGATGCTTTTCGCGACGGCATTTTCATCGTGACCTCCAACATCGGCATGTTCAACCAGGAGCGGCTCTTCCTCTGCGGTCATGGTTTCTACGATCTCGACCCGGCAAATTCAACCTTTCGCCGACAGCAATATTCTTCAGAACTCGCTCCAACGTCTCGCTTTGATGATCTAAACCACCTGATAGTTTTTCCCAGACCCCTCTTACGTCTCCAGATCCACGATGTATATAGAAGAATGTCAGAGTGATGGGCCAATCTAGCCTAAATAGCACTGAGCTCCCTTATATCGCGCTTGACGCCTCGCGTTCGCGCCCACGAAATCTCCGCGAATCGCTGATGGGTGCTTCCAGAGCTGTCCAGGCGTCGCCAAAAACTCAGCAGTGCTCCTGGGTGATCCAGGGGCTTCAACCTCACCTCGATATTCCCGCCAAACCAGCCACGTTTGCGCTCCTGCGAGCAGAGTTCGTGGTTTGCGTTCACGATTTCGTCTTGCTGCCGTCGATGCAGACACTGCCGAAGCGTGCGCAGGTGTACGCAAGGTGTCCCCATTAGTATGCCCGGGCACCCCCACTATAAGGTGTGCATCTAGGTGCTAAGACCACCTATTAAATGCCTTAAGGCTTAGAATTCATTATTTAAAAGGGATCACTTTGAAGAGCGAATTGGTAGAAGATATGTGCGTCGAAGGACTGTTTTGTTGTTGTAATTGACGTCAGAGACATGATTGGTGAATTGCTGAGTGTCGTTTATGAGGCAGGAAACTTTCCAATCCTCACAAGTAGTGACATTATTAGGCCACGCGTCTCAACATACCTCTCATTCTCACTTCCACTGGTCATAGCTAAGCAAGTTGAAATACTTTAGCTTTAAGATGGAAAAACCTCAAGCCAAAACAATCACTCATTACTTCTGATGGAGTTTGCTGGGAGACTTCAATGATTTGCCACGGGTTTTAGGGTTTAGTCATTGATATTGATTAATGAATGCGGAATAAATACGTGAAGTTCGCACAGTTACAAATTGTGGAGAACTGGGTCAGACTTCAGCGGTAGAATTTCAAGGTCCCAAAGCTACAGTTGGCGAAAATTGAAAACATTAAAAAAAAAATTGAAGATATTTCTATATTATTCCAAAGCCTTGTATATCATAAGACTTACATTTGGTTTATCGTTTAAAAGTTCGATTTTTTAATTGGTCATCTGTTTTGCTCTCACTCTGTCATTTTCTCCTTCTTTGATTTTTTTAGTATTACTATGCTATTTTGACCCTTGATGGCGATTTTCCTATTCCACTCCCCCCTGAAAGCCAATATGGCACAATCCATCCAGAGGGATAACTTCCACTATAAACGGCCACCTTGTTGCACAATCAACGCGGTACTACATTAAATCCCTTGTTTGCTATATGGCCTTTTCGTAAGGTGCAAACAGACCTGGATCTCCAATAGAGCATCCCATTCGATGAACGCCTCCCGCTTCATTAAATTTTGGAGTACTCAAGTAACGAATACGAATGTACACGTCCTGGTAAAGTACCGTGCAGACGAACAACGCTACAAAAAGTATGTAATAAGCACTCGGTATCGACTCCCCGCCGCCAAGTTGGAATACCATTACAATGAAGAACACCTTAAAAGCGAATTTTTTCACCTTGTCATGAACTCTGGCAGACTCGCTAAAATTGTAGCAGAAAAAGTACAATAGCAAAGTGAGGCAGATGGAGAAAATGACGCCGAAGAAGGTCTGCACGATCAAAGAAAACCCAAAATGAGGAACCATTAAATGCTCGATGTTCGCAAATACCCTTTCCAAAGCAAAGCAACACATCGCGCAGTACCTGAATGGCTGCCTCTCATCGAAGTTGATTACCATAAAAACGTACAGCAGAAGACCAATGCAGAGGTGAATCAGCAACTTAGGAAGAGGATCAGTGGGGTTGACGTAATACCGCACCGGGGGGGTTGACGAAAATTCAAAGCTGTACATCTTCACAAGATTGTTCAAACCATTGAACAGAAACAGCAACGCGCCAATGAAGCGGTAGGAGTCCGCCTTTGCAACAATGCACGGGAGCAAAATGACACACACCATCCATAAGATCACAGCATGTGGAGCGATCGCCTGGCTGATCGTGTAAGCCCATGGTACCAGGTCCACGGTCGGGAAGTGCACCTTAATGAGCTCCGCGAGGAATAAAAGTAAATTGTACTCTGCGTCGAACCAGAAATCGAAGATATTTCCGAGCGTGACCTCCGGGTCCATCGTTTCACTGACAACAAAGGTGTTCGTTGATCAACTTCGTAAAGTCAGACGAAGAATGACACAGAAACAGGGAGAGGAAGAGAAGAGACCTTTGAAGAGACGATGAAGGTTCGGGATTTGTTTTGCGTTATTGGCGATTTATGCTCGAGCATGCAAATCCTGTCATCAATCGTGCTCTACTATGTTGCCATGTAGCAATTACTAGCAATGGAACAGAGGCTTGCTACTATCGCTATAATTTTGGGTAACATCAATGTATACAGTCAGGAATGCTCTGACAATCCCGCTCTCAAGTTGCGCACGATCTCACCTATTGCTCTCACTCTCGCTCTCAAGACAACCATACCATCGTGAGAGGAGGTCCCGTGCTCCTTCCATAACAACTAGCGATATTGACAACGGCGTGAAGAATAGAGTTCGTGCGCTGGGAGTCACAATGAATGCCTGCCCTCTCACGATTGCAAGGCAGATCTCGAGAGCTCCCTGCACGTGACTAATATCTATATGCACCAGATCCAAGAAATCCATAATACAAAGCTAATACACAGGGGCCTAATGTTTCGAGTAAGGTCGGGAGACTAGTCATTTTCGGACTAACCTCCACTTATGTATTACTCTAAACTTTGAATAGGACTAGCCCATACAAATATAGGCCCTACCAAACACACAATAATAAGTGGAAAGTATCGGCTTCAAAGTCCATTGGTAAATTGATGAAAGAGTTGCCTAGACACAACTTAAACACATTACAGCTCTACCCAATTAGCTTCGCCAACAAATCTCACAGTATCAAAACGAGCTTGATGTGAGCAAGATCCGAATGATTACGCCCATGCCTCTTTTATTATAACCGCAACCCATTTCCCAATGCCGCTTAGTACACACTCTCAATTCGACCGTTGATGCGTTAAATACGCATATCTACAACAAATCTCTGCTCAGCTGGGTTGGGCTGGAGTACTGAAGGAGGATTGGGACAGATTGCTTGCTCTACCAAAGTCTGTAAAATCACGGCACTCCTCGACCTGACCTTGAGAGAGAGCCCTGCAGAGATAGCAGGTGTTGGCCAGTGTCTCAACTCTGATCTGATTGAGCTGTTGAAGTCGTGTGTAGAGAACGTACCCTCGCTTATCGTGGTTTTTAGCAAACATGATGAACTTGTACTTTGAGGAGGTCCCTGTTCGGGATGAGGATCAACTCCAGCAGAATAGCGAAGACGACATTTGCTTGCAGGAGTTTGACACTAAGGAGGAAGCAATCGCCGCAGAACTTTCTGCCGACTCACAGAAGAAGGACAAGACTGCCTCCAAGACGGAGCAGACGTGGAACCAAGTTTCGCAGAAATCAGATGATTCACAGATACTGCCTGATAAAGGAGCAACGCAAAAAATCTCAATGGATGGAGGGGGGGTTCTTCAGGACCTCAAGTTCGAGTCTTGCAGTCTTGGAAATGCTACGCAATGGTTAGAGACTAGCAGATCCCAAGAATTAATCATTGAGCCTATTGTAGGTACAAGCCAAGCTTCTCTCCCCAAGCCCCGAGGAGGAGCCACATTGGCAACATTTGGTGAAAATAAGGTCGTACTCTTTGGGGGCGCGTCTCGGGACGGCTCGCACTTCGCAGATCTCTGGATAGCTTTGAAAGAGGATCTTCAAAACCCTTCAACCTCGCCCAAAAAACAGATCTGGACAAAACTTACGAAGAATGTCATAGGACGCGGCCCTGAAGCTCGAAGTGGCCATTCTGCAACAGTTATCAACGATAATTGTATGGTCGTCTTCGGTGGCTTGAATGCTACTTTGCAAAAGGTCTATAATGATATTCATATTCTTAAACACGATGAGTCCCAGGATCAATGGACTTGGCTGCAACCCAAATTGCATGGCAGTGCCCCGCAGCGAAGAACTGAGCATTGCGCAATCGCTGTAGGAAACCGTGTTCTAGTTTTTGGAGGCTCGTCTCCTGAAGCTGGTGTTCTTCGCGACATGCATATGTTGACGATTTCTGAGGATGGAGGACGGGCAAAGTGGTCTACTGTTCGAGCTACCGGAACACCGCCACCCGGCCGAGAACTTGCTGCATGTTGTCTTTTACATGCCGGATATCTTAATGAAGGCTCGAACAACAACAATAAGGACAATCAAGATGATGACGAACCAGAGCAGGCCTTTCGTGTGTTCGAGCACTATGGAGAGCATCTTGTCTCAGGATCAGATTTTGCATCATTAACTAGAGTTAATTTTGAGGATGCCCCAGGAATCGCTGCTGACAAAATTGACGAGGCAACAAGCTTGCGTGAAGACGGAAACCGCAAATTCTTGGCGGGAGAGTTTGAGAAGGCTATTGGTTTTTATTCGCAAGGTCTACTTGCCAACCCTCGAGATGCCCTATTATATGGCAACAGGTCAGTATGTCACTTAAAAATAGGGCAGGCACAAAATGCACTTTGTGATGCTCTTGCTGCCGTAAGGCTTAATCCGACTTGGGGCAAAGCATACCTTCGAGAAGCACAATCATTAATGGCCCTTGGTCGTTTTGAAGAGGCCCAAGCACCGTTGCAGAGCGCCGTAGAGCTAGCTTCATCTGAGAGGGAGCGTGAAAGTATGATGCGAATGAGTCATGAATTATGCAGGGACCACATTAGGCCCAATCAGATGTCGGAATCTCTTTTGACGCTTTTGAATGGCCAATCAGATCTACGAGGTCCGTTTTTCTGCATCCATGGAGGACGCGGTGCGGATGGTGTATTGCGTGACCTTTGCTTATTTCATTTGCAGACTAGTAGTTGGTTGCAACCTACGCAAGATACACCTCTTCCTAGATGTGGCCATTCCATGTCGCTCGCACAAAGTGATGCGAGCGAACAGCTTTTCATCTACGGTGGATGGGATGGAGGTGTTGACGTATTCGCCTCTGGCGCTTTGTTCGATTCTGCCACGTGCAAGTGGACTGACCTAAAGTCAAAATCTGCAATTTCGGAACGCTTTTCACACGCGATGTGCAAACTGCCAGCGAACGGGCAGAGTAAGAACAACGGATCTTCGGAGTGGCTTGTGTTTGGCGGAGTGAGTTTCAAGTGTGATCATGCGGACTCCCTTCTACTCCGGCTTGACATGCACGCCCAAGATAACTCAGAACGACAATAGGGTCGATTTGACATCCTAGTATAGGTGCTCTACTTGCATTTATTTGATTTGAATCTCCTTGTTATTCGATCTAAAATTGTAGGCTTGCTATCTATTGTCTTTTAAACATAAATACCACACTACAGCAGTTATATGATATTATAATCAGCACGAAGTCTGCTTTAATAGAGCGTGGCTATGATTTGGTTACAAAAAAAAAATATGGATAAAACATCGGTCTATATATGTATGTATTTACGTGGAGGGAATAAAGATAGAAAAGAAGGGGAGGGAAGGACGCTACGGAACTGAGCTGCTTATACATGACTTGAATTGAATGGAAGGTCTGCTTTCGTTAACAACATGTTTCCTTTCATTTGGTTCTGATTTGTTTGCAAATAAATGGTTTGTTGCAGACTCACGGACCTAGTTAACATTGACGTTTAGTTTATGTTCTTACATAGCCTTTTTAGCATGGTGGGCCTTTGCACGGCGTGCTTCACGAGCACGAGCCACTCCAGCAAGCGCATCCTTGTTTTCTGCACCTTGCCAAGCCCTTGAGAACACCTCACGTTCGTTTTCAAGGCTTTCCTCGATATTGCCATGGTCGTGAGCAAACCCAATCAAGCTCTTAGAGCCACGTACCGCCTCTGGGTACTTGCATTCATAAAAGGGTTTCATGAACCTCAATGCAGCCTCTTCAGCTGTTTCCTTGGGATCCGAGACGCAATTTGCGATGCCAAGGTCCAACAATTCGTGGGCGTTGAGCTTCTGGGCACCACAGAGCACCTGGAGGGCCTTAGTGCGGCCTACCAAGTTTACGAGACGAGTGCCTCCACCCCAGCCAGTGACCAAACCCAGTGTGGTATGCACCATGCGAAAAGTAGCATCATGTTGGAAAACGCGGAAGTCTGTGGACAATGCAAATTCTGTGCCACCACCCATAGCTCCTCCGTCAACAACCGATACTGAGATTTGAGGGAGCGCCCTCAAATCGTGCAAAGTACGCTGCATAAGCCACGACATATCAAGCCCGTCTTGCCTAGAAAAGGATTCCGTGAGAGCTCCGAGATCTGCGCCTGAGCAAAAGTACTTTTCAGCACCTTGCACGAAAAGTGTCGTGGTAGGTTGGAACTCAGGGCTTTCGCGGAGCTTCTTGACGGCATCATGCAGCTCAGCCATCATTTTCCCTGACAGGGCGTTTTTCTTGCTAGGGTTCACCAAAGTTAGCCATGCTTGACGTCCGCTCTTGTCTTTGTGGAGCTCTACACGGCTTCCATCGTCTCCGTGAGGTCTGAGTGTCTCTGCAATCTTAGCCATTTGCTCACGCTCGAGACTTGTTGTCAAAAGACGCTTCGCAGCACCACTCCAAACGGCCTCGCGGCCCGCCAAAATTCCCCCGCGAGCAAGCATTGTGACAAGAAGTTTTCTTCGCACACAGTCTCAACTGATTTGGTTTTGCTGGTACCCAAATAAATCTTCGTACGAGCAAATTGAAAAGTAAATGCAAAAGTCCACCCAAAAAAAAAGCTTCATTTAAATTTTAATAAAACAAAAAAATATAAAAAATTATAACAAAGTTGACGTGCAACGCAGTCGATAGGAATGAAAGGTTGAATAAGCATAGGCCTAATAAGCCCTGCACAACTTGAACTTACGAAAGATGCGTTCCTTACCAAAAGAAATACATTGTACTCGCAACATATGGTACCCAGCTAGCTAGGTATTGGTAGAAGTTTTAGCGGGTTTCTCGTTCTCTTTTTTCTTTTTTCTTTTTTAGATGCGGCTTGAAAGGGAACAAGCCCAGCGGTAGTACGATGGGTCTCTGAAACTTTGATGATAAGGGAGGTGACAAATTCTTCATCAAAACTCCCCGCAAAAACCTTAGGGTTGCTAGCTAGTTGCCACAAAGCCCCGTCTAGCGAATAGATTGGAATGAAGGCGCTTCCACTTGTCGTTTCCTCGCTGAGACTGCAGTTTTCGATGTTCTTCTGTTTCAATATTATTTTCAATCAGTTTTCTATGGCTGCTTTCATTCATTGAGCATGCTCTCGTAACTTTGCTCGAAAAGCTTCAAGACAGGCAAGCATCTCCACCAGAGCCAACAAAGACGCAGGCCATCTTCCGGGGCCACGATCTGTGTTGTCCTTGATTATCAATCGGTTACAATCACAAAAGTTGAGCGAATGTCTTTGTCGTGCTTGGCCACGAAAATCTGTTCTCAAAGCCCGAGGTTAACAGCCTAAGGATTGACTTGCACGTTTGCAGAACGTGAAGCTGCGTCTGTATTGCCAGAGGGCAGTATCCGGGAAGAATGGCTCCGGCGGCAAGCTGCGGTGGCCCATGGGCCGCATTCGACCGTTTAGGTTGCGAAACAAATTTGGAGGAATACGCCATCGCTTTCGAGCCTCTGACTCTTCAGAGAACGATGCTACCTACCTAGGCTCTGGCAACGTGACCAAAGTTGCAGCGGTAGAACCCCCAGATCGGAGACTTTCAGAGGCACCTCCTCAGCTTTGAGCAAGCCTCGGAGATCTTCTCGATTCGACGGGCTAACCTCCTCATGAAAGTTGGCAACCAACCTCGTGCGTGGGCTTGAGTCTTTCGATGGGTCTTAATTCACGGGTTGGTATCTCGTTCTCTTGGATGCATGCATCAATTAGTCGAACAAGACAAGCAAGCAGCAGGTACCCTTGCTCCTCGTGAAGATCATGATGATGGCCATGAACCCAAAATTATTGCTTGAAACAAGCAAAGGCCCCAAAGACATAAGGCGACACCTGAGGAGATCGTAGAAAAGGCGACTGATTCTTGTGCTCGTAGTAGCAGCGAATACGTCACTCGCGCACACAAACAAACAGCATGAAAGGTGGTTCTTGGTATGAATTGACGGTGGGACACTGGCACTCAGACCCTTGTCCGTGCTACAAGCTTTTAAAGAAAAGCATCGTAGGAAGTGTATGCAGATAGCAAGTAGGAACAATGGGTTCCCAGTGAAAGCAGAGAGCGGATCTCGGATACTTAGCACCTAAAGGTCAGCTAGAAGACTTTGACCGCGAATTGCGTTGCTTGGTAGATACCTTTTCAGGAAGCGAGGTCACGACACGAGCACGTTTTCCATTCGATAAAACAATCTCGTCATTGTCGTCGCCATCGCCAAGGTCATAGTTATTGGATGAGGAAGGATCCAAGAACTGATCCCAAATCGACCCACTTGCATTTCCTACACCATCATTTTCATCATCGTTTTCGTCATCGTTTTCAGCAGCCGTTTGGCCGTCGTCGCCAACATACTCGTGGAGATCGCTAGTCGGCCTACTGCAAGAAACCTCGTGCACACGAGAAGAGGGCATTTGCGACCAAGGCCTTTCTCGCGACGAGGACCCGGGGTAGACGGAATGACCATTGGAAGGTCCACTTTCGTAGAAGTCACCATCGAAATGTTCATAGTCTTCATCTTCATGATCTCGGCGGTAGCTTGCTGATGCGAGAGTCTCCTCTCGGACTCGTGCTTCTCTGGCAGCTTGCTCCTTCTCCTCGGCTATCTCAAACCGTTTTCGTGAAAGCCTTTGACACACGAGTCGCATTTCCTTTGCCTTCTCGGATCGTCCGTAAACTCGGCGCACGCTATTTCGTTCTCTGCACATTTTGCAAGCAAATTTGCGCGATTTGAGGTCTTGGATCACTTGAAAAGATTCGCAAGTGCCGCATTGCACCTGTGTATATTGCAAAATATTGGAAATGAGCAGACGTCAGTTGATTGAGTGTCTTCAAAAGGTATTCGTCAATTTCTACTTGAATAAAACTCTTCAGCACGAAGAGATCAATCCAAGCCTCTCGATCATGTGTGCTTTAATGTACATAAAGATAGCAATAGGTAAGTCGAGACAGTGAGAACTCTAGTTTGATCCATTGAGGTCATAGAGCTCGTGATAGGTAAACAATGCAATTCTCTCCAGCAAGACTGAAGATTATCAGTATGGCATTTGTAGATCGTGGGTCATAAAAATGACGGAACTGCTTGGGGTCTAGCATGGCCAAGTTTAAGAACGAACTGCCGCTCTGGTTCGTGGGTTTTACGAATTCTTTCAGGTTCTGGTTGACTTACTACTATGAAAACTGGCATTGTGCAATCTATTCACTACTCGTGGCGTGCTCTTTCCGCTTTGACAATAATGACCTATATGTAGATTGATAGAACTAATGTAGAAATGTTACGATGCTCAGTTGAGCAGAGTTCTTCTCTCTGTCACTTCAACTTCAACGTTTGGGGAGCTGATTGACAGGTATACTTTTTCGTTAGCCACGTGCGAAGCCACAGCAAGGTATAAGCTCTCGACAGATATATATCACGCTAAGTAACTGTGCCCTGACACCAACTTCGCGCCGCCTGCTACAGTTGTGAGACCTGATGAAAGACTGCGACCTCCTTTGCTTGGTTGCCTTTATTTTGGTTTTCTTGAGAAGTTAACCATCGCTGCTTCTTTTTTCTCTTCTTTATGTTGATGAATATTTTAAATATTCTCATAATATCTTAATTAATATTTATTTTATTAAATAAAATAAAACCTTAGCTGCTCCTCAGCTTCGAGATTTTAGTTAAGTTCTTCAATCCAACCTGTGCTGCACAAATTTAGTCTTCTAGACTCCAAAAAAGTGGTTGGCTTGCTTCATCTCTTCAAGTGTATAATACCTGATTCCTGATTAGCCAAAGGGTGGCTTGGAAAGTGGGGGCAAGACAATAATCATAAAATCTTAGGAAGGTATTGTATACTTCGACTTGTAGAGTAAGCTAATCTGTTGTCCTCAGATTTTAAGACTTATTCATGATATCATAAGCCGGACTTGATCTGGATTTCACACCCTTGAAAAGATTAGGGGGACTTGTTTCCTCAGCCACTAACCCAGGTTTTGCGCTTGTGTACTCACTTAAATAAGTAATAGTGCACTTTCGTACCACTTCATTCTGTCTATTTTCTATCCTACAAATGCTTCAGGACTTCAACTATAGTGTGCCAAGGACTCAAACAATGTCTTGTACACATAATTCTTTGGTTGGCGACCCCAGCACTACCATAGTATTTATCTCTTTTCTGCCCATATAGCGCATTCTACTTCGTTTGGGTTAAAATGTATCTTGTGCAAAGCATTACTAAAGTGTCGCCAAACCAATGTGACTTTAATCATGGTGTGCAATGTTACATGCGGTAGACAAGAGTAGCCCAAGATCTTAATGAGTTATTACTAAACTAGCTGGGACTTGATCCATATGAGTTTTAACTAAGCCCGAATAAATTAGAAATAGCAAACTTATAACTCTCAAGGTTCAACAAGACATCATCTTATTGGTGGTCTCACTGAACTCGCTAAACAAAAATGATAATAGGTTTGATTTTCAGGAAGCATGCATATCGATCCCGATTCTTTTGGGTGATATACTCTTGTTACTGTTTACCTCTTCTCTTCTTCTTTTTCACATAATGACTGTGTAAGAAGACAACACGTCTCCCACATTCTGTGGTCACGCCATAAAGAACTCTTCTAGAGAATTCTTACGAGACAAGCTTTAAAATTGTTCTTTTTAAGATATCTAGCTTCTAAAAAATGGGTTCCAAGATCTTTCTTTATATTATCTGAATCTAAACCTAGAGCCTACAATATCAGGTGTTAGCAGAGGTTTGAGTTGCCTTCGTAGAGCATCGGGAAGATCTCTGTTGAGGATATTTTCTTTCCAGTACTTGCGTAAACGCTCCGCGCGCAGCAGTTGCCACGCCCCGCATACTTTCTCATATGTATCAGGAAAATACGGGTTTTCCCCAACTTTTTTGGGGCAAGTTCTCACGTGCCTATGACAAGCATCACTATCCTCTGAACTATACTCCAGACACCAAGCGCAAAAACGATGTCCGCATCCAGCCCTCTCACAGTATAAGGCACAACATCCATCAAATCCATCAAAGCAGGCACCACAGTTTGGACAACATGTATTCAGGATTTTCTCTTGAATATGTTTTAGATGCCTCTCTACATCACTGTCCAGTCCACCTTTCTTTAGAAATTCTGACGTGAGCTTCTCAATCTTCTCTTTGTTCTGGGATGTTGCTTTTATTTCTGCTGTCATTTGTGCAATCTGCAAAAGGTGCTTCAATGCAGTTGGCGCAACACGAGTAATCTCTTGGCCCGAGATTCTTCCATCACAGTCACGATTCATACACTTCATCGTTCCATCGGCGTCCACAGTTACATAAGTTTGTGGTTTTGCAGCCGCTTCTACTGAATCTGCAACACAATCCCGGCAAATAAAGTGCCCCCTCTCACAGCTTGTGCCTTCGGAAAGCGGCTTTCTCTCCCGGCACACAAGACATTGCCCTACAGGAACATCAGGAACTCCAAAGGCTTCATGCTGAAGTACTTCGCGAGCGCTTGGACGTTGACCAGGGTCTGGTGATGTTAGAGCATCAATAAGCGCCTGCATTGCATCAGTTGGCTCAGGATACAGCTCCTTTAAAACTATACCCACAGAGAACATATCCATTGCTGTTTCGAACTTCCTTACAGGTCCACTCCGCAACTCCGGGGCAATGTACCGAGGTGTGGCTTGAAGAGACGTGTTGGTTGCGGTGCAATTCGCTTGTTTGATACCATCGAAATCACCTAGCAATGGTGTTTCGTTACTTGTAAGGAAGATGTTCTCAGGCTTGATGTCACAGTGTACGATACCATGAGCATGCAAGTCTGCAACCCCAATAAGTAAACCTGTGGCAAGACGATCGCGCATGGCTTTATTTTGGTGAGGGTGATCCTTAATCCATTTGGCTAAGTCGCCTTGCTCGTAGAAAGGCATGAGAATACACCCACGTGATAAACCATGCGATGAGTCTACAAAAGCACCAATGAGATGGATCACGTGTTGAGACACCACGTTTCCCAAATTAGCGACTTGTCTGTAAAACGTTTTGGACTGACTTGAATCAGCGAGCTGAAATTGCTTTAAGACCAGAATTTTTGCAGCGTTGTCCAGCACCATTTGTACTGTCTTGCCTCCCCTGGAAGCAAGTGGCTCTCCAACAGGCTGAAAGTCCTGAATGCTGATATTTGCCAACAAGAGATCTGAGCGCGCCACATCCAGAAGACCTTCAGAAGTTAAACGAAGATTTTCTAAACAAACTTTATCCTTAAGTAACTCTGGATAATGTTCTTGGGCATGTTGCAGAAATTCAGCAAGCTTATGACGAAGAACTTTACTTAGCTCGACAGGATCACCTTCGGCAAGAATACGTTCGTGATCTTCAATTTCACCTTTGTAGAAAGCTTTTTTCTTTTCTGTAAACGACGCGTTGAGACTCTCTTTGGCTCTGCGTAAACCATCCTTTGCATTTCGCGATTTCTCAAGATTCTCGTATATCTGCTTGATGCTTGAGACATTCGGTCGATTTGAGCCCAAACGCACGTACTCATGTATCTCATCGATTTCTTTCGGTGAAATTGTACAGGTTGTTTCATCAAACGTTGCGTTTCCGACCGTGCTTTCTATACGATGAAGAGCTGAGCTGATAGCCTGCAGAATCTTTGGCACTTCTTCATTCGATGTATCTACTCTTAAAACCTGTATTTCTTCTTTGAGAGCATTCTGAAGTTCCAACAACTCAGGTTTCAATTCTTCTGCCTTTTCAGGCTGAAAATAGGCAACGGAAAATGCATCACCAAGCCCCAACTGAGTTATCCGCTCCTTGACTCTTTCAACTGCTTGCTTGCTTCGCTGTTCGGAAAGTCGAACCTCTTGATCCAGCCTCAATTTATAGCTTTCAACACACTTGCCAGCCTGAGTAGCAAGCAATTGAAACTGCTGGAAATCATCAGTGCATTCGTGCTGAACGACTGGTGAATCATTTATGCCCAAATGAGTTAACCTGTTACCAAGTTTCACTTTAAATGTGTGGGCAACAGCCTCATCAATTTCATATAGGCCTTCACGCACCCAAGGGTACAGGTGTTGGACGAGCGATCGCAAGGAATTCCTAACTTTGTCTCGCTCCTCAACAAGACAGTGTAAACCCTTTTGAGAGCTGTTGTGATTCTTGCTTTGAATAGCCTCTAAAGAATCCTTTGCACTCTTTACATCCCCAGAAGTTTTTCGCAATTTCATTGGCCCTAACTCTGTAATTCGACCATTGGTTGGATCATAGTAACTGTTCGGAGGGCTTTCGCGAATTTTCCTTTGGAGGTCCTCTAAACGTGCTTTGAGACTTATAATGTCACCGAAAGTGCTCCGTAGCTTCACCTGTCCAACGTACTTTTGGATTCCATGTGCTGAGAACTCCTCAAGCAGCTCAATTTCAGCACGCAGAAAGACTTCTTCAGGCTTATAAAGTTTCATCCGCAACTCTGAGGCTTCCTTGGCAAGCTGTGCAACATTAGCAAAAGTTACGCTGGTTGTATCAAGCAGTCTTTTTCTGCAGGAGTGACCGATGGCAGCAACAGCAAACGAGAAAGTTAGGAACCCATGTTCAGAACAATTAAATAAGACATGGTTGATTGAATCGCCTAAACCTCATCCAACTACACAATGAACTTACACAGCACCTTCACCTAGATCACAAGGCTTTAGCACAGCGTTGACTACACTTTTCTTGTTCCTGGGCTCCAAAGAAGTTGCAGCTGACCTCTCCAGTTTTGAGACACAGGAAGAACTGTCTGAAATATACAGTTTATCTTCAAGACTGTCCACCTTCGCCATCAACTCCTTGGGGATTAAATTTTCACCAAAGTCACACCTACAATACACCAATACAATAATCAGATCATCTGTTAGAAACCATTGTTTGATAGTCTATTAAATAATCTTCGAGACTCTGAGTTTCACAGGGCAAACATGACAATAGCGAGACGAGGCACAGAGCGATAGAGATAATACAATAAATAGAACTTACGAGATTCGCACGGAAGGGCATGATATGTGCAACTTCTCCGCAAGACTCATGGCGACTTCAGCACAAATCTTGTTACCCATAAGGCTGTACACATACCGCTCGTTCATTGTTCACAAGTTCGTCAGTTAATGATCGTTCATGCTCCAGATATACGTCAGTCGCCTGCTATCTACGTCAATCGCATAATCTCTCTTCGCTAATCCATACAAATTGATTCGCATGATTTAATCTCTATGAGCACCTTTTGGCATTTGAGCACCTGGTCATTCGGGAGATCAATTCAAAGTTCATTCGATACAGGAACTTGTCTTTATCCTTGCCCTCTCTTCTTTTGGTTCTACGAAATCAAATATTATTCTCACAACTATACCAAAAATACTTACTCCAATTTTGCAAGCCATTTGCAGCTCTGAAGCGCCTTCGTAAGTAACAAAGTGCCTTCATCACCAATGTGGTTATTCTGAAGACTGTATGCATGGCCCAAATCCGTTGTCAATATATAAAAACGTGTGTCAGTCAACTCTTCTCAATTGCGAACGTTGTGAGCCTCTCCATATCACAACTCCACCTCACATCGTGGTTCGGTTTCATTATAATATACTCCCTACGAATGGGTCAAAATATTCTGCACCTTCACAAAGTTCGGAGCTCAATAGAGCAGGAAACAAGTTGCTTCCCGCTCTAATTCAATCATTGTGTAACACAGCAAGCTAACCGGTGGCATTTTTGCATGCATCTAACGTACCTCAATATGGTCAGGTTTGGACACTGCGCAAGTGCCTTCGCGAGAGCCATCGCACCTTCATCACCAATGTTGTTATTAGCAAGACTGTGTGCATGGCCCAAATCCGTTGTCAAAATATAAAAACGTGTGTCAGTCAACTCTTCTCAATTGCGAACGTGTGTGAGCCTCTCCATATCACAACTCCGCCTCGCATCGTGATTCGGTTTCATTATAATGTACTCCCTATGAATGGATCCAAATATTCTGTACCTTCACAAAGTTCGGAGCTCAATACAGTATAGTTGCTTCTCGTTTTGGTTCAATCGCTCTATAACACAGCAAGTTAATCGGTTGCTTTTTCGCCTGCATCAAACGTACTACAAATCGGTCAGGTTTGTACACTGCTCAAGTGCCTTCGCGAGAGCCACCGCACCTTCATCACCGATCTTGTTATTAGCAAGACTGTGTGCATGGCCCAACGAATATATTAAAACGTGTGTCAGTCAACTCTTCTCAATTGCGAACGTGCTGAGCCTCTCCACATCACAACTCCACCTCACATCGTGGTTCGGTTTCATTATAATGTACTCCCTATGAATAGATCCAAATATTCTGCACCTTCACAAAGTTCGGAGCTCAATACAGTAGAAAACTAGTTGCTTCCCGTTTAAGTTCAATCGCTCTATAACACAGCAAGTTAATCGGTTGCCTTTTCGCTTGCATCAAACGTACTACAAATCGGTCAGGTTTGTACACTGCTCAATTGCCTTCGCGAGAGCCATCGCACCTTCATCACCAATGTTGTTATTAGCAAGACTGTGTGCATGGCCCAAATCCGTTGTCAAAATATAAAAGTTTGTGTCAGTCAACTCTTCTCAATTGCGAACGTTCTGAGCCTCTCCACATCACAACTCCACCTCACATTGTGGTTCGGTTTCATTATAATGTACTCCCTATGAATGGATCCAAATATTCTGCACCTTCACAAAGTTCGGAGCTCAATACAGTATAGTTGCTTCTCGTTTTGGTTCAATCGCTCTATAACACAGCAAGTTAATCGGTTGCTTTTTCGCCTGCATCAAACGTACTACAAATCGGTCAGGTTTGTACACTGCTCAAGTGCCTTCGCGAGAGCCACCGCACCTTCATCACCGATCTTGTTATTAGCAAGACTGTGTGCATGGCCCAACAAATATATTAAAACGTGTGTCAGTCAACTCTTCTCAATTGCGAACGTGCTGAGCCTCTCCACATCACAACTCCACCTCACATCGTGGTTCGGTTTCATTATAATGTACTCCCTATGAATGGATCCAAATATTCTGCACCTTCACAAAGTCCGGAGCTCAATAGATCAGGAAACCAGTTGCTTCCCGCTTTGATTCAATCATTGTGTAACACAGCAAGCTAACCGGTGGCATTTTTGCATGCATCTAACGTACCCCAAAATGGTCAGGTTAGGACACTGCGCAAGTGCCTTCGCGAGATCCATCGCACCTTCATCACCAGTGTTGTTATTCTGAAGACTGTGTGCGGCCCAACGTATATATAAAAACGTGTGTCAGTCAACTCTTCTCAATTGTGAACGTGCTGAGCCTCTCCACATCACAACTCCACCTCACATCGTGGTTCGGTTTCATTATAATGTACTCCCTATGAATGGATCCAAATATTCTGCACCTTCACAAAGTTCGGAGCTCAATACAGTAGAAAACTAGTTGCTTCCCGTTTTAGTTCAATCGCTCTATAACACAGCAAGTTCATCGGTTGCCTTTTCGCTTGCATCAAACGTACTACAAATCGGTCAGGTTTGTACACTGCTCAATTGCCTTCGCGAGAGCCACCGCACCTTCATCACCAATCTTGTTATTAGCAAGACTGTGTGCATGGCCCAACAAATATATTAAAACGTGTGTCAGTCAACTCTTCTCAATTGCGAACGTGCTGAGCCTCTCCATATCACAACTCCACCTCACATCGTGGTTCGGTTTCATATATAATGTACTCCCTATGAATAGATCCAAATATTCTGCACCTTCACAAAGTTCGGATCTCAAAAGAGTAGAAAACTAGTTGCTTCCCGCTCTGATTCAATCATTGTGTAACACAGCAAGCTAACCTGTGGCATTTTTGCATGCATCTAACGTACCTCAATATGGTCAAGTTTGGACACTGCGCAAGTGCCTTCGCGAGAACCATCGCACCTTCATCACCAATGTGGTTATCCTGAAGACTGTGTGCATGGTCCAAATCCGTTGTCAATATATAAAAACGTGTGTCAGTCAACTCTTCTCAATTGCGAACGTGTGTGAGCTTCTCCATATCACAACTCCACCTCACATCGTGATTTGGTTTCATTATAATGTACTCCCTATGAATGGATCCAAATATTCTGCACCTTCACAAAATTCGGAGCTCAATAGAGCAGGAAACAAGTTGCTTCCCGCTTTGATTCAATCATTGTGTAACACAGCAAGCTAACCGGTGGCATTTTTGCATGCATCTAACGTACCCCAAAATGGTCAGGTTAGGACACTGCGCAAGTGCCTTCGCGAGAGCCATCGCACCTTCATCATCAATGTTGTTATTAGCAAGACTGTGTGCATGGCCCAAATCCGTTGTCAAAATATAAAAGTTTGTGTCAGTCAACTCTTCTCAATTGTGAACGTTTGTGAGCCTTTCAATATCACTACTCCGCCTCACATCGTGATTCGGTTTCATTATAATGTACTCCCTATGAATGGATCCAATTATTCTGCACCTTCACAAAGTTCGGAGCTCAATACAGTAGAAAACTAGTTGCTTCCCGTTTTGGTTCAATCGCTCTATAACACAGCAAGTTAATCGGTTGCCTTTTCGCTTGCATCAAACGTACTACAAATCGGTCAGGTTTGTACACTGCGCAAGTGCCTTCGCGAGAGCCATCGCACCTTCATCACCGATCTTGTTATTAGCAAGACTGTGTGCATGGCCCAACAAATATATTAAAACGTGTGTCAGTCAACTCTTCTCAATTGCGAACGTTCTGAGCCTCTCCATATCACAACTCCACCTCACATCGTGGTTCGGTTTCATATATAATGTACTCCCTATGAATAGATCCAAATATTCTGCACCTTCACAAAGTTCGGAGCTGAATAGATCAGGAAACTAGTTGTTCCCGCTTTGATTCAATCACTGTATAACACAGCAACCTAACCGGTTGCCTTATCGCTTGTATCAAACGTACTACAAATTGGTCAGGTTTGTACACTGCTCAAGTGCCTTCGCGAGAGCCACCGCACCTTCATCACCGATCTTGTTATTAGCAAGACTGTGTGCATGGCCCAACGAATATATTAAAACGTGTGTCAGTCAACTCTTCTCAATTGCGAACGTGGGTGAGCCTCTCCATATCACAACTCCACCTCACATCGTGGTTCGGTTTCATTATAATGTACTCCCTATGAATGGATCCAAATATTCTGCACCTTCACAAAGTTCGGAGCTCAATAGAACAGGAAACAAGTTGCTTCCCGCTCTGATTCAGTCATTGTGTAACACAGCAAGCTAACCGGTGGCATTTTTGCATGCATCTAACGTACCTCAATATGGTCAGGTTTGGACACTGCGCAAGTGCCTTCGCGAGAGCCATCGCACCTTCATCACCAATCTTGTTATTACCAAGACTGCGTGCATGGTCCAAATTGGTTGTCAATATATAAAAATGTGTGTCAGTCAATGTGTGTGAGCCTCTCCATATCACAACTCCACCTCACATCGTGATTCGGTTTCATTATAATGTACTCCCTATGAATGGATCTAAATATTCTGCACCTTCACAAAATTCGGAGCTCAATAGAGCAGGAAACTAGTTGTTCCCGCTGTGATTCAATCACTGTATAACACAGCAACCTAACCGGTTGCCTTATCGCTTGTATCAAACGTACTACAAATTGGTCAGGTTTGTACACTGCTCAAGTGCCTTCGCGAGAGCCACCGCACCTTCATCACCAATCTTGTTATTAGCAAGACTGTGTGCATGGCCCAACGAATATATTAAAACGTGTGTCAGTCAACTCTTCTCAATTGCGAACGTGGGTGAGCCTCTCCATATCACAACTCCACCTCACATCGTGGTTCGGTTTCATTATAATGTACTCCCTATGAATAGATCCAAATATTCTGCACCTTCACAAAGTTCGGAGCTCAATAGAACAGGAAACAAGTTGCTTCCCGCTCTGATTCAGTCATTGTGTAACACAGCAAGCTAACCGGTGGCATTTTTGCATGCATCTAACGTACCTCAATATGGTCAGGTTTGGACACTGCGCAAGTGCCTTCGCGAGAGCCATCGCACCTTCATCACCAATCTTGTTATTACCAAGACTGCGTGCATGGTCCAAATTGGTTGTCAATATATAAAAATGTGTGTCAGTCAATGTGTGTGAGCCTCTCCATATCACAACTCCACCTCACATCGTGATTCGGTTTCATTATAATGTACTCCCTATGAATGGATCCAATTATTCTGCACCTTCACAAAGTTCGGAGCTCAATAGAGCAGGAAACAAGTTGCTTCCCGCTCTAATTCAATCATTGTGTAACACAGCAAGCTAACCGGTGGCATTTTTGCATGCATCTAACGTACTCCAAAATGGTCAGTTTAGGACACTGCGCAAGTGCCTTCGCGAGAGCCACCGCACCTTCATCACCAATCTTGTTATTAGCAAGACTGTGTGCATGGTCCAAATCCGTTGTCAATATATAAAAACGTGTGTCAGTCAACTCTTCTCAATTGCGAACGTGTGTGAGCCTCTCCATATCACAACTCCACCTCACATCGTGATTTGGTTTCATTATAATGTACTCCCTATGAATGGATCTAAATATTCTGCACCTTCACAAAATTCGGAGCTCAATAGAGCAGGAGACAAGTTGCTTCCCGCTTTGATTCAATCATTGTGTAACACAGCAAGCTAACCGGTGGTCTTTTTGCATGCATCTAACGTACCCCAAAATGGTCAGTTTAGGACACTGCTCAAGTGCCTTCGCGAGAGCCATCGCACCTTCATCACCAATGTTGTTATTCTGAAGACTGTGTGAATGACCCAAATCCGTTGTCAATATATAAAAACGTGTGTCAGTCAACTCTTCTCAATTGCGAACGTGTGCGAGCCTCTCCATATCACAATTCCACCTCACATCGTGATTTGGTTTCATTATAATGTACTCCCTATGAATGGATCCAAATATTCTGCACCTTCACAAAGTTCGGAGCTCAATAGAGCAGGAAACAAGTTGCTTCCCGCTCTAATTCAATCATTGTGTAACACAGCAAGCTAACCGGTGGCATTTTTGCATGCATCTAACGTACTCCAAAATGGTCAGTTTAGGACACTGCGCAAGTGCCTTCGCGAGAGCCATCGCACCTTCATCACCAATGTTGTTATTCTGAAGACTGTGTGAATGACCCAAATCCGTTGTCAATATATAAAAACGTGTGTCAGTCAACTCTTCTCAATTGCGAACGTGTGCGAGCCTCTCCATATCACAACTCCACCTCACATCGTGATTCGGTTTCATTATAATATACTCCCTATGAATGGATCTAAATATTCTGGACCTTCACAAAGTTCGGAGCTCAATAGAGTGGAAAACTAGTTGCTTCCCGCTCTGATTCAGTCATTGTGTAACACAGCAAGCTAACCGGTGGCCTTTTTGCATGCATCTAACGTACCTCAATATGGTCAGGTTTGGACTCTGCGCAAGTGCCTTCGCGAGAGCCACCGCACCTTCATCACCAATGTTGTTATTCTGAAGGCTGTGTGCATGGCCCAAATTCGTTGTCAACATATATGTCAGTAGTTGAAAGCTTATAAAAATCTGGGAATAGTGTTCAAACAACTGTTCTTTTGCATGCATCGTTCCTTGTTATTTGTTCGCATCAATTTCATTGAAAACGATCATTCTGATATTTTTGATGTTGTGTAATTGCGTGGTTCGAGATTTGGGTGAGGAAAATATAACATCTTGCGGACTTAATTCCGACTTCTTCTTTTCCCAACAAAATTATCAATACAAGAACTGTGCACGTGTACACAGTAAAACGTACAGTAAACTGGTAAGATTCTTGCAGCACTTTACGCTCCTGGTGATGGCCATTACGCCTTCATCACCGATGTCATTACTCGAAAGACTATGTATGTGGTTTAGACATAAGTCAGTTAATTGCTGTTCATGTTGATCACTCGTATGCCACGAAATGGCATTGGTTCAATTGATCATGACTTGACATGATCTATCTGAATGATTGGAAATAACATCGTTTTCGTGTATGGAAGTTTTTCTAATTTTGCATCAAATATTTGATAATTCTCCTTCTAAATAGTTATTTTGTCGCTAACTCTGTCCTTTCTTCTTTCTTCTTTCAGCTGTTTTTCAATGAAACTTACTTGATTTTTCTTAGACTCTTGCAGCCTTTGAGCGCTTTTGCAATTGCCTTAACGTCTTTGTCACTAATATTCTTCCCCGAAAGTCTGTGCTTGTCGCATGAAAGAAATAGTTCAGTTAACAAAATTGCTTTGGAAATAATGAAGCACGCATGCCTCGATCCGGGTTCTCTATATGGTGCTACAAACTTACTCGACGTCCGTAGTGTCGCTGTTGATGGCCTCGACACTTTCAGCCTTGGCCATTTTGTTGCGGATCTTACTTTAAGCAAGCTCGCTTTCACAGTCTATATCGGTGCTCTGCTTCGCCGCTCTCAAGTTGAGCGAGCTTGCTGTGCTGGACAGGAGCTGAGGCGTGTACTAACCCCGCGCGACTCGCAAGTGGTCTTGTAAAACGCGCTAGTGCTCGTACGTAGGGCAGTGCTCTAGCCTTCGTCCGTCTTCGCCTCACTTCGTTGATCGCGCGTGGATCGACTGAAGATACAGCTTTGCAGTTATTGGAGATTGCATTTTACTACTATGGTAGTAGGTCCCTATTACCCGTACAGCTACCTGATTTCTTTATACAGGTTATTACCAGTACCTAGTAGGTAAATCAATCAATAAATCAATCATGATGTTCAATTCTATCCGCATGAACAGGAGGTATAAAAAGCACTCTCAGACACAGTGAGTGATTGTTTTGAACTTTACACACCTTGGAGCTGAGAGATTCAACCTCATTTTGACTTGTGACTCGTGAGAGGGTGTCAGAGACTGCTCCTTAAAATACTTTAGCTAGGGTAAATACTCAAGCTGAAGGAATTGCTCATCTCCCAAGATCGCTCCCTGATCTTTAGAAACCCTGATTACATTACCCAGTCTATTAAAGAAAAGGATAAGCCCATTTAAAATAAATAAATAAATAAATAAATAAATAAATATAAATAAATATAAATAAATATAAATTGAAATCTTCGTTGGCTGGCAAAGAGATATTTCTTACTATCAGTTGCGTAGCTATCTATACCCTGCGATAATAGAGACGCTATCCGAGAAGATTACCCAGCATGGCATGAATTGTTCAATCCTTTGGGCCGTTTTGGTTTCGTGAGAGCTATGAAACCCAGGTTATTTTAGTTGCGTCTCCCAGCAGTGCCCTTGAATCTCATAGCGCGAGGTGTAACGGCTGCAATTAGAAAGTTTCATGAACATAATATACCCATGTATAGATAGGCATACAAATACATTATTAATTAATTATATTAGGTCCAGGTATAAAGATTTTTTAATTTTTTTTAATATCATTTTGTTTTTAAATTAATGCATTCACTAAAACGAAAATGAAAACGAAAAAATATATCATTATGATTATTACGCTACTCATTTTTACTATTGTTATTTCAAGTTTAATGAAAAACATTTTAAAATCAAAAATGATGCTTCCAGCGGCGAATTCAATTGTTGTAACGGCAGCAACTTTTTTTGTTTTTCAAGGGAAGACATCCTTCAAAGGGTGCTTTGACCAACCAACTACTTCAATATAAACTCGAGAATATGTTCTCAGATGGACGGATCGGTGCCGAACTGGCGAACGTCCCGACTTGGAGTTCATTTCGCTTGAAGAACGACTGAGACTATTAAGTGCTGCGCTCCAAAGGGTATTCTGTTCTACGTCATCGAATAAAAGCTCAATGCAATTTGCAACGAAAGCCCATTCTTTGTAATAGGGTACAGTCCTTTTGATCGAGGTTTTGAGATGTGGCGGACACAGTGCTAATTGGAATTGGCTCTCCGATTATTTTAGACGCTCGGCTGTTGTGACCTTTGACCCAGTCATCCTCGCAGGCAAATCCACGCCACTAATCACAAAGGACCAGCCAATGGCGAGTGCATCACTGGGATAAATCTCACCAAGAGTGCCTGATTCTTTGCCGATGCGTGTCTCAGGTCAGCAACAGAGCAGCAACTCAGGCATCCATGGCCTCAGCCATCACCCGCTCCCCAACTTAAGTGAAGGCTTTGTGCGCACGATCTAGGATCGTTCTTCGCTCTACTCCATCACCCAATTTCTGGCAGCGCTGTCTGTGATCGTTCCGCACCCTCGGCTGCGTCTTTGCTTGCCTTGCTTTTCTGCAGCAGCTGCTTTCAAGCTGTCTTCGATGCAAGAGCCGCCATCAGCATCGTCAATTAAATGAGATGACCAATGACGATGGTGTACCTACGCAGCTCCTATAGTATCTTGTAGGTGATGGTTACCTAGTTGTTGAAGAACTCCTATGCAGTGGCTGAGAAGGCGACGACGACGATAAGATTGAGCAGAAAGTCTCCATTCACCTCTAAAAGGCTGCAAATCCCGCAACAGGCTCGAGGTTCGCAACTTGGTTTGGATGCAGGCCGCTGCTCGAAGATCTAGCAAGATGGTGGTGACATTTGTGACAGGAAATGCCAAGAAACTTGAGGAGGTGCAGGCCATCGTAGGCACTGCTCTGGAGCTGCGCAATGAGAAGCTGGACTTGCCGGAGTTGCAAGGCGAGCCTGAAGACGTGGTGAAGGAGAAGTGCAGGCTTGCCCAGGACAAAATTGGAGGCCCTGTGATCGTTGAAGACACCAGCTTGTGCTTCAATGCGCTTGGAGGTCTTCCTGGCGTCTACATCAAGTGGTTTCTCGAAAAGACTGGCCATGAGGGTCTCAACAATTTGCTTGCAGCCTACGAAGACAAGTCTGCTTATGCGCAGTGTATTTTCGCATACAGCGCTGGTCCCAATGCCGAGGTGAAGACCTTTGTGGGTCGCACCAGCGGCAAGATCGTGCCGGCCCGTGGACCTACTGACTTTGGCTGGGACCCCGTCTTTCAGCCTGATGGCTATGAAGAGACTTATGCGGAGATGGACAAGGCAGAGAAAAACAAGATTTCGCACCGCTTCAAGGCCCTCGAGGGGCTTAAGGCTTACTTCGCCGAGAACAAGGAAGCGTAAGTTCGTTGGAGACTGAATCGTCACAAATCTTTGTACCTTGTAGCCATTTTTCGCACATGGCTTATTCCGGGCTCGGCATTTCAAGTGTCTTGTACGAAAACTCAAAAAGCTTAAAGATGAGAAAATTTTATTCCATTTGGTGTTGCAAAGTACGACACTGTTCCAAATTGTAGACCTAAGGAGATATGTTTATTTTTTTTGCAATAAACGAAGAAAGTTGATCCTTTGAGTAGAATTGATTCAAATCCACTACTCCATGCTTTATTTTTTGGGTTCTACAAACATTATAATATGAATGGTCTAATGGTATGTAAGTAAGCAAGGGATGCAGCTACATGGACTATGGAAAGCCCCCCCCAAAAAGGGCACAACCCTGTAAAAGATTTCAAGATCATTTTGAAAACCAAATATTGAAAATAAAAATACTAATCATCTCCTCCATAACCTTTTCTTGATAAATTCTAATAACCCAATTGAGTTTCTCCTCAAGCATTGGATTTAATATACATAATGACTCGAAGAATGCGGAAGCGCGCCTGTATCTCCTGGAATCTACGTTCTTGTGTCAGCTGCTTCTTTATGCAACTCCAAATGCGGTCACTACGCTTTGGCCTAAGCTCGTGGGTCTGTAAAAGAATCACTCGATCATCTGCAGGGGTCCAGCGTTGCGAATTCGTAGGCTCAGCACCGATTGCCCGAATCAATTGTTTAGTTTCAGGTAACTGTTTAACGATACTTCGATACACATCAACCAAAAGTGTAGGTCCGCGATGAGGAAGATATTTTTCACTGAGTTCGTCAAACTGTTCTCCCACAAGTGCAAGACCAGTAGCTAAACGATCCAGCTCCCCTTTTGTCAGCCATTCCGCAGCTGGGGCTTCCTTACGGCTCATTTTTAGGTGCCAGATATGAGATGCTGATGATGTAGTTGCATCGGAATCATGCTCATCACTACCAACATCGGTGGGAGCAATGAAAGCAGAATTAGATGGCATTGCATCTAGTTTTCTTCTCTTGTTCGTAGGTTCAACGTATGAGTCCTGTTTATCCATGCTCCGTTGTTCCTGCTGTTGCTGCTGCTTCTTTTGCACACGCTGCCTTTTTTGATGGTTATGTACGCGATGGTCAAGCTGAAAGCTCTTTTTACCGGGTAAATATACTTCAGTAATCTGCTCCCATGCATTGCGACCAAAACGCGCCATGCCTCTTGCAAGAAGTTCGTCCTCAGCCGCCGTGAATAGGAGACGTCCATTTCGAGCACGTGTATAACCATTCGGTTTCCCTTGTCGCTGCAGGGCTTTATAGAGTTCATTGGCTCCGAGAGTCTGCCAAAGGCGGGGAGCGTTCAATTCGGCTCGTTGAAGTTCCTGTTCAATTGCTTCGTTATTTTCTACATGATCCTCTCGAAGTCCTACGTACTTACATAAAGAGGACGCTCCATTCTGCAACCGCTTTGAGCCAAGGTTCGCAACTAATGCCCTATGTACCTGCAAAAGGTCATTAGTTCGAAGGGATAGGTCTTCTGAAAACGGCCCACGTTTGATCATTTCCGGTGCATGCGCGATAGTCTTATTCGTACTTTGTTGTTCACATTGAGACTTCTTGGCAACAGTGACAGGGCCAGACTCTTCTGAGACTGTCGTCGACTGCTGAATATTTCTTGGTCTAAAATCCTGCACTTGCTTTGTTCTACTATTTATTGGACCTGTAAAACTCGTGTTTGGCTTTAGCGATGTAGAGGATGCATTCATTGCACCCTGGCTGGAGGAATATACGTGTGAAGGTTGGGAAGCGATTGACGCTAAGGATACATTACTCAGTATAGAATCCATTGAATCATTTGTCCCAATGAGAATTTCATCAAGAGCTTCGAAACGTGGCCGTGTTGCAGCTTCCATCGCAGATACATTTAAGATCGAGCTGCTAGACTGCGATGCGTTTAAAGCACCGGTTGGTGATGCAGGAAAACTAATATCTAACGAAGGGGGGTTTGGTGGGTTTGTTGTATTTTCTACCTGGTGACGCGACCCCTGGGCAGGATGCATTCGGGGATTCCTTTGGGTGATGGAGGAAGAAGAAGAAGAAGAAGAAGAAGAAGATGAAGGACGGGCAATAAGTGAATCGTCGAGGGCTAGTGTTCCACGAAGAAACTCTACATACAAGGCTCTACTTTCATCCATTACACTCTTTGGCTTTGGAGTAATCAAGGCATCGTCTCCGAGAATCCGACTTGCTTCAAGCTTTTGTAAAACTAGGTCGTCGGCCTCGATATCCTCGAGTTCTTTATCAGCGAGAGATAAATGAGCTCGAGTTCGTGAAGCGATAGTAGACCCGGGGACCCTTTGCCTTCGTGCCGGAGCCCGAGGTGTTCTAGGGGCAGCCTGAGCTCCTTTAATGTCTGGTATATATTCGTCATCATCCTCATCGTCATCATCGAAGAGATCGTCCATGGATATTGTGTTGCTATTCATGGACGTTTGCACATCGTGGAGGGAAGCTGTGGGGTTTTCTTTGCGACCCGATTTTGAGCTCCGCAGTGTAGGCGTGGAGCCAAGAGTAACAGTGGTACCAGCTGCAGAAGCGGTTGGTGTGGTAATATCTTGTGCACGAGGGTCGGTGGCTCGAAGGGTCTGCCTTACAAACTTATTATACAGTGTTTGGTCTGCATCTTCATGCGTGTCATCAATCAAACCTTCTAGCAGTTGCTCCATCATCTCATCATTTACACCTAGGTCCTCAAGGTTTTTGTCTTGTAGCGAAAAATTTGCTCGAGTTCGTCTATAAATGAGGTCAGAACCTTCTGACGGTGTTGGGCTTTGTACTGATCGAGTTGGATCTACAGACCTCCGTGCTCGTGATTTTCGCTTTCTACCGGGAGACTTTGACAATCGCGCCGAACGTCTTCTTTCCTTGCTGTTGTCGTCTTGATTATCGACATCGTCATGGTCATGGTCATCGTTGTCCTCATCGTCATCATCCTCATCATCGTCGTCGTCTTCATCATCGTCATCCTCATCGTCATCTACATACTCCTCATCTTCTTGATCATCATCCTCCAAAAATTGCTTGTCTTTAAGTTGAAGACCTGTCTCATTACCTCCAGCTGTGTACATGTCATCGCCAACACTGTTCTTGCTGTGATTTTGATTCAGGTCTGCAGTCTCTACATCTCTCACAGCCTGAGCCTGTGCAGGTCTTGGAGATCTTGCCATTTTCTATAAGTTCGAGACTCTATAATGCCGAATCTTTGCTTCTTGACGGTCCTGCAAGCCTTGTGGCTCTCGTTGTTGCGCTCTCGACGACTTGCGCCAGTTGCTTCAACTAAACGACTCGAACTCACCCAGGGATCTTGAACCTCAAACCAGGTCCTTGCATAGATTCTGCACACGTGTCTCAAATGCTCTGGATTCCTCGTTGCGTCCTTGCCAGCACAGATTGCCTTTGTCCTTGACTTTGCTTACTCTCGCACAACGCAACTCTCAACTGCGACCTTTGAGGCATGCTTAACTTCATTCTTTCCCATGGTTTCTTTCTTTATGCATGAAGTCTTTTCCCCTTAAGTCTACTCTACCCCCCAAACTCACTGTTCTGTTCCAAAATTTGTAGATTGGTGCATAGCAAGTTGCTAATCAGGTACTAATAGGATGGTCGTCCTGTTAGAGAATACAAAATGGAGGACTTCATATATTTTACAAAGCCGAGATGCGATTCCTGTGCCGCACCAAAGTCTTCAGAGTCGATATATTCCCATTTAAAGAATGAACATGTAGAAGAGTTTCAGCAGGTCAAGGTCATGTGCTTCAATTTGGCTTTGGTCTTTGTTCGTGTACTGAGCTTGCTAGTATCGCTCTCAAGTTTGTACTGAATTGGGGTTGAGCACAGAGGGTTATCTCTTGAAGAGTGCTGAAAGGCCTCATAAGTCAGTAACTACACGGAGATAGTCGAAGTCTTTCGAGGTTGCTGAAGAGTTTGGCGGAGGTTCTGGTGGGAATAGGTTTGCGTGAGCTTAAGTTCCTCCTAAAACTCCCTTTTTAGTATGGGTTCAATTTGGAGGTCGTTAGTGACTTAGCTCTCAACGAAATAATGCTGTCGGAACTCTTAAGCGATTTAAAGAACTTAACGACAAATATTGTAGGTCACGACTCGGATCCCTCATTTTGATGGTGTGACAGAATTATTACTGCAGAGCACGAGGGTCGATTGGCATGCGATATTGTTGACGATGGCCCACTCCTGGAGACGGACATGGCGCAGTGTTCTTAGGTAGTATTAGTAGTGTCCAGCTACTCCTAACTAATCTAAAATGTAGCGATAGAGAAAGGACGAGACAAACTCCTTTGCAAGCAGCTAGGCGTTTCATACGCAGAATTGTGCCGCCTGCAGGAGTTTGGAGCACACACGCATAGCCTGGCCAGACCCCCTAATGTTTTTATGATTGATTGCGTTATTATAGTCAATAGTATGAATACAATTCGAAAAGATTACACTTTCAGGTGCATTTGGCCACCCTCAGTTTGGCAAAAATGGCAATTTAATCCAGTTCATTTGAAGGATCATGAGGCCATCTTGTGAGAGAGCCCATGGTAAGGGGATGTAGAAAAGGTACTTTGATTCAGCCTCCATTCTGCGTCTGGATAGCACGTGTGATGTTCATAAAGAGCTGGCACAGTGCGGGGTGCATTAGAATTTGACCCAATCTATGCTAGCTGGTACATGTACAGAACCTAAAAGATCATAAACCCTGGTTCAAACACAAGCCTGGAGCGTGGGAGGGCAAGCAAATCCGTAAAAGGAAAGCAACGACGTCGACTTGAAGAGGACGAGGAGATTGCAGTGTCTTCAGCCTCCCAAAGAATGAAGTCTTGTCCCTGCAATACAGCGCGTTCAGCTTTTCTAGCTATATCAGCTGTGACAGTGGCCTTGCTTAACACAGCATCAGCTCTGCACATAGTACAAGTGCTACCACTAACTGGAGAAAATGCACGAATTGGGGAATACTATCTACATGGTTATGGCATGTACTTTGATGAGATTGGGAACAAAGTAAGCTGGGGAAGCTCACAAATTACCCTGAGCTCAAGCAATTTAGTTCTTCTCGATAGTGAGTCTCGCGCATCTATTGGGGCTGCAAGACTTGATACAGAATTGACAACACTCTTAGTCTCCGACCCAGACGTTTTTATACTTGGAGGCTATGACACCGCTGAGGTTGCTGCTCTAATAGAAATTGCAAATAAGCATCAGGTACCGTACATCAATGCTGGAAGTGCGACTGCAGGTATATACAAGACAAGCAGCGCGAATCCTGGTGAAGGAAAAAACGATGGACGTTGGGCATTCGGTCTTTTGTCGTCTGTAAAGCGCATGACTGATTCCATTCTCAACTTAATGCAAAGCCTAATGGATGAAGGGCACTTGCAGAAGCCTTGCAATATTGCCTTGCTATGGGAAAACTCCTCGGAGGGGGAGGCATTTCGCCAAGAGATAGCCTCGTATGCGTTACGAAAACCAAACTACTTTCAAATTTACTATGCGTCTGATTTCCCATACCCGCTGGATGACTCAGATCCAGACATTCTTCAGCATCTTGAGACAGACTTAGAGCGTGTGTGGAATAAGACTTCAGACCATCAGGATAACACTTGCCACGCTTTACTTGTAGATGCTCACTCAAATGAATTTCGTGTTTTTCTCGACACATTAGCATCTACAGCAATGACTTTCGACTTTGCCAGCTTTGGAGCCAGGGGAGTAGAGATTGAGGACGTAAATGCTCTTGATCATCCCGAGTATGTAAATGGTCTCATTGCAGCGCAATGGTGGAGTATAACACAAAATTCAAAGGTGTCGCGAGATTGGGCGCAGCGTTGGAGACTATACGAGGCCTATGCTTGGGCAGACTCCTTGCAGGTGATTGATGACGCCATTGCAACAACTTTGGCGAGCTCGGGGGCGTCTGCTTCATCAACAGCAATGTTTAGTATGCCCAGCGAACAACTTGATGCAGAGTGGTACGCAGCTTTGGCTTACGAAAGTGCAAGAGTTCTTATAGAGTCAATGCAAAGTGCTAGTGTAACAACCAGAAAATCTGTGCGGAGTTACATGCAAGCCACCACTTTTACAGATCGTATTTTGCCCGGAGGAAGTCTCAGTTTTGATGAAAATGGTCAAGCTGAATATGAAATGACTCTAGTACAAGCACACGTAGAATATGAGGATAACGATAGAACACATACCCACTCTGAGGAGACTGACATGACATTACATAACTTATACCCTCTTGATGAGAAAACTGGAAGCTTCGTCAACTATACAAATTTCGGTCAAGACTTAACAACTTGCACCATAGACGATTTTGTACAAGGATGGGCACACGAGTGCGATGGGGACTGGCGAAGAGTTACCTTTTATTGGTCTGATCGTGAAGGTAGAGCATGCATGGATCCTGATATTCCTTGTGGATGTGATAACTCGGTAGTACAACTGGAGTTACCCACGACTTCGAGATTAGAATGTCCGTATGTCCCATACAACTCAATTACGGGCAAAGTTATTATAAGCTTGACAAGCATTGGAGGAATTGTCTGCTATGTATTCCTCTTTGTTGTTCTGAGACATTACTCAAACGTTGCAATAAAAGCAGGGCAACGAGAATTTCTTGTGGTTATGTGTTTTGCGGGTATTTGGTGCAACATTGCTGCGATGTCTTTTCTAGGTCCCAACAGAACAAATAAGTGCAGAACTCGGGTAATTCATCTTGCGTTGAGTATTACGCTTCTCGTTGGCGCACTCACTGTCAAGGTGTACCGTATTTGGAGGATTTGGAATAATTCTACAATGAAGCGGATCTCTGTTACCGCTCAGTACATGTTTAAGGTTCTTGCGTTAATCATGTTTGGCATGGTGCTCATCATTACTATCTGGTATGCCGTGGATGCTCCTAAGGCCGTTGAAGCGGCTTTTGTTGGCAACGACAAGCATTTGTATCAAATTCCTGGTTATTCGGTTGATTTTAGTGCCAATATTTGCGTTTACTTTGGAGCAGGGGACATTTTGCGTGCTGCTGAGGCTAGCGGTGTAGTGGAAATACATAATGGCTATGTGGTTTTTCCTGTTTTCGCTGTGTCATATGTAATCGTGATCTTGCTCTTTACAACATTTCTTTCTTATCAAGGTCGTGATAGTGATGCAAAGTACATGGAAAGTCGGAGCATTATGTTTGCAAGCTATGTGGCAACGTCTATAATTGTCCTTACTATGATTTTGGTGGCTGGTGTCCCTATGGAAATCAAGTCACAGACGTTTTTAGTGTCTGCCACCCTTGTATTCACATCATTGGTACTAATTATGCTTGTCATCGGCCCAAAGATATACTATGTTACTGTTCCTGAGCTGCAGAGTGTTTCACGTGTGGTGAAACAGAAATTGGGTAGTGGATCTAGGCAGACATCGAACCCTGAACCTACGTCGACTGCTCGAAAGACGGGTGGTACCCGCACAAATGAAGCTTCAAACCTCACTTCGGATAACCATATGCTCACACGCAACACTCGCACGATGGCGAACCCCACTACTCGCAATGGTACCTCTCAGAGCCGGGTGGTCACATTCGATGACGAGGACGATTTAGAGGACGAGATTGTGGCTGATGATGCAGCAGAGGTGTCTATTGAGGATGTTGAATCTACACCTGCACCTCTCACCAAGAACATTAGCATGGATCTTGCTTAGTTTCCTCGCTAATGAAGGTTGTGCTGACATGTTCGAATTTCGTAAACAAGTAAATAAGATTATATTATTCAAAGGACACGTGGTGAGTTTTCGAATGTCATAAGAATTTTTTTTTTCAGTGTATAAAGGGCTAGGTATCGTTTCATCTCCTTCTATATTAAATCATCTTTGGGGAAACAGTGGGGAAAACTTATAGGACCTCTCATTTCAACTTCCAAAACAGAAACCTTATTTTAAGAATACTATGCCAAGTATATCTTGCACCATTTTTATTATTGTTGGTAGCCCAGAAAGTATATTTGGCGCTACGGTATTCAGTTACCTGGCTGCATATTTTTGCTTTGTTATCCCTTCTTTTCGAGCTCGTTATGAATCGGCTCAACGCCCGTGCATGCTTGCCCTGAATTTTGCTGTTCAAAAGCATCTTCTTTACTATTTATACAATCTCACTGTACACATTACGAACCGCTGATTCCATTACAAATCAAATTGATAACATTTTACCATAGTTGGTGTCAAGGCAAGTTTCAACAGTCTAGCTAAGTGCAAGGTGCCTAGCAACGTCCAATTCGACTCACTCCAATCCAATCCAACCCGGTTGCATCTCGAAAGCGGTCTGTTCTCAATCACTCCCAAATCGTCACTAGTAGGCATATACAGCTATACATATAGATAGGGCCATTTCACTTCCATCCTATTGCCAATTAGTACTTACTTATCTGTAGCCTAGCAGTCCCTCCCTACACACAACAAAAACTGAACAGTGCGTAGAATTTCTAAACTGGAATGCCATTCCCATGATGCAGAGCCCAGGGAAGCATTTGGTATGGTGAAGAACAGATGATCTCTACTTGCAGCGTCGCCAATCCTCTTCTGAAGCTCATTCGTCCAGCTTTGCTCTAGAGTCACCTTCATGCGCGCCTTCCCCACTTTGAGTTTGGGTCGCGTGCTGTCCACTTTGCTCGCTCCTTTTCGCACCTTCCGCATCATCGCGTTCTGTGATCTTTGCAACAATCGTCGCATTCTCCGCATTCCACGCACATTCAATACACCGTTCTCAGCACGGACAGAGAAGACATCCAATTCGACCCATCGTAGTTACGCAGCTGCATAATTCTTCGTCCTGCCTCAAACCCACACAGTAAATACACATCGTGCACAATAGAAAGCTCTGCTCTGCTCTTCACAGAACGAAGTACGTGCGCAAGTCGAGCTTCATCTAAACAAACGCGCTTCAATGCACACGAACACATCGCCCTTATCCCCATCATCTCCTCGCAATCGCGCTAGAAATTCGACACAGAAACGCAATGAATGAATGAATGAATTAATTAATTACACAGCGCACGCACCTCTTCTAAACCTGCGGCGGTTGTCGCAGATGATGGATGACTGACTCAGTGTCAGACCTCAACTCGCACGCCGTTTAATCTGCACATTTTGCAGAAACCCCAAAGGGCCGTGAAGACTTCGAAGGCATCGCAGCGTCGATTGCCTTTATACACAATGCACGTGTAAATGAAAGTGATGTGTATTATATGTATGTGTACCTTAAACAGTGAAATGATCGATCGCGCATAAATAAACACATTATTTGTAATGTTCGTATGAACAATAATGAGAATATGTGATTGAGGAAATGGAAATGGAAATGGAGAAGAAGAAGAAGAAGAGCAATCAAAGCAGACCTCGCAGCGGACCCGCATTGCGGCGGGAGGCGAGCGAGGTGGTCCGCAGGCGGGCGGCACCATGCGCTCGCAGGGCGCTTCTGGCGAGCCCCCGGGACCGTCCTGCGCCACTTCCCCGGCCCCGCGGCCCCCCGCCGACCACCGCGGGGCCTTCGCGCCAGTGCCGCTGCCCAAGGGCGGCCATGGCCTCGGCATGAGCGCCGTGGAAAAGGGGAGCTTGGGCCTAGGGCAAAGCAACACCTTGGGCGGAGCGACGGGAAACCCAGGGGATCACGCGGAAGCAGGGGCTTTCGGGTTCAGAGGAATCAGAGGAATCAGAGATCAAAGCCAGGGCTTAGGAATTGGGCTTGGAGGCAGACTGCAAAACCAGTTCCGCTCGAGCGGGTCTGGGGTGTGGTCCACTGGCGTTGCTAAAGCTGATAGCAGAGATGGGGCAGGTGGCAACATGCAAGAATCTGCTCAAGATTGTGCCAAAAATGGCTCGGATGGGCCTAGGGCTATACCGCTGCGGGAGGCGGGGCCAGCTTGGAAAGCACAGAACTTGAGTCAAGATGGGGATGCAGGTGGACTTGGATGGCGGGACGAACGGAATTTGGAATATGAGGTGAACATGGACAGGGATAAAGATCAGGTGCGACAGGTTCAAATGCAAAGGCTACGGGGATTGAACTTCATGCCAGCATTCAGGAGAGCCAATTCGGCAGACTTGAGCGGAGCTAGCATCAGCATGGAAGATGAAAGCAATGTACACATGGAGCAAGGAGAGGATGCCGAGGTTGAGGATGACGACCTGGATATGATGACGTGCGAAGAGCGGGAAATGATCCAGATCATTGACTTTGATGACCTCGGCTGCGAGGAAGATGAAGAGCTATCGATGGCCTTTGGTGAACATCAACCCCATCAGTTCTACCAGCATCACCACCTGCACTCGGCACATTGGCAACAGCAGCAAGAACAGCAAGAGCAAGAACAGCAAGAGCAAGAACAGCAAGAGCAAGAGCACAGTATGCATAAGCCGATGGCATTGCATGCTATGGTAAACCGATACATGACTTCTCCCGAGCGGCCATCGAACCCGATGGCGCAAATGCTTGCAGAAAACTCAAGGTCGCCAGATGCGCGGCAGCTCACGCTAGCAATCCCCCAAGGCACCTCAATAAGGCCTATTCAAAGTCCGACTACAATGTGGCCGTCACGGCCCAGATCTTTAACCCGCTCTCCGCATCCGGCAGGGCTTATCGGCTCGAAGCGCACAGGGGAAGCTTCGCCGATGCCCATGCTTGTCGCAGACTACTTTTCGCCACGCAAAATCAAGCGAAGCTCACTGCTTGACTCCGGTCGCAGCAACAGCTTGAGCAGCTCAAGCAGTGTAGGAAGCCTAGGAAGCAACGTTGGGAATGAGCTAACAAGGTCTACTTCCGGTTTTCACGGTAAATTTAGCCTAGAGACATCTTCACGAGCTGCAAGTCGGAACGGCCGTCGCGATCTCGATGAAACCTCGATTTATGGCTCAGACGTCTCCATGATGGACGATAATTCTGAGATTCTGTATACTCCTCGGGACTATGGTGGTGAGCGAGGTCGAACGTTTAGTTTACATTCGCTTTCGCCCTCGCCTCGCCCAACGACAATGTTTGGTACGCCATCAGCTCCTAAGTCGATCTCTGCCTCAGGATCTGGGGCTGGGGCCGGAGCAGGTGCCGGAGGTAGATCAGGAGGAAGTTTGGCTTCTACTGAAATGAGCTCTTCTCGCTCTGTGGATGGTTTATCACCACTCCGTGATGTCATGCGGCATATAGGATTGTAGCGTTAAGGAGCCACGAATAGTCGTTGGCGAAACCCTCTGTGGGGGGCACGATTCTGTTTGCATTTGTAAATTCTTCTTTCCACCTTTGAGCGCTTGCGGAAAAGACAAAAAGGAATCGTCAAAACTCTTTGATGAATGAGATGTCTATTTACCACCCCACCGTTTCCTCCTTTACCCAGATACTATCTTCTTGCGTAGTTTGTCGCAAGGAGATTGAATATTACTTGCCTTAAACAAGCCGGTTGGTTTGCCTCCAGTAAAAAAGAGGGGTCTCTCTTACAACATGTCTGTGCATCAAATAATATTAGAAACATGTACCCTCATCCACCTAAGGAGGATATTAAAGTCCTGTCAGGCAAAATACCCACTCAAACGACAGTTGCAACCACCTAAGACAATGTCAAGCTCTTCATCGATCTAAGTGTGCTCTCGCGCCCTCTTCGATTGGCAGCGAGTATCACCTATTTAAAAAGAAATAAAAATATACAAGAAACATGCACCTAAGGCTAACACATGTTGTTGCAAATGCCGTTGCCTTCAAAATGCGTTTCTTTCTCTTACCAGGTAGCGCGTCGATATACAAAATCAAAAGATTATAATTATATCTTTCAAAAAGTAAGACAATAAAATGAGCTCTTTGTTGCTTTTGCAATTTGACGAATTTTGCTCAGTTCTTGATAGCTTCCGTCATGGAGAAAACTAGTTTTACCTCAGCATAAGAATAACTAACCAAGTCATAGTGAGTCTTTGCGTTGATAATCCTGTACATGAGGTTGTGCTTTATAGAGAAAGATGAATGCTTATTAGAAAACGAAAAGTTTATTTTCTATATATTTTAAAAAGTAAAATTAGAACGTCTCATCAGTCCCATTTTTTGGTGTGTAGACAAGGGGAAATTACAGAACAATCAACTGAGGCACTTGCTATAATGACTTTAAAACATGTGGTCTTCTGCAGCAATAACTGCCAATCTCTGTGATGGTAAAGTTTACTTCTTCTGTGCTTCAATGTTCACAATCGCGTAGCGAGAGAGTGCCCAAATGGGGAAAACGTTGCGGTACGCAGTATAGGTGATGGAACAAGACTTGTTAAACACACCAGAAATGCCCTCTTGGGCCCAGTCACCATCAGGAAGCTGACGCTGGCGCAAGAACTTGCTGGCACGGTCAGACGCAACCTTGAGCTTATCGACAAAATCAGTGCTGTCTGCATCAACCTTACTGAGGTACTCAGTGGCGCGAAGGAGAGCCAAAAGGGACCAAGCAGTGTTAACAACCTGGCTGCAATCAGCAGGAACCCATTCCTTTACAGCACATGCCTTGACAGATTCGCCCCAACCACCATCATTCGGGTCCTGCATAGAGAGCAAGTAGTCGCAGCCCTTGACAAGAGTCTTCTTAGCAGCGTCGCGAGTCTTTGCAGAAAGGCGGTCACCAAGTGTATCAAGAGCGCAAACCAGGCCCTCGACACCAAACCAGGCTCCATAGGTAAAGCAGACAGCCCAGGATCCATACCAGGCGCCGGTGGGGCGCTGCTTGCTGATAATGAAATCAACACCCTTCGCGGCTGATTCTAGAGCAGCCTCGGCATACTTGGAATCTGGAAAACGCTTGGCAAACTCGCAGAGGGCCTGGACAGAAGCGGAACTGCACTCAACATAGGAATAATCGATCATGATATCTCCAAAGACTTGGGCCGGGTTAAGGAGTTCGTACCAGTCAAAGCCACGGTTAAGCTCGTACGAAGCCCATCCCTGATCTGTTGAAGTGTTTTGCAATTCGATAATAATGGTGGCAGCCTGCTCGATACGCTCCTGGGGGATGTGGTGCAAGTTTTTGTCGTCCTTGAAGTCCGGAAAAGTACTCAGGAGGAGTGCAGCGCGGAGACCCTCAGCTGTGCAGTCAGAGATAGGCCAACCGTGGTCACGAGAGCTGAAAGGCCATCCACCGCAAGACTTGTCACGGAAGTAATTGTGGCGCTCCCACACGTCCTCACGAACCTGCATGTCATCCACAAACTTGGAGGCATTGACCAGACAGCGGTACATATGCTCACGGTCGTCATCACTAATCACTGTTTGGTCGTTCTTAAGCTTAGATGCAACGACAGCGTTCGCAAGAGCATGAGTTGCAAAGCAGGTGTCCCAGAACATGGATCCATTGTAACCTTGCATCTTGAGGCCGTCCTCGGCAAGCCAAAGGTAGTCATCAATACGTGCGACGTGGCGAAGGAAGTTAGGGGAGTCGGCGCCAAAAGCAGCGTAGTTGGCAGTGATGTGAAACGCCTTGTTCACAGGTCCAATGTCAATCCAGTTCGTGTGGACATCCTCTGCATGCACATAGTCATACGCAAACTTGACACCACGCTTACGGAGAGCATTGAGGGGATAGTGGAAAATGGCCCTCACGATCGGGTTCTCAAGTGTGTTGTGCAATACATGGTTTGCAGCGGTCATGATCCAGCTCTGTGGGTTGTAAAGATCAGTCGGGGCAATGCACTCACGCACTCCAAAGGACCCCCAGTTGATTTCCGAGTACTTTGTGGCGTAGAGCTCTTCACGGAGTTCTGCCACAATAGGGTCGTCTTCAGCTTTTTCGTAAACCCAGCGAGATCCAAACAGAGCGCTCATGGGAAGATACACCATTCTGCAATGGCACCACATCCGGCCAGGGTGGAATGGAAACCAGTAAGGCAAAAGCCAAAGTTCTGGGGGTACTGGGTTGACACCTGCCCAATCATACGCTCCGAGGGTGGCCAACCAGAACTTGCCCCATTGAGGAGCCGCAACAGCCCCACCATGAGACTTGATAAACTCTACAGCACGCTTCGCCCGAGGATCGTCACGCTTAAGACCAACGAGGCGTGCTGCTGTGTAGTTAAGAACGCTGCCGAATACAGTGCTGTGGCCCTCAATGTGCATACCCCAGCCTCCATCTACTGCTTGTTGATGGTTCATTATGTACCGTAAGATTGCAGCTTTACGAGCGACTCCGAGGTCTACGTTAGTTGTGTAGCATGCAATCACAAGGCCAGGCAAAAGGAACATGGGACCTCCATAATCTCCAGCCCACCATCCCTCTTCTGTTTGAAGTCTAGAATAGAATACAGATCCTCGAGCGGCGGTGGTGGCAGCCTTTTCGGCTTCAGAGTTGCCCTCTTCAGCCTCAACAGCGGTCTGAACGCCAGTGGATCCGCCACTGTTGTCTCTGCTAAGCTGGAGATCACGAAAGACCTGATCGTTAGCGTTTGCATTCTTTTCACGATCAAAAGGAAAGCTTTTAGAGGAATCCTCCTCCGTTGGGAGCCATGTGGCACGACCAATACCGCATCCCAAAATCTCGAGCTCACCAACGCTCGGCTTGCCAGTCATAAACTTCCAGTCGCCTTTGCCTGGACGCACGGGTAACTTGAGCTTTTCTTTGATGGATTTCTGAGCCTCTTCGTTTTTGCGACGAGTTTCTGCGCGCGCTTTCTTGTCAGCAATATTCTGACGGCGGTGCTGGAAGACTGAGAACGCCATCCAGAGCACGAGCAGAAAAGCTCCAGCACCGCTGAGAAGAGTCTTGCGGGCTCCAGGCTGACCATTTTTGGCTTCAGCAATGAGACGGTTTACTGTCGCGAGGACCGAGGCTGTGGAGATCTGATCCATCTTGGCGGCCACTTTATCGAGGTTAAACTCTCGCTCACAACTGTGATATCAGATCAGCTTATCCAAGTGAGTGTGCAAAGGCCTCTTTCTCGCACCAAGCGAGTAGGACCCAAGCCGACCAAGCTTCTTTCGCCTCCACGCGAGAAGCCTCTGGATGATCCGGTTTTGCTCTCCACGATCGAGCACTTGCTGTCTCAATCAATCGTCAAAAGGAGATCTGAGCTGACGCACCCAACTCAGATGATTTAGCGCTAAATTTAGTGCTTTTGCTTTTCTTTTACTTACCCTCAACTAATCCTTTGTGTAGGTATCACTTTTCCGCAAAATGCTTTCATCCTAACACATATCACTCGCTAGCTGGAATGGTTACTTATTGCGGTCACGAAGTAGGCTATGCAGTGTGGTACGTTGTCCTGCAATTTATGATCATCGCTTCTCTTCAGATCACCACAATCAATTAATTAATCTATCAAAAATCTTGCTAAACTTTCTTTTCCAACACTCGATGTTTACGCAAATTTTGGTCTTTTCAAAAGGCCAAGTGGGTCAGCACACCACCATCAATCGTAACATGTCCTCTTATCGAAACCCTCTAGACCAAGACAGCCAGCTAAACTCTGCTCCATAACATTTCAGTCATCCACCGCTGGCTCAAACAAACCAGCCAGAACCTGCCCAATACATAGTTCTCTTGCCAATGATTCTTCGAAGTCTCTAAAAATTAACCTCAATGAGTTTATCAAATTATCTGGCGCCCCCCACGATCGCGCCATCCAACACACGCAATCAAACCTAACCTAACCTAACCTAACATAGTGGTCTATCAGCCCATCAATAAATGAAAGAGGCCTATGTACGGGGACTTATTCACATAGTCCCTACGTGTGCGCTCTTCCATCACCGATGTTGCGCATGCGAGCGCCATCGTGGCCTCAGGCGCAAAGGGGCGGGCCTGGGATCGGCTGCCTCATGCGGGCCTGCTCAATGCTTCCTTCGTGGATTTGGATATCGTCGGGCCTTCCTGGATGGCAGGAAGCGCCAGCCGTCGCGATCGTTACTGCTTGCGCCAGCGTCAGGTCGCTGGTCTCGCGAACAGCCGGTGGAGAGACTGAGGCCGAGCATCCAACCTAACCTAACCTAACCTACCCTAACCTAACCTAACCAACATGTAAATGAGAACTGAAGAACGAAGATTGAGACGAAAACAAACAAAGGCCTTGGCGGTGGAAAGCGAGAGACAGCCGGGACCCCAAGCCTTGGGTCTGTGGAAGTTTGGTACCTACCGAGGCAGTGCTCCCAACCTGGACAGCGAATCGAGTGCTTCGGGTTCTTGCCTCGAGCCTGAAAGAATTGTGCGTCAGTGTTCGCGCCATCATCATTACCGTCAATAGTAGTGATAGGCATACGTACTAGTAGCTCCACACTTTTCAACGATGGGTTTTGCTATGAGTTACTACTATCAGGACTTACCTCGTCGGACCAGCTGGGAGTCAGTGGGACGTAGTATCAGTGTCTCCACTAGGTCAATTTTATAATTTATTTATGAGAAAGGCTAAGGAAAACTTCTTGTAATTTTACAATTTATTTTTAAAGAGTAATAATTATATTAAATAAAATTATCTTCAACTTTCAACAAAATATCTAAAGTGAAAAATCGCTGGCTTCAGAAACAGAGAGCTTGAAGATGTGTCATCGATCGAGCCTGTTGCATATCAGCCTTCAGGTAACCTAATGTGAAGCATGCGCAGTACGTGTTAGAATTGGCAGGATGGCGATTGGTGTATTCCAAGTAGATAGATTTCCTGTGCTGCACTATTTTTTCCAGTTCAAAAGTCACGATGCCTATCATAGAAATTGAACCTCTACAATATCTGCATAGTCGTATAATTGAGCTATGAAAGTATTGGCACTAGTGACAGCAAACAAAATAACGCCATCGTGTTCGGTTAGGTAGTTCAAAGTCGTATACACTAGTCTTGAGCCTAGTTTTCATCTGCGTCGCCCTTGGCATTCGCAATCATTCAGATTGTGCCCAACTACTCTTGACTAAATATCAGCCTTCAGGTAACCTAATGTGAAGCATGCGCAGTCCGTGTTATAATTGGCAGGATGGCGATTGGTGTATTCCAAGTAGATAGATTTCCTATGCTGCACTATTTTTTCCAGTTCAAAAGTCACGATGCCTATCATAGAAATTGAACCTCTACAATATCTGCATAGTCGTATAATTGAGCTATGAAAGTATTGGCACTAGTGACAGCAAACAAAATAACGCCATCGTGTTCGGTTAGGTAGTTCAAAGTCGTATACACTAGTCTTGAGCCTAGTTTTCATCTGCGTCGCCCTTGGCATTCGCAATCATTCAGATTGTGCCCAACTACTCTAGACTATATGATACAGTTGAAAATTTTCGATACAGATGTCGCTTGCGGCCTTTTCATGAACCAATCACCACTTTTAGTTCACTTGGAGTTTTGAGAAATTATGTACCATTTCTGAAATCCTAGGGCCGCCGGTTGCTTATGAAAAAGCAATAATCACATTAGAGTAAGTAACACAGAAACAAATGCTCAAGTAGGAATTTCGATTGTTTTCATTTCTACTGCAGTTCTCTAAAATACCTTCATGGTGATATGCTTCCTACACTGCCTGAAATGCAGACAACTGATTGCGATGCCTGATTCTTCGTGAAAATATCATGAACCCAGATGAACAGGAAGAAATACTTTACATGCAGAAGAAAAGAAAAGAAAAGATCCAAATAAAGTCCCCAAGGTTTTCTTCTTCAGGTTCATCGCGTAAGCCTTCCTGTCCTCCTTTAGTACAAGCATAATTACAGGCAAAACTGGTATTATATTTATGAAAGGAATCGATTGGGAACTGGAATTTATAGTAAAGTACTTTAGAATGTATAGTCTTCAAGAGCGTTGTGCCTAGCTCTTATGTACCAAGATCATGAAGCTACGCTACTGTGATTTCTGAGGAGTTATCTTCTGTATCGTCAGGTTTGCTTCATAGATTTCGCCCTGGCTCACAGCAGTCTGTGGCTTGTCGAAACGAGGTCTGATATCCTCAAAAGGCTAGCTAAGGCTGTCTCCTCGATCGTTTGTTTGTTGTTTCTTCTGCAAGTTGGCAGCATTGATCGTCGAACCTCGTCGTTCGTCAACCACTATATCTTGCTGGCAAAAATCTGCTCCCTCGTCCAGTCATCACGATCGCGAGCATAGACCGTGGCTCAGGTCCTGCTTGTTGCGGCCGAGGGAGCGAGGACTCTTCCGCAAGGATTGCTCGGCTAAGCTCCTGGAAGCCCAAGGTGAGAAAGAGCGTCCGTGGTGAATAAAAAGAGAATCATGAGTGACGAGAACGATATTGTAAAATTTTAATTAAAATAAATCTATGCAGGCTATAGTATATTAGTTTGCCATATGATCATACTATTAGATACAAATGAAAATAGTGTGCACTCAATCAATCCTCCTTTTCCTTGACAATCTATAATCTGAGGTGGTTTTCTATTCGATAGATTGAATCCAGAGCAGTGTCAGATTCTGACCACGAGAATGGATGACATGTCGTATCTTCGCATTCTGACTTTGGTCCAACTTGCTCTCGTCAAAATTTATGTTTCTGTTATGTTTAACTGTTTCTACTAAAATCAAAGTGCTTTGCCATATGCATTTACACAAGTTCGGAGTTTGTAAAGATGAGCACAGCAACGAGAACTTCGCGATCTTCTTGAGGTATGTAAGGTCAAAGCTGGCTTGTCCGTATCTCTCAGCACCACCCTTCTTCGGATCTCGATCGTTATTGTTTCAGAACATCATTCATTCAATCATTCATTCATTCCTTCCAACATACTCGTAGCCCTCGAACTCCTTTTCCATCCACATATTCACATGCAACTCCTTTTCTCTTAATTTGTTTTTTAATTTTAAAAGTTATTCTCTCTCCACAATTTTACCCTTTTTAGAAACGTTTTTCCTCCTAATTCTCGAGTTCTCCGCGTTCTTTCATTCCTCCGTATTTCTGTGAATCGTTTCGTTCACTTCTATATGTTCTTAAAGTTCTACTTATTCCACAAGTTCTATTTTGTTCTGTTCTTTACCGAGATTGTGCGGATTGGTGTTTTAATAGATACTATACGAGTTTACCCAGAAGAACTGCCTCCTACAAATATGAATTTGCGTGCAGCAGCTCCACTCCGAATCGGGTGTCTGAGACCGCCTAGAGGGAAGCGTGCATGCACAGTCTCAAGTTATATATCAGCAAGCACACTCAATCTTACTCCGGGGGCCTTTCTTTCATACTTTGGTGGCGCTGGCTAGCTTTTTTCAGCCCGCAGCCAAGTTCTTAGACCTCGAAAATGATATTGGACGTTCTGGCGTCATCCATCTCTTGCGCTGGCCCCCAGGTTCCGCCAGCCTGGAGTTCTGCGTCTCGAGCGTCGTGCCATCGGGTGAACTAAGATTACCCAAGCCCCATCCTCTCACCACAGACCTCTCTCCAAGCTCAAAGACTTCCTGAGTTCTCTTTGGGTGTCTGCAGTAACCTCAGTTCTTCGACTGAGTGGAGGCAGCGAATGGTTTCTTTCGTTTTTGTCCTATTAAGGACCAGAGTGCTTGCCGGAACATGTGGAACGTTGCACAATCTGAAGAATTTGGAGGTCCTCTTCGATTGCATCCCCATCATTGATTATAGTCTGTTTCCTCGTTGTTTGCCGCTCGTCCGCTGGGCCTTGAGCTCTTCGCAGCGGCATCTTGGCGCCCAATTACGCATCGCCGTTTCGATGGCAGTTGCAAGGAATAGCCTGAGGCACCAGCGGTCAGTGTTGTGGAAGCGCGATGGGTCGTAACTTGTATGTGCAAACCAACGCCTGAAGAGCACAAATCTTTAATCGAGTTAAAATTTTTGCTGTATTGGGTAATATGGCAGTAAGTATCGACATAGAACACCGTGCGACGGCTAGTCATCCCATAGCGACTCTTATTATGCTGCTGCAGCGAGGAATGAGATGAACAATTGACTAAAATAAATTCATCGCACCCATCACGAAGGAAGGAGCAAATAAGGAAGGAAGGTGGTCAGGGACTCAGGCTCAGGAAGGAAGTGGCTTGCAAAGCCTAGAGCTCTACGGAGTCCGTACGCACGGGTCGCTGCCATGTGGCCATCGCCTGCGGCCCTTTCGCCTAGGCCTGCTCTCTTGCTTGCCTTCTCATTCTTCGCTCTTTCTCAGCTCATCCACATAAGTTTAGTCCCCTTCGTAAACAAACAAACAAACAAACAAACAAACAAACAAACAAACAAACAAACAAACAAACAAACATTTTTCGTTAAGTGCCGAATGAAGAAAGAGAGAGAAAGAGAGAAAGAGAGAAAGCAGCTACGGCTGGATAGCAGGGTGTGCTAGCAGCAGAGAGAGATGAGATGTGTATTATACATGAGGAGTGATTCCAAAAGCAGTTTTAGTCAGTCATCGTTTATCGCCAGAATGGCTAAACTAAAGCTCATGTGATGAGGATGTGCGGTAAGCAGGAGAATAGATTGAAAGTTACTGTTATGTAATTTGCAAGGCTTCTTCTTCTTCTTTTTAATTTAGTTTAAACAAACAAAGTGGAAAAGTGATAACAAAACATGTGTGGTACTATATAATAATATAGTTTAATCTAATTCATTAAAAAATGATGATGGGAAGTAATGACGATGATGATGAGTAAGAGTAGTGCTAATAAGGAGGAACGAAGGCCCCGACCGACACACGCAAACAATCGCTCGGTGCGCCATATCGATAATTGCTCGAGGGATCGTCAGCTCGCTCGCTCGCTGAGGTGCGAGCGTAGCGTGTTGAACGTAGTCGCTAGAAACGGCCCAGCGCCGCGAACACTGCTACTCACGTGGCTAGAAAGTCTCTGGTGGACATCGGCGGTGACGCTGTGAGGTGAGAAAGCAATCTCGAGATCTGGTTCATTCATTCATTCATTCAGGTGGTTTTTGCTTGCACAAGAACGAGACCGATCAACCGACGGCTCGCTCATCATTTAATTCTGCCGAGGATCTCGACGGAGTGTAAATTCAATCGTAGTGTATTCACACACAAAGCAGACCTTCTTTAATAAAAGTTCTTCCGTGGACCTAGAGACATCTTGTTTGTTCAACCTTGAAACTTTAGCGCCTGTTCTCTGAGTGCTCAAATCTACAGCAGGGATCTTTTGATAAATTTCTCTACCTCATTAACAACATGAACGAGAGCAATTTTACGCGCGGCGCTCAGCTGCTTGAGGCATACGCCTCCACAGAAATGGCTCCGGCTATTGCGGTTTTCGCAGGATGCAGCGCTCTCCTTTTCCTCGGAGGTCTCGCTGGCATGGACAAGCGTGGACCCAATGAGCAGGTAAAGCGTATCTCTGTAGGCATTTCTCTTGTGTCTATTGCATACTGCTTGTACCATGTAGTGGAGCGAACAATGCGCTACCGCAACACTCCCTGGCCTGATGCCTTTGGCCTCGGATGCGGCATTGGCTCTGTAATGATCGCACAGCTTTGTCTGGTGTTTTACCAGTATGTTCGCAGAGAGATCATTAAGGATCCGTCTATGCTTAACCCGCGTATTCAGATTAAGCCGACGCCGTATGAGCGTACCTTCTGGGCTGATGTGAAGCACCACCTGTCCAACCCGGGCGCCTTTTTGCTCATGCTGCCCTACTTGTGCATTACTTGGATGTTCCGCCTAATGCCGGAGAGCTACTACGATTATGATAAGCCGATGCAGTGGTCTAACGTACTTTTTCAGCTTCTTATGGTGGATCTTTTCACCTACACATTTCACGTGCTGGAGCACGCTCTGCCTGACTTTTATAAAATTTCACACAAGCCGCATCATCGCTTTGTGAACCCTCACTTGTTCAATGCTTTTGATGGATCTACTGCAGATACTGTCACTCTCATCCTTTTTCCTCTTTTCACCACCGCTCAGCTTCTTCATGTAAGCAACTGGGACTACATTGTTTTTGGTACCGTGTACAGCTCGCACTTTATGCTGATTCATTCAGAGTATGTAAATCCGTTTGACTACATTCTCAAATATTTCTACGTGAACGTCCCGGAGGATCACCACGTGCACCATGCTGCATTCAACTATAACTTTGGTCACTTTTTTACGATTTTCGACCGTTTCGCCAAAACCTACCGCAAGGGTAAGTCCTTCCGGGGCTTTGCCTCAGCAGCCGCGGCAGGTGTTGTTGAGCAGAAGGCGGAGTAAGGAGATCACTACTAGGCTGCATGAAGAAGATTATATCTTTTTTTGCGGTGGGTGTGGTAGTGCATCCCTCTTCTTATTCACTCGCAATGATATTTTTCTCTCGTGCCTGATCCTCTTCGTGTGACTTTTCATTCTTAGTTCGCTTTTAAGGGCGGTGGATGCACTACCGTTCTCCCAGAGTTCCACTAGAAATTGTTTACAAGTTTTCTTCTCTTTTATCCACATATCCCAAGTTGTCTTCCACTGTGTTGTTCTGTTCTGTATATTTAATCTACTTCTTGCTCGTGCGAAGTGGATGGCTAATTAGCCTTCTTTCTTTTTCCTGAAGACCAAATTTGAGCTACTTGCGATTCTCAAAAATGAGATTTCAACTTGTGTACAACCGGTATCTATCTATCTACCTGCCACCCTCATTCTCCTCAAGCTATACCCACTACTTTTGTTTTGGAGTTTTCTCCAAAATAGTGTATAAATATGAAACACTCAATAGTAATGTTGGCTTACACCATGTCAATGAGTCATTTGTATATTGCGATGTAGTTTAAATTTCTATTACTGCGAATTATTATTTGAGCGGCAACTCTTCATAGCAAATTTATGTGTTTGAATAGCTAGCATGCATTTATGTCTTTCAGCACACAAATAATAAAGGGACTGATTACTTTTTACTGGACCTCATAAAGTTCAGCTTAAAAAAATAAATCAGTTATATGGCTAATACTATGAATTTTAACTCTAAAGAATGCTCTCCTGGGACATTGTTATCATCTAAGTAATTTTAGTTTGATGTGGATACAGTTAAACACAGTTGGGCTTTCTTATCTTATTCATCTCGTTTCTACTTTGTTCTATTTGTTGTCCTTTGCAGCTGTAAATCTAATCCTCTCATATGAACGTCCTTTCTGCGGCAATTTCGAGGACCTATAGGGTAAGCTTAAAAACCGTCCTTTCAAGGTTGAATGCAAGCAAAAGCCCACGGGGTGTTTATATCGCGGGTGGCCCAGATATGGTGGCAGTGCTCGCTTCAAACGTTGTAGAGAATTTCATACGAGCTGAAGCAAGTCTATAGGTTGTGATTAGATAAATATACTTATGCGATTACAGCCCGAACCGTGGCTTATTATAGTGCAATCCTCAAGTCAAAGAGCCTGGTGAACCTGACGAAAAAAAAATTCTATCCGCTGCCCGCATGAGAAGTTCTATTCTACATCTACTCGTGTTATTACTAGTTCAGGTTCCATCACACCAATACATGTGTATTTTAATATGATGCATGCAAGTAAAGGTGTTGAAAATGTGTCTGTGGACTGGGTTGCTGTATATGCCTAACAGCTCTGGCGGGCAGAGCACAGTTGCTATTGTTGTTGATTTGATTATAGTTCCGATGATGTCGTGAACACCTGAGTGTCACTGTGGTATTCAGCCCACTCTCGGTAGATGAGTTTCCTTGTCAGAGTCTCTTCTAACTTTGAATGCTGCTCACAACCTTGGCCATCTTTGCTTTCGTTAGATGTGAAATATGACTCTCACCAAACATAGGTTGCTTACACTAGATCCGTATTTGTAAGCGGCTGCAAGAGTATGAGAATAACTAAGCTGTCTCAGGTTGACGTTGGCAGAGCCTCTCCCTTCCGGCACATGTTCCTACGTCTATCATAACGGGGACCATCCTCATTTGCACCTACTCTCGCCGTTGCTATTTGTAGGAGATTTAAGGACAGCGTGAGATGACCATTTCTCGACGTTTATGAGCATTTCTTTCCCAGGATACTACTGTTTGGGTCCAAATCAACTTGTACTACTCTATCAGGCCTCTATAACCAGATGGGAGTGAAACAGCATCATATAAGAGTCGCTCAGCTCGAACGCCTCTACAATGTCATAGTTCAAATGTGCAAATAAATGTCCAAGAAAAGACTCCGACCGCTCGTTTCTCTTACTCCATTAGAGCTTTCATTCACCCCACACCCACTTTGGTACTCCTACCATATACAATAGCAATGCCTACGACATCACACTTCTTCCACCTCTAAGGTAGAGCACCCAAAATTTCCAATTGATTTATTTCTTGCACCTAAGCCAAAAAACCTCTCAAGCCCGGGCCTTCTTCGCTTTCAGCGCTTCGACTCATGGCTCTGGCCTTCAGGTGTTCTTCCCTCGCCCTTCGCTGACATTGGCTTGCCCGTGCGTACCTAGGCCCTCAATCAATCAACCAAGCAATCAATCAAGCAAGCAAGTCGTGTCTCCTGAAAGCCAACTTGAAAGAAACGATGGCGCATCGGACGAGGTACGTACCTGCCGCCCCAGTAAGTCTCAAGAGCGTGGGTATCCTAGGATATCCTCGCTTTTGGCGTTGTCGCGATCAATTTTCACCATGACGCGATCGGGGAACACAGGGAACTTTGCTCGCGTCTTGCACTTTCCGCGGTGACCTTGCTTGCACACGTTGCGCTGCCGCCGCTGCCGCTGCTGCTGCCGCTCCGCTTGCCTGGAGCCTGATCTGCCTGAGCTGGCTGGCTGCTGGACTCGAGGGCGGCCATGTCTGGGCCACGCTTGGGCTTTGTTTCTGGGCGCTCCCAGCTCGCCTGGCAAGTGCGCTTGCTTGAGCTACGCAAGCCCATGATGAAAGAATCTCATTGTGATTTGCAGTCCTACCATGGGGTATGTGGGTCCTACAGAGGGCGGAGTGCATGCAAGTGCTAGTGGCCACATACTGTTTATTATTAGGAGGTATCTGATTAAAACCTGAGTAAAAGAAATATGTCTCTCTGGTTATAGCGGTCCTTATAAGAGTAAATACTGATTTATAAAATTAATTTTATAAAATATAGAGAAAGAAGAGGTTGAAGGTAATGAGGAGATAGCGAAAACAGTAGCTAGAACAATTGTGACCATCGTTAAAAGGATAGGCGAAAGGAGTAGTGGTGGTAGTAGTAGTAGTAGCCGAAAGGTTATATAAAAGAAATAGTTTAGTTTAAAGAGATGGAATGAAATGACTTGAATGTAATGTAATGTAATGCGGTGAGAAGTGACAATGCAGTGATGAATACGTAGTAGGTATGTTATACACCTAGAGAGGGTGCTCTGTGAAAAGAGCCCGGGAGCAGAAACCAAACTCGGGTCGTGTTCCTCGACGTACACCTCTTTGGTGCTGCTTGCTCTTGCGTCTTGCGAGCCTTGACCTGCACTAACTACCTCGGGTCTCGTTTCGTAGCTTCCCAAGCCTCCAGCCAGCACCGTCTCTGCAAACATGCGCCAAGCCGTGCTCAGCCGCCGTCTCGCTCAGGCCGCCTCCCGCAAGCAGGGCCCCGCTGCCATGTCCAGGAGATTCAAGTCCTCCTCGGCATCCTCCGCCACTCAGACTACTGGAGGACCCAGCGACACTGACATTGACAACATCCCGCACCACAAGCTCGAGGCTGTTCTCGGCGACGCTCTTCTCGCCGCCCAGACCCGCAAGAAGAAGCTTCTTGGCGAGTCTGCTGGACTTCCGGTGCTCGGCTCTGACTTTGATGCCGCTGCATTCTATGACCAGATTCAGGGCGCCAACTGCGAGAACGTTGTGGGCTTCCTCCCTCTGCCTGTCGGTGTCGTTGGTCCCCTCTGTGTGAACGGCGACTCCCACTATGTGCCGATGGCCACCACCGAAGGTGCTCTCTTGGCTTCCACTAACCGTGGAGCCCGTGCAATTCGCGAAGCAGGTGGTGCTCAAGCCCGTGTCGTTCGTGAGGGCATGACCCGCTCTCCGGTTCTCGGATTCAAGTCAAGTGTGCAAGCTGTGGAGTTCGCACAGTGGGTGTCCAAGCCCGAGACCCTTCAGGAGTTCAAGGACCTCTTCGCAACTACTACCAACTTTGGAAAGCTCATGAATGTGACCCCGACCGTCGCTGGAAGGTACTGCTACCTTCGCTTTGAGGCGTCCACCGGCGATGCTATGGGCATGAACATGGTCGGCAAGGGTGTGAACCGCATCGTCGAGGACCTCGTGCAGAACACCCCGGCACAGCTCATTTCGCTCTCAAGCAACATGTGCACTGACAAGAAGCCCAGCTCCCTTAACTGGACTCAGGGACGCGGTAAGTCCGTTGTCTGCGAAGTGGTGCTCTCCGAGGAGATCGTGCAGAAGGTGCTCAAGACCAACATCTCGGACCTCTGCCAGCTCAACATTGCCAAGAACCTTGTTGGATCTGCCCTTGCTGGATCCATTGGTGGAAACAACGCCCACGCTGCCAACGTTGTTACCGCCATCTTCCTTGCCACTGGCCAGGACCCTGCACAGAACGTCGAGTCCAGCAACTGCATGGTGCTCCTTGAGCCCATCGACGGTGGTAAGAACCTCCACGTGTCTGTCACCATGCCTAGCATTGAGTGCGGTACTGTTGGTGGTGGTACCACTCTCCCTGCCCAGCGTCAGTGCCTCGATATCCTTGGCGTAGGCGGCGCTAACCGTGAGGAGCCTGGCGGCAACGCTCGCAAACTCTCTCAAATTATCGCGGCAACCGTCATGGCCGGTGAGCTCTCGCTCAACGCTGCTCTGTCCTCTAACGCCCTCATCTCTGCCCATCTTGCCCTCAACCGCAAGTAATTAGGATAACATGCTGTGTATTTTCCCCGTGTCATTCAACCAATTCATTGTATCGCTGTCGCCACAATTCGCCAGGCTCGGGCCCTTTTTTTCATGGGTTTGCGAAGACACCACCCATCTCAGCACAAATTCCCTTACGGTAGCAACGGCAATCGCAATGCTGTAAAGAGGAGCTCCGCTGTTAAAGTTGACCATTCGAAATCGCCTACCCCAGAAAAAGAAACAACAGAGACTTTTTGCGTTTAGAAAACTACGTATTCCGAAAAACTTTGAGACTATTAAACCCAAAACATCATTACTTTGATATTTTACCCCACATCTTAATTCTCACTCATAAAATCCTTTTCTAGCCGATTTTTTGTTATCTCTTCAAATTGTTCCTCTTGAAAGATACATCACAGTAGTTCAACTGTAATAATATCGCGTTCAGGATGATTATTTTACTGCGCATAGCATCAGAATTGAATAATCGCAAGGCTCACCATTTTAAATGTGTATTCTTTGTGGTTTCTATGCTATTTTTCATTCTCCTTTAGAACCGAAATCTAATTCGAATATGAAAGATGCGGGATAGATTTCAAACATGGGAAGAGTGTCATGTGCTACGATTAGTCGAAAGTTGCAAATTCTCTGCAGCTTCGTCGGGAGCCAAGTCATGTTCTTTATCTAGTCTGTGGATTTTTTCGAATCAACACCGTCTATTGTTATAACAAATAACAACTACTCTTTTAATAAATCAAATAATTAGAAGAAGTCAACCTATCTATTGGCAAGAATTTATCCTTGATTCAATATTCTGCTGTTGTTGTTTGCGACCTTGGTAGGACCTCTAATTGGCTGCATTTCTTGTGTTTACTCTTTGCAGCCAATTAGTCCCACAATTTAGTAAAACAGCTTTATATTACTACCCGTAACTAATATTACGATGATATAGGAGATACCTCTAGAGATGGGTAGGTAGAGAGTGTATGACGAAACGAATTTCTTTTCCCTAGACACCAAGTTGAACAAGGCAACAAACCCAGAATTGCGCGAGGCGTGCAATTGATCTCATAGCAAACAGAACCTGACGAGAAGTTGTTTGGACTGCAGCGATCTTTCATCTTCTGCCCTACGAGCGGCGTATTGTTTCAAACTCGTTTTCCAAGGACGTCTGCTATCCATCAGGCAAACTATTCTAATCTTATCCTATCGCGCCATGTCTGACGCAGCTACGCCAGCAACCAAGGAAGCCGGCAACGATGCGCTGGCAAAGGAGGACTTCGAGGCGGCGATTGAGATTTATACGAGGGCCCTCTCAGACACACCGGACGATGAAAAATTACACTCTAATCGGTCTTTAGCGTAAGTTGCGATCTATATGAATTGACCAATCTTATGACACGATCGAACTTGCTAACGTGCATATCCACCATTCCAAATGATTTGACGATGCCTGTTTTTCTTTTTTAAGTTACTATCGCCTGCACAAGTTTGAAAAAGCTATTGAGGATGCGGACGAAGTCATTCGTATTGCGCCAACTTGGGAGAGGGGATACGTTCGCAAAGCCTTGGCTATGGATAAGTTGGGATCTTCCGATGAAGACGTCCTCGCTGTTTATGAGGCAGGTGCGCTTCGTGTTCCCCACAGTATTCTTCTAGCTCGGGCTGTCGTCGGCCTTCGCGAGCGTCTTATTCTTGATAGCAAAGGACCGACTCCGCATCGACCACCTCAAGCTCCAGATCAGGGCAGTAACGAAAACGAGGTGCCCCGGGTTTCATGGAAAGAAGATGAGCTTGCTCGGCACTATGCAGAACGGGGTGTCATGTATGCCCGCATGAAGATTGATCAACCGGATACGCCGTTTCTGGTCTATGACGAGCACCTGGCCAAAAATCACAACCTTATTGGGACTGTGACAGATAAGACCAAACCGCCTGACTTCGTTGATATTGATGAGCTTCGTGACAAATTGGGTATTGTCAAAGCGCAACAGGAGAGAGAGCTTGCCTCAGAGAAAGCAGGAGCCACCAATGGGGCTTCTGGTCTTTCAACCCAAGATACCGAGGAAGGATCAAACTTTGAGGTGAAAAGGCAACAACTATATCGCTCCGAGGGTGACATTTTCCGTCAGATTCAACATAACAGTGCTGCCGATGCCTAAGATGACAATCTTCATGTCATTCGATAAGGCAGTAGACTAGTTTGACATGAGTTTTGATCCTTTTGATTTGATGAAGCTGTTTGCATTCATGTACTTCTATTTCACCACGCATTTTTATCGTGCTGTGTTTCAAGATTATATAATTCTGGATTTGAAGGTGATCTTTATTTGGCGGCTGTTCTCGTTGTAATTCAAGTTATCTCTCATATACATATCTAACTTTTCTGGTTACAGTATATATATATTATTATTATTATTTGTTGCAAATCTCGTGTCCTTGCTAAACCAAAGGTCTGATTCAAATAAGAGTCGTGCACAGTTTTAAAAATGATTCGAGGTATTTCATGGACAAAAAATCATCCATAGCTGAGCTTCTATAAGGACATTAGTTGCAATGATGCAAAAACAATACATGCCATGGAGACTTCCCTGTAGGTGACAAGGTTCTTTTAATGTGTCTTTTTAAGCCCCACGTATAACTTTTCATACGGCCTCAAAGTTCCGCTCGTGCATGAATAAGTCCATTGCTCCATTGTGCATAGTATGCACTTATTTAAGTGTACCTGTCAAAGATTGTATCTTGGGAAACTGCATTATTTGGAGCACAAAGTTATATGTTTGCAAGACCTAGAAGTTGGTTATTTGGACTCAGTTCAGCTATATCATGACCTTTCTATGGTACCTCATTGGGCTTTCAGGGAAACGCTTCAGTAACATTCAGTCATGATATAACCAGAGACTTTTCACCTCACAACTGTACCCTACCTCATCTTATTTCTCGCCCAATCGTCATTATCATCACTTTAAAAAAAAATGAAAAAAATTGAAAAACCAAAAAAACAGGCGCCCGCTGCGTGCCTCACGGACCTTTTACAATGTTGCAAATACAACAGGAAAATATTGGACATTACATCTAATGAAAAATCAGGATTGTCAGATGGAAACTTGAGCAAGTGATTGGTAGTGGCTGACGCACGCACCAACGAGAAGAGCTATCAGCTTCAAGTTCTTCGCCAATATTTTCAGAAAATGAATAGTAATAACGACAAACTCGACACGAAAAGGTCTTTTCTCTTGCGCTTTCTGAATCGCAATTTTTGAAATGCCAATAATTCAGGAAAGATATGAGCTGGACAGCACAATCTAGCCAAATACACATATTCAGGATGCTTTGATCATTAAAAAAGGTTGCAGAGAGCGTATAGGTCTGGGATGCGAAAATTTCCCTTACCAGATTTCTTTGTTCAATGCGATGATCATTCGTCATTGGAGTTCACGAACCCCAGTTATTTTAGTTAGTCAACTTGGTCAAACAATTCTTGGTGAGAGACATCCCATATCCTATGCTATAGTTTCAATTTTTATTTTTCCAAAGTTCAAGTTTTATTTTTATTTTAATCTGCCTCTGAAGTTCAGTTAAGAATGCTATTTTACACCTCAACCTATAACCATAGCCTGCTATGTCATCAGTACAGTGTCCACAAAAAGATGTTGTTCATTCATTAATTTGTACTAAGCCGATTTATTATTTGCAGTTGAAATTTTGGTTCATTATAGAAAGGATGATGGTCATAGCCTAAGGTTGCATCGAGCGATTATATGCACTGATTCCCTAGTACATCATAATTCTCCTAAACCTCCTGCTATCTGTGATCAGTCATCTTCGTATTCCTATCTCTCCGTTCATTGCACACATCGTTTGACGGCAACTCTCGATTCACGACTCATGATTCATCCCTCCCTAACTCAGTTTTATCGCCAATGACCAACTAAAGTATAGGTTGCTACTATCAGTGTCACCGATTCGATACCATGTCCAAGGATGTCGTCACTCTACCTGATCCCCTCAATCAAGTGGGTAAACCTACGTCATCGCAGGTGTCGTGATCGCCCTTTAACAGCACACTCTCTTTTTAAGAGTCAGGGGAGGCTACGCTACAACCTCTTGACGTAGGTAAGAACTCACGTGAAAAGCATGCGACATTAGCTGCCGAATGGCTAGCTGGCCGGGTCTCGTGCCACTATCCTGCGTGATAACTTGCTGACAAGTGCACGATTGATGAACAATTGGTCACTTCACGAGCTTTTCAACTCTTTTACAACTCTCGAACTTATGGACTAACAAACAGGTTATTAAATATATATATATATATAAACAATATTTTATAAGTTATTGTTCAATTTAAAATGTACTAACAAATAAATAAATAAATAAATAAATATAGGTATATTTATTTAAATTAATTTAGATTTTTAAAAATCTTATGAACATCGTACTTCTCTAAAACACTCCATCAAAGAGCGACTGAGCTCGCGCTTGGATTTATATGTAGAATCTATGTTATATTACATCTCTTGTTCCGTCTCCTAGCTCAGTGTGAAAGACGATAGTGTTCCACGCAATCAAATAAATTGAGATTAGATCCACTTGTTTTCATATGCCTTTCGGCGAGGCAATAACAAGATACTCATAGTGCAGGTACCTACTTGAATGACGATGATACGCATTGAACTCGTTTATGTTGCTAATGATTCTAAAGTTTGCGCCAACTTGGAAAAAATGATTGCTAAAAGTAGCTTCTGAGAGTTGGAGAGTGGACAATCCAAGGCTGCTATATGCATCCCGTAATTGTTTTTTCCTATAGACTTAACAACTTCGTCGATTTTAATTTGCCACTCGCGAACATCATTAATTAAACCACAGCCAGTCACGAATAGTCGAGTGCCTGGCCAACGAAAATGCTAAAATGCACACGATTATGCATTGCATGCATCATTTGCAAAAATGGACGAGGTTCAGGAACATTGTGAAAGGCAGTGGGGTTATATTTACCATGAAAGCGTTGATTGCGAGAGGACAACATTACTGGATACACTCGTCGGTCGATCTAGAAGCTGTGTTCCATGTTAATCACCTCACAAAATTGGCATATAGATTCTGAGCAAAAGTTGCCTTGTCTTTTCAGATAGCGTCCGGGTTGAAGTAAGAATTTGCACGACTGTTCAAGTTTGCTTTGAATCTGTTCTAAAGATTTTTTCTTGCAGCCCAGAATCCGCCCTGCAAGTAGAATAAATAATTTTCGTTGAGCAAGGTCTTGGGACCCATAATTTGGATACCCATCAAACCTGATGATTTTGAAGTTATCATCCTGGTGGCACAAGAAGTAAGCTGGATAACCAGGCTATCGCTTCTCGAAATATGGGCAACTTCTGACGGGAAATCTCATCCAGAATTGCCTTCTTCGTGTGTCGTTTGAAAAATTTATTAGATTTCGTCAACAAAATTACTGTTCTGTCTAATTGGATCTGCTGCGCCAGCTAGCTTGACCGCAGCTGCCCGTTCTTGATACAAACCAGCCACTTGGCATATCACAATTGGTGTCAAGCAGGGTTTAATATCCACACTCGCTATCTTTTCAATGGCAGCTGCACAGGGACTAGACTGAGTTAAACCGGAGAGGTCAGTTAGATCCAAGTCTTGAGCATCTTGAGCATTCTCCGCGTTTTCTTCATTGTTCACATGTTTCTGGACCCTTCCCAGAGAGATCTCGCCTCTGACTATAATTCATGGTGCCGGATCGATAACTACTAACTTTACCGAAATCCTCTCCCTCTCGAGAATATTCCTAGTGCCTGTGAGTATTGACATTGTTTTGTCTCGATCACAACTATTGAACATCGTCAACTGCTACCGGAAAACTGCTCCTTTCTCCAACTTCCGTTGAGTAGTACCTATGCATTCTCTGTGGTATTATTATTATTATTAGTAGTAGTATTTATTAACTTATAACGTTTTAAAAAGTTATTTTTAAAATTATATTATAAATATATATATTTGTATATATACACTAAATATGCTTTTGACATTTTGGTTTTAAGAGCAATAGTACGCCGGAGCCCTGTCGTTCAGCCTTTCAGTCCTCAGCCGTATCAGCCCCTGCCCCAATTGTTCACCCTCGGCCACAAAATGCGGCAGTTCTTCTAAACGGCAGCTTTTACATCGCAGAGGCCGCAGAGGACTCCAGTCGATCCGATGGTCCTCGAAGCAGCCCACTTCATCCCCACAGCGCGTCAAGCGCCCACCATCATCTCACATCCCCACAATAGTTCCCTCTACCACATCCTAGTCCCTCCCTTTCGGCATTACGCTGTAAATGCATGCGTAGCATCGAATACTTCATTTTTTATTTAAATTTTGAAATTAAATGTTTAAAAGAAACGTTAAAGCTTTTAACGTTGAGCCCTCAACGAATGGGAACTTGAGGTCGTCAGTGCCGATTCATCGAAGAATATGCGCAGGCAGACCTTCTGCTCCATCGTCAGCTTACGCCTCAATAGCGCAGAGAAACAGGCGGAGCCCGCTCCAAAGGAAAGCTTTCTCGCTTTTCGCGCTCATCGTTCGGCTGATACGGTTCTTCTCCACCCTAACGCTCCGAGCGGAGTCCATTCAGTCTCTTCCCGTGACGCACAGGCGTGCCTTGACTGGAAGGCCCCCAAGTTACCACAAACGTCCTTCAGTACGCCCTGGTGCCGCGATGCTGTGTTGACAGACCGCCGATATGGGGTGTATATCAGGAGTAGGGAAGAATTCGACCAGGCGAGACGAAAAGGGAGCTAGCACGATCTCGGGTTCTTCCTCTGAATGAAAAGAAAGGAGACAGACATAGATAATTTTGCCATTTTTGCTGTTTTAGCTTGCAGTACCTACTATTTCGAAGCCTTTCTTTCAACTTTCACGTGTCTTGCTTAGACAAAGGATCGACTTTTTCAAGAGAAACAACACGACTTCGTAGAATGTGGATGAAAAGGTGCTCTAAGCATGAGAGAGACACCACATTGCTTATCAACGAAACTTCCTCTTTATCTTCGCGGCGATTGCGACGATAGTTATGGAGATTAAATGGAGAGGGGGAAAGAAAGAGGGAGAGAAGAGCGATGCATTGCAATGATCACATTTCGTGGTTATTAGTTTAAGAGAACTTCTTCTGCCCCTCTCTGTGTCCTTTTCGGTCGGTCCCGATCGGCTCCTCCTTTTAGAGTATTGTGATTAGTATCCGCTTCTTCAGAGAAACTAACTACTTCGTACTTATAGGTAGGTGGGAATAGTTTTACTGGAGAAAAAGGATCGCAGTCATATGATCATTGTTGAAAGAAAAGAAGAAAAAAAACGTCTGTAGCGTCTGAAAATAAATCAGAACTCCGCGGAAGCTGAGCAAAAGAGCAGAAAGCGCTGCAAATCGCACTCCAGGAACCAGTTTTGGCCCTATTAAGTCGATCTCGATTGTTCGACGTTTACGTGTCTTCTTCTTCTTATATATATATTATTATTATTATTATTATTTATTTATTTTTGATTGAAAAACCTGTCTTTTCGATTTTGCTTTTTAAACTTTAAAAATTAATTTAATTAGAGAACATTTCGAGCTGTTTTTTAGAATAGTAATAGAAGCAATGATAATGATGATGGTGATGATTTTGATAATATGGGATCTTGGGAAATGTTCTGCGTTTTGTCAATCAATGAAGGTCAAAGAAGGGGGGAAAAGAGCAGAGGAAAGGGAACCAAAAATCAAGTCTTCTGGGCACACCGCAACTTCATCAAATCGATCAGTCTTCATCATCTTCAGAGCGTTTTCCACGAAGGTAATCTACTGCAACAACCTCATCGCTAAAGTTTGTTCGCGTGCCATGAAGGATTGATTCCTAAATGCTGACCGATATCGCAGCTAGCTAGCTAGCTGCCTGGCACATCAATGGCGCTTTGCTATAATCCTTTTATTCTAAGATCTCACCCACAAATTAGCCCAACAGTTTGCTCTGTCATGGCGACCACGCAAATCATATCTACTGTGTGAGGGGAGAGAACACTCGGTGGTCCTTACTTACATCGCAAGGCAAATATGAAGATCGGCAATTAGGATCCCAGCGCGTTTTTATGTTGGTTGTATGTCTTGAAGATTTACAACTTAACTTCCAAGCCACGCGCGAATTGCAATCTCTAAATAGAATAAAATAAAAATCATCATCATCATCATCATCATCATTATTACTATTATTCTTTCAATTAACTGAGCGTTCTCCGTCGTTTCCTCTTTGCGTGAGGTAGTTGGGACCACTCCGTTACTTTGAGGCGGAGTCCTATGGGTTTAGTATAGTGGGAGTTAGTAGCCTAAAAGGCAGGAGTCCTTCTTTTAAATCAACCTCAATCTTTCTTAACTTTCTCTCACCTTCTCTCTCCTTCTGTGTCAAGACTGCTAAGCTCACGGGAAAAAGCTCGGAACCCCTGAGCTTTGGCTGAGTAGCGACGGGCGTGCGGTGCGATATAATTCGAGGATTCATATCAGCAAGTTTTGAAGGAAACTGCGATCCCTATCGGACGCACAGATTCGCAGCGCCTTACGTTATACTTTTGCTTTTACTTTAATTTAAAATAAAATAAAAAAGAAGGTAAGAAGAAAGAAAGAAAGAAAGAAAGAAAGAAAGAAAGAAAGAAAGAAAGAAAGAAAGAAAGAAAGAAAGAAAGAAAGAAAGAAGACTTTACTACTCAGAAGAACATAGACCAGAATAAAGGAGGGAACTAACAATGATTGAAAAGAAGAAAGACCTCATTCTCCCCCTTCGGACTCATAGGATGCTCAAGTGGTTTTACAATGCACACCTTTAATGGCCATTTTTCGCAACCTCGAAACAAAGTCTTTCGCGCGTGCTCTTCTGTCTGGGCCAAAGGGATGAAGCTCTCTCTGCGTTTTAAACCCCACGAGGGTGTGCGGCTGCCCACGTTGATGCACTTGACAGTGTTGACAGCGCTTTGGGTGCTATGTTTTGAGCAAGCAAACAGACAAGCAATTGAACGTCAACTTTGCTTTCATGCTAACGTACAATTTGCTTTGTTTTCTTTTTAGGTTTTCTTACTGTTTTCCAGCGTTGGCGTAGTGCCTACGTAGCTACTGCTATGGAGCAGCAGCAGAAGAAGGAGAAGACCAAGCGAGATCTGTTGGTTTTCTTTCAACTTTGTATTTGCACGATTAGTAAAGCTTTTACTCTCCCCGCTGAACTGGGAGTTTAAAAGCATTTGCAATAGGTGCGGAGGGTATTCAACGCAGAGCTTTCTCCTTAAAAGCAAACGGGCTGTCTGAAACAGCGTTTAAGTAACCAGAGTGAGAGTGAGAACCGGTCTCGGTGCTTGCTTGCTTGCCTAGGGAATAGCTACTAAAGGTGCTATCAAGAATAGATTGATATAAATGGAAAAATGCGGCTCCAAATGAAAATGCTTTTATTTATTACTATTTTATAAAAAAAATAGAGAAATTAAAAACAACATCATTTATTATTATTTAGTAAAATGATAAAGTAAGGAAGATGGATTGATCGATTTCGATCGATCGATAATCAATAAATCAATTGACCAGTCGCCGTGGTCGCTGTCTCAGCCGCCCCCACTACGGCGAGCAGCAGCAGGAGCGGCGGTATCAGCTGCTCAGATTGGAGGCATTACAGGTTAGGAAACCTGGTGACTGTCTTGCTTGGTCGGTTTTGCTGAACCGATTGTTAAGCGACTTCGTTCTCTCTCGATTCTTGGCACTCGGGCTGCAAATCTAATACTCCCTACTCGACTTTTGAGGTCGTGGTAGAGTAAGAGACGCAGAGGAAACCATGGCAAGTTCATCGATGGCCAAGGCCTATCTTTTGGTCGCCACGATGGCATCCATGGCAGCGATTGTAGTTGAGGCGAGCAAACCGATTTTCTTGAACACTGTCGAGAAACCCGTCTTTGCGAAGTTCGAAGTTGACAATAGTCTCGACACCAAGTTTGATGAAGGCATCGTTCCCAACCCATGGAAAAGCCGTATCATTCGCAAGGCACGCGTACAGTTCCTGCACGCTGAGTACACGAATGTACTCAATGAGAGCATGTACGGAATTCCTGAGGAAGAATTTCCGCCTGTCTCCGACGACGAGTGGACAGACCTCTTTTTCTCCAAGTTAAGACTTTGGAGCAACTACACCTTCGACGTTGGTCCCCAGTATGGCAACGGCCTTGATCGCATTGACACAGGTTTGGAGTTGAACAAAAATAGTGACTGGACTCTGCGAGATGCCGTCAAGTTTAAGGACAAGGTTCGCAATATTATGCGCGCTAAGAGCAAAGGCAAAAAGAATACTAGAGATGGATATTTTTTGGCATCCATCCTCGGTCCGCGCAGTGAAGATAGAAACTCTTTCGAGCAGACCGACGAGCATGAAACTGACGACGATAACAGTGAGGACTCCGCTAACACCGAAAATGTGACCCCGTACAACCGCCAGCGCGAGTTCCTCGCCAAAGGTCATGCTGAACCCTTCATCTGTGCTCAATCCTTTTAATGGCAACGGCTCGGGTAGTGGGTACCTTATCTTGAAGAATTCAAGTCTCCCGTGTGCCTGGCATGAATTCATTCATAACCTTGGGCTTGGCCACTCTTTGCGTGCTAATTATAGACACCCTGACGGCACGTGGAAATTCCTCAAGGAGTACGGTGATGTGCTTTCGACCCAGGGAGGATCCAAGTACATTCCTCCCATTGACGAGCCCGGCCCTGCTGGAGTGGTTCCTGCCCAGGCCCATCGTCTTGGATGGCTCCACCCAGAGCAGTTCATTTACCTCGTACCCGGTCGCACGTACCGTCTACGTACTCCTGATGCATTCAGCCGCACTGAGCCATGTGCTCTCGTGTGGTATGACCGTACCTATGGCACCAACCACTGGTTTTCGTTCTGGAAATCAGCATCTGCATTTGACGAATCATACGAAAAGGAACAGGGATCCAATGCTCACGGAGGCAACCGCGGATGGAGTGACCACGCGGTTGACGATGTCGCCAAGATCACATTTCTCGTCAACCAATTTGGCAAGGACTATTCCCACCACACAGGTCTTCACTTCAAGACTCTCAGCTACGGAGACGACTATATCGAAGTCTATATCTCGTATAAGCAGGAAGACCGCAGATCTTGGGAGCCGGAGTTTGATGTCACTCTTATGTCGCAACGTTCAGGAAGCAAACGTGCCGCGCCCTCAGTTAATATTGCGCTGTATATGTTACGCGAGAATATCGCCCAGGAGGACCATGACCCATTCCTCATTACTCGGGAAGTACGTGCAGAGTGCGACTTTGGCAAGACATATAACAATGGAAAGCACATGGAAACCGCAGTCATGGTTTCTGGTGGGCACACCGGTAAGCGCGATCACATTGAAAAGAAAGGGTATCGCTACCGTCTGAAGACCAACATCCAGATCAGGCATCCTCAAGGCCCTGGCCCCCTTGCTGATTCCGAAAAGGGCAAGAAGGTGTATTGTGACCTGTTTATTGGCAAGTTCCTCAAGCAGCGGGTCGGCTTTTACTTTGCATAAGTATCTGTTCTACTGAGCAAACTCAGCTCACTCGAATACACGCTTACACGCTTACCAAACAACATATCCTGCAGCGAAGGACTACATGTCTAGCATTGGTTGTATTTGTTCTCTCTGGTCACCGATGATACCATGAGAGAGAGAGAGAGAGTAGCAACCACTTGAAATTCAACAATAACGATAACACCGCGACATATCACTGCACACTAGAATTTACACATACTATCAGGAGGTGCATGCAATTAAAACCAGGCTTTCTCCACTCTGCTGCCCATTAAAATATCAAGTTCAAGTTTGATATACACCAAAAGCCAAAAGCAAGAAACAAAAAACTCCAAAGATATTTCTTCATCAAAGAATAGCCAAACCATTTTATACTATGAATTTTAAATTTGGTGCTCATCCATCCGTTGTGATCCTCTTGGCCTGGCACTGCGATGCACCCATGATGGCGCCTCACTTTACCTCAATTCCACATTCATACATTTGATTCACCAAATTGAAGGGAAAGCCAAACAATCATTTGCATATGTGTAAAGCTTGTGTTTTGGGCTTCAGCCTTGGGTATAAGACCACCAACTTTTGTTGCTACCTTATAATCTCAGAGGAAAATATGAAGACAAGTCGGGAACAACCAAAAAAAGCTAGCCTTTCACCGAGATCCAGTGAATGCAATAAGCAGTTCAAGAACACTCTTAGCTTTTGAACTGCTTAGTTGTTTCATACTGATGAACTGCTTAGTTGTTTCATACTGATACTTTAGTAAATAAATAGCATCGAATTATTTGAATCGTCATTGTACTAATTAGATACGTCCGCATGAAACAACGTTGTCCACAAGCTAGACGCTCTCAATCTGCATCTTTGATAGACACAAAGTATCATTTTACGATTCGTTGTTCTATCAGTCTCACATTCAGATAAGCATACTGTGGTTTACGAACGAGTTCATTGAAACATGTTTTGTTTATTTATCATAAAACTTTACTATGTACTTGTGATTCTAAAAGTAGGAGTCCGAGGGGCGAGGCGTAACCTTAGTTGCAGAAGGGTTTCCAAGACCAGCAGCAGAAAAAATTCTCAGCCACCACCTTAATCGCTTCGACGCTCGTCGCTGTCTATGCACCTGAGACGTAGTAAGGTCCGCCTGCCATCCTGCGCGACGTCCTCCCGAAGCCTGAAACACGTAAAAGCTCCCTGGGTCCTCGGCCCACCAGCCGTAGTGCTCGTAAACCTCTGCATGCACAAGCAGTAGTGACATCCCCCCCCCCCTCCAGGTGGCTCCCGACAGCTAGCTAGCTCGTTCTGATGCAAGCAAAACTCAACGCTCTAGGGCTCCGGCGAGGGTCTGTGAGCAGTTCTTAATTGAAAGAGGTTTGCAATCCTAATGGTTTACGCGAAAAGTGCTCATATGCGCGGGTACACACATTCACTTTTTTGATATCCTCGGGGACCCCATGTGAATTGGTAGATACAGGTACACAGTTGCTCGATGAAATCATGAACTTGGAAGCTTTACTCATTTGTTTCCCGCCTACGATATGGCTTTAACAATAATTTCCAATTATACCGACCACTATTATCGTTTTACAGAGCTCTAAGCCAAGAGCGCAAAAGGAACATTGAGACTCTGGCATCAATCGAGGGGCTACAAGCGAGGGGCTACAAGCGAGATGCTGTCGGTAAGCGCCCTAAGAATTCGTTGTTTCCACCCATTTGAAAAAACCAATGACCGAAGTATCGCTTCACGCAACAATGCAAAATTAATTAACAAGAGAATTGGCAGTAATCTGCTAACTCGTAACAAAAGTCAGCATCCTCAAAGAACTAAGTATAACACTCAATAAGGAGGATGCCACGGATGTTGCATTAAGAGGTCGAGCGTTGTCAGCTTCAGACATTGGTATCTTTATCTTTTAGTTGTCTCATGAATGTAGTGACATATACCATACTACAGGAACAAATATTTCGTTTCCCATGAAAATGATCTTTTGTTGAGAGCCCTTTGGATATAATTGCAGGCAGACTTTGCTATGCTTTATCGTAACCACGATAAAGGTGCTGCTTTATCGTAACCACGATAAAGGTGCTGCTTTATCGTAACCACGATAAAGGTGCTGCATTCGAACCAATCATTGTTGAAGAATACAAATACCTTGGTTCTTCATTCGACAATTTTGCTGAACGTTATTGTGAGCGAGACTATGGAGGTTGTGAATAGCAGCGGCAGACGAAAGACTAAGTTGTTCGCCAGACCTACAATTACATGGTAAGAAAAGCTTTGTTTGCTGGCATTTACACGAATTATAAGCAGACCCTTGCTTGTTTTAAAGACTGTTCAGGAAACTTTCTGATCACTAAGCCTATTTTGGAAGACACTGAGAGAAATACAAACCAGGGAAAGATCGGTGTGCTACAGTTCGTTGCACATAGTATTTCGACTGCCTATGAAGGTGAAATACCTGAAAGCGATGGTCAAGGCACAGATGATTTCCTTATACCATGTCCAGGTAGTCATCGTGGCAACCCTTGTCAAGATCACCAAAAGTTGCAAGAGGCTTACAGTGCGGAAAAAGATGTCAAAAAGGAAAACCATGAAATTAGAAGTGTCCCACCAGATCGCGCCTTTTTACTAAAGATCTGACTGTAGATGAAAAACCATTGTACTTTATTAATCTCCAAGGTTAGGTGAATCTCCCAGCTGGGCGCACGGGCCGAGCGGTGCGTGTTCAGATACTCCTAAAGTCAGGCCATGAGGACACTATGCTGAAGATTTGGGACACGTTTAAGCAATAAAAGCAGGTCCCGGAACTTCAACACGAGCTTCAATTTATAGGAAGTTGCCTCGCTACAGAGTGAATGCATCCCAGAGTTCGTCGATGTTGATTTATTCAGGTGGTGATGTTTCCAAGTGAGACAACTCTCAGTGGTGAGTTTGTAGGGAAAGCTGTGAGTATCTAGCCAAAACCCACGGACATGGTGTTTTGCACTGTGATTTCACAAAGACACAGGAGAATCTATGTTCTTCGACCTCAGTATAGCCAAATGTGCTGATGATATGAGTCCAACTGACTTCAAGAAGTATGTAGAACAGAACGCGAGCAACTTCGAAACATACTGACTAACTGGAAACTGCCCGCTCCGGGCTATTCTCAGCAATTGACTTCGTATTTCGGGATTTGATGATAAAATCCATAAATAGGCTTTAAAAGGGGATTTGCTTTTCGAAACCACGGTCGCAATAAATCATGGACCAAGTGTGCACCTTTACGATCATTTTCATCCAAAATGTAAGTTTGCGTTTTTTTACATTTGACTTTTTGCATGCATGCACGTATTGGTATGATTTCAAATGCTTTTTGGCTTTTGTTTTTTGTTTTTTTTTCTAGATCTAAGCTAAGTGTCTAAGCCCATCATCGACGCCCACGATTCGAGTCAGGTCATTTGTTTTTTAATTGACTAATTTCCTTTGGCAATCTTCGTCCAACGATAAAAACCTTTATTCAGGTAGGAGAAGAAATGAAGAATCGTTTCATTCAACCACGCAATTAAGAATGGAGAGGATATACAATCCAAGAATTCCTTGTTGCATGCAAATAACCTTGATTGCCATAGAATGATCGATCGGGTTCTTTCGATGTGAATGTCATTGGCAGAGTTCAATTGACTCCCGTCGATGAGCATTAATTTGTGCATTACCTTTATGTCGAATTACTCTCAGGCGCAAAATCTCAAGGAGCCACACATAGGCAGACAAGCAAATAGAGAGCACGCGACTCGCCACGCAAGCGAGCGAGCCAGCTCGAGGCATGCGGGTTGCGCCACGCGGGTTTCCCGCGCTTCTCAAGGGACCACAGAAGATCCCCTAAGAGTAACTCTTAAGGGTATTCAGCAATTGATTGATTTATTGTCTGTCCTATTATTCCTTCAACTTTATTTTCAAGACCTCGGGAAGCATCGAAAGTAGATTGGTGCGGGCCGACCTCTCTTCGAAGTTGAAGCAGTGTTAGTACGAATAAATCGATTGATTGTTTGTTTGATTGGTTAATTGATTGATTAATTGATTGCACAACCATCCTACAGTTCTAACTACGTCTTTGATGCTGTCTGATCTTCATTATCTATTATTATCATTAGAGTAGCTAGGTATGTCATACCATGTTTTTATAAATAGAATAAAAATCACAATTTTTCGTAATAATAATAATATATCATAATTGGAAAAACTTTTCAATTAAAAATTAATTTAAAATGTTTTCCAAAAGCAGAAAGCTTTCTCATTTATTCTGAGACGCTTCGTAGCATAGCTGCCTATTTCTTCAGCCAGGTATTTATTAGCATTTTGTGGACGCCGGCCTCGGAAGAGCAGTGCCCAGAGTCCCTCAAATCTTCCACCGCGAGTTGTTGGTTGGTTCCTCAAGTCCCACACAAGCGTGGCCACCTGCTACAACCAATCAATCAATCAATCAATCAATCAATCAATCAATCAATCAATCAATCAATCAATCAATCAATCAATCAATCAATCAATCAATCAATCAATCAATCAATCAAACAAACAAACAAATAAATAGAGAAATATAAACAGGAAAATAGCAATAAACGAAGGAATAATTAATTGCTATTGGGGTAAACGATCGCATTCGGGTCTTTCTTTCTCTCTTTTGCCCATTACAACATCCATACATACATTCATACATACGTAGATACAACCCATCAGAATCTACTACTACTTCCGCACTCCGTCCCTTCTTCCGTACTCTGTCAATCCCATATACAGAGATCGATGCGAACCTGAAGTTCACCTGAGGATGCATGCATGTGCCGGAGCCCGCAACTCGAAGAACTGAGAACGTGGTTCACAACGTCGAGGACGACGATGCGAAGTGAAGGCCTTCTGGCCCGCCTCCGTCATGGAAGGATGGCGGCACCTAGGAGATTCATTGAGGAAACGGTGGCGCTTGTCCAAACGGATGACGATCGGCGATGATCATGACTGTGACGACGATGACCATGACTGTGACTGTGACGACGATGAAGACGACGATGAAGATGACCATGACGATGACCATGACGATGACCATGACGATGACCATGACGATGAAGTTGAAGATGAAGTTGAAGATGAAGATGAAGATGGTTCATCCTGAGCCCAGAATTAATTACTCCAAGGCTTCCCAGCCTGAGATGGCTACGAAGAAGATGGGACATTGGCAGACCTGCTGCCCGTGGTCCCTGGAGCGTGCGTGCACGTGGAGCGAAGCAGCGATCGCGTGTTTCTAGGTTGCACTTATCCCCGACTCGGGCCTGAACTCGCTTGACTATGCATGGATCGCCTGCTCCTTCGAAGAGGCCGAGCGAGACCAACTTGGACAACCTGAAGCTCGCTGGCTACGTCCATGGGCGATTGATCTGGCGGTGTTGTCTGTGCAAGTTGTGGACGTCAGTATTTCATTCTGGCACCCTGTGCGGTGAACGCCCTCGCTGTGGTCGACGAGGTGGCAGATGGCGACGTGGAGAACCGCCATAAATCACGATCGATCGGCACTCGACAATCGCCAATCCATCATTCATTCATTCATTCATTCATTCATTCTTTGACTCAACCCATCCATGAATCTCCAGGGAGTCACAATTTACCCTGTTCTGATCGCTTTTCTTTCTTTGCTGTCTGGGTCTTTGGGTTTTATTCACTTCGAAGGTATGAATGTATGTGCGCACGTACCTGCCAGAATGTGTGTCATTCGTAGCAAGAGATGCAGCCAAAGCAGAGCGAACTCAACCGTCAATCTGCCAATCTGTCCGTCTGACTGTCTGTCTGTCTGTCAATCTTCTGTGGTGGCTTCGTTTCAGGCAAAGCCGAAGAACTTGAAGAGCAGAAGCCGAAACGCGAGCTTAGCCGGGAACTAGTTAGTAGCTAGCTAGCTGGTCATTCACGGCGGCTTCAGAGTCAAGAATTGGTCACCCGGTTTTATCGATGTAGCAACCATTTGATCGATTTGCTGCTGCGCTTCTTTGTTGGATGGTTGGTTGGTTGGTTGGTTTGTTTGTTTGTTTGCTGGCCGCAGAGCCGCTCCCACGCACGCTTGCACGCTCTCGGCAAGAGCTTTGAGGAGTTCTGCGCCTCCATCCATTCCTCGGAAGAGGGGGTCAGGGAGCGCAGACCGAGGCACGGGGCTCCCAGAGGCAGCCACGTGCGTTTGCAAATCTTGGCAAAGATACTCCCACAGTGCCCCCCTGTATCCGCTGTTTAATATTTCATTTTTAATTTAATGAAAAAAAATATATTTATTGGAAAAAATAAAATAAAAATAGAATAAAATGGAATTTTAATGTAAAAATTGAACTTTATTTTTGGTAGGAATAGCATAGATAGTATCTACCACCTATCGGAGATAGTGGTCTGTCTGAGTTTTTCTTTATCTGAGTTTAGTTCTGAAAAAGTGAGGTTTGCTTTTGCGGATGTGTTTTTGTTTCGTTTTTTTAGGATAACTACCCACTATTGTGTGGTTTATGGAGCTATTGGTCTTAGTTCTTGAGTGGCGATCGCTTCGCTGACTGGCTTTGGTTTGCTTGAGGTTAAGTTGGTTTGCTTTGGTTTGCTTTGGTTTGCTTTGGATTCCTTTGGATTACTTTGGATTACTTTGGACTGCTTTGTTTGACCTCGAAGAGGGAAACGAATCGGAATCGTGTCCGATTGGTTTGGGATATTGACTGCCGAAATGAGAAATTTTCATTTTATGATGGAGAGGAGAAAGCAGAGAATGGAAAGGAAAGTTCGCTCCGGTTTCCTCGCTCGTTTCTTGTGCCCAGAGCCATTCTTGAACTAATGCGTGGCTCGGAAGAAGGGATCCTCCCCTCCTGCCCAAGCGCCTGAGCCAGCACCCTTTTTTGTTGGCCTCGAGGTCACAAACGCAGCGCAACGCAAGGCAACGCAAGACTCGAAGATTGGCAATGGACAGCGCATTACATACAGGATAAAAGACAGTTAAAAGGGGATTTGTTAATATGATGAGGGAAAAAGGGAACAAAAAGGGAATAGAAAGAAATGTTCTTTAAAAGAGGAAGTTGAAAGAGGTGAAAGAGGGAGGGTTATTTCTTTTTAATTTAATTAAAAAAAATCAGATTAGGAAGGATGCGAAAGAAGAGATCGATCGTCCAAAACCTGAACGCAGGACAAGGATCAGGCAGGGTCGGAGGCGAGGAGGCTTCCTTCAACGTGCCCGACAGCAGGTCGCTCGCTGCGCAGAGCGGCAGGAAACGCTGCAGAAGCCCATCTGCAGGTTAACCCCCTCCCCCCCCCCATCGCAATAGCTTACGAAATTGCAAAAGATATATCTAATATTGCTCTGTCTGCCTTTAGTTAGTACTAGGCGGATAGATCAATAGATTCTCGTTGACTCTTCAGAGCTGATTCAAGTTTGCGAGAACTAACTATGCAACTCAAGGGCACGCTTGCAGTGCTGGCAAGCCTTTTGCTGAGCGCCGTCTCGAGCTCCCAGGCAGCTCTCTGCGATGTCAAGATTAATGATGTCGAGGTGAACCCAGAGACCTTGGCCAACCACCACACCTCGCACTTTAACCTCAAGGAGAATGGTGGATTTGCTGTGCGCCGCGCTCAACCCTTTCAGCTTGTAGTCAAGACTGAACAGGACCTCAACCTTGCCAAGACCGAGGCTTTATTTGTAAACTCGCGTGAGGAAGCCTTCAACAACCCAGCTTTTACTGCCTCTGTTAAAACCCAGATTGCACCTCGCCAATACCTCGTGGAGGTGGGAACCTCCACAGATGCCCCCATCGGCAAGTATGAGAACATCACCTTGACCATCAAGGATGAATCCAATACCTGCGATAACGCTGGAGAGGCATTCAAGCTGACTAAGCCTGTTTACCTGCTCTTCAACCCGTGGTCTACTGAGGACGATGTTGTTTACATGCCGAACGAGACCATGCGTCAGGAGCATGTCGTCAATGATTACGGCAACGTCTTTCAGGGATCTGCCAAGGCTTATGACGCTCAGGTTTGGCACTACGGCCAGTCCAACCAAGTTGTTCTCGATGCTGCCTTTCACCTTATCGAAAAGGATCGTGCTAACGCACACGATCCCATTAAGGTTATGCAGGTCATCTCCCGCCACCAGGGCATGCAGCGCCGTCTGGATGGAAGCTTTATCTGGGGTGATGATAACGCACTTCTCGAGGGCAACTGGGGCGACTTCCCCTTCACCGAGAAGGATGCCCCTGAGCTCTGGACTTCCTCCGTTGATATCCTCAACCGCTGGAAGGCCACTGGCAAGCCCACTAAGTACGGACAATGCTGGGTCTTCGCTGCACTTCTCAACAGCCTTCTTCGCGGCGTGGGTGTTGGAAGCCGTCAGCTCACTGCCTTTGGATCATGGATGGACGCCTCCAACCGTCACGATGCCCACCACCGTTTCCACCATGTGATTGACGAATACTACTCTCTCGATGATGGCGCGATGAAGACCATCTACCTCGACGGTGTCGCGTGGAACTTTCACAGCTGGACTGATGTCTGGATCAAGCGTGGCGGACATGCCAAGTACGATGGCTGGCAGAGCATGGATGGTACCCCCCCGGGTCGCATCGGTCCTGCACCGGTCCTTGCCACTCACGATCTTGACGAAACTGTGGACTTTCAGGTTGGTGATATCATCTCTACAGTTCACTCCACCACCCGCACCTTCCTTGTGCACTGTCAGCCCAACCACACTAAGGCGGAGCACCTCAAGGGCTGCATTGTGGAAAAGATGATCAAGTACGATCACACTGGCCTCAAGCTTCTCCTCACCACCGCTACCTTGCCCAATGGTACTTTCGGCGAGATTGATGTTACCAAAGATTACATTGACCCCAACAAGGATGCCCGTATCCCTTATGAAACTGAGTTCCACGTCAACAACCATGATCTCTCCCCGCACATCATGCTCGCCAGTGGCGCTACCCCGTCTGCCCCGAACAAGCTTCGTGGATTCAAGACCCTTGTTGGCGAAGGTGAAGAGGATAACCTGTCGATTCGCCCCACTACCTACGGTGTGGTTGTTGGCTCGCCCATTTCCGGTGATATCGACCTCAAGACCGCTGGTCTGATTGACGGTGAGTCTGTGGAGGTTATCCTAACCGCAACTCTCGAGACCTACCACGGTACCGACATCAAGACTATTTTCAAGACCTCTCAGAAGGTTCTTATCAAGGGACGTCTCATCAGCCTTCCGTTCTTTATTGATGCTAGCGCGTACTTGCAGCATGACCTTGGCGATGTCTTCATCAAGCTCGTTGCGGTTGCATCTTCTGATGCTGGCCAGCACTATTTTGACAAGGCTGTTCTCGACGTGACTTCCCCGTCCATTTACTTTGAGGCTCCTCAGTCGGTTATTGCCGGTGCCACGGAGGGTGGAAACCCCAAGCCTTTCACTGTGCATGCCTCTTTCCGCAACCCTCTTCAATTTCCAGTGCGCAACCTGTGCATTTCGATCCACTCCCACGTGCTTGACTTCCACAACATGCCCACCAACGTTACCAAGATTTCTCACTGCGAGAATGTTGGAGCTGGCGACCTCATTCGCATCGCCGCTGACCTTAACGCCCCGACCGAGCCTGGTGTTTACTTCGTACTTGCATCTATTCAGGGTGAGTATTTGCCTTACGGCCAGTCTAATGCCGTCATTTCTGCGCTCCCTGGAAAAGCAGCTCCTCTCGTTGCCCCTGAGGCAGAGGCCGAAGTGTTTCTCATGGCTGAGGCCTAGATTAGCTAAATTGGGATTCTTCAGGCGTTTTAGCACGGGTGGCATCCCTTTTTATGCAGGTACCATATTCAACCGCGAAATCACAAAATCATTTTTTAATTTCTACTATACATTATTGGTTTCAAATGGTACATAGTTCATCGTAATCCATGGTACTTTAACTTGTTTGTTTTATACAGCTACCTCTTGTTGAGCGCTCCTTAAATAACGCGGAACAGGCCTTTTGTCAAACCTATATATATTTTCCTTAATGTTCCGACTTTTCCCAGGGTCAATATTCACCCACGTGGATTTGCTTGTATAGATAGCTAGATTAGCCTAAATACCATGCTGCACAAATCCAAATTGCCTTGGTGATAAGAATTGATCATTCAAAGAGATCTGCAAATATTCAGAACGCAGTGTCAAAAATCGCTCTGAGGAATTTAATGTCTTACAGTTAGTCGGAAATAAGCTTTCGGGATAGTCATACAGCACAGCTGTTTGTCCCTTATTTAATTAAAACCATGATAATCATTCGCTTTCCTTGTCCTTTGGTCAGGTGGCACTTTGCGTGCTTTTCCTAGCTTTTAATATATTTTCTTTTTTTCTTTGTTTTCGGTTTTACCTTTCTTCAAATAAATGTAACTATACGTTATGTTTCTGAAGGTTACGTATTGTGCTCGGTCGTATCGCGCGCACGACCGTTGACTTGGGCTTGAGCATTGCAATTCCTGCGCCAGAGCATTCCTTGGGAGCTCCCGCGGGCAAGGCTGCAGTAGAGACTGAAGCTTAACTGGTGTAGAGACGCAGGAAGATCGGGAGTTGAAAGACGTCTGCGACTGTCTCGGGTATCCGGGAAAGCAGTCTTAAGTCTGGGGAGAAAGCGCGAAAGCTTAGAGCAAACAGAACTACAAAGCCGCTCGGTCACAAAACAAAATGGCAGACGATGGCCTTGAACACGACTTTGATGCAGAACTTGCGGTGAAAGCCATTCGAAAAGCAATCAAGGATACCTTCGATGGCCAAAAATGTGTGGATGTAGAACGGAAAAACCTCGACAAGTGGTCCAAGTCGATCAGCGAAAGCGTCCTTAAGCAATGCCAAGACAACTGCAACTGCAAGTATGCAGTGACCCTAGTTATTGGCCAAAAGGTTGGGGCAGGATTCACAGCGCACAATAAAATGCTTTGGGACTGCAACCATGTTGAAGATGGTGGCGATACATTTGTCAAGGTTAGCTGGGAAAATGAAACCATCCATGTTCTAGTAACTTTATATGCAGTGAAGGTTATGGCTTATTTCAGTCAGGAGCAAGTGCGAGCACTTAAGGCGATGGACTTCGATGCTGGCCTGTAAATTACTACCTCACTCTTATCGAGAACGTACTCCGCAGAAAAGACAAAGTAAATCAGGTCTAATATATGAAGATAAGTGAGTTAATCTCTGCAGGTGTGCCCGAGGTGACCAAAGCAGTAGTCTGAACGAGTGAAGTCACCCCAGACTTCAAGCTCTGGGACCAATTTTCATGTCCTTTCTCCTTCTAAATTAGCGAGACTACATCAAGAACAGGGCCAAATGTAACGCTTATTTCAAACCCTGGTTCTCTCTTATTCGCTAACGAGTTGAAACATTCTTTTCTTCTTTTTGTTTTCTTCTACTAAATTATATAAAATTAAGTCTTTGCGTTTTAGGTTACCATAACCCAAATATCTAGGTGCATTATTGAAAAGACACATGTAGGCTTACGAAAAGAAAGCTTGGAAGAGCTTTTCATATCTATGAAACAGTTGAGAACCGAGCGTGACCTTTAAGCTCTCTTAATATGCCATCGCGATCTTCTTTTGAAAGCACAAATGCAGATTTTGGTTCTTTTGCTGGTATACGAGGTACTTGCTGCATATGGGGACTTGCCGAAGGAGTGATCGTTTTGGTAGGTTTTGGAGTTAAGTCAGCTGATTGCGTACGCCGGCGAGTCATCTCACCAGTTGTCTCTTGACGCTTTTGTCGCTGTGCTTTTACAACGTCTTGGCGCTCGCGATCAGCAGCATCGATACGACGGCACTCCTGTAAGTCTACTAACCACTCTACAACGTCCCCTTCTAGTGGGGTGATAAGCAATACTGAACATGCAGTACGAACCGCCAAGCATCCCTCAACACTTTCCACTGAAACGATATTACGTGTCTCAATCACTTTGACAATGTGAAATTTTGTTTTTGTTTTCCATTTGTTCCAGCTGCGCAGACTCAGGAGCAACACAGAAGCGAAAGCTAACGCGTAGCATGAACCATGTCGTATCTCCTCAGTTTTGGAGAGCTGTGCTGCTGGAGCCTGCCCGTTTCCTTCGGATGTGAGCTGTGCCGAACTAACATTTGTAGTCAACGTCTGGAATGTGACTTTCCCGTAGCGATGCAACCGACGTCCACGAGAATCAGTCCCAAGTCCAAGTCGGTCAACTGTTTCTCGCGGTCGCAATTGGGAACAAATCTCATTTACTTTTCGGGATTGATCGAGTCCTTGATGTTGCTTGATGATAGTATTTACGTTTGTCGCAATTCTTGTCATAGTCTCTACAGCTTCAGAAGCCACTGCAAATGTATCAGGATCCATCTTATTATATTTGCAAATTTCACGCATTAATAATGGGTATTTTGTAATACGTTGCATAGGCTTAATCAAAAACGAGGCCAAATCAAGATGCTTCAGCTTTTCGCATTCTTGTGCAGCCTGTAGTTGAATGAACATTTTTGGTGAGACGCTTGCCCCATGGCCCAGAGGTGCCACTGCTGTAGCCGTAGCTTTACTCCTTAGCAATGCCTTCATTGCTGTGGGTTGGTTTACTACACATGGGATGCATAGTTTAAGCCAGTCTGACATTTCAGTCATCACTTGACAAACCTTAAGAGTCGTTTCTCGCAGAATCTCTTTCCAGCGACGTATCTGAGCATCATCCATAAACAAAAAGTCAGAAAGGTGCTCACGATGCAAATCAGATAAAAAGTCTAGACGAGCCTTGATACTTGCTAACTCTGCCTCAGAAATAAGGTCGCCATCCCGAGGCTGCGAGACTCGACGTGAAGCATGTGTTGAGCTACTAGCAACTGTAATTGCCCCAGGTGTTGTACCTATACTTCCTAGTGGCCTTGCTAGATACTTCACGGCTTATAGGGCCGACTCCCAACTTTGCGGCTTGGTTAACACCTTCGGCAAATGCAGCGAAGCTGCTTGGCGCTGCTAGACCCTTAGCTAAGCGTTTTGGTCCTGTAGTAGTCACAATGCCATCACGAAGAGCACGCTGGACACTAGGATCATTGCCAACACTTTCAAGCCGCTCAGCAAGAGTCTTTAAAGTAGGCAGCGCGTTCAATAAGTTGTAAAGAACCTGCTCATGAACACGAAGCAGTGGCACCCAATCTGAAAACACTTGTCTTGTTAAGACAGGTCCAAAGCTATCCTGGAATGGCCGAATAAAGACCTCGAGTACAACACTCAGATCTGCCACGTGTCGCATCTCGGTATCAACCAGCTCTTCCAAAGCCCGAAATAGTTTGCCACAGTTCATTTCTAGTTCAAGATTTTCTTGAGAAATGCAATCCTTGTTTAGTTGTCGTAGCTCTTTCTTCGAAAGATGCCCTGGGGTTTTGGTGAAGGTATTGAAATCGCAGCTGCCCATACGATTCAAGCGTGATTTCATCAATGCCACATAAACAGAAGGAAATACGCCAACTTGCTCTCTTCCTCCAATAATAGCGCGACCTCTCCACAAAGCGTGGCCATCTTCAGTTTGTGCATCTTCATCCTGTTGAAGGACTTCGATTATTTGACCCTCTTGAAAGTTTAAATGCCCGGCGAGTGGGGATTCGTAGGTTACACGTGCTCGAACCATGATCTTTTTAGCTGGACCTTCTTTTGATTGTGTAGTTTCAATAGGATGGCTAAAATCTTGATGGTCAGTACTGCTCATCTCAAGAGTGGCATAATTATGGCTCTCGATGGATGCAGCAGAGGACATTGAAGCACTAGAAAAGGAACCCGCACTATTCCGTTGTTCACGATTTCGGGGAGACAATAGAGTTGGGGAGTTGTGGCCAGAATCAATACCCAACATTGTATCCACAAAAAGGTTTGGTTGGGATGCTGATTGAGTATGTAGGAAAGGATGGTGAGATTGTTGTTGTTGATAGCGTGGTTCGTTTAAACTGCGTTTCAGGGCGCACGTTGGACTTCGAGGACCTTCTTGTGTACTCGCCGCAGTAGGCATAATTGCAGAGTTCAAAGAACCTCTAGCTACCTGTGAAGGTAAAGAAGGGTGTACGGCCGTAGTTGTTGTCGTAGTGGTGGTGGTTGTGGTGGTTGTAGTTGTAACCATGGTGGTAAAATCCGATGAAAGCCGTTGCTCTGGTCCAGAAGAGGCGCTTGAGTGGTTTGAGACTAAGTGTGCTCGATTTGGAGAAGTTACTAAAGTACTTGCTGTCGGTGCAGGCGCAAGAGGAGGAGGAGGCATAACTCCTCGGCGTCGGCGAACAATTCCTTGATGCGGGGACTGAAGAGTCACCGGACTAGTTTGCGGTTGTGTCTGTTCCAGTGAGTTTCCAAACATGTTTTTGGCCAGTGAAGGTGATGGGACGGGCGAGGGTAGTGGCGATACTGCATCAAATGAGACTGCACTCATGGAAGAGCTGGATCGGCTTAAACTTGGCCGCGGAGGAACCTTACGCCTTGCTAAATCAGAGTTTTCTGACCTTTTGCTTACTAAACTCGGCTTAGCTTCTGGTACCTTGCACTCTATAGTGTCCATGGCTGAGTTTGTTTCATCAGTAGACACTCTGCGTTGAAGAACTGGGCGCTTCGCCGGTACTGGCTTTAAGACAGGTCTATAGGATGGTAGAGGTGGGGCTCGTCCTGCTGGAGAGGCAGACCTTCTCGAAGTCTCAAGAGTAGCTGTAGCAGCTACTGATGCCTGAGCTGATAATAATGGCAACGGGGAGTTTTCTTGTTTACCCTGACTCTGGCGGCGATGTAGAACTTTAGGCGGAGGTCTTGGGGGTACCAGTGTATTGATCATAAGGTTTGCTTCATGTGAGTTTTCGTTCGTAACTCTATTGTATGAGTTCAAAGAGCTTTGGTGATTCTTCATGGCTTTTTACAAGCTCAACAAACCTTCAACGGTTTGTCAGATTCGTTCAAGACTTCTAAAGCTCTCTCCTTATACGAGCTACAGAGCAAACGGAGGAATGATACCAGAGCGCGGCGATCGATAAGATTTGTTGTTTCGAAGCAGAGTTTTGTCGTCTCTGATAATGGTACTGCAGTAGTGGATAGGCTTGCTCAGCTTTATACACGTTGAAGAATATGGAAAACCCGAGTTACCACAAAGATGCTGTTGCAGTATACACTGGTTATTCCTCTGGCTTTGCCCTGTGCAAGGACAGCAAATAAGTAAGCAGGTGACCTTGCGGACTGCTCAGGCAGATGCAAGTCGGGTTGACTTCTGCCAAGTTTAAATATGTCTTGGCGACGATGGCACTTCACTTAAACCCCACAAGCCTCTCTCTGCCTAGCGTCTTTGTTATGCTATGTTTGAAGTCTTAAAGCAAGAAAACAAGGAAGAAAGCGATCTCGTGGTGTCTAGGTTGATCTACTACCTAAGTCCGCGGAGCGCAGAGGGAGTTGTACAATATAACGCAAGGCGCTGGCCTACATTCACCAAGGTAGAGTCCAAATCCCCTAGAAGACGGTTTGGAAGCATGGAATGCGCATCATGAGGAAGGCCTCATTGGGGACTGTGCGATTCTATCGTCCGCCTCGAGTGGTGTCATGAAAGACCACGAAAACAATATGGAGGTACACACCTCAGGGACACTATGGCGCTCCCAGGAGAGGCCAGTTTCTTCATTTTTTATTCTATGAAGGATGAATTCTTTGAAATGTGCTGAAAAGACATCACCAGCAGCAACACTATAGAATGACGAAAAATCATTGACATGTAGTTGTCAGGAGTTGAGCTATACGATGAGTATATTCAGAAGATACTTTTCATTTTCGTGAACAAATGAAAGGCAATATAGCAAGCTTGGACGTTGAGGTCTACGTTTGAACCCATAGCCTTAGTCTCAACTATAGCAGAAGTACCCTAGTTGAGTTCAATTAAACATGATTCAATTTAAAATTCTCTGCCAACTATTAACAACGGCGCTTTGAATGAGTCGCAACGTAAAAAGAACGTGTTTACCCCCTCGTAAGATGGAATCCATGAATTATTCAATCGTCGAAGTTAGTCTCGATTTCTGAACAATTTTGCGGGTAGACTCAGGGGTACTACGTAGAAGAACAAATTGTGACCCTTGGAGGAACTATTATTGGGTTCGTAGAAATTTGTTATTCAAGTTTCGACCAAAACAAACTTTCCAGCAGCAAAATGATTAGCAAGGTTAGATTGGAGATTAAAAATTAGAATCCAACATTCAGAATAAGGTAGTCTAATGAAAGACTAGCTTAAAAGCTTGTCGTGATATCACACAAACGCGCACGGGTGCATACAAAATCTATGAATGCCTGGTATGTAACGAGGCCATTTTCCTTGTTCTGAAACCGGCGAAGGATCATGTCGAGCTGCTCCAAGCTGATTGGAAGTCCTAAGTCCTTACATACTTTGACAAAGGCACGGCGAGATATGCCAGATGACGCGTGCGACAACTTAGTGACCTCTGATGCACACTCGTCATAAAGAAAGCACTCTTGGGTGAAATATTTACCCTGGCGCTCCAGGTCGTTCATGCGACGCTTACATCGCACAGCAATGATGTCCCATTCAGATTCATCAATTTCCAGAAGCTTGGAAAGAGCATTGAATGAGAGAGCACCCCCTGGAGCAAGTACCCTTAGGTCCTCCGTTGATGCAAATAAACTGAAGCTGGCCACAAATCGGCCAAGCTGTGGTCCTGAAGCGATATCCTTCCCACTGGTAAAACTATGGAAACGCGTACGAAGATCGAAGAATGAGTCGTTTTGTCTGGCATGATCTATTGATTGCTGAAGTAATTCAACAAGCTCTCTGTGCCGGGCGAGGCTCTCCGCACTAGGTAACGCGTTAGTGTGTAGAGCCAGCTTCTCATTAAGGAAAATATAATCTACATTTCCATCGCCTTGGGTTTCTGCAATGTCCATTAGAAAAGCCAGCTCACGCTCAGAAATTTTGATGCCCAGGTCTTGTCGAAGGCAACGTCGGAATGTGTATCGGCTCATTTTCCCATACCCTTGTACATCTTGTGCCTCCATTACTTTTAGAAATGATAAGTTGAGGATTTTTGTACTTCGGCTGATGTCGTTGGAAAGCCGGCGTAAGAAGTCCCCTTGGTCTTGTAAATGGACAGCCGAATTTTCAAATGCTTCAGAAAATGCAAGGTAATCAAAACGATCTGCGTTTGCATACCGAGCAACAATACTACGAATGAGTTCGCGAGGAACAAAGTTTTTCAAGTCGGACTTGGACACTAGTGATTCAATTGCGATAAACGCGTCAGCACAGGCTATTACACCATGACCATCTTCATCGTAGGGTTCAAAAATTTCTCGTAAATCACTATCAGAAGCATGGGTCAAAGCACCGCGATGCTCTACCAATGCTTTGAAAAAACGAACCTCATCAGGTTTGCGATTTTTATGCATTGAAAGTGGATGCGCGAGATCCGAGGTCTCGAGCAGTTCACAAAATTGCATGTAGTCTACCTTTCCTTCACGTACAAGCTGGGGTTGAAGTACAGACCAATCATATTTGGGGATTGCAACACTGCATAGCATAAGAGCTTGATCGAACTCATTTTGAAGTATTTTACCTTCTCCTTTGCGATCAAAACTCTCAAAAATACTTCTTACGTCTTGACAGTGCTCGAATAGTTTCCCTAGCCGACGATGCACTCCATCAACATTTATGCCCTTTATTTCGCTAGATTTTTGCACAATATCACAGAAAAGGGAGTAGTCGACCTTTCCTTTGCTGTCTTTTAGCAAGGTCTGAAGAGCTTTGTGCTCAGACTTTGGAATTTCGAGGTGAACGCTACTTAACACTTTGTTAAAGGCACTCTTGGACAAATAACCTCTACCAGATTTATCTTGTTTACGGAACCTTTTCAGCAATTGCAGCGGACCACCATGCTCCCGGGCTGCAGCTTCAACAGCAGATTGGACTAGATAAAGATTCAACACAGTCGCTGAACTTTTACCATCACGACTATTTGTGTTTCTTTTTTGTTGTATAACCTGAGCTTGATCTACTTGTGAGAGCGCAGAGAAGGCATTAATCGAATCGAGATGCAACAGCCAACTTTGTCGGACATCGTTTGCCATGAGATTGCTCACAAATGCTTGATCTTCTTCATTCTCAGCTTTTTGCAATGATGATTTAGGAGACCGTTGGCTACGAGGAGACTTTGCAGCATGTGCCTTGGTAGACTTACCCTCGAGACTAAGCCACCAATGAGATTCATCGTGTTTTTTTCTCTTTCGAGGAGACGAGGGCGCATTTGCGTGCTCGTCCTCATCACTTGAGCTTTCATCGTCTGAATCTAAAGAATGTGAATCCGAAGAATCTATGCTTTGCGCGTCATTTCGGGTAGGACTCCTTAAAATAAGGGCTTGAGAAGTTGATGCTTCATCCTCATCTAATACATTTTGCACAAATTTCGTGAAGTCAATTTTAGAAATATAGCCATCCCGATTTTGGTCCAGCAGTGAGAGAAGACGATCTCGATCTCCCGTGGACGGTAGGCGTGCAAGGGCTCCAATCCTTTCAAGACCCATGATAAATACATGATTCTTGACTCTTTTTGCTTTCCGTCCGAGTTCCTCTGCGAAAAGTCGATCAAACATGTCAGGTGCGCTTGTACCTTGGTTCAAAAGGATAGTGTTCAAGTCTTCAATGACGTGAGCAAGTCTAGATTGTCGTTTTCCTTGCTCTTGAGATACCACAAGTGCGGTTTCCTCCACCTTTTCATCTTTCTTTGAAACCTCAGCTTCGTCTGTGGGCTGAACGTGACGCACAAAACGATCGAAGCTCTTGAACCCAAGTCCTTTAAGGCGGTCAAAGTCTGGCTCGAGAGATTCAACCAGCGTAACGACCTCCTCTTTACGTAGTCGAAGCCCTTTCTTGTGAAGAATTTGCCTTAATCGATGAGGGTCGAGGATTTTTCTTCTCAAAGCTCTACCCGAAAGCCTGTCTGCTTGTTGTCCTAACAGGCGTAACCATACAAATTCGGTATCTAGACTATGAGAAAGCCTACCGGTGTTCATTCCAAGTTGAGCTTGCTGGATTGCAATTTCATGGAGCTTGCGCGCTGCAGCGCGAACATTGGAAGAGACGATAGTGATATCTGAACTTCGGTTTGAGAGGTCACCTCGATGCACAAAATCTACAAATTCCTCCATTTCCACAACTCCATTTTCATTTGTGTCGATACGATCGATAAGCCTTTGAGCTTCAGCTATTGATGCAAGAATGCCCATTTTACAAAGAAGTTTATGAATATCACGAGCTGTAAGTCTTCCATTACCACGCGTGTCTAGATTTTTAAAAATTCGAAGTAAAGTCTCTCCTTCACGCTTTGAATGACGCATAAATGCTTGAATTTGGATAAGGATATTCTCGAGCTCCTTGTCTGATAACTCAAAAAAGTCCACAACATCTTCTCGAAGAACATAATTATTCCCATAAACATCAAGCGAGTCAAAAATTGCCGCGAGATCATGCGCAGATAATTGAATTCCGAGTTTATGTAAACCTTGAACAAAAGCTTTCTTCCTAAGGCGGTCTGTGTTTGGAGCAACCTGGTCTAAAATATCGACAGGATCGAAGTACTTTCCAGCTGATTTACGTATTTCTGCAACTTGGGATCTAGTCCTCTCTCGCAGACGTGTTTGTAGTGCTTGACCGTGCGGCTGTTGCTGCTCATCCCGCCATCCATGTTGAGCAAGCCCCTTGTGACGCCAGCTTGCAAGTTGCTCTCGCGTGTATGTGCTGTCTGCTTTGCGGTACCATAAAAAATAGTCATGAGTCCATATTCCGGTGAAGGCTTCGCTTCCATGTTTTGTCGCTTCTAAAGCCTTTGCAGCTGTGGCAAAGTTAAAGCACAGTCGTTTGAATCCTCGACATGGGGGGGTCCATACTGGAGAGGTTCGCTTTGATGCATTCCCTAAAGTGACAGCCACTTCTAAGATAGCATCGGGCTCCGAAACAGTATCAAATCGAACAGCTTCTCTGCGCATCCACAAATAAGGGGCTTTTGCCAAGCGTATTTTACGATTATCTAAAGGTGTTTCCAGACAAACATAACCATCAGCAACTAGACCTGCATCCGTTTTGCCTTCTGCGATCTCGAGTTGGCTGAGTGGAGCTACTCCAATACTCCCATGGTGAAGAACTCGCTTTGTAGGTGATCCTCCACGTGCGCTCTTGCTCTCAAGGCAACTGCGAGATCTTGACCTCTTAGAGTTACTTTGAGCATCTTTTCTGTTACGCCTTTTCTCATTCTCTGAACTATCTTCTTCTTCGCTGTCATCCTCATCATCCTCGGATGCAGATGAGTCAGCACTATCAGCATGCTCTGAGTCTTGTTCAGATGCATCGTCATCACTACCTGCACTATCTGAAGCTGCTGAATCAACAGACCCTTCATCTCCAGTTGCCCGATTTACACGAATGCGCCGCTGAGTTTTGGATAATACATTCCCATCATGAGCTGAATTCCTTGATGTACGTCTCATCCAGAATCGAGGCAATCCCACTCGAAGCGAAGTTTGGCCCGTTTGGATGAGAGGGACTGGTTCAAAACCCTGCTCTTTTCTAATTTCGTCCTCTTTTGCGCTAAAAGAAATAGCAATATCTGTAAGCCACTCATGATCTGAAGTCCAAGACTCGATTAATGTGCTCACATCGCTTTTGAGATATCTTTTGAATATTCGCAAGGATGGTCCAATTTTATGTGCAATCCAATGCGCCTCGCCGGGAGTGAGCTGAATATCTAGTTTGTGGTCAATGAGAGCTAGAAGTTTTTCTGGTATAACATTGTGCGACTTTGTGTCTGAAACTAATGCAAAGCAATTATACAAGCTTGAGTTTGCACTATTTTTCAACTTGCGACGCAGCCGAATCGCAATAGAAGCGAGCTCCTCTGGTCCCCACGACACAAAGCTAACAAATTCATCATAGTGAATTTGCCCAGTGTGGTGTGTGTCAAGCGCATTCATAGTCGCATCGAGTAGTTTAAGTGACTTTTTCCCTTGAACATCCAACAGCATTTGACGAACTCTAGCTCTTGTCAGATACGGGCGTTCAGTTGCTGACCGTGAATTTGTATTCGAAGACACGGCATAAAATTCAAACCGACTGAGAATGCGTTCGAGAGCGGTATTTTTTGGTACAGCTGGATCTGAACTAGACATGCTTCGTATTCTGGTGACAACCGCATTTGTCGAAGATGAAAGGCGTCGACGAAGGACTCCAACTGGCTTGGGGGCACTGTTACTCACGTTGAGATCCTCTCCTTCTCTTTGCAAGGGGCCTCTGATCTTTTCTCTTAGCTCTGACAACTGCTGATGTGTTGTGTCACGTTTGCTTGTCCGAGGCGGTGGACTGCTATGCCTGCGAGACCGACTGCTACTGCGTGGACTCGCTGGTGAAAAACCAAGCTTCCCTAGAGAGGTCGCCCGGCGCCTTGGCGAGCTTCCATGGTAACCCTGTGGCATTCTCCGTACCAATGGCTCCACGCCTGTGTATGTGAGTTTCCGAGTTGCTTTCTGCCCTGGCCTGGCGCTAAACAGGGCAGAGCAGAGCAAGGCAAAGGTTGTGACGCAGAGCTAACCCAGTCTGGCCCTCAATGAAAAATAGACGTTTGTAGCTCGTACTAGATCTGCTAGATCTAAGGTTCCCTTAATCTCCAAGAACCGCAAAGAATCGCGCTGCATACGTAAGCTATATTGATCTCTACTAACCAACAAATAGATAGACCATTACTGTCCCTGCTGTCATTTTGTCATTTGACACATACCAAAAAGTGCCGCCATCTTGCTCTTTCGCACACTCACTTAGAATACTCTTAACCGCCGAATGATGGTGTGCTAAAAGGCAAATACACTGGACCTTTATTATGCAATTATGTGTTCGATCGCTGATATAGCTAATGTTTTGTGGACCCCTAATTAACGGAATAGACTAGTCAGCATTGCTGCGAAGGGTCCGGTGGCTTGTTCAAGTGCGTACTTCAACGGATCGTTGATGAGATACGTATAATCATTAGGAACCTGTATGGAATTTAGGAATGCGCTCTTGATGCTCGTAGGAGAGGCAAGGACATACTTGAGGCAACACTGAGGGCCTTGAGGCTGGAAGAAAGCTTGCATGCGCGCCTGCAAGCGCAAGCTTACTGCAAAATCGCCAGCCAGCTGGCTGGCTAGCTATCTAGCTGGGAACGCGCAACGAGGGTGTGTTGGGTTTTGTCAGACGTCGTGTTTGACGTTTCGGTTTCTGCCTTGCGAAGTAGTGCTAAAGCAGGATGGAGCTGTCGGAAAGGAAAGACGATGAAGGCCAGCTGGCCATGGGGTCCTTGAAGAGTCGTACGACGGCGAACACAATGTCTCGGGGAGGTTCAGGAGAAATTCAGGGACTAAGCGCAGGAGATCTCATCAGTCTTTGCGAGGAGACACTCAAAACATTCGATCCCGTGGTCATCACTGTTGACTCGCATGCCGAAGAGACACTCGCAAAGCGCTCCGATGTACTCGCGCCAGACAAAGAGTTTGTAAAGCAGGTTTTATATGGATGTGTGCGGTATAAAGCGATCTTAAAAACCCTGATCACGAGTTTCTACTTTAATAATGGGGCAACAACCTCTCGTGGAGATTATACAAAGTACATGATTTTGTCTTACTTGGCATTATTGCGTCTTGAGGAACTAGGGTTTCCGGCTTTCGCTAGACTAGTACGATCTCAGGCTGCCGAAAAAATGCACGTGTTTCTTTCATATATTTTTGACAAAGCGACACTAGAGAAGTGGGTGAAAGATAAGTGGATTCAATACTATGATCTGAATTTTGTTGAAAGGGTTATTATTGCAAATGTAGATCGTGCACATGCGCAGGCCAAGGCTCTGTGCGATGAACTTAGTGAAGCCGCGTTTGGATTGGCACAACGGCAAGAAGAAAGTTCTAGTGTTGCAGGAATTTCCGAGGTCTTGAAGAAGCCACCAACAATTCCAAAGCCGTTCAATATCACCCCAGTGAGGCCAGTGCGAGTACCTGAACCAATGAAGATCAAGCAATGCATCACCGCGAACCCAGTTCCTAAAACCTTGAACTTGCGTAGCCTCGCGGATATTGAGGCAGAACGCGAGGCAGCAAAAGAACAGAAAATGCAGGAAACAAGGCAGAAGTACGAGAAAGATGAGTCTTTTAAGCTTAGTGAGACCAAAGACACCCTGTCTAGAGCTGTAGAGGCCCAGGAGCGAGAGTTGAATAAGATTCTTAATAAAAAATTCCGAGCAAACCCAGTGCCTGACTTTGAATCGCAAGCTGGCTCTGTAAAACTAAACACCGCAGCCATTCTACGTGAAGATGCGCTGTACAAGAAAAAACAAGAACAGGAGGCACAATTGTTACAAGAGTACGAGGAGAATCTTAGAGACTCTACTGAATTTTACAAGTGGCAAACAGAGCAACGCCAGGAAGATGAGCGCAATCGTATGCGACAGGTCGAAGAACGACGGCTTGCGAGCGTGCTATCGCAACAAAAGGCCAAAATGGCTCAAGAACGCAAACTTGAAGAAAACCAGAGCGTTGTGCGACAAATGAATGTTGAGAGCAAAGAAATTCAAGTTCTTTCGGAGCTCCAAAAGGAAGAGCAGGTCGAAGGCAATCGTTCCATTGTCAACGAAATTCAAGCTCGACGGAACATTCCTCAAAAGGAACGAGAAAAGGTTGTAGAACGAAATCGAGAGCAAATGAAGCAGGCAAGGGAAGAGCAAAAGGAACGAGAGGCACAGAAGAAGATTGATGACGCCAAGGAGCTGGAGCTCCGAAATGACATGATCCGACGCATTCGCGCTCTAGAGCGCGTGCCTGTGGTTCGAGTGACCCAGTTTGACCCGACCAAGAGCGGGGGTCATGGATTACTTGAGGAAATGTCACTTGTAGAGCTGAAGGAGCGACTTGCAATGAATGAGATTAAGTTTGCGAAGGAAAAAGATGAAATCCGTCGTAAAATCATTTCGAGCAAAGTCGAGAAAGAAAAGGCCATGAAGAATCGATTGCACGAAATTCGCCGCGCACGTGAAGCTGCAGCTGCCGCAAATCGGAAGGCTCGACGTGAGCAGCGGGAGCGAGACGAAGAGCGCCAGAGATTGGAACAAGAACTACGCGATGAGGCGAAACTGGGACTCGTGGATCGACTAGCAGAGATTCGTGCGAGCCGTGAGACTGAGATTCGCAATTTGCAAGAGGAAGAAACTCGTCTTCAGAAACGAAACATGTTCCTTGGAGCTGCTAAGGAGATGGTAGAGGCTAAGGTGCACGAGGAGTTCATCAAAGGTATGGAGCGCAAAGCACGCACAACGCAGCGTACTGCTCAGGCGGAGGCAGCTTCACAAGAATTTATCAAGAACCGCGATCTTACTGTTCGCAATGAGTACCGTCGGCATCAAGCTTTGACCCGTCGTCAGGCAGCTGCAGAAGCTGCTGCATCTTTGCATGCCGCCCGAGAGAAGACCAAAGCCAAGAACTTTGCAGTTTTTAAGACCAAACGTTCTCAGGTGCAGTCCGAGCACGAGCGCAGAACCCGAGTACAGAAACATCTCGACGGCATTAACCCTTACGCAACGCGCATTAAAGACTGGAAGAACCGTGTGGGCTCACCAGCATCTATGCCATGATCTTGGGTCGTTAGAACAACTTGAAAGTTTGATCCCCGGATCTCGTTTTGGAACTGTCCTCCTGTCGAGCATTCCAAGTACGGATGTATTGCCTGCCGCCGATAGGAATTTGCTAATTAATTTGCCCACCAACCCATTGCGCCGAGAGATCCAAGATACTATTTTTGTTTATTGTTTGACGTATATAATTTAAAGAACTTGAGCTTCTTTAGTTCGCCCCTCAGCACCGCGCTCCAATCCTTCAGGTTCTCCAGCCTTATAACTTCGCTGCTCTAATACCTAAGTAGGTAGGTATCACTGTTGTAGTTCTCAGTTTGTTTGCTCTTTGCCTCAAGTAGCTTGCTTGTGCTACCTTTCGGAGTTCCTCAAGTTTTGCTTTGTTGGTAGAGCTCGGTGCCAGAAAACCAAGGCTACTATCACGCTATATCCCAAACACCATCGTGATCATGACGGTTCTGCGTCTTCGTCTTTAAAGAAGTGGGTCATCCTTGCTCATCATCATCATCATCATCATCATCATCATCATTACAAGACCTCGACTCTCAAAGTATAAAGTTATTATTTTTTCTTTCAATTTTTAATTAATTAAAAATAAGTAAACCACGTGACACGTGTTTGAATTACAGTTAATTAAAACTAAAAATTTTTTTTTTAAAAATTATATGTTCAATTATAATGTTTAAAATAAAAAAATAACTGAAAATAAAGAAAACCATAGGAAACGAGAAAAGAGACCAAAACTCCTGTTGTGCTAGGTAGGTATACAAAACTAGAAATCAGTGTTGTGCATCACGTGCAAACGAAGGAAACGAAGCTCTTCAAGAGACCTCTAGGTAGGTAGTACCTATTGTCCCGTAAACTTTAAGAAAAGTAAAAGCATCGACACAGTTCTTTTGTTCATCTACTACACGCGTCCCAAGTAACTTCGACAAAGCTATTGATAACTAGGACTTAAAATACATAAATGTACTCTATTTATTTTCAATTAATGATGATAACAACAGCAATAGGATAAAGGTATACGATGTAAAGTAAAATAGAAAAGTAAAATAAAATATAATTAGAACTTTATATTTATTTGGTTTCGAGGTATGAAGGTACCTAGGTACCTGAGTAGAGATAACTTATCTGCAGCAGGGCAAACTCCAGTATTTCCAAAGGCTCGAACGCAACTCTTAAAATCTGATTTTGCTGGAAACCTCTCAATTCACTCCGATGAATCTCAGCGACAGACTTTCCTTTATTTTGCACAAAGGGTGAAACCTCAAGAATCCGCTCGATATCACTCTCTTTCTCTATCGCTAGGACGACTAGGCACCTACCTAGTCTTTACCGTTAGTAGTGCGCAGACTCGAAGCCTCTAGACTCCTATTCAACTGCTAGCAACTCATAGTGCTGGTAATCGAAGGGAAAACAAAACATGTCGGTCCGCCGAGACCTCGGTGCAATGCTGTGTTATTGGCGGCATTAGAGGCGTTGAACTCGGGGTTCTGCGCAGGAATTGAGTTACAGCCTTCGTTGGCTTCGATTATACTTCAATTGTGGCCTAGTTTACGCCCTCGCTACGCGTACATGCCCATTCCTTCAGACCTCTTCGCCAATTCCCAGCGCTACCCATTTTTCTTGTCCGCCTCTTTTCGCCCAGTGTGCCTCCACTCTCCCACACTGCAACTCTCTTGACACTCTCTCCTCAGAAGTGCCTCATTTTACTTCTCTCTGATGAACCCACTTAACATCACTGTACAATCCGCCCCTCTGTGAGTCTCAGAAATTAGTGTCTGCTAATGTAATTTAACTCATGTCCAAACTACTATAAGAGGTGTATGTAACTACTATGCGCGGATCGCTTGGTGGAAAGGGCGTGATCTCCTGCTTGCGGCCAACCACAATCTCTCCTTTCTCCTTCTTCTTCTCGTCTCCTTCAGACTCCTCTTGCGCTATCTCGAGACTCGGTACGTTACTTGCGACGCCTGTGGGCACTCTGCGGCGCCACCTGCCCCTCTGCGGCGGACTTTGCGGCACGGAATGTCCTGCCTGTCCAGCTGGTCTAACCCAAGCCTGCCATGAGGCGCCATTTCCGCCCAAATTCGACCATTCCTTGCCATTTGGCCTCATCAACCTCGCCAGAGCACCTCTGTGGGTGGCCAAGGCCTCCACGGAGGATGGGGGGTGTTGGACGTGGATCGTACAGGAGACTCTGGATTTCCCAATGATCGCGGCGTCCCCTCGCGACGCCGCGCTGGAGCGCTCGTGGCTTCGAAAGGGCCGTGAGCGGCTGGGGCCCTTTTGGAGGATATTATGGAATATAGCGAGCGATTCATGGGCTTATTGTTGAGACATTTTTGCGGATGAATGCAACGGAGCGAGGGTTTACTGACTGATGAAATGTGATGTGATATGATGTAATATGATATGTCGGACCGCGCGATACCATGGGATTGTTGATTTACGTTGACGTGTCGATGACCTTTGTTCGTTGTAAAAACTGCTGTGATGGACCGTTTGCCGTTGGGTTCGGAATTCGTGAATGTGGATGTGGATATCTGGGATTGATGGCTGCTGTGGTGGACGACGACGGACTGGTTATGTTGCGGGTTGGCATTGCGCAGCACAGATTGCGGATTTCTTTTGACATTAACTGGTAACTTGTGGAAGGGGTTGAAGTCTTTCTAAAGGATCTAAAAAGATGCCCAAGAACAAGGGCAAGGGCGGCAAGAACCGCCGTCGCGGCAAGAACGAGGGCGAGGAGAAGCGTGAGCTCGTCTTCAAGGAGGATGGCCAGGAGTACGCACAGGTTCTCCGCATGCTCGGTAACGGCCGTCTTGAGGCCCAATGCTTCGACGGTAACAAGCGTCTGGCCCACATCCGTGGTAAGATGCGCAAGAAGGTTTGGGTTGCTGCCGGTGATATCATCTTGGTGGGTCTCCGCTCCTTCCAGGACGACAAGTGTGACGTCATCCTCAAGTACAACCCGGATGAGGCAAGAAGTCTCAAGGCATATAAGGAGATTCCTGACACCGCTAAGATTAACGAGGGTGCGGTGAACGACGACGACGATGAGGACGACGACTGCGGTAAGTGCTTTCATGGGATTACTTTAGAAAATTTTGTGTCACATATCTTCTTAGGGTATGGGTGACGAACTTGGTATGCCTTTTTATTATGTTCTTTTTCTGAACAAGATGACTAACTGTCTTTTAATTTTGGTTGTATTTTTCATGTAATGTGAATATCTATTATGATGATGGCGGTAATGGCAACGACGACAAATGCAACAACGATGATGATACACTACTACAGCCTTTACTTTCGATGACATTTAATCCTTTTGTGAGTGCTAGGCATATATTCCGAATTACTTTTCCAGTTGATATTCAGTTCTCGTGTCACAATTTACGCAGTCAGAACCTCTAAAAGAAAAGTTAGAGGACTCAGGCTACAGATTCTTGGTCTCTCGTTCCTTATTAATATACGAATTGGTTAACTGCTCAATGCATAGGCGGTTCCAGAACTCGTCATAAACAATTTAAGAAAAACTTGCCTTGAAGATCGTAGGTCTTGTTTGTGGTTTTGAACAGTTGCGAGTTTGAACTTCCACTAACCACGCACCATCTACAATTATGAAGTTGGCTCTCTAAGAGCATCTCCCACTATCTTGATATCTACCCCTTCGCAACTCAATGCTTTTAATCAGTCTTGTACTTTGAAGCGATTTAAGAACCCTCCCGTCTTGATTTCCTCTTCAAGAACACCTTGTGATCATGTGGAGGGAGCAGCAGGTTCGTCTGAAGAGGGTAGCGCAGCCCATTTGGAAAGTTCCTTTGTAACCTGATCCACAAGCTTGTCCTTTAGAGCGATCTCGCGCTTGAGGAGGCTGATGTCTTCCTGAACCTGGCGTTGCGTCGTGGCAGATTCCACAGCATCAAAGTCCATCTCGAGGAACTTCATTTCCACGAGCAGTGTGTTCAGAGCCTCTTGTTGCTGAAGTTGGAGTTCACGACGAGCAGATATGAGTCCTTTGCTCTTCTTCTGAGCCTGTTTGACATCCTCCGCAGAAATCGGCGCTCCTGGCTTCGATTTAGAAGTCGCACTTGCTGCGGAGTTTGCCACAGAGTTTGTAGAATTCGGAGCATTTGACGCATTTGATGCGCCGGGTGCTGCGTTTCTTGCAGCAGAGTTTGCCACTGCAGAAGATGATGTGCCGGAAGGCACCTCAACTAAGCCATGATTAGCACGCGTAGCATCAACTTCAAGCTGAGAAAGGTCCAGGGAAAGACGCAAGGCACGGCGGAAAGCAGCGTCTGCCTTTGCGAGAGCCTCTGAAGCTGCCATGATCGCACAGGTGAGAGACTCGCTAGCAGGATTGGGTTTGATCTTCTCAATTGTTTACTACCTCTTTTTCGGCGTTGAAGGAGCGAAAATAAAAATAGTTAACAATATTTTAACAATAATAAAAGTACCTACCTCACATAGGCCTAGTACAGAAAGAAAAACTCAAGGGAGAAACAGCCTTATTCGCCATTTCATGAGGGCTCTTGAATAAATTATGTGAAAATTGCGCTAAATTTCACTCTTTCATGGAAAGCTACTTCATTTTTTTATGTGAGTTTTCCATGAAATTAAATCATTGTTTGTTGGACACTCAGGACGATAAAAAATAAACCATACTGAAGGAGCTGGTCTTATTTCATTTGCTGCGTAAAATATGTGTTTCATGAAATTTATGATAGATTTTAGAACGCTTCAAATATATAGGCTCTACTACATCATTTAAGCAAGCAATTGTAAACCAACTCTCAATGATGAGCCTAATCTAAGGAAGTCCAGGTTCACAAGTTAGAATGATTTGGACGTGGCAGAAAGATGCAAACAGTACCAATGTACATGGTGATAAAGAAAACAAAAGAGGTAAAGGTATTATAATTTACGCAAAGACACAAAACCTTGAGCACCTTGATCCCCATCATATATGACAGTTAGGCGTGCACGAGCTGGTAAGGCTACAAATTCATTCAGAGTCCAGCCAGTAACATTTCCTGCGGAATGCTTTGCCCGGCGAATTGGGGCAAGCGCCGCGCCATGGGTTTTGACGCCCTTTTTGTCTCGTGGGCGACTCACGGTGTAAAGAATAGCTTCGCCATTGACCAGAACCTGCACTTCGGGATCAGATTCGGAAAAGAATCCAAGATGCAGCTCATAGAGTCCTGGCATAATAGCTGTAAGATCTGCACTGTCCTTTGTCCAATGCAAGTTCTCTGTTGCTGTATTGACACATTCAATATTCCATGGTACAGCGCGGTCGCTGAGAACTCGTCCAGAGCTCCAAATCCAGCGACCTACAGAAAGCTCTGCGTTCATAGCCTCGCCAATGGCATCGACCTCACGTCGTAATTGGCGAACAGTCTCTTGGGGAATGATAGAGTCTTCATCACGCTGCGCTCGGCTTGCCGCAGCCTGGCTCTGCTGTGTGCTGAGTTGGGCAAGCGCGTCGTTGACATCCTTAATGTTGGCCTTTTGATCCAATAAAAGACACAAGTCCTTGACGGAGACCTTGTCCGCATCCAGTTTTGCCAAGCGGCGCAAAAGGCGAGAAATCTCTTGTTTGCTGAGATTTGCTTCAAAGTCCCCGTCCTCGTGATCCTCGTAGTCTTCGTTGTCTTCATCATTTTCATCGTCAAAGTCTGAACTTTCGTCTCCCTTATTACGATGAAACTCGCTTGATGTTCTCCTTCCGAGGTTCTTTTTGTTATTTGACTTCATAGGTCGGCCAAACTCATCCTGTTCGCCAAGGTAAGCATCTAGCTTGTCTGAGCGAGGTGCGCGCCCCCTCCGCTTCCCAGCAGGTGGAATGGACCCAGCGCGAGCATGGCGTCTCTCCAAACTTTGCACTCGGTCCGCTAAACCTTGCATGACAGTTAAGTCACTCTTATGCGCAAGGGCGTCGCGAACATCAGCTAGCTCAACCTTGGAAGAGAGCCAGTTGGTGACATCATCAGTATTTGCTTTAGAACCGAGCTGACGCTGCACATCTGTTTTAAATGCCTTTTTATTGATCACTTGTACAAGCTCACGCTGCACACCAATAATAGCTTCTTTGAATTGGGCAGTGAGCATTTCGCTACTTTCCTGCATGCGTTCATCAAGCTCAGGGCCGCCTACCTTTTGTCCACATACTTCAAGTAGCTCTGATCGGGAGACAAAGTCCACCATGGAATCCTCCATTCGCTCAAGCTCTGCTTTGGTCCGTGTCAAGGCAAGCTCGATAGTTTCACGAAGTTGAACCCTTGACTTGCTCCTGAACATGGTTCGCAGACTCCATGATGCGATTTTGGATTTCCTTTGTAACATCATCTTGGGTTGGACGATCCTTCAAGGCCTTTGCCAGAGTATCCATATCTGCTTTCTGTGAGAGCACCTCATCCAGATCTTCTACGGTCGGCAAAGTGTTAATGCGTTTCTCTAAAGCCACAGCGCGTTCTGCTAACTCTTTACGAACGTTGGCAAGGGCTTGTTTGCGCGCCTCGGCCTCAAAATCTAACATTTCTTCAACCCACTTTCTTGTGGCGAATTTCGCGTGCATATCCTCCTCCTGAGCCTGAATATTGCTTAGGCCACGAATTTGTCTCTTAAGTGCCTCTATTTCACCCTGTTGCTGTCGAACAAGCAGCTCGAGAGCATTGTTGCTTTCCGCCATGCGTTGTGTTGCCGTAGTCATGTCTGTGTAGAGTTCCTTCATTTCAACCTTATCTGCTTTTGAGCTCACTTGTGATCGCAAAGCCGCGAGGCCCATTTCTTCAAATCGCACGCTCAAATGTTTATTAAGCTCTGCAAAAGTTGGTTTGTTTGCCATTGACACTTGCAGATTCTCGAATTCGCCGCCCGTCGGCGTGTTTGCAAGCTTCTGTTCAAGATGTCTTATTTTCTCGCCCTGAGACCGCACCACATCATGTAAACTTTTGAAGGTTTTACGAACAACATCTTGAATATTCCGCCAATCATTCAGGCCCGTCGAGAGATCCTCCATTTTTCCTCGCCCGAACTTTAGCTCTCAGAATAATTCTTACGTACGCGCTTGTACAAGTCCTCGTGCTCGGGCTCCGCAACGGCCGTCTTAATGAGTTGCAATCAGATCTCAGCTTGCTGTCTCCAGCGCCACCAGACCTTCGAAGGACCTTTCCCCGAAAATCAAGTAGGCCCACGCACAGGCTCCAGCCTCCCCCAAGGAGCCCGAAGAACCTCAGTGATTGCGCTCGGGTCACGCAGGACAGTGATTGCAAGCGCCAAAAGTTTCAACCACGCCTTGACTTTCCTTACTTAGAAAAAATTAAAATTAAAAGAACAAAGGAATTGAATTGAATATTCCTTCAGTCGCCTTATATATATGGAGACGGGGGAACAGGAAAGAAAGGTACAAATTGAAGAACGCCGAGCTAAGCTTTGGAAGGTTAAGCTCCGACACCTGAGAGTAAGATCTGAAACATAGAGTAATACACAACTTTATGCTATGCATGTGAGATAGATTGTTGAAACAGTTTGCAGGTTTGTGTCGATTTTCTGTTTCTTGATTTTGTTATCTAAAAAATGATAACTTTAAAAATGAATGAATGAGGTACCTAGTACCATACATTAAGGTTTTGCATAGATAGGGGGTAGTTGAGTTTCTGGAGGTACCCTGGGAAAAAAACGTACGCAGGTAGTAGTAGAAATCGTTTTAGACGGGTTCTGGGAGGCAGGCACAATGGTACTTCGATGTGGCAAGGAATATACAACAAGTGCAATTCCAAGATACCCTCCGGGAAGATGTAGAGAGTTGAATCTTGATGAAGATTTATCATTTAATGAGCTAAATAGTGGTGGTAGAATAGTTGTGTTCAGAATTGGTTGCTTTTGCATCTCCTGAGTTTGCCAAAGGCATGCTATTGGTGCTTGCTTGGGTTGTTACATAAGGTCTTGCGGTGCATGCAAAAGGGTGTCAATGGCCTCCAGCTCACCAAGACGCTGGTGAATCTCAGCGCGAATATTGGCAATCTGCTTTGCGGCTCCATGGGATCCGTCAAGGTTTTCCATTTGATATTTGAGTGCTTGTACCTCGCGATGAACCTGATCAAAATCCTCTTCGAGCCGCTGGCGCTGTTGTACTCGTGCAGCAGCGAGAGTTTGGGACCTAGACTGCTGGCTGCGGCGAAGTTGGGCCTTGCTGGGCTTGCCAGAAATAAGCGATAATGGGATATTACCCTGGATTGGTTCAATTGTTCCGGATTCAGGTAAGGCCTTGCCACCTTTAAATTGAAATTGCATTGCAAGTCGACGTTTTTCAGTTTCTGTCGATATTGCTTTGCGGGGTAAAGGTCTCTCAATTGCACGCTCCTCGGCAATTCGACGTTGTTCTTCTTCAATTCGTTCATGAGGCTTGCGCTTCGGAACAAAATAGATTGCAGGCACTGGTTTAATCTCTTCTCGAAGAGGTCGTGGTACATCAACTGACTGCTCTCTCTTGCGTCGCTCAGTTTCTTTTCGAGGATCAATGCCCAGCTTACCGGTAAACCAAGACTCGGGTTTAAGCTGGCGGGATCGAGTTTTAAGCTGAGGATAGCTAGCTAGCGGTGCATTATGACGAGCTCCTGCATAGAGTTTTCGTAGCATCCGCCCAGCTTCAGAATCGTGATCAAACTCCTTCCACGCATCACCATTAGGATTAGCAACTTCACGATCATCAATAGAAACCTGGGACTTACGTCCTCGAGATAACACAGAGGATGCTGTTGTGACTGGGGTTTCTGGCAGTCCGTCCACCTCTCTGAACTCATAGTCCTCGCATGATACTTTGGATTCATCATCCAGAGTTTCTTGTCCCTTCAGAGCATCATCATAATTGTCATTGCTGTCATATGTATCATTTTGCTTGGCTTCAGCTTCTTCGAAATCATCTGCCTGGTTGGTTGAGAGTCGCTCTAGTGCCTCGAGCAGGTACTGACTAGGTTTCGCAGCCTCTGTGCCACATGCAAACTCCTGATGTAAAGTCGACGCCATGATCAACAAGAGTTGTCTGCGTCCCACCTCTCCAACTATTCCCCAAAGCTATTTGGGTTATAATCTAATCCTCCAAGGTATTATTCTTGGAGCGAGCTATTCAAGGACTGCCATCTTTTATGCACTGCGTGCGTTTAATCAAGAGTGTTCTGTAGCCGTTGGGAACAACAGTCATCTTGGATCTTCTTTTTTAAATATAAAAGTGTGTACCATATTTTCCTCAGAATATAAGACCACTTTCTCAAAACCTTGCATCAAGTGTGATTCCCGACCCATTAAAAGCCTGGTTTTACTCTGCATAGTCAAAGACAAGCTACATTGTGGTTGGTATCTACCTCATGGTTTGCTCTTGTTCAATATATATATGCTGCGCTAGCTCAATTCTACATCCATGCTATCTTATCTAATTGAATGCAGCTTATTTGCTCCTTAGTCTTGATCAAATTTCTGTAGAACTGTAGACAGGAGTTGCATATCCCGGTACAATCTCAACCATGTTACAGGCTACCAAGACTTCCATAGATGAGTCTATATCCCTTTCATTCACTACAAGGTTGCCTCTGTTCACATTTTTATTTCCCTTCAGTAGTAGGATTGTAGGTAGCTAACTACTTACCTAGATATGTGTTACAAAAGGTTTTTTATGTATATTTTTTCCTTCGTTTGGGCCTCATGACTTCTTTTTCTGAAGCAAATCCGTTTGCGTAACAAACCAGCGCAGAGGACAACTGCCTTGCCTGACAACAACTGAATATTATAGAGGACCGAGAATAATTGGTTAACCATTGGAGTTTCCTTTGTTTTAAGGCTCTTTCCTTTTCTTAAGACGGTCTGGGAGGTACGAAGGGGGAGAGATGAGGACCAAGAGCCTTGTCTTGGTGCTTGGAGGTGGCGCAGACCGTGAAAGGAGATGTATTGCATCTGCATGGGCAAAACTAAATGAGGGCGCAACCTCAGGCCGATCTTTTGTTCCACTGTGGCTTTCAGGTCCAGCCTTAACTGAGGATGTGAAGGAAACTGCATTTCAAGCTGGGTGCGACGTGGACTACCTGCTTGTCGATTATGAAGCTATAGATACTCTATCGAATTTTACAACGCTAGTGGATCTCATGAAAAAGCATAAATTCAAGGTCGTCCACATCAGCACAAGCACTTTACATATGCGTCGCGCAAAGGCAATTGCTGAGATAGTTCTCCCCGCGTCGCGTCTTGAACTGGGAGAGACAATTGAGGTAGCACCAAGCCCTGGAGAGCACCATGAGTCTGACTTGGTGCGATGGAGAGACATTGCACGATCTTATCTCTGGACTTGGACAGGGCTTGACCCTTCAGCAATATTTATTTGGCTATTCCACCCCGAGCGAATGGAACACCGGAACCGCAGGATACATTGTTTCACCTACCATGGCCAATATTGCTTTGGAAACTGAAGGGAAATGCAAAATAAATTTGCAATATAAATTGATTTAGAGGGAAAGAGCAATTCAACCAGACTATCTGGGAATAGACCTTGTGTGTAAGCGTAAATTCTTACTTATGAAAACATAGAACTGTAGTTTAGAACAAAATATCATCGCTCAGAAGGTACATAAATCTATTTAAATATTTTGCGTAATAATCCTCAGACTCTTCTTTCCAAATCTCGCTGTTAGTGTTTGACTTCAACAGCTATAGAGCCAACTCGTGGACATGGTATAAGATCACAACGTGCTAGGAAAGAAACACGTAGTTTCTTATCACAACATTCATATCACAATAACAAGGAGGAGTTCCTGCTTAGAGAATTGGCTCTCCCATAATTACAGCTCGAAGTTCAGGATCGGCAGCCCAATTAACCTTTGCCTCAAGAGCCATCGTTGTCAACACATGTCTAAGCCAAGCGTTGTGGTGTCGAAAACGTGTTTCTTCTTCAGTTTCGCGTTTACCGGACAAACCATGCACTGTGTCTTCATTGTCTGGCTCACTGGCTTCTGTCTTGCCTCTAACTTTCGATGCCCATTTCTCGCGTGTCTGAATCTGGCGCTTTAGAACGCGTCGTTTCAGCCTGGACTCCTCCTCTGCTGCCAATTTACAGTCCCTCGCAAGCTTAAGCACACGCGTTGCCAGTCTATCCCTCTCTAAGAACCCTGCATTGGACTCATGCTTTGGGTCTGCGTTTACAGTTGTCGCCGCTGCTGCTTCCGCAGCTGCTTCTGCCATAACCACTTTGCTGAGATATATCCTCTCCAGCAATTTTTCTAGTTGCTGCAGCTCCACGCTTGCATCAAATAGTTGAGTCTATAGTTTGTAGTTTCCACACCCGAGACCATTTGTGAGGTTTCCATGTTGAATTTTCGGTACATAATATATTCGTCAGTCTCAAATGATTACAAACTCTCACTTAGATACGATTTCATCTTTAATGACACCTTGCGCATTGCATCTTCTGAATCCACCTCTTCACATCACGTACCTTAAGCATTGCAATGCTATTTTGTAGCTTTTCCTCGGCCTCGACCCTATCCGTCGGGAGCCGGGTATCATCACCTGCTGCCTGCTGTGCCCTGATTTTACGAAGACGATCTTCTTCATCGCGTTGGCGGTTGAGAGCCTGTTCTTTTAAGGCAGCTTTCTCCTGCTCAAAGGCTACCTTTCGCGAGCGTTTGCGCGTTATGAGTGCTGGAAACGCAAGTGCCACGTCCAAGAGTTCGCTGCTCTCGTGCTCAAGTGCTCTGAGTGCATGAGACAGACCCATGGTGGTGCTCATATTTTGCGTCAAACGTCGCTAACCCCGGGTTTGTTATAAACCGCGGAGATCTGAAGGAGGCCGCCGGAACCTCCAGAGGCCAGCGAAAGAATCCCTTGGCGTCTTTACCGTTGGCTTTGGCTTTTGACTTTGGCTTTTGACTTTGAATCGTCGTTGCCTAACTTCTTCAAGTCGAATGTTTCATTTTTTTCTTCAGAGAAGGGAAAAATAGGGAGGAGATCTTGAACTTTTGTTGGAAAGACTTGCCTGGAGAGCGTGAGGCTTGACATGTGGAGGTGATCGAGGGCATTGTATCATCATTTGGCAGCTTCAGTTGCGTTGGTTCTCTTCTATGAAATGGATTCGATACAGAAATTGATGAAATACTTAGCTATGGGATACTATGTGAGCGGGAAGTTAGGATGAGATGTTAGATGCTTTCCCACTCGCATTCGTTAGCTGATGATGCCTCATATATAACATACAACATCAAAAGCTCATACATTCCGCAAACAGCAATTTATGCAGCATTATTCTCAAGGTGAATTATTGCACGTACATGCGTAGTACCTTCTTACCAGCACAACAACCCTCCACAGAACCGCTTCGCGACTTTGCAACCTTGACTGCACCTGGGTACCAAACACTTTCACCTTGGTCCTCATGATCGAAAACCTTCATCAGCAACGCCCTTCTATTTCCAAGAGCCTAACTGGCGCCCATTAACTAAGCTTTCATATTTTTCCACCCTTCGAGTTCTTCTCGGTTAGGTTATTCTAGGGTTGGGTTAGATTCCAGGTTAGGTTTGGCCAACCCTAACCGGCCTGCCGCTGCTGCTGCTGCTGCAGGGTGCCGCCAGTTAGGACTCACCTACCCGTCTCTAGCACCCCCAGGCTAGACCCCCCTAGGGGTTTCCTAAGGTTTGCTAGGAGCAGGCGAGGAGACCAAGGTGAATGAACGAATGAATGAATGAATGAATGAAAACTGATGTTCTCGCGAGAGCAGAGCTCGCCATAGACGCAGGAAACGGCCAGGGCAATAGGCAACGGGTCCTCCTCTGCAGGTGAGCACCGTGAAGGAGGAGAAGAGATGCAATGCATGCAGCCTATATCTACCGCCCAGCCTAAGTGGAGAGGAGAAGAAGCACTAAGCGCTTCTAAGGGACTCGACTAGGCGATCAGTAGCAGGTCTTAGCGTCGCGACCACCTAATCAGTCAATCAATCAATCAATCAATCCTCGCTCTGCCTCCTCACGCGAAGCACGTCAGGCACAGCAAAGAAAGCATCTCTGCTCAGCTCTGCTCAGCTCTGCTCAGCTCAGAGAGACTTCGTTGTTTCTCTGTCCTTCCTGCGATTGCTAAGATGAGTGAATGAGTGAATGAGTGAATGAATCAATGAATCAATGAATCAATGAATGAGCGCCTCTATTGCTGCTAATTAAAGGAATCGCTGCTGCCAAATCGATGCTTCTCAAGAAAGACATCCTACGCGGAGGCGCTTCCTTCGCCGGCTGTGCTGAGGAGGACGTCTGGGCGAGGAGTGGAGGGGCTCGAAGTCAGCCAGGAGGCTGTCTGCCTGCAGAAGCCGTGCTTTTGCAGAATATTTGCAGAAGGAGAGGACTAATTACTAACTAACTCACTAACTAACTTGAGAAGGACAGCGATCATGAGATGAGTTAAGAATGCATAGTGAGTGCTATTGATGATGATATGGAGAGGTAAGTAAAGAGATGAATGAATGCGCGAATGCGTAATGAGTGAGTAATGAGTGAAAGAACGTAAGAAAAACATATAATAATGATAATGATGATGATAAAAATAATGAATAATAAATAATAAATGAAATAGTGATAGTATTATAAGAAGGATAAATGGGTGAATGAATGAGTGAATGAGGGAATTAATAAGAGCGAGGAGAAGCGATTGCAGCAGCAGATTAGATTAAGTCGCCGCGTCGAGAAGGAGAGGTCTCGCAGGTCGCTACGGTCCACCGCCGCTCTCGTGTCGCTTGTGCTGCTGTGCGGGAAGAACATCCGGTCGGTGGTTGCGAAGGAAAAGTCGAAGAAGAAGCTTAGTTAGCAAAGATGGCAGAAGGATTCGCCCCGCGCACGAACTGCAGGTTCAAGGCCGTCGAGGACTTTGCCGTGAACGAGGATGGCCTCACGGAGCGCTTCAAGGAGCCCCACAAGAACTACGAGGCCCGCGTGCAGCGTGCCCGTGAGCTTGTGATCGCCACGGAGTACCTGAACGTGTTGAGAAATCGCCTCAACGACTGCTACTTCGAGGCCGGCGTGAACCACTACGAGGACTGCAAGGAGATCAGGGAGCAGTACATGTCCACGTGGCGCGCAAAAGACCACGGAGCTCTGTACACCAAGAAGGACGAGTAGACGCACCTCCTGCTGCAATATCTTCGCTCCTCAAGTCTCGCTCAATCCCCCGCAAATTTTGCACTTTTAGGCACCAGTTATGCGAATCTTTTGCAGTTGTATTCATGAATATCTATGATGCATGCAAACTCATTCGCATATAAACGCTCTGGCTTACAGCCTGAGTATTCCATTTAGCCTCAGGCGAGCATGAGGTCGAAGTCGTGTATGCATTCGTCGTCCTTGAAGATCGCGTTTGTGCTGAGCACATTCGCACGTCCGTCCATCCTCCAGAAGAAGATTCCTCTCTTGTTTAAGGCAGCAACAGCCAACAGCACCACATCAATAGCGCAAGTCGCCGCCGTTGCTGGCGACAGCATATGAAAAAACAAAGCACAAATTTAGATTACCTAACTCTTACTCACCCCTTCTCTCACTCTCGTTTTTCTTTGTGCGCGAAGCACGCACAATCGCAGTTTCTGCGGCGGCGTGAAAACGCTAGATACACCTCGCATGCGAAAATTGCATATAGTGCCATAATAGGTTCAAGTCTGCTCCGAAAGATCTGCGGATTGAGAGAGATGGGAAAACAGTGGGCCGCAAAGAGTGCAAGAAGCGCATCAGAATCACAAAGCTTCTCCACTTTCAACTTTCTCCTCCCTTAACCTATGTATAGCTCACACCTTTCCCAATCCTTGTTCTTACCGCCTTTCCCAGAACTTGTGCTCCTTGTTAGTTTGCTACAACCAGTCTCCCCACTCGCTCCACCAGGTTCTGATCATGCTAGAATGCTTTTCTTGTTAACCTTGCACTCATTCAAGTCTTCAACACCAAGAGAAATATTATTGGATCCCTTATTTTCTAGAAAGTTAACCTTTGCCATGCATTCAACGCTTAATCCCGCTTGAGAATGGAGAAATGAAAATATTTGGTTGTTCCAATTTTAATTAAGCTGGTCTTCACCAGCATGATAGTACAAAATATGGAAATATCCGAACTTTTGTATATGCATAACCATTCATCTGAATCCCCTGGAAACTGTGATATCTCTAAAACGCTTAGAATACTTGCTTTCTTGTCCAATTTGTTTCAAAGACTTCAGGTCGCTGGAAAAAAACAAAAAACATACGAAAGTTTGACATTCATAGTTTATTCTAGAGTCTGTGTAATAAATTTATGACGCCGGACCATATAGTTCATCGGGAGTGGTGTCCTTACTGACTACATTACCCTCACTTTGAGCACGAGCTGCCAAATCACGAATGTGCTGCTGTGATGCCGGGCCAAGCGCCGATACCATTGAATGTAACTCAGTACTATCATCATGCAGCAAATCCATAGGAGAACCAAACTCCAACACCTCACCATCTTGCATAACTGCAATCCTGTCATATGTTGCAATCGTCTGCAACCGATGTGCAATACACAGCACCGTGCACCGACGACGACGATAGAACTGCTCACGAATCATCTCGTGGATTGCATCATCCGTGTTCAAATCAATAGCAGAACTCGGCTCGTCCAACACCAGAACCTTGTTCGGACGTAGCAATGCACGAGCAAAACAAATCAGCTGCCGCTCGCCAGCTGACCAGTTCCGTCCAGACGCCTCTACAGGGTCGTCCAGAGACACGCGATTGCCAAGGCCTACGATCTGGAGGGCTTCTCGCATTTCTTCAGCGCTGGTCTCGCCAAACGGATCAAGATTTGTTGCCAGTGTACCAGAGATCAGCACCGGATCCTGAGGAATGATTGTGATGCGATTTCTCAGAATATTGAGATCAATTGTGCCAACATCCCTGCCGTCAACGAGAACCGCGCCTCCTGATATGGGACGCAGCCGAAACAAACAAGATATCGTGGAGCTCTTTCCCGCACCAGTTCTACCGCAAATACCAAGTGACTGCCCGCCTTGGACAGTAAATGTCACACCCTTGAGTACAAGTGGTGCTCCGGGTCTGTATCGCAGTTCGACGTTTCTGAATTCAATGGCACCTTTGGTTGGCCATTGCGATACAGGAGGTTTGGGATCAAGATAGTCATTGTAGAGTTCGAGTGCTCTTTCATCAAGAGCATCTTCCTCTTTTAGGGTCTCGTATTCGAGCAATCGCTCATACGAGGTAAAATAGCTGTTCATGCGAATTGAGATCTGTGTAAGCATTGCAGCGAAATATGGAAGGTTGACACAGTACACAATGACTAACGCGAGCAGGTCAGAGTTTCCAAACGCATTACGAAGAAGCACTAACATCAGCGTTGAAAATACGGCAACTGAAAATGACAGATAGTGTGCCATCAGTTGACACCAGTTGATGATGGAACCGGCGACAAAGTTGGCTCGTGCATATTCGTCACTCGCTAAGCGATGACGAGCTTCAAAAAACGGCCCGGTCTCCATAACAGCAGCAACATCTCTTCCTCGAGTTGCTTCGCCTGCATTCGACAACAGTGGGGAGAGGTTGCTGTTGGCGATGCGACGCGACTCTCGAGATGAACGATCTGCAGCAACGACTGACATTGAAAATAACACTGCAACGACTACAATCAAGGCTGCTGCTATTGGCACAGCATAACAAATAACGCCAAGCTGGACCAAAAGTGTACAAAGTATCTGCAACCAGTTGTCTACAGTAAGACTAAGAATCATATCGACTTTGGACAGATCGCCGCTGAAACGAGACATTATGCGTCCGCTTGAGTTACTCTCAAACCATTCCAAGGGTGCTCGCAGCAGCCGGGTCAACATAGAGTGATGCAAGCTTCGAGATGCTCGAACACCACCAAAGCAGAGCATCCAACTTGTAGTCATGATCATCATGCCGAAGCCGATGCTCAGAGCTGCATAGACGCCCGCAAAGAAGCCCTTCGTACGGGTATTGTTTGGGTCATCCATAGCTTCAGACCAGCGTGTGAGCCAGTAGTCGTTGAGGGCCATCATGACATAGCCAGACATACAAAGAATCAGAGCAGTGAGCATGAACAAGGGCCCAACAGCCTTAACGTAGGCTTTGTAGACACCAAGAGTGACATTGCCTTGAGTCAACTTCTCTGTGCCCAATATGGTTTGAATAGGACCATCAGGTGTCGTATTACTCATTTGTTGGGGATACCCGCCGTAGTGTCTACTGCTGCCACGAATAATATCTTCTGCCTCCTCTACAGGCGAGCATTTATTCACATCTGAATCAAGTTTTATATGGGAGACGCCTTTCACAATTTCAGCATCTTCCTCAGTTTCCTCCTGTAGTAGCTTTGTGCATTCTACAAACTCAGAGAACTCCTTACAGCTCTCCAGCAACTCATCGTAGCTCCCGCTTGCAAGTACCCTGCCTTTGCCGATATATACAATGCGGTCTACTCGAGGCAACAATGCAAGCTGATTCATCGCGACCACACATGCACGCCCACTTCTACTTGGTCCAGAACTTGCAGACGGACGTACCTGGCGCAGAATCGCGTGCTCAAACATATGAGCACACATCTTCGCATCTACAGCAGCAAGAATATCGTCGAAACATAGCAGACGTGGTTCAGCATACAAACTACGAGCCACTGCCATTCGCGCTTGTTGACCGCCAGACAAAGTCGTGCCACGTTCGCCAATCTCCGTGTAGATCCCACCAGGTAAGTTGGGAATGTCCGTGTGCAAACCACTTGCAAACAAGGCATTATCAAAACGTTCCTGGTCAAATGGACGTCCAAGAAGTACATTTTGTTTCAGAGTGCCGCAAACAACAAATGGTTTCTGAGGTGCAAAGCCAATGCTCTTTGTCGTGCGCACAGGGGACTGATGCGTGTCGTTGGACCACCGGAGCGGTTGAATAGCTTGTGCTACAGTCGCAAGCAACGTAGATTTGCCTTCTCCGACACCACCGACAATTGCAACGATTTCTCCAGGGTTAACTTTGAGTTGAACATCACGCAGTATAATACCTTCATCAGATTCGGTAAATACCCAGCCTAGGGAGCACGGGTCCAACTCCACCAGAGGCGCGTTGTTGCCAGGTGTTGGATTTGGCAGGTAGGACCGCTTGGCTTTATCTGGGCGTCCGAAGTATTCGTTCAGACGTTTTAGTGTCACGTCAAATGCCAGGAATGCCGTCAAGCAGAGGGGAACGAAGATCAGACCAAGGCGCAATGCTTGAAATACACTTACAGCAGCATAGGCGTCTGCAAGGTCAAGGGAGCTTCTACTCATGGCATAGAACACTAAAGTTGCCATTGCAGATAGGACTGGGCTTGCTCTACCTGATGCAATCGATGTGACATGAGCGAGTCGATAGTTACGGATATGAACACATTCTTCATCACGAACTTCGTTCATTTTGTTGCGGTATTTCTCTTCCCAGCCAAAGAGCTTGACAGCACGAATACCTTCAAGGACCGCAGATAGCATAGACAGACGCTCATCAGCAGCCTTGAGGTTCTTCTGTTCAATTCCGTGAGTGATTTTGCCCATGAGCATATTCAGAATGAGAATTAGAAGCATGATTCCGATGCCAATAAGAGAGCTCTTGCCAACGAGCACAATTAGCACAACGACTCCTCCTATAACACTACTAAGAGCCATTGGAAGTTGAGCTGCAATTCTGATGTTTTCATAAGCACGGACAATATCGTTGCCGATTAAACTAGACTCTGAAGACTGTCCAGGTTGCTGGCGTTGTGTATCGATACGAAGCATCTTATTGTACACGGCAGAGCTTGCACAGATTTGAAATTGGGTTCCAAACTCCTCGGCAAGAAGCTGGCGGCCCATGACACCGGCCCATCCTTCAATACCAACAATAATAGCAAAGATAACGATAAGTATGATTGACTCTTTCGTGTCTGCGTCTGACTCGACAGCACTAACAATAGTTTTAAGAATCAATGGTCTGCCAACAGTAGCCAAGACTCCTTGAGTTGCTGATAAGATACTGCCGAGGATGATGGTAAAACGAATTTGAGGCACTCGGAGCATAGCCCGCTGAAAGCCATGTGTGGTACCTTTTTCAGCACCTACCTTCTCCCACTCGTGATGAAATCGAGGATAAAGCGATGCTGATAAGTAGTCTGGGTTGAGACCAGGCAGATCGTCTTTGCTCAAAGGTTGTCTCCATCCCTTGAACACAACCTTATACATCCACGTGATGAAAGCTCGGCCTAGAACACTGGTGTCTTTTGGTGTCCGTTTGGCACCATTGATGCGCGACTTTCTAGCATCAGCCCATTCACCAAAGTCGATGCTGTTACCGAGGAGTGCCTCGTCAGCTGCTGCGAGTTCTTTGGGCGTGACTTTCGTCTCGGGGTTAACGTGAGCATTTTCACCCCCAGCTTCGAGGTCCATAGTCACAGTTCCAAGTTCTTGTTGTTTTGGTACATCTTCCTCGTTTCCTTCCTGCACTTGAGGATAGTCTCCAGTCTCATCTTCGAGAGTTCTGAAAGAGGTTGGCTGCTGCGGCATATTGACCTGAACTTGATTTCAGGCTCCAACTTAAGTTTGAGTTTTGCTTCGTGGTTGATTCTGGCTACAATTTCAATCTTCAAGTTGTTCTTCTATATTACAGTTTCGTAAATAGTGCCAAGAAAAGTACCCTCTAAAGTCTAATTAAATCCGTTCGTCATGCATTGCTCAACTTTTCTTTAATCTCCCAGCGGACTATGATTGCCACTCCCCGTGAAGATGACCTCGGACGTTGTTTCTGCACTACAGCTAACTACCCCAGGCTTTGCAAAGCAGATAACACAACACCAAATGTAATGCCGTGCTTGGGCATCATATGTACGTACCTTGACTACTATAAATAGGAGGTGCTTCGTTTTGTGGGATCCATACTTCACTTGGTACTTCGTGCTATGCTAAAGAAAACGGCTAAGGAAGCTGCAATTGTTCGCGCTCAGTGAATGGCTGACTGTCTCCGGTTCAGGGCAGGCATGCACAAGACGTGTTTCACCACCATGCAGAACGTAAAGTAATTGCAACAATTCCTGTGGACGGAATCCGCACTGATGACCGGTGAGCTAGAACGAGGGCACCTCCGACCGTGGAGTTCACATCATATGTGAGTACAGCGCACAACCAGTGAGTTGATGTGCTCTCCCGCAGTATGGTCATTCTGATCTTTGTGATTGAACAGAGAGCAGAACAACAGAACAGAGAGCGGAGCAACAGAACCGAGAGCTGGATAGGCTTTTATATATATTTGCATACCCGATGGAAGAACTGGGGAAAACCAGGAAGAAGCACATAATTTAAAGGTGCTAGGGATCGATCTCAAAGAGAATGTTAGAAAGCGTATACGAAGACATTGTCGAAAAGGTTGCTAGAACTATCTGACATACGAACTCCTCTAGGGATGCATATGATAAAGAGCCTTCTCCTAAAATCACCACGAGATCTTCATCAAGGCGACGCGGTCTGAAGTCAAATAAGAATTGAAATCGAAAATTTAGACAACTTTGTTCATCTCAACTCCTGTTTTATCTCTTTTATTCCTCTGTAATGAGTGCTTTCAATTATCTCGAGGTTTTACCCAAGGTAAAGGAATTTGAGAAATTGCCTCTGACTCGTCAACATTGCTTCATCTGTAAATCAATATGGTAGGTACTATTAAAAACGTTTGCAATTTCTTTCCTACAACTGCAGTACAGATGTAGGAAACTGCCTTTAGCAGGACTTAAGGGACAAATTCACAAAGGCGGGACAACAGACTTCTCAAAGAGATGCAAGAACCATGCGCAGAATAAGTAGATCAATGACCCTATGCTCGAAGAAAAGACGCCGTCTTCGGCCATGAACCTGTATGACCGAGGAATATCAGACACCCGAATGTCAAATTGACTTTAAAACGGAAGCCTCAGGCAAAGTTCGGATTCAAGTAATGCTTGTAACATAACGCCGTTCAATTGAGGTGTTCAAATTTCGTTCAAGTCACCTCTATAAAATAAAACTTAAGTCTTACATTCCATTCGGTTTTAATTGAAATCCACAGCATAATTTAAGAACCAATTTACTCTTTCAACTCATTCCATGAGCGTATCGCCAAGTCGCGAATATGCTGCTGTGATGCCGGGCCAAGCGCCGATACCATTGAATGTAACTCAGAGCTATCATCATGCAACAAATCCATAGGAGAACCAAACTCCAACACCTCACCATCTTGCATAACTGCAATCCTGTCATATGTTGCAATCGTCTGCAACCGATGTGCAATACACAGCACCGTGCACCGACGACGACGATAGAACTGCTCACGAATCATCTCGTGGATTGCATCATCCGTGTTCAAATCAATGGCAGAACTCGGCTCGTCCAACACCAGAACCTTGTTCGGACGTAGCAATGCACGAGCAAAACAAATCAGCTGCCGCTCGCCAGCTGACCAGTTCCGTCCAGACGCCTCTACAGGGTCGTCCAGAGACACGCGATTGCCAAGGCCTACGATCTGGAGGGCTTCTCGCATTTCTTCAGCGCTGGTCTCGCCAAACGGATCAAGATTTGTTGCTAGTGTACCAGAGATCAGCACCGGATCCTGAGGAATGATTGTGATGCGATTTCTCAGAATATTGAGATCAATTGTGCCAACATCCCTGCCGTCAACGAGAACCGCGCCTCCTGATATGGGACGCAGCCGAAACAAACAAGATATCGTGGAGCTCTTCCCCGCACCAGTTCTACCGCAAATACCAAGCGACTGCCCGCCTTGGACAGTAAATGTCACACCCTTGAGTACAAGTGGTGCTCCGGGTCTGTATCGCAGTTCGACGTTTCTGAATTCAATGGCACCTTTGGTTGGCCATTGCGATGCAGGAGGTTTGGGATCAAGATAGTCATTGTAGAGTTCGAGTGCTCTTTCATCAAGAGCATCTTCCTCTTTTAGGGTCTCGTATTCGAGCAGTCGCTCATACGAGGTAAAATAGCTGTTCATGCGAATTGTATTTTGAGTAAGCATTGCAGCGAAATATGGAAGGTTGACACAGTACACAATGACTAACGCGAGCAGGTCAGAGTTTCCAAACGCATTACGAAGAAGCACTAACATCAGCGTTGAAAATACGGCAACTGAAAATGACAGATAGTGTGCCATCAGTTGACACCAGTTGATGATGGAACCGGCGACAAAGTTGGCTCGTGCATATTCGTCACTCGCTAAGCGATGACGAGCTTCAAAAAACGGCCCGGTCTCCATAACAGCAGCAACATCTCTTCCTCGAGTTGCTTCGCCTGCATTCGACAACAGTGGGGAGAGGTTGCTGTTGGCGATGCGACGCGACTCTCGAGATGAACGATCTGCAGCAACTACAACAACATAAAAAATTACCGCAACTACAACAACAAGAGCAGCTGCTATTGGCACAGCATAACAAATAACGCCAAGCTGGACCAAAAGTGTACAAAGTATCTGCAACCAGTTGTCTACAGTAAGACTAAGAATCATATCGACTTTGGACAGATCGCCGCTGAAACGAGACATTATGCGTCCGCTTGAGTTACTCTCAAACCATTCCAAGGGTGCTCGCAGCAGCCGAGTCAACATAGAGTGATGCAAGCTTCGAGATGCTCGAACACCACCAAAGCAGAGCATCCAACTTGTAGTCATGATCATCATGCCGAAGCCGATGCTCAGAGCTGCATAGACGCCCGCAAAGAAGCCCTTCGTACGGGTATTGTTTGGGTCATCCATAGCTTCAGACCAGCGTGTGAGCCAGTAGTCGTTGAGGGCCATCATGATATAGCCAGACATACAAAGAATCAGAGCAGTGAGCATGAACAAGGGCCCAACAGCCTTAACGTAGGCTTTGTAGACACCAAGAGTGACATTGCCTTGCGTCAACTTCTCTGTGCCCAATATGGTATCGTTATTCTCCTTTTCATAGCTAGCGAATTCGGAATTTGGCAGCGGCAATGCCTCAGAGAGTTTGCTGCTGCCACGAATAATATCTTCTGCCTCCTCAGCGGGTGTGAGGCCTCTAGAGTCATCGCTGGAGGATTTCTGTGCAATTCCTTTCACAATTTCAGCGTCTTCCTCAGTTTCCTCCTGTAGTAGCTTTGTGCATTCTACAAACTCAGAGAACTCCTTACAGCTCTCCAGCAAATCATCGTAGCTCCCGCTTGCAAGTACCCTGCCTTTGCCGATATATACAATGCGGTCTACACGAGGCAACAATGCAAGCTGATTCATCGCGACCACACATGCACGCCCACTTCTACTTGGTCCAGAACTTGCAGACGGACGTACCTGGCGCAGAATCGCGTGCTCAAACATATGAGCACACATCTTCGCATCTACAGCAGCAAGAATATCGTCGAAACATAGCAGACGTGGTTCAGCATACAAACTACGAGCCACTGCCATTCGCGCTTGTTGACCGCCAGACAGAGTCGTGCCACGTTCGCCAATCTCCGTGTAGATCCCACCAGGTAAGTTGGGAATGTCCGTGTGCAAACCACTTGCAAACAAGGCATTATCAAAACGTTCCTGGTCAAATGGACGTCCAAGAAGTACATTCTGTTTCAGAGTGCCGCAAACAACAAATGGTTTCTGAGGTGCAAAGCCAATGCTCTTTGTCGTGCGTACAGGGGACTGATGCGTGTCGTTGGACCACCGGAGCGGTTGAATAGCTTGTGCTACAGTCGCGAGTAACGTAGATTTGCCTTCACCGACACCACCGACAATTGCAACGATTTCTCCAGGGTTAACTTTGAGTTGAACATCACGCAGTATAATACCTTCATCAGATTCGGTAAAAACCCAGCCTAGGGAGCACGGGTCCAACTCCACCAGAGGCGCGTTGGTGCCAGGTGTTGGATTTGGCAGATAGGACCGCTTGGCTTTATCTGGGCGTCCGAAGTATTCGTTCAGACGTTTTAGTGTCACGTCAAATGCCAGGAATGCCGTCATGCAGAGGGGAACATAAATAAGGCCAAGGCGCAATGCCTGAAAGACACTTACAGCAGCATAGGCATTTGCAAGGTCAAGGGAGCTTCTACTCATTGCATAGAACACTAAGGTACCCATTGCAGATAGGACTGGGCTTGCTCTACCTGATGCAATGGATGTGACATGAGCGAGTCGATAGTTACGGATATGAACACATTCTTCATCACGAACTTCGTTCATTTTGTTGCGATATTTCTCTTCCCAGCCAAAGAGCTTGACAGCACGAATACCTTCAAGGACCGCAGATAGCATAGACAGACGCTCATCAGCAGCCTTGAGGTTCTTCTGTTCAATTCCGTGAGTGATTTTGCCCATGAGCATATTCAGAATGAGAATTAGAAGCATGATTCCGATGCCAATAAGAGAGCTCTTGCCGACAAGCAATACGAGAACAATGAGACCACCAACTACGCTACTAAGAGCCATTGGAAGTTGAGCTGCAATTCTGATATTTTCATAGGCACGGACAATATCGTTGCCGATCAAACTAGACTCTGAAGACTGTCCAGGTTGCTGGCGTTGTGTATCGATACGAAGCATCTTATTGTACACGGCAGAGCTTGAACAAATTTGAAACTGCGTTGCAAACTCCTCGGCAAGAAGCTGGCGGCCCATGACACCGGCCCATCCTTCAATACCAACAATAATAGCAAAAATGATGACTAAGATAACATTTTCCTTGGTTCCTGCATCGGAGTCAACAGAATTGACAATCGTTCTAAGAATCAAGGGTCTGCCAACTGTGGCCAATAGTCCTTGGATTGATGAGAGTATACTGCCGAGGATGATGGTAAAACGAATTTGAGGCACTCGGAGCATAGCCCGCTGAAAGCTATGTTTGGTACCTTTTTCGGTACTCACTTTCTCCCATTCTTCATGAAACCGAAGATAAAGCGATGCAGATAAGTAGTCTGGGTTGAGACCAGGCAGATCGTCTTTGCTCAAAGGTTGTCTCCATCCCTTGAACACAACCTTATACATCCACGTGATGAAAGCTCGGCCTAGAACACTGGTGTCTTTTGGTGTCCGTTTGGCACCATTGATGCGTGACTTTCTAGCATCAGCCCATTCACCAAAGTCGATGCTGTTACCGAGGAGTGCCTCGTCAGCTGCTGCGAGTTCTTTGGGCGTGACTTTCGTCTCGGGGTTAACGTGAGCATTTTCACCCCCAGCTTCGAGATCCATGGTCGCAGTGTCAAATTCTTGCATTAAGTTATTGTTTGGGTACATTTGCTTGTTCCTCTCTTGTAGTTTCTTTCAGGTGAAGAATACATTAGAAAACTACAAGAAAAGAAAGTGTAGTTAGACGGCCTCCAGTGCTTGTGGTTTGTTAGGAGTTTAGTCACTTTTGTACTGGCGTCATGCTGTTGCCTTGAGAGTATATATCATACCTTCGTGATATTAGGTTCTTCGGTGCGCGAGGTCTTCTAAGGTCAGCCTGAGCTAGATTTTTAGCCGCAGATGTTCATTATAATGGTCACTTGGCCTGGGAGTGCTATCTTATTTTTTTTTTTTAGTTCTTAGCAACCAAATAGGCGAAACTGCGCAAGGTCGCACCAAGGAGTTAAGGTCAGAATGAGAAATATACAAACAGAAAAAGAATCAGGTACAGAGATTGCGTGAGTGAGTGAGGGCAGTTTTTAAGCATCGGCGAATCGAGGATGGAATCTAATAAAGAGAAGAAAGATCCAAATCTTAGAGGCCTACTTCTAGTCTATTTGATTCCCACATATTTCTTGGCAATAAGGGATATTTTTATTAGAAATAACTTGAAGTCGCAAATCCTCTTTATCAAAAGTTGTGCTGTGCGTGTTTATATAAAGCGCTAAAACAAAGTGTCGAGAAGCGTGCTCTATCTAAAGAGCTTCCTGGAGAAAGATCTTTGTGCAGACTTAAAAATAGGATTCACTGGCTGGTATTTGTAAAGTACCACTTTAAGAAACTGCGCTTCACTATCTCTCAATACAGTTTTTCAGATGGATGAACTCCAGATCGATAAAAAATACCTGTTTATGATAGTGCATTTATACATACGAATGGAAGGAGAAGACCAGAAAGCTGTTTATCTACATGTTCTGAAGGTAAACTGCACGAATAGAAAAAATATCTAGAATAAGATAAGATTAACGTTTTATCTTGGATAGCTATGTGTCATAAAGGGGGAGCCATAAACGAAGAGCTTGAAGTTTCTGCATCAAGCGTAGATCTTTTCAAATTTGTTTGGGATACCAGGTACCTTCAAAGTGTCACATCGATGAGGCAAAAAGTTTTACTTTAAGGTTTGACCTCGGAGATGGGCTTCTTCATCAACTCGAATCGAACATGGCGAAATTCAGGGCAAGCTCGGTCCTTCAGTTCGTCAGGAAGGTCAACAGGTCCGATGCGCTTGAAACCACGACGACCGTAGAATCCGAAGAGATCCTCACGAATACTGATTACGTCCATCACAATTTCGCCCTTTGGAGAGAGCTTTTCCTTAAGGTACAGCTGTGCAGCTTGTACAAGCAATGAGCCAATGCCTCGGCCACCGTAGAGCATGGGGACAGAGACCATGGAGAAGTGGCCCACATCATTCTCGATGTCCCAGTCGACACGAACACAGCCTTCAAGCTGATTGTTAACGGGGTCTTCATAGACAAGCAATGTCGAGTCAGCTGCTTCAGCGATCTTGCGGGCATCCTCACCATCTTGGCTCATACGGAACCTTTGACCCTGAGTCCAAATCATGCCGTCGCCTTCATAGAAAGCAACATTCACGAGTTCGGACATAATGCGCAATTCCAGGTCATTGACCTTGCACTCACGAACATATTTCACATCTGAGGGAGCATGCTTAACTCCTTTTGCATCAACGACCACACCGTCAGCAGCTTTGGTGCTCAAGGCTTTCTTGCTCCTGCTGCTGTTGTTGCTTGATAGTGAGAAGGTAGTCTTCTTGGCCCGCAGTGCTGCCATTGCACTCAGTCCAGCTACTGCAAAGCCCACAGAGGGCACAAGCACTCGAGACACACTCATGGCACTTTCACTGGCCTATGTCAACAACCTCACGTTGTCCCGGGCGTCTTGATCACTTGCAGCTCTGGCTTCGTCAAAATTCCGTATTTTGTGTTTGCCTTCTGCAGTGCACAGTGCTACCTAGGCAGTTAGTTAGTCGCTAATGTATTCTAATACTAGATGTGTGCTTGAATTACCGATGTCACTATAACCTCCGCAATCTTTCATTTCAGTAGAGGCAACTCGCATTTTACATTAACGATCCCTCAGCGCTACTGTATTCTGCTCGTACACTCACGAAAATAAACACGAGCGCAGCCAAGCTCGCCATAGTCGTCGCGCAATTGCAAGAACTCTTCACAAAACCATCACATCCAACCTCATTGATGAGAACTTCGAGCCTACTACCAGGACCTAGATATCTACTGTATTACGTATATAAAACTAAGGCTTCTCCTTACGGCCTTGAACTTTGAAATCAGTTTTTCCAATTAAAAAACAACAAACTACTGCTCAAAACCTTTGAAATGCCAAATTGTACTTCCTGACAAAGCATCTTTTAGCGTGTTTTTAGTGGAAAGAGTTCATGCCCAAATGATGATTGATTCCTATAAAGTAAAACCATAGCGGCATTCAAGGTCTCGACTGGGTGAGTCTTGATATGGTGGAGAACGAATTGCAATTCGTCTCACTAACTACTTCAAGTAAGTAGTTGGTAGACACACGCAGGCTCTTACGAAGTCGCAGGGCGCACCGTTCGCGGCGCATTCCAATGATGTGGCACAGAGGGTTCTTCGAGCAGGTCTTATGCTCCAGAGTCAGGTGCTCCCTTGCACATTTATTTAACCCATCGCGGCCATCATCTTTAGAACCTTGAATTACCTCGAGGTACAAATAAATAATACCACATCAAGGTGCTCGCCAATCCCGGTCTCAATGGGAGCATTGAAGACGTCGAAAGGGCCGACGGGGGAAGGAAGCACCGCAAATTATAATAGCATGCAGCAATGGGACGTTTGCGATTTCAAGCTAGAACCTGCAGCTCGATAGCCGTGTAATGTGTTTGTATAAATGCTGTTGTATAATAACAAGATGCTCGAAAGATGCTCGTTCTTGTTGGCTCAAGACATCGGCAGTTTGTTCAAGCTTGAGGAGTGTATGGACGTCGAACATCATAGCGTGGATGCAGAACACAAGAAGCATGAATTCGTTTCACAGACAATTTCATTCATTTCCTGTACATTCTCAAAACAAAAACTCTTGGAGTGAAAATTGTTATCGAAAATAAAAAAGTCATTTTGAAGAATCAATTGATTGATCATACAGAATAAAAGCCACAGCGCGGTCTAGAAAAGCCAAATGACATCCACCTCGTTGGCTGGGGGGAGCTGCGCTACGGCTGCGTGACTTTTGCGACTAGCTGCTTTAGTGACAGCCAGCACTGCAGCAGTACCTGGGCAGTGCTTCGTTCGTGGTTCGTTTCACTTGTTGACGGCAACGGCATGCGGCATGGAAGGCGACTATGATGACTTCGACGCTGTTGCGCTTACAGAAGACCTTGCGGACGATGGAGTGAACCACAGTCTAGGTATAGAGAGATATCAAGAAAGAAGCGTAATTGAGGACGACAGTCGTTTTGAAGAACAATTTGATAAGTATGTCAGCAATGACGAGTTTGATTTGCGACCCTGGGGTAGGTTTGCTCGGGCCTCGCATTTAGTGAAAGCGGTCTTTAACGCGTGGGCAGATCTCGTGGAAGAACTTGCTGATTGGAGACTCACCTGTATTGCAGCATGCAGGTTCAAGGTTGAACGTGTGGATATCCGAAGGAAGAGAGATCTCTTCAATGCCTGGAAAGGTTTCATGAGCATGAAACATGTGTTCCATGAATGGAGGAATCTGAGCACGCAAAGCAAAAGCCATGATCGACTTAGGAATCTACGGCAATATCTTCATGCATGGGCAGAAGCAGCATATCTTATGCGTCAAGATCCGGTGTCGCGAAGTCCAGGCGAGACGTTTTCATGAATATCACCTTACACTTCGGACTTGGAAAATGTGGAAAGTGTATGCAGAGGATCAGCGTGATTTGGGCATGATGAAAATGACATCAATGCCCCCGTCGCCGCCAAGCATAACGGATTCTCTTTCTCTGTCTTGGCTTTCTGAAGATACTGAACAGTCTGGTGATGACATTTGGCAAGAAATCATGGACGTTGTTCAAAATAACCAAGTCATAGAACCTTAAAAGTTCTCTCTGCAGAAAGATGGAATGGTGTGATGTATTCGAAATCAGAACTAGTTGACGTATGAAATAAATATGCCCTGTTCAGGTAAATTGCGATTCCATTTGAACCTCTGTTCAGACTTTGGATCCTTGTCAGGCCCAAAGTTCCTGGCCCCACTTTAAGAATGTATACCTTTCGGTTTTCTAATTGCGGCGAAATTGTACAGTTTAATTTATCATGGCTACAGTTGATTAATTCTAAAGGCCAGGCAAACAACAAATTTCGTAAAATAGATTTAACATTTCCTATGTAACGAAAACATCGTGAAAACCTGTCTTCGTGTCTTCGTACGTATTTAAAGGTTAAAATAGAGGATGACAAAATAAACCTCTTAAAGGTTAAATGTAAATTTGTATGTAATGAATGTGTTATATCTGCAGAAAAATTTGATACTCTACATAGAAAAGCACGTGGCGATGGGTACTACAACAGCAGTCGCAAAAATATAACAAAACAGATCCGATGGGCTACCTTACTTATTTGTTGAAGAGGCGGAGTTGGCCGGATCTTGTCCATTGTGCTTGGGGTAAACGAGGTTATCAAGGTTGAAGCCCTCCTTTTTCGCCAGTTCTAGGTTCTGGTCAATGATGTTCTGCGGGAGTGAAGTTTCCCGACCCATGAGCCAGAGGAAAGAGCGACTAGGATGGCCAACAAGAACCCAACTATACTGCTCGGTATCAAGAGCCATGATAACATAGCTGAGCTTGATGGGCCACATCGGAGAGGCTTGCCACTCACCAGTGGACTTGGGAAAGCTCCCGGTGTAAACGTGTTGGGGGATTGATTTTACAGGACCGTCGAGAGCTCCCTTGTTAAGCGTGAAGTCCACATCAATTCGCTGCTTGGCCTCATCCCAAGTGTACTTTTCCGTAGGGTTGTATCCATTCTTCTCAAAGGGTGTCGGGATTACAGCAATCACCTTCCAGTCGCCAAGCATGTGGCCTACATCCACCTCCGGAACCGACTTGAGCTTGGGTTTAAAGCACGACGCGAAGACTCCCATCTTTGCTGCCTACACAATCAATTCTTCGAAGACACACAGATATTGCGATTCGATTAAGCTCTGCGTCCGGACTTCCTCTCGTTCCAGTTCTGCTGCACCGTCTCTGCAACGAGGTGCCCAATTTCGAGCCCAATCTTTCTAATCAATATTGCAGTTCTATGAGAGAGCTTCACAGCGTCGCTGAGCTTCCTCAAGGCCAACTTAACTATCGTCTCCACGCACCTTCAAGTTGGCAGCGCTCAGTTCAGGGGTCTGTCTGTTTACAAACTCGCGTTAAACTTGCAGCCTGCCAAAGCTGCTTCTCTATGCGAGAGGAACTGCTTTTGTTCGCAGTCATAGGGCTCGTGCGACTCCTCGCGGATCCAGCAAAGAGAAAGTCAACGCCCTCTTACCAAGTCTTCGCCGCCTCTATCGATCTAGTCATATGCGTAGCATCTCATAGGACTTTGCTAGCACAAAAGTACTGCAGCCAGTGCACACCCTCTGTGAAAAGCTTTAAGCTTTGGTTGAGATTCATCGAGGGAACGTTTGTACATACTTTGAGTTCGCGAAAGCTTTTGTAGAGCTTGCGTTGGGGTTTGTCTGATGGAGGTGTCGGGTGCGGCCTAGATGAAGCTTTCATCTTATAGAGAGCTTGTTTTTCTATATCTTGTGGTTGTTGAGGATGTAAGGGAAGGTCAAACGGGACCAGTCTTGTTAAAGCGTTTGTTAGAAGATCAAAAACGATGGAGGGTCTATGAAAGCATTGTGGTGATAGGCATCGTACCTAAATATGCATTGAAAGGAATTTGCGATTTTATGCACTGAGCAAGAGAAAAAGAGAGGAGAGGTGTGGATTTTGACTTATAGAGATGCGAATTCATAATATACCGCAGGAGACAGCGTTTTGCTTATGTGGTAAGACCAGGAAAGTTCTCTTGCTTTTTGTTTTCATTCCATTGTAAAAATTCATAGAAATCCCTGCGATTGATTGCAGCTTACACCGTTATTTGCAGAGCAAATTATTCGACTGGAGGTCTTTTCACAGCGGCCATAACGGGTGTGGATGTGCTCAACGTACACTATTTAATCTGTTTGCTCAATTCAGGTTCAGAGGTTGGAGAATGATGAAAAAGTGTCTAAATCTGAGGCCAGCTCTCACGATTTCACCAGCAGCAGCATGCAAAGCGCTCCACCAGCTATTGTGTCCAACGTTTTCTCTTCTTGAGTGCGTTTCCTCGCAGTGTTGTTCACATATAAATAAATGTAATATGAAAGGGCTTTTTAGCCAATAAGAACCGAGAAATGAAAGTATCGTGCTTGACAAAGGCGAAAGTGTTACTGGTGCCTGGTGGCGATTAGCAGCCTAAGCACTTAGTCATTTGTAAGTGCCTTCTACCAAGTCAGGCAACTTGGAGAACTTCAATAACGCATGTGGCGTGGCATGCATGCTGTGTTTTTCGTTGTGTTTTGTGGCTCCCTACGCAGGCGCTTAGTTGGTATTGTACTAGTGATCAATACCTACTACATGATCACAAATTTAGTGTAATCTCACTCATTGTCAATCTCACCAGGCAATCATGCTCGTGCCTCTCCAGAGGCCTGGCTGCACTACCTAGTGCTCGTTACGCCATGGTTCGGTTCAGGAGGTACCTTAACTTTGGCACACAACGCAAGCTGCTCGTCTGCATCAGCATTCACATGCCGACTAGCGCTACTCTGGACTTTATTTTCTGCCGCTGTACTCAAAGCTAACTCCCACGGGTCAAGACCACCGGAAACCCATGCATGGCCCAGCGCATTCCGTCCACGAGACCTTACCGGATCATGGTTCCTCCAGCGTGGGCCAAAGCTCGCCAGCTAGCAATCTATCCAGCTGGCCAAGACCCAACCAAGGCCAGGGTGCTGATCGTTACGGTGCTGGCGCTTGTAGGTAAGTAAGTAAGTTCGCGCAGCAGCCTTCTCGTTTGGTGGTGGCGCCTGAACCCACCCATCGCAGCCTGATCCTGAGTTCACCTCTGCTGAAGATTTGCAGTCGAACCACGAATACCATAGTTGAACTCCTGGTGATCCGTCTGCCAGTTTCACCCTCTTTGGAAGAGCTGGACCCGGGAAGCAATTTGTATATTCATTCGTTCACTTCTTCATTCACATTCACTTCTCCACTCACGTCTTCATTCGCACGCTCACTCGCTCATCAATTCCATTGCTTCGCTCACGCACGCGACCCTAACTCTAACACCCACCTCGCTCGCTGCCTCGAAGTTGGCTCTGCGCTCAGGGTTCTGGAGTCGAGACGACCCGTCAAAACCCAAGATCGATCGATGTGCATCGAGGGCTGCAGTGAAGGTTCAAGTTCAAGGCCACCACAGCGGGTTTCTTGACCTGCTGCGTCGAAGCAAGGAGACAGACAGACAGACAGGCAGACAGGCAGACCTCGCACATCCATCTTCTCACGAACCTCAGCATGCTTTGCGAAAACTCAATGAACCTGGATCCTGCTCTCGAATCGAACCGCGAGAACGCCCAGTGTCGGGGAAACCAGGTACCCTTGGACCTCTTTTCCTCTCATCAATGATTCATCATCGATCAATGTTTCACCATCGATCAATGCTTCACCATCGATCGATGTTTCACCATCGATCAGTGATTCATCATCGGTCAAATGATTCATCGTCAACGATTCATCGACTTTATCTGAACATGTTCTCGGAAAGATGTTCCTGGAGTGGGTTCTGTAGTGACTCGTCGAAGATTAAAAACAGCGCAGGCACAGGCAGAACTCGTAGCAATGGTAGAGCGCGACTACGGTGACGATGAGAAGAAGAGGGAAGAACTCCTAAAAGAAAGAAATGTAAGTGATGACGGCGTACGTGGTCTCTCTCAAGGCCTGGAGGGAGTGGAGTTTTGCTTGCCCAGCTTTTTAGCTCTACTGCATCATCGCTGACATGCCAGAATTTGTGATTGAGAACACAACGCGCTTGCCTAGCACTGGCTTGAGGGGAGTTATAAACACGCGTGCCAGGACCCCGAAGATTGGCCCTTCAATGGCCCGGTTTGATTTTAGATGGCGGGAACTCTTTAGGCATTTGCCGAAGCGTTGTTTTGCATTTGGTATTTTTACTGTATCCTATTATCCTATGTTTTTATGTTTTTCATTATTTCTATTTCAGGCTCTGTTTTATTCAATTTTTATTTTAAAAAAAAAAAAAAAAAGAAAAAAAAGGGAAAGAATGATATCGTAACTTGAATTCTTAATTTTAAAAGAACAGAAAAAAATCCGTGAGCGCATAAGCTCTTCCCTGGTAAGCCTTAGCTAGGAGTAGATAAGGAACGCTTCCGCTATTTATGTAAACAAAGAAGAGAGCTTTGAGGTCTGTTGAATTGGATTGTTTTTTCCTCTCATCGTGTATGTCTCGGAAGATGATCTTCGGATCCCGAACATCGCCCGTTCGATGTCACACGCAATGTAAAATTCGCCGTGCAAAAGCAAATGGCGGCTTCAGAGTGTCGTGCGTATGGGGGGTTGTGTCGTAATAATCCGGAACTGAGCTCAATTCGCACCGAGGATGAAATCTCCATGCACCACTCCAGACTCGGCAGCTCTTAAAGTCGCACTAAAAGCAAAGTTAAGGGGATTGCTCGTTTGTAACGAATCGAAAGTCCTAACCTATAAAAGGCCTTTTCACTTATACTTTTTGCGTTTTGCAACTTCGAGTTCACATGACAAATATACTTAAGATGGAAAGGCATTCGAAAGATGTTACTGTTGACGCTGTTCATGCACAAATTGTTTTGCAATTGTACGGGAATGATTTTACGTGTTTGCATCTTTCTCGAATGAAGTGGCCCTTGATTAGCTCTGATACAAACATCACAGTTTACTACTCGCTGAAGGCAGAGGCTTGAATTGTGTTAGGACATCGATGTATCTTACGTTCGATCATAGCCAGCATATTTAGCACCAAAGAACTTTGCATAGCTACTCCCGGAACAGATCTCGTACCGTTTTAACAGAGCGGGACGCTCATCGAATGACATTGCACGGAGTAAATCAGAATCCCGCTTTCAGTCGCAAGAAAGAGAATCCCTATGCAAGGAGTAGCCACCCACGCTCGATTTGATACTAAAGATTATGATCTTGATTGTGTCTTGTTTCTATAAATTGTGAAGAGTAAAGCATTGTTCACGACTGAAGAGCGCATCAGCTCACGACAATCTGGCGTGCATCTTATGTACGCCTGACTCATAAGTAGGTACCTACTTGCCAACAGAACCAAAAAGAAAGAGTGCTTCTACCTACCTACCTACCTACCTACCTACCTAGTACGCCTAGCTAATTATAAATATATAAAAGAAAAAAGTGTACCTACGTCGAATTTTTCTTTTTTAAATCTATTTTCAGACACCATTTAAAATTCATTTTTTTAAATGAGATAAAACATTTAATCTAAAAAAAAACATTTTCGAAAATAATATATATATATGTACAACATGAAGCTTTGGTTTCCTCTACTTATTGAAGTAGATGATGTCAAGTAATACGAGCCAAATCCATTTGATCAAATGGCTGTCAAGTCAAACTCAAACGTGGACGCTTTCGCATGAGATGTTCGTAAGTTTTCTTAAAGGTTGAAACAGCTTGACCCCCTCCACAATCTTACGAACTTTGAAAAAAGATGAAAGAAAGAAAGAAAGAAAGAATGAATGAATGAATGAAAGAATTAAAAGACTTGGGTAGGTAGAAAATCATTTTATGAAATCATGGAAGATGTTTCTCCTTCCTCTTTTCATGCTTACACTCCTTTGTCCTGGCCTCCCCATACAATGAACCTGCAGTTTCCCAACAAAGCTCAGACTTTTCTGATCAAATGATCGTTAGATTTCAACTCTACAGAAATAATTAGAATGTAAAGAAGGGATATTCCAAGGCTATCTTTTTACATAATAATGCATGTATATATATATATATATATATATATTTAATACCTAGGTTCAACGTGAACCCTCAAGCTTCAAGTTGTTCTTCTTTGAGTTTGAATGTTTTCAAAATATTTTTTTTCCGGAGTTTTTATCTTATGCTCTTTTTCCAGACATGATTTCGTTTCTATCTTTCTTAATTTAAATACAAACAAACAAATAAGAAAGACCTCTTACCACTTTCCCTTAAGATGGCCTAATTACATACTCACTTTTCCCTTTATAAATCAAAGAAAGGGTGTGCGAAAATAAGAAACGCCAGCATCTTCTTGTTTCTCCCTCGTTGCACATGCACGCCCAAAACCTGTGAGCATCGCCGAAGCCATGCGAACAAAACTTTACATCGCCGATAAAGCCTTAGAAGAGCCACGTGCTCCAGAAGTCCCCCGGCTTTAAGTTATTTTTACGACGCTCTCAGCGCGCAGCAAGCAGCCTCAGCTCTTCACTTTGCCGGCAAAACCAGCGAAGACTGGCCTTGGCACGCATCAAGAGAATAATACTTCGGCGCGACCTGGCGCCGGATGGGTCAGGAGGACTAGCCATGGTGGACCACGAAGTCAACCAAACAGTGAACATAAAACTAAACTAAGCTAAAACAAACAAACGAATCGATCGTCTTAGGATCAGAACGAAGGTGTGCTCGAGAAGGTCACACCACCGCCGGCTTCAGGTCAGCAAACGCAGCAGGTTCGAACAGGGAGGGCTTTTGGCGATCGATCTCAGTGGAATTCGCCAACACTTCGGACCCAAGGTGAGAGACCTGCAGGGGAACTCGCCAAGAACTGACTGGAGATAAAACGAGCGGAAAGGAAAAGGAAAAGAAATGAGAGTTCTGCCTCCAAACTGTTCGTTTGGAGAATTAGCGCTGTCGAAGACCAACTTCTGAGGGGGCGCAGAGATAAGGGTGAGCAGAGGCACAGAACGTACCGACGAGGCAGGAGATGAAGCTGCATCTTCGCGCCAACCACTGCTGCGAGGCCGGCCATGGAAACCTACCTCGAGGCCGACAGAGCTGTGACCGATAACGTCTATAAAATGTAAAATGTAGAATGTAAAATGCAAAATGCAAAATGCAAAATGCAAAATGCAAAATGTAAAATGCGAGCTCCAGTCGATGAGGTCAGGAATTGTGCCCACAGAATGTGCAAAGTAATACGGCAAGTTTCAAGACTTCGATGAGTTCGCAGAGACAACAACGATAAATGAATGAATAACACGTAGGTCTCGCAAGTTGAAACCTGTGAAATAAACCAATTTGAGGATCTCAGAAGGGCACGTTTATTTACTTGAACAAGTTGCTCGAAAGCTCGAGCTTTGGAGGCTTGCGGTGGCCACGATAGCACTGGGCAGGCTCCAGCCTTTGGGGCACAGGGCTGGTTTTGTTTTTCTTGATTTATACGCTTCATGTCAAAGGATGAGCGATGCATTGAAAGGATGCATCGCATAGATTTCTTTCTGGGATAAAGCAACCAAAAAAGGTGGACAAACCAGTGAGGTTCAAGATGCCAGAGAATTGGAGCGGGAAGCCCCAAGCCCGCAGGAACTACCCTTCAAAGAGGCCTCGTAAGCGCGACAGCAGAGCAGCCGTGGCTCATTCTGACGCAAGCGAGGCGAAGCACCGCTCGAGGCAGAGGCTGAGACTTGGGTCTTCTCCCATTTCATTCCCATAGCCATTTGTATCCTTTAATTAGAAAAAACAACAACTTATAATAAATGGTATCGCTGCTATCAATCTATGCTACAAGCGAAACGTGTGCCCCCACTTACGCCCATTAGTGTGCAAGTATACTTGTATGAGTATGAGAAGAGCAAGCTAGCTTCCCCTCTTCTTCTTTCCACTAATGGGAGAGAGCGATATTTTAAAATCCCGCAGAGTGTTTCTTTATTTTAATCTAATAATACCAAGCGAGCAAAACTGAGACCTGTAGGCAATACATGCATATCTTTTGAAAGCTTTTTAATATTAATTTAATAAAATAAATAAATAAATAAAAGACAGATAAAATAATACATACATTTCCGAAGCCCGCCTCGGATAAACCTGGGAGGTGGGAAGAAGAGCACGCGAGGGACCAAGCTAAGGGGGACAAGCAGAGTCCCGGCGAAACTTCGCAAGGTCGTGGTTTTTCCTTTTCACTCACTCGAATTCCAGTTCTGGTCTTTCTTCGAGGTCTCCCAAACTTTTTTGTTCCGGCTGCTCATTCCTTATTCCCTGCCAAACGCCGCGATCCGCGCCAGAATTGCGGAATGTGCGACGCCACGCCCTCTATATACAGCCATCCTTTCAGAAGATCAAGCTCTGAGGCCTTTCTTTCTTCGATCTCACGAACCTACTGGCTAAAAGAAGAAGGGCCCGTGCTTTCGACTTGACTGACTGACTGACTGACTGACTGACGCGTGCATCGATTAAAAGGGGATCGCGGAGGGAACACCTACGGTACTACCAGTGCCTACTCGCTTTGTAGCTATCGCCAAAAACTTCTTAAACAGTGCGAATTGTTTTTTTTATATTTCCAAGAAGAACAAGAAGAAGAAGAAGAAGAGGATTAGCATTAAAATAGCTGCGATGTAGTCAAGTAATAAAGTCGAGGTTAAACGAAAATCGAAATGAACAGGTCGTTTGGACGAACGAAAAGAGGCGCTCTTGAAGATCGCCGTACGACTGGTTCCTTCAGAGGCACCGCTCCGAATGCAGGTCTCCCCCTCCAGTTCAGCCCTGAGGAGTTGAAGCTTGTTTTGGGCGGAGGACCGCCGCCATTCGGTCGCCAGCCGCGGCTTTGAGTGAACAAGGAACGAAGGCCCATCGTAGGTGCCTGGAGGAAATGAAGGCGAATTCTTAGAGAAACAAGTGGGCTTTTTTATAAATTAAAATGATTGATTACTATTTTAATTTTATTTTATTTTTTAAAAATCAAACTACAATCATAACTTGGGTGAAAAAGAGGAAAGAAAAAGGAAAAACAGAGCGAATGAAGGAAGGAATCTGTTAGCAGAATGGATTGGATTGAAGGCTTAAGCCTCGCCAAAGCTACCTTTTCGAGGACAACGTGGCCCTGAAGGCGGCTCGTCCGCACAGAGCAAGGTCGGCCCAAGCCTCTGACGAGTATGCGCCACGAAGGATTGAAAGAAAGGCCCAAAGATACCCTCAAAACAAGAACTACAACGAAGATAGACCATGATGCTTTTGCCGCCTATCGATCAGTAGGAACCTTCTAAGTACGATGCGATCGGAACACCTTTTTTAAAGCCTTTTCTTCGCTCCAAACTTTGGCGTATCCGTCGTCACTAAAAGGAATCTGTTAAAAAGATCATATTTGTTTTCATTTCAATAAAACAGGCTACTCTTAAGTTTTACAATATGAGGATACAAACAACGAAACCAATGAATGAATGAATGAATGAATGAATGAATGAATGAATCATTCATTGGATAATTTTGATTGACTCGTTGCTTTAACTTCGCTCATTCGCGTCGTTGAAAGCAATTGAAACGCAGGCGAAGAGGCGGAGAAGCCTTGGTCCAGGGCCGCAGACCGCTCAAAAGAAGCCTCGGAAACAGCGAGAGCGCGGCCGAAAAGCGGCTTCTGAGCAGAAAGCGAGAGCAAGAAACACAGGAAGTTAGTGAGTTAGTTGAGTGAGTTCTCAGTTGTGATGGGGATAAAGAAGAGGTCGACAAGAGAGGAATTTCATTCATTTCTGCGCATCGAATAAAATACCACGAAAAGGAATTCCTTTGAAGCAACGAATAAAATACGCGAGAGATAGAAAGGCGGAAGAAAGAAGGGAAGATATGGCTGCCTGCCTTCTAGTGAGGGCGTAGGCGGCCTTACGGCGAATGGTCACTTTTTCTCTTTTCTCTTTTCTCTTTTCTTTTATTTACTTTTCATCAAGGTAACAAAGTGTACTACATCTAGCTATGGAGCCAGGGAATGAATGAAAACGCCTAGTCAATTAATAAAATAATAAACAAAACAAAACAAAACAAAACAAAACAAAACAAAATTAAAAAACTCTTAAGGCCTGGTTATGCTTACCCTCTATACCTTAGTACCACTCTATCTATCTGTCTATCTATCTATCTATCTATCTGCCTATCTATCTATCTATCTATCTATCTATCTATCTATCTATTTGTCTATCTATTTGTCTATCTATCTCCATTTGTGTTATTAGTAGTTGCAATAATAAAGGAGGGAAAGAAGAAGAAGGAAAGGAAAGAGCAAACATAACAATAACGAGAAGGACCTGGCGGCCGCTCTTCGCCGTCCTTGCTCTAGCTCGCTCTAGCTCGCTCGCGTGCGCGGTCCCGCGACTGGGGGTGCGGAAAGAGGAGGCTGGGATAGGGAGGGGAACGCATACTCGTAGACGTGCAGGCGCGAAGGCTCTGCACCGCGCAGGAGAACCGCGAGGCCGGCAGCGGCCAGGAATTCGCAGCCGCTGATCAATCCTCCTATCTGTCTTAATTAGTGAGTAATTAAGAAGGGCATTCATTCATTAGAGGCTAATTAATTAAGTTGGCATTTGTTTCTTGGGCAGCGGATTGAGTCCTGGCCTGTGGCCCCGTCTATACGAAGATCGGTCGAGGGGAGCCTGCCGGGGAGCGGAAACCCTGAGGGGCGAGAGACGTAGGAGACCTTGATTCAAAGCAGCTCAAACCTGGATTTTACGAGCACGCACGGATTTGGGAACTCAAAATCTGAGAGATTATCAAGAGATAGTATCGTTGACGCAAGTGGATTTGTTTCTTCGCACGTCAACTACACCTTCTTTCTTCTGTGCGCAAGATTTTTACACAAACTAAACCACTCAAATTCTCGCCGCATTTTGCGAACCTATAGACCTCGTTACGAAAAGCTTGGAACAGATTTGAAGCAAAATGGGTAACCAAAACAGTGGCCGCTCCAAGGTCTCGCGGCGCAGTCGTCGAGACAACAATAACAACAATGGCACCTCGCAAGCCGCTATGGCGCCGACGCCACCGTACCCAGTTACAGCGTCGCAGCAGCCCCATCCGGCATCGCGACAGCAGCAGCCTCAACAGCAACAAATGCAGCAAGGAAACCAACGACAGTTCAACCCAACACAACATCCTGCCGCACAGCAGCAGATGCAGGGTCAACAAATGCAGCAGCAGCAACAAATGCAACAGATGCAGCAGCAACAACAACAAATGCAGCAGCAACAGCAGCAACCAATGCAACAGATGCAGAACCCACAGCAGCAAATGCAGATGCAGCAGCAAATGCAGCAGCAGCAAATGAGGCAAACGCAGCCACAGGGGCAGCAGCAGCAGCCGCAAGACGAGAGAAGACTCCAACTGACTAGAACTCTCTCACTTAGACCCGACGGTGACACCATGTCGCTTCTGCATCAGTACTACGAGGTCTCATTCAGCAAGGAAAACGAGCTGGGTCGAGGACATTACGCTGTGGTATTTAAGGGCCGCAACCGAGCCACGGGGCAACTGGTCGCAGTAAAGCGCATTCGGAGATCACTGGCACGGCCGGCAACACTCAAGACAGAGATTCGAGCTCTACGTAAGGTTAGGGGGCATCCGAACATTGTGAATCTGTACGATTGCTTTTACAATGCCGATTATGTATGCCTGGTTATGGAGCTGCTTGGTGGTGGTGAGCTTTTCGACCGAATCGTTGCGAACGGCGCCTATAGTGAGCGTGATGCATCTGGCCACGTTCGCAAGATTGCTAGCGCACTTGCCTTCATGCACCAAAATGGTATCGTTCACCGCGATCTGAAACCCGAAAATCTTGTTCTCACTGACCGCCGCCCCAACGCAGACATCAAGATTTCTGACTTTGGTCTCTCAAAAATCATCGATGACACGAACGAATCGGTTCTCCGCACCGTCTGCGGCACCCGTGCATATAGTGCTCCCGAGGTTGGCTTTGGCGGGCCCGCCCGCGGAGGTAATTACACCAACAAGTGTGACTCATGGTCGCTTGGCGTGATCCTTTATGTCATCTTGGTAGCATACCATCCTTTTGATCCTTATGGAGATTCCACAGACGCAGAAATCTGGTCTCGCATTACTCGTGGAGATTGGAGCTTTGATGATGAAGCCTGGAATTCAATCTCGAACGAGGCAAAAGACCTTATCAAACACCTCATTTGCGTTGACCCCACGCAGAGGTATAGTATGGCACAGGTACTCGCTCATCCCTGGATCACACAGTACAACCAGGTTCCTGCTACTCCTCTCCGGGCGTTGAGTTCTGCGCAGGGCCGCTCATTACGAAACGTTTTGTCTTCCGCTATTGTTCCTCCTGTTGACAACATGGATTTTGACAATGTTTGAGTGAGCGAGTGAGCGATGGGCAGCTCATCTCCTCTCTCCATCTTTTCTTCTTTTTGACTGCAGCTTCTATCGAGCCAGCCATTCAGTCTATCTAATCGTGTGTCCTTTTGCCTTTATTCCACCAACATTTTAACCTTTCCTATAACTAGTACCTACTACTTTCCTCTTCTTTTCAGTCGTTCTTCATTTCACTTTGTGACCAAAAACCTCCTTGCTGCATCCATCCATCATCCATCTATCCATCCATCCGCACGTGAATCTATCTCGTACCACTTTTGGTTCTCAGCCATCGTAACGAATACACTAACCCACGCAAATTCTTGTTTATTTTTTTAATTTTAAAAATAAAGAACTTCGCTCTCTTTCTCTTTCAAGGTTCTCTTCTTTTTCTTTTCTTTTTTTCTCACACTCATCATTCCTTACACTTGAGTTATAATACCCATTTTGGCCCAAGGCATTGATTTGCATATTCCCCTGACTACTTTACAAGATCACTAGCACTGTGCTGCTCTGCTCTGCACCAGACTTGTTATCTTCGGGCCCTCTTCGGGTCCTCGACTGAATAAATAAACATACACCAGTGCAAACAAATAGATTATAATAACAATAGCAGCCCAAGTGGCAGTTTTGGTCCGTGTCTACTTCGTGCGCAGCTTTGCGAAACTGTCAAGAGCCCTGAAACTCCGTTTTGGGCGAGCATGGAACTCTGAAGAATGGAGCGGAGATTACTTACATTCATTTGTTGAGCCAAACGTGTTTGCAATTGCGACTGCAGCAGCGAGTGAATATTTGACGAATCAGATCACAGCGCTGCCCTTGGCCACCCACTCAATGATGATGGTGCTGGTGGTGACGATGGTGCTGGCGGTGGCTTTCTTTTGTGCAATCAATATACACATTATCTCTTCTGTGCAGGCATGATTGAACAGTAGGAAGCCGCACTCCATCCCTCCCGATGACAGCACTAACTAAAACGGTGAATGCGAGCTTCCATGAAATGAGCACTGCTCGTGCTCAACAGCTACTACTACAACTACTTCCACTACCCCAAAGACAGTATCGGCGAGATGCAGATGCGCGGGATCTCCACGATTCCTCCTCAAATCCAGTCGGACCTCATCCGCCACGACATCGAAGCTGGCAGCCGATGACAGCCACGCTCATTTGAGGCATGCTTAAGATTGATGTTGACTCAAAGCACGCTTCGCTCTTTATCTGTCCTCGAGGGCAAAACCGTCGCCAAAAACCCAACAACAGCAAGAAGCGAGTTGAACCATCTCTGAAAACAGCGCGAACCCGAAACGTCTCTAACCTTGAAGTTTGTTTGTTACTACACTGCTGTCATGGGCAGATAACACAGCCAAGACAAACGAAGTCTTCCGTCAACTTTCTGCTCATGGACTTTCGATCTGCATCAGCGCTACTCCAACTCCACACTTATTCAGGCCTTCGATGATGATGATGATTACGATTATTATTATTATAATGGCGTTCTTCGCTCTTTTCGGTCGCCTTGGTTTTGTTAGCGCCAAGGAGAGGGCACCCACTCTAGGTAATGCACCCCCCTCTGGGGAGGACAAAATGGAGCGGTATATGGTCCTTTTGGGGCAGTGTAGGACTTAATTTAAAGTGGGGCGTGAAACGGTTTTTCGATGATCGAGTGATCTCGGGCCTCGATTCCTTGCGATACAGACCCCCAAAAAGCAACTGCCGCTCCTCGGGCCTCGAGTGAGGTCAAGACAGGAGACAAGTCCTGTTCTTGAGCGCGAACTATCTTGGAAAAAGACAACAATATCGTAGATTGCTGCCGACGGTCAACTTGCGCAAACGAAGTTGACGCAGCATCAGCATCGGCATCGACCAAAGACCGAACACACGAGAGCTCATTTTTATTAGATTGATTCTTTGCTTAACTCAAGTGCTACCTACTGGCGCTTGAGCTCAGGAAAGAAACCCACCTCAGATAGACTCACTATCGCTGTGGCGCGACCTTGCTTTGGTACCGCGGAGCAATTCATCAAATTCTCCAGCTTCTGTAGTTGGAGTTGGTTGTATAGTTCTATTCTAGGCCAACAGCACCAGCCCGTTATACATCAACATTATACCACTGCTACTGTGGAAGTCCTATCAGCTGTAAAAAGGCGACCATCAATCTTGTAGTTGCTAACGATTAGAAGGTCATAGCTGCTGACAATTTAAATAGAAGAATCCAAAATGGCTTCTGTAGAAAACGACCCGGCAACTAACTTTGAGAACTTAGAGGATGGCGAAGAAGCTCGAATGGACTCAGAAAACATGTCTGAGGAGGAGAACAAAAACTGCAGCCCAGTAGCTGCCAGGAAACGCAAGAGCTCCGGCCAACTTGCTCCCACATCTGCTCGCAAGGTCCTCAGCGAACTCAATCGGGGGCCTGTTCTTAGTGCATTGCCAGCACCAGGCTGGACAAAGTCCGCTAACAAGCAATCACGAAACAACACTCGTGTTACAAGATCATCGTCTCGCCGTTCTGGAGAGAACCAGCCACCTGCCTCATCCTCTTCGTCGTCTTTCGCATCTGGACCCGCTGTGCAGCACAACAACCAGCATGATGAGGAGGAAATGCTTGTTGAGCTCCCCTCAGAAACCCTTGACTGCATTGTGACACGTTGCTTTGGTGATCCCGATGAGCGCGAACAGCAGAGGTCATTACTCTTGAAGCGTGTAAAGCCTGAGCAAAAGATCTTCGGGTACGCGAAGAAGTTCCTCGAGACTGAGACCAAGCGTCTAGCTCAAGGACTTCGGGACAGCTACACTACCTGCGACCAGTTTGTTGATTCTTGCAAGACCTACGAACGTAATATTCTCAGCTCTATTGAATCTGCGAAACTCCGTGTTGACCAGCTCGCCCATACAGCTGAGGAAAGCAAAGCAAAACTGGCAGCAGCTGAAAGGGCTCTTGATGCAGCTCGTAAGGAAGAGGCCACTCTCCGTGCCGAGGTACAAACTGCCAAACACGAGCTCAAAATCAGCGCTGATCGCGAAGCTTCATCCACCCAGAAAGCCAAAGATCTTGAGGGTCGCAAGAATGATCTTGAGATACGCCTCCATCAGGCAGAAAATACTGTACAGCAAAAGGAGCAAGAACTCCAGGATGCCAATAGGCGCCTCGAGGAACACAACGCCGAACTTGGACGTCTGCGTGCCGAGTTTGAGGAAAAACTTGCGACAGTTCGCTCTGAGAAAGACCGCATTGCTGATGAGATTCCCCGCTTACGTGAACGTGGAGAGGTTCTTGAGAAGGAGCGTGATCGCGCACAGGAAGAGATCAAGGAGACATCCACAAAACTCCATAAGACCGAAGCCGAGGTCCACCGCCTTGAGGTCTCCACCGCTGCTCTGCAAGCACAAATCACCAACATGGAATCTCAGGTCAAGCAGAAGGATCTTCACCTTGATAAAACTTTGGAGACTTTCCAACAGAACCAAACCTTTTCTCAGGAGCGTATTGCCATGCTGAGTGAGGAGAAAGCCAAGCTTGAGGTTCGAGTCACTGACCTTTCCAACACCAAGGGAAGCCTTGAAGTGGAAAAAGCCCGTCTTGAGGGCAACTTAAAGGAGGTCACTGATGCTCGAATTGCTCTTGTCGCGGCCAATGAAAGCCTTCAAGAAGAGCTTGACAACCTTAAGGAAAAGTCAGCTGGTGCAATTAGTGAGCTTGAGAAAGCCAAGCGCGATGCTGCTGCGGCCACAGTGCGTGCTGAAAAGCTCGAAGCGGAGTTGAACAAGCGCAATATTGCAGCCAAGGAACTCGAGCAGTCAAATGAGACGCTCCAGCAGCAGCTCAAGGAGGCTACAGATGCCAACAACGCCCTTGAGAGTGAGAAGGAGGCTCTCAAGAAGACATACAGTGAACAAGGAATTTCATCTGATGAACGTCTTGAGCGCTTATGTGAGGTTTCGAAGGAAGCTGCCATGCTTAAGCGCCAAGTAAACGATCTAGATAAACTCCAGGAGCGTCTTCGCCAAACAGAGACAACCTTGAAGGAGACTCAGAACAGGCTCTTTGAATCAGACAAAGCCCGTCGCCGTCTGCATAATGAAGTCCAAATGCTCAAGGGCAAAATCCGTGTTGTGGCTCGAGTGCGTCCTTCAACTACAGATGCTGATGATCAAGTATCGTGCGACGTTAACGGTACCTCCTTACAGCTCGCAACAGAGCGAGCCCAGACTTCTGGCGTGCAAGTCCAGAAACACGAGTTTGAATTTGATCGTGTGTTTGCGCCGAAATCATCTCAGGAAGAAGTTTTTGATGAGGTGAGCGACTTTGTTCAGAGCGCTCTCGATGGCTTCAATGTCTGTCTTTTCAGTTACGGGCAGACAGGAAGTGGTAAAACCTTTACAATGACTGGTGACCATGCTTCTGCAGTAGAGCGAGGTATCATTCCTCGTGCTATCGATCAGATCATGTCCTATCAAACAGAGTTGCGCTCCAAGGGCTGGGAGTACACTCTCGAGGCCACCTATGTGGAGATTTACAACGAGACAATTCGTGATCTCTTGACCCGTAATGGAAAGAGTGATGCCAAACCCGAGATTCGCGATTCCAAGAAGGAGATCATCCTATCGAACGTCAACCGCGAGCCTATCTCTTCAAAGGACCAAATCCATCAGGTACTTGACCTTGCTCAGCGTAACCGCTCTGTAGCTGCAACTGATTCTAACATGCACTCATCACGTAGCCACTCTGTTTTCACTCTGTACATCACGGGTGTAAACAAAGAGTTCAAAGCCCAGGTCACGGGCAGCCTCAGCATGTGTGATCTTGCCGGCAGTGAGCGCATTGCCAAGTCCAACGCGACTGGCGACCGCCTTAAGGAAGCTCAGGCTATTAATAAATCGCTTAGCTCATTGGCTGGCGTATTTAGCTCTTTGCAGAAGAAAACTGCCCACGTGCCGTACCGGAACTCCAAGCTTACACACATGCTCCAGCCGTGCTTTGCCGGTGAGGGTAAGACCATGATGATCGTCAACTTGTCCCCGGAGTATGAACATGCAAATGAGTCTCTTTGCTCCCTGCGTTTCGCCGGAGGCGTTCAAAAGACTGAGCTTGGACGTGCTAAAAAGCAGATTGCTACGCTTCAGAGCTAAAATCCGCTGTGCTTACTTTTATTTTATTTTGTGCTCTCCTTGTGTCTTTTTGCTATGCTTTCGCACAGCAGCAGATGTAGCAAGCAATCTCTTTCACAATCCGTGGTGATTTATGAGTGCGTGCAAGTGCATCCTTGATGTCTGTGAGAAAGCCGGGGCTTGGTGAATTGCGCACACTTCATGGGAGCCTACGCAGATACGGTATCTTCTCTTTCTTCTTTTCGTTTCGTTCTTCATTGAAGCGAGCGGCCAGCTCATGTTGGTCGACTTCTGCTTTCAGATCTGATTTTATCTTACTACCTTGTTGCTACACATGCTTTTTGATATAACGATGATGTTTCTCTTTTTCTTTGACAATTTCAAACCTCTTATTTCTTTCTTTCTTTAGGTCTCTAACTGCTAGTATCAGTACAGTTTAGCTTTGAGCCAGCTAAATCTATTCCTCCGGGTCTTCGTCCTTCGCACTGATGGCGATGTCGTCGACAGCCTGCTCTGTCGTATCTTTATCGTTTTTATCATCGACGTTGACCCGCTTAGCGCGTCTCTTCGAAAAGTCTGTAAAAGTTTGATCGAGACGCTTTTCCAACACTGTAATGTCCTCAAACTCGCCACCAATAGCACATGCAACCGTGACGTAGGCATGGGGATAGTTGTCATAACTTGCACCGTAGTTGTTGAAACTGATTCCAGCTACAGACTTTGTCATACCAGGAGCAACCACTCGGGCTCCCGAAACACCTCGCGTAAAAAGCATAGATCCGAATTCTGAAATAACCTTCGAGCTATGTGCTGCACCATGGACAATGTTGTCCAACGTCAGAGCAAACGAAATAGTGTTACGGCGCTGAGTTTCAAGCACACGTTCTCCGTGCTTGGCAGCTAACCGCTCTAACATACTTTTAAACTCCGGGATCATCTCGATACGCTTTTTTCGCAAAGCCATGTAGCCCTCAGAGCCGAGTGAAATAAGTGTCAGAAACACATCTAAAATAGGGGACATGCTCGCTCGGCCTGCATACGACTTGCTCAAGGTGACTTCAATCCACTCGGTATCCGGACCTGTAATGATGGATCCCCCAACTGGAACCATCAGGTTTTTGTCAGTGGACTGCACAACTGCATCGACTCGACCAACCCTGCACGCTTCATTGACATAGTGGCAACATTTGCTGCATTGCAGCCCATAAGCATTGTTGATTACATGACCAATACCGAATTTTTCACACAGTTTTGCTATACCCTCAATATCGTCAGGAACTCTTGGCGCAAAGCAGCTTGTTGTAGAAAGCACCGCAACAATACTATCAGGTCCCTTATCTTTGATAATCTTCTCAATCGCCTCAAGATCTGTACACGCTGTATCACCAACAAGTCTGTTCTCCACGACAAGCGGCTCAAGCCCTGCTGACTGAATGCACTTGAGGCATGTTGCCTGATCAATGCGAGACCAAATGACATATCTCAACATGGTCTTTTCCGCAGAACCATTCACACTTTCGCAGCTCTCAGGGTCTTTGTCTGCGTGGATACCATCTTTAATTTCGTTTTGACTATCGTTTTTAATGTTGACACCAGCGTTCTTCTCAATCTCAAGTTGACGTTTGCGCCTGAGGGCTTGCAGGACGAGTGACAGACCCATTCCAGTGGCCGTAGGGACCATGAGAACACCATGGAGACGATTCATTCCAAGAACACGACGAACGAGATCCCTTACGAGCTCGACTGTGAGCTTATAAATTAGCGAAGATCCCGCCGCTTTTGGCTGTACAGCACCAACATCTCCAGAGCGACCGATGCCGTGAGAAAGTCCAAAATGGCGGCGTCTGACGAGTTCGCAGGCAACCCTGCCCTCACGCTCCCCGGCACCTACATTCCCAACGAAGTTGTTGCTATCGAGCAGCGCTGTTTCGGCAAGAAACCATTCGACTGAGGTCACGTCCCATCCCCGCGCCGGTAAGCGCCGATGCTCAAGCAGTTGCCGTACAAGCTTCTGGCGGCGGCGTACTGCCTCGGATCCTTGCGAAACATACGAAACGCCTACTACACGAGAGGCGAGCAATGCGAGCTCAGCGTCCATGATGCCGTTGTGCGTAGCAGAAATTTGCGGGTTTGATTGAATACTTCAAGTAGAGATTGCAATTTCATTATCATTTTCTTGAAAGTAAAAAAAAATATTATATATATATTTTTTAAATGAAAAAACTTGTACTTGTGATTAATCTCGTAGTAAAGATCAGCAATCTGGATTAGAAGACATGAATAAATAGTATCTTAGGACAGAAGCTTGCGAAATATAAACGGGGGGCAAACAGTCACAGTGATAACTTCTAGTTCTCAGCTTTGTTTCTATGATCGCAGTATCAGCATAAAGTTGGACGTGCCATGAAAAATGAAGAAAAAAGAGAAAAATCTAAACTTACTTCTTGATTACTTTTCATTCTCACTCCTTCGTCATTCTTCCTCTGTTAGACCACGAGTCAAAATCTACTCGGTATGATGCGCTCAAGAGTATGAACTACCAAAACTTAGAAGGTTTATTTGGAAAAGGAATGACTGACTACCTTACACAGGGATTTTTAAAAGAAAAGGGGATCTTGCTAATTAGAGTGCGCCACTCAAAGACTCCAGAACAAAACAGGAGCAATTTATATTACGTGAGAATTATTGTGTTAAATTTTCATACTTTGAGCTCTAAATTCGATAGTTTAGACATCCTCTGCATTATCTTTGAATTCTGGCGAGTCTTGTGCGCCAGTAGGCGAACCTAAAGTAAATGCTGGGCGCGCACCCTTTGATATTCGGTCGAAAAGCATGCCAAGCCGCTTACGAACCTTAGACGCATCCACTGCTAACCCATTGTTCCCTAAATTGGAACCGGAAGGCTGTGCGCTAGCAGGAACAACCTCTTTGGGGACCTTTGCTAGAGTTGTTCTGAGAAGATGAGTTATAGAAAGGTCTGTCACCTCTTCCCAGCCCATAGTCTCATCATCACAGGATTGGACATCGACCGGCACGTGAGACTGAAGGATTTCGACATCCTCTAGACTTAGGTCATACTTTGTTGCTGCAAGGTCAATAATGAGACGGAGAGTTGCAGAAAGACTCTGTGCAGCACGATGCCGTCGTGATTTCCCTGTTTCAATCTCGGCGACTAGTTGCATAATCTGCTCGTGCGTCACTCGCAGTAGCGTATCCAAGCCTCGCAAAGGCGGAGCATTCTTGTCTTTGAATCGCGAAAGAAGACGTTTTTGTACTAGTCTGTATTGATGAGCACGGTCATTCAGGTCAGCCGTCAAATTAGCAAGCTTTACACGAGCAGAGTGGTGGTCATCTACAGCAGCAAACAAGCCGTTTAATGGGAGATTCTCGGATACTGAAATTTCCAAGGCTTCCCCAAACTTATTATGAAGACGCAACTGTAGTTCTTCTGTCACAATGCTCAAGTGGCCCAAAGAGCTCCCCTGGATACGATACCTGTCACCTGACTTTGACGCGAGAATAGTGGCATTTTCACCATCGAGAAAATCCATACTAAATACGTTTGCAGAGGCGCCACTCACAGATGCCACCATATCGGGATCCATTCCAGGCTGGCGCAAAAGCTCATCAAAGATAATTGGAATACGAGCAGCCTCAACATTTGTATCAAGGGTGATCTTGCTCAAGCTATTCTTAATTGCAGGACGTGCCTTGACAGCCATAAAGAGGGGCAAACGGAAGGATGTTGTCACTGAGCGGAATCGTCCATCGTGAAGTTTATATGAGCAGACGGCCTTTGCATGGAGGGTCGCTGGTAAAACTTTAGCTTTAACACGAACTGGGATATATAAAATAGACGGCGACCTTCCAACTGGACTTTGGGAGCCTTGTAGTTTGGTAAGATGAATTGAACTATCAGCAGGAACAAATGCACTGTCCATATCCAAAGAGATTTGTATGTTCGAAATGTCTTTGCTTAGACGGTTTGTCACATGGAGCTTCAAAGTAACCTGCATAATCTGTCCATCATTACGATAACCATAGTCCCTGCCACGGTCCTCGGATATAGCGAGAGCTGCATCTGAATGATTCAATTCATCGAGTGATGGTGGAACATCCACAAGGATTACAATATCTGTTTTTGGGGCTGCCTGGCCATTTACAACGCCATTTTCTTTATCCTCCAATTCCTTATGAAGGTTTCGAATACGCTGAAGAAGGCGCTGGTGCTCCTGGTCCATCTCCTCATATTCCATTTCGTCGGTATTTTGAAGCTCTTCAACAGTCGACTCAAAATTGTTGGACTTGGCCTCCCCTCTAAGCTTTTGTTCCTCATCAGTAGTGTTTTTGGTTGTTGTCTGCGCTCTGCGTTTTGTTCGGCGAGGAGCAAGTACTGACTTGCTCGTTTCTGTTCCGAGGTGAGACGTAACAACATGTCCATCATCAGACATGGAGACAATCATTCCTTGGACACCTCCTACAGGCGCCACGCTCATCGCTACAGGGATGTGTGAGGTCATGCCTGCACTCCATACAATGCCAAGCTCGCGCAAAATGGTGATTTGCCCAGCTTCTGAACAGAGCAAAATGTTATGATTCATTGTGGTGGTTGATTCACGAGAAGGAAGTAAAGGAATGAGTGAGAAGCACATTGGGTTGCAGCCGATTTCTAATTTGATGTGCATACGCACAACGCCACGTTCAGACAAACAGTAAATCGAGCGATCGCACAGCACGACAATATCAATTTGAGCTTCTCCCAGGCCTGCAGACACACGTCCATATTGAATATCAAGCACTTGCTCGCCTGCAGTAAATGTCCAATCTGTCTGAAGGTTTGCTGCCTTGGAGGAACTTACACGTGATGACGATGTTGCTAAGATCTGATACTTATAGCAGTCAACTTGAAACTGCGAGTTGCATACCAGAAAGGCATCAAGCTTACGTACATATTGCATAGGACCGGGCAACAAAACATCATTCAGCTGGCGTACGAAAGCAAAACGTTCTTGTTCAAGTACATGAATCTGGCCGTCGAGTGACTGCACAGCAATAAAATCTTTTCCACGAATTCCACCAAATGGTCCAAAAACAAAGTTCGCTGCAGAGAAATGTTCACCCCCATCTCCAAGCTGATGGGCATACTGTTTTTCCAAAAGAAGGAGTTCCTTCGACTTCCTCACGAGACGAAAAACGACAAGCTCACGTGGATGGAGAATTGCTAATGTCAGTTCCTCACTTCCAAGTGAGACAAATCGACCGCACTCAATTTGCAAAATAGGGGCATCTAAAATCGTCTCCAGGAGCAGGTCCTCAATTGAGTATGCTTCAAGCTGTGGTTCATAGATTCTCAAAACTCCGCTTAAACTCCCAGTAGCTACATACGTTGACTGTATCTTTACAGATCCCGGGCTACTCGTAGAGTTCTGCTCACTTACAAAGCTTCCGACGCAAAGAGCACGACTGTCAAATTCCTCAGCCTCGGAAGAGGCGAGCTCACCTCGCCAATTCTCACGCACAGAGAATACAGCCATGATTCCTCTTCTGGTTGACACGTATTCTAATGGCAATGTCGCCTTTGATCAAATCTCCTGCGTTTAACCCTGATGAACAACTGGTTTCTCCGCGTCCTCTTTGTAGTTCTTTCCACGCTGAAGTCAGCCTTTTGTCGTATTCGCTATAAAAAGAATGTGTTGTTTACCAAGCACTGTACGCCAGACCAAGGCGGAGATTCGCCCGTACCTAAGCAAGCCTCTGAATAAAGTCGCCCATACGCGATATGCTCGTACGCTGCTTGAAGCCTGTCCGGCTATTTCAGCCTATTCGGGTTGAAGCCCTTTGTTGCTATGTATGCAATCACTTGGAGTAATCCTGATCTCAACGGTTGGAAAATGTGAGTTTCTTTTTAAAAGTAATAATTTTATTTGTTCTACCCCGCCTAATAGTCATAGTTATCAGTTAAAGTAGAACATTTATTTTTATTTTTATATTTAACGGGAAGAAAAGAAAACGATGGGAGACAAGATGAAGATAATATAGACAGTAAGTGCTAAGTCATCAAACTGATACATGCCAGTGCATAAAAGCGGTGACATGAAATCTTCCACCACGGATTTGAGGATATTGAGAGTGGTGTGTGAGGATTTCTCTTCTACTTTATCTCAATGCCATATCAAAGCGGGAGCTTTTAGCCTTACTGTTGTGGATTGAGAGTGGTTTCGTACTCTTAGTAATTTACAGTGCAGAACCATTTGCGAAGAATGTGGTTTGAGTTTATCGCAGTTTTTGATACCCTTACTTCTAAAATTAAAAGAAAAGGGGCAAGATAGCGTCGCTTGGACAGGGGTGGTATTGGCAGAGAAATCTTGTTTTATACAATCGAATATTAATACAACAGTACATTCTTCGTAGCCTCCTATGAACGGCGCTTGTGACGAAGCTGTTGTAAGCAATTTTGGGTGTTAATGTGCCAGATCTATATGCTAATGATAGTAAAATCGTTTCTCGCACAAATCTGCTACCTGAGAATTCAAGCAAAGTCAAAACATATGAAGATGATTATTTTAATTAGAGAATATGAGCCATTTCGCGAAGCTACTCAAGCCATCGGAGGCAGCGATGAGGGAGAACTAGTTTGCACAGGCATTACAAGCACGTCCTGGGTTTTCGTAGAAGAAGCTTTAGGTTTATCTTCCTCAGCGTGCGCCTCAAGCGGCCTGTTCGGGAATGCCATAGATATCCGTGAATTGAGTCGATGATGGGAAGAATGCTCACCTAGGGAAGGAGTGGGAGGAGATGGTAAAGGCCGCATAGACATTCTAGTACGCGCTTGCTTATAGTCCTCAGGAAAATCGCTTGACATAACTTGAATTCCGCCCCTAGGCAACTTTCTAGAACTTCCTTGGTTTGCAGATGAAGACAAAGATGAAGAAGATGAAGCAGAAACATGTTGGACCGGGGTACAGGTGATACCTTCTTGGTCCTGATTCACACCAATCTGAACACCCGTGTACTTGAGAATATCTTGGACGTTGAGCTCGACAATTGCAATGCCTGGATGTTTTCGAAGCTTGGACTTGTTGGCAAGCTTGAGCTTGATTTGAAAGTTACTATGAAAGCCTGCTAGAAAAGTCATATTCTGAAAATCCTCCACCCAAACCGGTTCTTCCTGGGCCTCAGAAACTTTTGTACGTTGGATAGTTTTACCAAAGTAGATTTGGCAGTACACTCCAGTGATGCTTGACTTATGGCTCATGGCATCTCGAACAATGTGACCAACATTTCGGGCATCAAGAATTGTCAATGTAAGTGCAAGTACAGAGAAAGGTTTGATAGCATCCTCGCTACATAAATCAGAGCCTGTCTTTGACACAACAAACTTAAGCTGTAACTCCGGCTCTTCTTGTTGAGGATCCAACTCTGTCAAAGGTGACAGTTTTAGCCAACGTGTTGCAGTATAGCTTCTCACAGGGTCCGACACAGATATCTCTTTGAGCTTTTCTTCCGCCTCTTCCTTGTACCGACGTAAACGTTCATCTTGTTCTTTCTTCATGGTTTCCAAATCTGTCGTTACATTAGGGTCTGCGTATTGTGAAAGGTCAGCTACCCAAGCAGCACGGTCAGCCTCTGTCACTGCATAAACCACGAAGGACTTAGTGCCAAGGATACGAAAAGGGAAATAGTCATCTCGATGCTTATAAGCAGCCATGGAGGCTTGCATCAACGCACTATTTCCATCTTGAAAACTTCTGGGACCTTCTGCAGCATCGATCGGGCTTAAGGATGCCGGGGCTGTACTTGCTACAGAAAAGCTACCGGAAGCCTCAGAAAATTGATAAGAACGTTTTTCGCTTCCATCAGACTCACTGTATGTGTCTCCGTCGGGAACAGCATCTGCTCCTGTCCCTAATTCCTCTACTCTTGCAACTTGGATCATACGACGAAATTGGTACTTGATACCGCCTATAGTACGAGGCATCGGTTTAGCGTACACAAGGCAATCGTTGAAGAGGAAAAAACTTAAATCTTGGACAAAGGATCTATCATGAGACATCTTTTTGAGCTGGCCACTGCGGATCAAGGTTCTTCCTGTTTTAAACAGTTGTGGCTGAGGTTTCATTTTGCGCTGCAGCTCAAGAATCTGTAACATTTTTTCTGCGTCTCCAATTTCACGATTCATTGCGCCTGCAACTTCAGACAAAGCTTGCAGAGACTCCTCCAGGGAAGCATAATCTCCATGGTCTTTGGGTGTGACTTTGCAGAGTTCCTTAAGTAAGAGTACATGACGCGGAATGCGCTGGATGGGCATGATTAAGATGCTTTGCAGGGTCTGATCTTTGCAGATTCCCTCTTTCTACAAATTTTAAAAGAACGAAAGTACCCCACATTGTGTCAGTAGCAGAGCAAAAAGAAAAAGTTAGTCAGTAAAACGAAGATGACGTTTGTCAAATGGAGAATGAATACCTACCTTGCACTCATCACAAACCTTACGAAATGTTGGTTTTTTTCGATACTGTTCCTCGATTAGTTGTGAAATTCGAAAGTGTGCTCGCGCATATGCAGTGTACATTCGAAAAAATGGTGACAAGCGAATATACACCGCGCCTACTCGAGCCTCAGAGTGACTTGACCGCTTGACTTCTTTGGTCACGTCTGCAATGAGAAGCTCTGAAAACTTTACAAGCTGATCAATTTGCGAAAAACACAGCTTATGATCTACGGGGCTCAACTCATAGTAAAGTCTTTGAACATATGTATGTTTGAGAGCGGTCATGAAGTCACGAAAGGAGCATTCTGTGGACAAAATCTCACTAACGATACGGGATCTGTCGTCTGAAGGTTCGTCGGCTACAGGCTGCTCAGGTAAGTTGCTAGTTTTAGCTGGTGGGGCTGGTAGCGCAGGTGGAATCGGTGGAGTCGGTGGAGCGGATAGGTTTAGCTGAGTTGGTGGAGCTGGCAGGGTTGGTGGAGCTGGTGGAGTTGATGGAGTTGGTGGTGGAGTGGGCAAAGAAGGTAAGGCAGGTGGAGTTATCAAGTCCGGCAAATCTGAGAGGCCGGATGACATTCTTTTCGAGTCTTGGTCCTCAGCTGCGGTGTTGTCAATTATGGCTGCCGAGCCAACATTTAGAAGCGCCGGCGGAATGTCATCTGGGTCGTTCTCTTCGCCTTGGTCGAGCTCCTCCACGGATGCCCCATCCTTTGAGACAAGCGAGCGGCTTTTGGGTGAGTTTAGAGGTGAGTTTGAAGAGCCTCGGAAGCTAAGCCCCCTGAAACTTCGCGACGAGCTGCCTCGTCGAAAACTCAACGTTCGAAAGCTCCTGACTCGCCCAAGAATCTTTTTCCTATCAAATGTGCCTGACATGGCAGCAGCCTCTCCAAACAGCACGACAGATCTGTACCAAATTTACAATCAACACATGCAGCGTAACTCAGCCGCGTCTCGCGAAATTGAAAGACGAACAAACGTGATGGTGAATTGGTTGCTAGGAAAGTCTTTACCTCAGATATCGGGCACTAGTTTGAAGAGCGTAGTTCTAGTATCCCCCTCCCCTTGAACTTACCTAATACGTGTGCGCATGTACCATTCCTTCTTCAGCATCATCCTACCTGAGGCTTCATGTACGAATCTTAATCCATATCAATTCTTTCCAAGTTTTCGCAATGGTCCCGAGCCTTCCTCTACTATTTCTCATCAGCTGGCACTATCCCTAGGCACTTCTGTGAACTCTATGTTATTTCTTTACGATTTCCTTCTGGCTTGATTATTTGTCCCGTTGTTCTTTTTTTGCTTTGACTCCCCCACTGTCGGACAGTGTAAGTACAGGCAAATGCCACTTATTAAATGAAGCGCAAAATCCACAACTTCCTCAGCGAACAAGGTCAGTCCCTAACGTGTCTCGGGCCCCACTTCTCTCCTCTGCTCGTAGCGCTTTCCCCAGCGACTTTTATGCAGAACCAGAAAGCAACATCCATGGCCATACTTGTTGGACAATTTCCGCCCGTAAGAAATTTAAAGAACTTGTGATGGTTTCTGAGACGCAGGCTATCACCTCTTTCTCCCATTCTGATATATATGTCTAGTCAGACGAAGTCTCGCCATGCTGCCACAGCTGCGAAACAGATTACTCTCGTGACTTGGAAATGAAGAGGATGAGATTTGACTATCTTATTACTACTTTCGGAAAATTGGTTGATGGGCAGTTTGGTCACGATTGACTGTATATTTAAAAAAAAAAATCTTCTTATTTCTATTATGATAGTAAAAATACTAAATACGACACCATGGAACCCTTCAGCTGTGGTACCTTCATCATCCTTCAACAAAGTGGGTTCGGGTCCTTGCTGTCGCTTTGGTCTAGCGTACAACACATACAATCGACTACCTAAAATGATCTTTAATTAAAAGTAGTTCTTGGGTATAGGTTTCTTCTAAACTGACTACCATCGAAAAGAAAGAGCAGTATATTTTGTCAGGAGCAGTAAGTCTAACTAAAAGATTGTGGCGTACTCTGAATCAGGGGCAGTGAAATTCTCTTATATGAAGAATGCAGGGCCATATTTTCATAATCCTTTATTTACTATAAAGCAATTTCGTCAAGATCTTCAAAGTCATCTTCATATTCCGCAACAGCACCAGGTCTAGACGATGATGGAGGGGAAGATAGTAGTTGCGACTTTTGCTTGCCCTGAGCTGAGGCCATTTCTGGACTAGTAGGTTGACTTGGCTCATCTTCGTCACGAGGGGCCTCGAAAGAGAATTCGTTGTATGAAGGTCTCTTCAAGCCGCTGTAGTGAGAGAAGTCTTGTGATTTACCTTCATAAGTTTTTTGATCAAGATCATTAGAGCTGCTGTCATCATCATCAACAACACCATCGCAATCATCATCATCAAGATAGCTCTTTTCTTCTTTACCTTCCTTCTCACGAGCTGACGCCAATTGCTGAGTCTGTTTTGCAAGTTGTATGAGACCCTCTAAGCCGTCGTCATCATCATCACTATCATCACTTGCGGCTGCTGTTGCTTCAGTAGATTTTTGTTCCTGGCTTTTCGTCTTCGTAGTGTTGGACATATTTATCTCTGGAATAGATTCGATATCGCTTGCATCATTTGTGGGGGAGTCTGATTTTGATGGTGTCTCAAAATCCCCACTATCATCAACTTCTTCTGCTTCGTCGACACCGGTATTCTGCCTTTTTAATATTGCATCAGCTGGATTGACAGGTGAATTTAATTTGGGTGGAGGGGTAACATCAATACGGCTTTCTTCGACAGGCATAGCAGCCGGAGAAACAAGAATGTCTTCGTCAATTGATGGCGTGGGAGAGAGTTGCACAGGATTGGGCGACCTGACTTGATTTATGTTTCTTTTGGTAGACTGGGTACTAGATAGCTGAGTCTGAGTTGACTCACGAGCAATTTGTTCATGAAGAAGCAACTCCTGAGCTTTCACCTCTTTCTCCATCTCCTTAGCGTAATGTTTTCTCACACCCTGCAAAGTTCTCGCTTCTTCCTCAGCCCGTTTTCGCTCCTCCTCCCGCATTTCTTCGTTGATTTTGCGTTGCCAAGCTACATCAGCCTCCATGTCTTTGCGTTGGCGCTCTTTAAATTCTAATCGCGACTGTCGTTTGACTTCCAGCGTTTGATCTTCTTCTTCTTGACGCTGTTTCTCAAGTCTTTTGCGTTCTGCTCGCCGGGCTTGGCTGCGTTCCCTCCTAAGCTGACGTTGGGCGTCCCGCTCACGACGCTTTGCTTCTACCAATGGCCTGACAGCACGTCGTCTAACTTGTGCCTGTAGCTTCGTCACAGCAAAATGATGTTCAGGTCCGTAAACAGGAGGCGCGTTCTCCTCAATAAGCTTTTGTACTTTTAATCGAGCTTGTTTTCCACGGACATGGCGTTGAATATTTTCAGCTGCCTTGTTACCCTCCTCGAGTCGCTCTCGGCATTCATTGAAAAATCTCTCACGCAATACCTCCTTTAGAACTTCAATTTCCTCTAGCTCGAGCCTGAATTCCTCCATGATCGATAGTTTGCACTGCCTAGGTTTATTTTTAAGATCACGTAATGCTTTCGAGGGACTGGCGAGGGTTGAGGCAATAGACATTCCATTTGGCGAAAACTTGCTCCGTAGAATATCTCTGCTAGACCTCCCGCGCGGTGATTCGGAGGTGACAACAGACAAGCATTGCAAGTCATCATCTTCTCCCTGAAGAGTTTCTGCAAGCTGTGCCTGGCGCATCTTCTCCATACGCCTTTGTACACCTACCTCGGCAGCTTCAGCTCGCCGTGATGCCTCCCTGGCTTCACGAGCGGCTTGCCGCCGCATATCTGCTTTGGTCTGAGCTGTCGAGGCCCGCCCCATGATTGCTGTTTTGCTGACCTATTTTACGCTTCACGACCTGTCAGACACATATAAACCCCAAATATCAGCAAGGTTTATACCCTACACTTGTTTTTAGTTCGCTTATACTTGCTCTGAGTTCTTCGAAGCGAAGTTTTAGTTATTTGAACTCCACGCACTCTGCACCAGAAGCCACACCAGCAGCAGTCTGCGATAAAACACTCCTTCTCAATAGTTTCAAGGCAACCCTCAAGTCAGCTACCCTCTGTGAGCTTTTGGGAATGCACAACTCTGTGCAGGAAGAGTCCTTGAATTGCTTTATAACACCAGCAAAAGCACCTCACAAATAATGAAAGAAGAAGAGCAATTCACTGTGTATTGCAATAGACTCCGAACTCTACAGTAATAGTAACGTTCGCATGGACCGTATTAATATCGATAACAGTCTCTCCTTTTGCCAAGGATGCCACTTCCAGCCCTTAAAGCCCAGAGTGCAGCTAACTAATAATTCAACCAAGAAGAAGTGATTACTAAATTTAATTGGGATAGGGAAAAGGGTATCCGTTGAAAGACTGCGCAACCCGGTCGGGGACCCCTAAAGGGTGCGCGTGAGTACCCCTCTTGGGTGGTCTCGCGAAGGAGCCGAAATAAGAGGGAGGGACTCTCTCGCACGCATAGCAGGAATTCACTTGGGCTCGAGTCGCGTGGAGATAAGCGAGAACGGAGGCTCGAAGATGTCACAACGTAGATCGGCGATCTCGCTGAATGACTTCGTGAAGGCGAAGCAGCACGACTCATCGTATGCGAGAAAATGTAAGTTTTGTCTGTAGAGCTGATCATTGATGATCGTGGTTGATGCCGCTTTGGCCAGCAGCCTTGAAGCTGCTGCTTGTGCTGCGCTATTATCGCTACTATCGATAGGTTGTGGACGTGGTGGAAGTCTGAAGAAGCGATTGGATCAAGCTCTCGTGTTAAGAGTCTTTAGAGGTAGTTTTAAAAATGGCTTGCGACCAATATAGGGATCAAGGACAAAAGAACTGACGAATTTGATTGGATGACGACTTATGCGGACGAACTGGTGGGTTAATGTCTACAAACCAATATTCCGTGCTCTAATGGCGTTTGTATTCACCTCGGTGGGCCTACGGGAGATCTTTTCTTAATGGTTCTACGACGGTGGCGTGTGGTTTAATGTTAATTGCACAGTGCAACAAAAGAAGTCTCATGACGAGGCCAAGATCAAACGTAACTACCGGGCTGCATTGAAGAAGGAGGGGTACTCCGTGGACAAGAAGAGGGTATACAATAAAGAGTCTCGCGACGATAAATTTGAGCATACAAAAAAACGTCCTCGCCGTGAAGACGATGAAGGCAAGGAAGCTTCTGGTGCATTTAAGAAGCAGAACAAACAAAGCGACGTACAAGATGATGCAAGCGACAATAACAAACCAAAGAGATCTGGTGAAAAGAAGAAACTTGACCGCTTTGCACAGGCTCGTCTTGAGGCTGAAGAGCGCGAGAATGAGCGCATCCGCAAGCAGAAAGAGCGGGAGGAGCGTGCTGCCGAAGCAGAGCGCAAACGCCAAGAGCGCAAGTCTCTGAAACGCAAGCTTACCCGCAAAACGCCTCGAGGACAACCCATTCTCCGTCACAAGATGGACCACATTCTCAGCAAGCTTGAAAAGGAGGCCGCTGAGGAGCATGCCCAAAAGAAATAAGTTAACTGTCTGACATAGTGAAGTAGGCTTTTCTAAGCGTTTCCAGCAAGTCTATTCGAGGTAGACATGCCAATATGACCTGCGTATTCCTTCTCTACAAGCATCTAGATTGAACGATTTTGCGCAGCTCCTTGCTTGTTCTTCTTATGTTTCTTTCTTTGAGGGTCAATTTTTGCTCATCAGTTTATTTTCTCGTCCGTGAATGTTATCATCGAATGCGCTTCCGCCCAACCCAGATTGGATGAAAAAAAGAATACTTTTAAAACTGAATGAGTGAATTATATTTCTAGCGCCATCTTCATTTAAGTATATTTTGTTCTTACATGCTGTGTCTTTGCAGACGTACTAAACTAAATTCGCAGACGTGGTATTAAGTTACAGTAGACCATGTGCCATGTCTCTACGAGAAACTTGGTTTTAAAGATTTTTTCATTTACTTTGATTATTCTTCATTTTTAGAATGTCAAAGTGCCCAGCTTACTTGGACAATCAGTTAAAAACATGTATAGTCTAGGCGATTAAAATTTAAGAGATGTGTGGAAAGATAAAAAGTAGTGGTACCGGAAAGTAGTAATAGCATGTATTGGTGTTTGTGTGGCTAAACCGCATGTGGACTGGTTGATCGATTTGGCCGCTAGCTAGCAAATATATTTTCGGAGGCGTTCTACAGTTCAAGTTTAGGAAATTTGTAAGGCGCATTGGCTTCAAAGAGACTCTCAATGACATTGAGGATGCGTTTCTCCTCTTCGCCGCCCCGTGTGGCACCTAATGTCTTGGGCGCGTAGTCGACTACATCATAGCTTTCAATAATGCGATTGATTTCCTGGCGCAACTCGTTGTCTCTCCTGCACGAGTTGATTTTAGTTGTTGACACCTCCAGTGTGCAGTCCTGCAATGGCTCGAGTGCCCGCTCATTGAATGCCTTGATAGAGTTGAGCTTAAGATAAGGAACCGCGACCTTCTTGAAGTTGATTGTGTTCGGGTTTACGAATAACGGCAAAAACTCGTTTGGCGACATCTCTAGCCACGAGACATATTCCTTCTTCCAAACGCGTGCACCAACGACATACTCACCCTTGTGCACAATGCGACCAGTAGCTGGCGCACTGAAGCTCGGAGCTGACCTGACGTCTAAGGCATATCCGGTGACCATGTAAGAGGGCAACACTGTGAGCAATTTTTTTGTCTTAAGATCCTGCGTCTCCACAGGAACCCTGACCATTTCTTGGTTTGGGGCTACAAGCTCATTCAGTAACACCTTCTGCAGAGACTCTCTTGAAGCATCAACTCCATAGGGTGCACGACCATTGGTATTTCCCCTCATATGCTCTGCCATAATCTGCGAAACCTCACCGTCATCATCATCGACATCAACATTTTCCTTTTCAACATCAACCTCGTCCACATCATACTTGGATGAGTTTGCGGAAGACGAATCCTCGTCGTAAAGAGCATCCTTGTCTTCGGAGAGAAGAATCTCATCGTCATCGACCTTTTGAGCTGCAGAATTTGCGGAATTTGAGGCAGAATACGTAGCTTTGGGAAACATGGGCTCAACCTTGTTTGACATTGAGGCCTCCAAAACTTCTTTGGCGGGCCTCTCCAAGGTATCCTGAGAAGACATACCCGAGGAGGACTCAATGGTCAATGTGGTGAGAAGATTCGTACCACGGATTCGCTCCGACAGCGCTTCAAGGTGGATGGTGCCAGTGTAGACGCTGTAGAGCGTCATGAGTACGACCGCCCATAACATTCCGAAGACCAAACGCGCCATGTTCACACGGACGCCACCCGTGGGCGAAGGCATCTGCGCCTAGGTCCACAATAATCAAAGGCGTAGACGCTGCCACAGGAGAGAGGTCTGGCACCAGCCTGAGCTCTCAATCACAGTTTGGAGTGAGATTGATCGAATGAATCGACTTTCGAAGACCTCAATCCGATTTACTGTTTCTCGTCTGTCCGCAATTAAACTATTCTCTATAACTGACTGTAATTAATAGTTAAATATTTAGTATACTTGACTTACTATGTCTATACTCTACAGTAGAGGCGTACCATGATTTCCCTTGATTGAATTTTCAGCCTTCTTCATTGCATACAAAAAAGGTATTTAGGAGTTATATTAATTTAAATCTTTAATTTAAAAAGAATAAAATAAAAGATGCACGGTTTAGATGAGCGAAACGCGAATACGCATCGCGAAGACATGTATAAATATGCGAGTAGAATGCAAAAGGGATGCGGAATAGGCCGACGCAGGCAAACCCAAATGCAGAGTGTCGTGGCACTGGTGTGGTCATGGTTGTTTTTGTTTACGTGGTAACTTCGTTCACTGGATGGTGGGCCTGTTTGATCAACATACATTCCAAAGAACCCGGTCATCCCTCCCGAAGTTCTAAGAGTATGTGAACCAGAAAGAGAACATGATAGACGGATATACGCATGATTGCAAAACCAACAGGGTCGAATGCGTGGGCAGGTCAGTATGCATGATACAGAGCCTCAATGGTGGCCAATTCAATTGATAAGTCCGACGATTGCTCGGAAAGAGAACAGAGTTTTGGATTTGGAGTTTGGTTATTCTTCTTGAAAGTAACTATTACCATCGAAGAGAAAGGAAGAAAAAGAAAAAATCATATTTCGTAAGAAGAAGATTTCCTTCAGTCGTCGTGACACCAAAGCCTCGTGTAAATCGCATTGCGATTGATCCTCGGGGCTGGAGCTTTGGACGAGGTAGCGTCCACGAGGCCTCGGAGACAGATTTTCAGTGCCTGGGCACCGCCCTGAGCGGCCTGGCACTAAAATTTGCGAGGATCTCGGCTCGACATGGACCTGCATCGCGCCAAGATCAGTCACGTTCGCGTGTATGATGCGAAGGACTATGTTTATGTGGTGGGCACCTGCCTCCTAAGCTCAGCAGGAAGAGGATTTGCGGCATCTTTGGAGGGCAGGGATGAGGTTTTCACGAGGTCGTCAGCAACAGGAGAAAGCGCGGAAAGATATCGTCTGCTCAGATTTGAGAAAGCTCGAACGATGATGTCTGAGTCAAGGAAATTTAGGGACTGTGTGTACGAGGATCCGAGCTTGTACACAGCAAAGGAGCTTGAGAGTGCCCTTAGAAGACTTGCTGAGGGAAATCGACGCACAGGGGGCTTGAATAGAATTATGGATGCGGTAGCAATTGCAGGAGTGATCAAATTTGTGAAAGGTTATTACCTCGTGCTCATTGCGAACAGAGCTGAGGAAGGCCAACTAGACGAACATGTCATCTATGCGGCGAAGGGTTCTCAACTTGTGCCTCTTTTTGACGAAGCAGCAATTGACGCAAGTGTAGGAGCACCGGCGAGAAGATCGGCCTGGTCGCTATTTTCTGGAGCACAGGACCCTATAACGGCTATGGAGGAGGAGTTTAAGTCTCTCTTTAAGCTTGTAGACCTTTCAAGGGCATTCTATTGGTCGTATACGTATAATTTGTCTGTCTCTGCACAACGGAACGTGGCTTCACAAATATCATCAAGGGCGAGGGAAAGGGATCCGTCTGTAGTACCTCCTGGTGCGGCGAACGCAATTGGCGAAGATAATCTTTTCGTCTGGAACGAATATCTTGCGCGACCGCTGTTAGATGCTCTTAAAACTAGCCCTCGATCGGTATTCCTCTCACCTTGGACGGTTGCTCTTGTCCATGGCTCTTTTAAACAACAACGCTGCTCAATTCTCTCACGCAGTCTCACCCTTACACTCGTCGCAAGACGCTCGCGATACTATGCTGGCACACGCTACCTCAAGCGAGGTGTCAACGATGATGGCTATGTCGCCAACGATGTTGAAATTGAACAGATTGTTCAGGACCACATGCTCCTACCCACAGACCCTGGCGGTGTTAGTGCTTATGTGCAAATGCGCGGGTCCATCCCCACATTCTGGTCCCAAGAAACAAGCGTGGCAATGCCTAAGCCGCCGATCAAACGACAACGTTTTGATCCGTGGTATAATGCCACTCGTAAACATTTCATGGACCTCATAAATCGCTACGGAGACTCAATAATTATTCTGAACCTTGTTAAGCAAACCGAAAAACGCAAGCGAGAAACCATTGTTGGTAGTGATTTTAAACATGCAATTGAGGTTCTTAACTCAACTCTTCCAACTAGCAAGGCTATTGAATACTGCGCGGTCGACTTCACACGCCTTAGTAAGGTTGACCCGAGCTCCTTACTTCGTGCTCTGGACACAGTCGCAAAGCAGGCAATTCGTGAAACATCATTCTTTATGGCGCCAACGAAGGCGCTTCGCTTTACCGAGGTTCATAACAGCGCCCCTGCTTGGCTTGCCAAATCTCATCGAGAGCTGAGAGCTGATATGCGAAACCCAGAGAGCTATCCATTTGGCGGTCAGCGTCGGAAGGCCATATCTCAAGATATTGAATCTCAACGGTTACCTCTGCGTTGGTCCAGTCGTTTGGCTAAGTTTGTTCCGATGCGCCTTAACACAGCACTCAAACTGCACAGTGGTCAGCCAACACAGCTTACGCGAGAACTGAGTCGCGACAATATCCAGCAGTTTTCTCGTGAAAGCTCATTCGCACGATCTATTAATCTCGCCGTACTTGCCGACACATCAAGTATTAATGCTACTCGCGATGACGAAGATGATGATTTTGCACGGAACTCATCAGCAACAGAAAATGAGAATGCCGATGATGTAGAATCTACTACTGGGACTGATGCAGGGGGTAAAGCTAGGTCAATGATAGGTGCAGATGATGAGACTGGCGGTGATCTAGGAAGCGATCATGAAGCAAACTTTCTCCATGCGAACGAGGGACCTTCAAGTGACGCAGGCGGTAGTGCAGGGCACGGACTCGACACAGACCAGATTGATCCTGAAGACAAGTCGCCTGGCATAGGTATAGATGATGATGAAGAAGATGAAGATGAAGACGAGGAAGAACTTGGGTTCACTGATCTTGTCGAAGCGCAACCTCCTGTTACACCTGCATACCCTTCGTCACCAGCACGTACCCCTCGGACCCCTACTGGGGCAGACTCTCGAGATACGAATGCCAAAACGGGCCGCATTCAACATGGCGTGTTGCGCACAAATTGCATTGACTGTTTGGATCGCACTAACCTTGCGCAGTTCCTCATAGGTCTCCACGTTATCAACGAGCAGCTAATTGCGCTAGGTATACTCAGTATTGGCGAGCGCGTCACAACAGACACACCAATCGCGGCAGTCCTCATGGAGATGTATGAGGAATTAGGAGACCGAATCGCTATGCAATATGGAGGCTCAGATGCTCACCGCAAATCGGGGAAACTTGTTTCAAGTGGATCGACCTCAACTCGTCAGCAGGCCTTTTATACATCGCTGAAGCGTTACTATTCGAATGCTTTCACTGACCATGCTAAACAAGATGCCATCAACGTTTTTTTGGGCTTGTATAGACCTGAACACCATAAACGCCAACGTGAAAATGCTGATGGAACGGGGGACTTTTACCTGCACAATCGTGGCGTAACCTATCGACCCAATTTCTCATTGCGGCCGCGAGTTTTAGAACTGGGGCAATGGTGGTCAAAGCCTCTTAGTAGTTTTGCTGAGCGCGTAATGACCCCCCTTCGTGCTCTAGGTGCCCATCCATATGAGCTTCTTTCGCCAAATACGCCCGATCAAGACTTGTCTGATCGTGGTCGCGATGGTGGTCTCGCAAGTTTTGATGCCCTGTTTGCAAAGCCTTACTTCAAACCAAGGGACCTGGTGAGTCCCAATGACCTGATTCCCCTTTCTTTCACTCCTGGGCTTTCCTCTGCACAGCTCATTACGCCTCCGTCTGGAGGCGTTCTTTCAAAATTTGACAAAGATGGACAAAAAGATATTTCTCGACGACATGCTCGTCTGCGCCGAGCCCCCTTTTCGTCAGAGACTGTGGTTTCGTCTTCGTCCTCGGCTACTCGCAATACTGTTTCTCCGGAAATGCGCGCGCGGCTTTTCCCTACACGCAGCGCAAACAATGTTTTACGGTCTGGTGATGACGTTCTGCTAGAGGATGAAAGTGAAGATGCTGAAGACAATGACTCGCATGACAGTTCAATTAGTCTTGAGCCTTCGATGTCTGCTGCAGAAGCATTATTAGACCCGTCACTAGGCGTGTTCGTCGGCGACCTCGATGTTGTATCCCAAGCTTATGTTCGACAGGCTGAGGACCCATTCAGCCTTTATGAGCATCCTTCTTCAGCCTGTATGTGGCGCTCTGAGCTTGGAAGAGCATCAGCATTAGACCCCCAGCCGTGGATTTCAATGACGACAGAATCCTATGGAGACGCATGGAACCGTCGCTCTCATGAGCGCGAATATAGGGATGCATTGAGCGAACAGCAAATCCATGAGAATGATGGCTGGGGAATGCGCCGCCTTCAAGCCTACTCTGGTAGCACCAGTGTTATTATGTCGGGTATGTACAAAGGTTATCCACGATCCGTTACCGCAGCAGTCTTGGAGCTAAAGTAGCTCTTCTAGTATGTTATCTGTATGTGCAATTTGATTTGGGGTGCAATGTACAGTATTGTAATTCACTAAATGAGCAGTGAAGAGGATACCAACTACAGGCTCATTTCATCGATTTAATATTTGAGAGAGGCCTCCGAGCCTCGTTCACGCATGGTAATCTGGTGTGTTAATAATCTGGTGAATTTAGCGTCTGTAGAAATTCGCTTACGCAGAAATTTTAATATAAGTATTAATAGATTTAGTCAGACTTGACTAAAATGGAAACTAATTTACGTTTTCTAGAGTGGTTGAATGACATTCTTGGCGGACTAGAGTGAAGTTTCATTCACTTACGCTTCTTGCTTATCACATGCGAACTTACATTGAATATCCTCTCGATACTCAACACGATCAATGGTCAAGGTTCAAAGATGAACACGGGTTCCGAATATAACACATACTCTCAATGCAGCATCGGTATCAGAAAGAATGCATGAATAAGATACTAAAGAGATAAGGAAAAAAATACGGCTGAAATATTGAAGAGGCTCTGATTCACAATTTGGCAAACTCAATTGTTTTTAAATATAGCTTGCACCTATTAGTAAGAGTTTGTTTAACAAAAACAAAAAAAAACAAAGAAGAATATCTATCCTGCCAGGGAAGCACAGAACAATAACTAACACAAATCACAAGATAGATTTAAACCGTAGGTAAAGTAATTGAAAAGAGGAGCTGTCGTGTATATTATATCTTACTCAAGTTTTTGCTCCATGTCACATAGAATATCATTCTCGAGCAGCTCTGGGTAGTTTGTGCAAAGTTTGGACACACACTGTGTCACGGCATTAGCCAAACGCGGGCCAGAGTTATGAAGATCTATTAAGAGGTCAGCCATAGCTTGCTGCCCATTCCAAGTTGTCTCACGCGGAGGCTGACTGTAAAGAAGTCGCAGTGCGCCCGCAAAAGAGCGAGCTTCCATTACTTCAAATTCCGGAACAAGAGCCCATGTGCGGATAATAAAGTTTGCAAGACTGTAGTTTACGGGATCACAAAGAGCAAGAAAAACGAGATCCTTGAAAGTCTCAAAGAGTTTTTTTTGGAAAAGAGTCATCGTCCTCTCCTGCAAAGGTTGACTTTGTTTCATCATGGAAACCTGTTGAGGCACGACCTTCACTGTGGGTGTCACTGCCTTCTCCGTGTAATCCTCGATGCGTATCCTGCACAAGCGCATTGAGGATCTCCAAGTGCCAGTACTCGAGGTTTTGTAAATCAGACTCCTGGATGATTCGTTCAAGCTCCAAGGCCATTCCATGCACATCCCACGAGCTGACAATTGGCGCAAGATGATACCGTCCACCACTTGCACTTGGAAGAGGTAATTCCTCGATCTCAGGAACGAGTCCTAAAAGACGAATTAAGCTGTGATGTTCATCTGTTTCATCTTGATAGGACTTACGTGACAAATTTAAAAGAACCTCAGAATAAATTTGCCCCAGCTGAGGGTGTACTCTCAAATGACGGCCAAGGTACACCAGCCCAACCTTGCAAACATTCACTGGTGCTTGACAAGTGAATACCTTCGCAATGATCTGCACAGTTTCTTCAAGTTGATCATTTAGCTCATCTATTGCTTCCTCTGCTCGAGTTGCATCATCATGGTGCTGTTGCTCAATGGCTTCATCAAGGTTCATTACGAGGTAGTCAAGCACCTTGGAGCAAACAATGAGAACTTGACATTGGACCTCCCACCATGAATCTGCAGTAAGGTCTTGCATCTTAGGAAGGAGACGAGATGCAGTAGATGGTTCGTGTTGCAAGATAACTGCAAACATTGCAAGGGAGGCAGCCCGAAGAGAAGAAGAAGAATTTGAGAGGCCCATCAATCCATAGTATGTGTAAAGGTCTAAGAGCGCCATTCCGGGCCCAGATGCGCTCAAGCTCTGTTCCATGAAGATGAGAATTGTAAGACATTGGAGGAAGGAGCTTGTCTGATTCAAAGAATCGTGCAGTCTTTTAATGAGATAGCGCCTTGTTGAAGGTTCATGCTCTGCAAAGACGTCAATAAATGTGAGACATGCGTGGCGTTTGCGAGGTGTTGAGCGTAAAATCTCAGTGAGACGAGAGAGACCTGCATCAAGAAACATGTCAAGGAGTGCACGCCTGTCTCCCGGGTTCTGATGCAAGTCAACTTGCCTGACCATCATGTGCGCAAAACGTACACATGCATCTGTGCATGCCTGGAAACTATCATCTGCATCTGCTACAAGCTCAAGCATAGAAATGAAGAGATGAACTGTTCGCCAGAATTCGCGAGCATCAATAGGATGGTCAACTGAATCAAGTCGTTCTGCAATACTTCCAAATGCTCCCAAGAGGTCTGCATCACTTAACCCTTTGTTTCCTTGCACCAGCTGACTCCCAGTACATGCACGAGCTACACCATCACTAAGTGTTCGAACGAAAGTTTGCAAAACTGGCTCATTAGGCTTTGCTGACACTAAGCAACCATCCGGCAAAGCAGAGGCTAGGGTTTGAGATAAGGTTTCAATAATTGACTCTTTAGGAAGACTTGATGCGCTTGCTCCAGCCTTTGAGCGTCCACTTCCAAATGAACCTACTTCTATAGGGGAAGCACGACCTGCCAGTTGGCGTGCTCGCAAGGCTGATAAGTTTGTGTCAATCTGTTTCACCTGTACCATTTTCACTTCTACTCGCTTTTGCGAGGCAGTTCCAACAGGGCTACTTGATTGATCAGGTTTTAAGGCAGAACCAGATGCTGTATTGGACATTGAAAGCGAAGAAGCAAACTTTGAGTCTGATTTACTTTCAGAGGATACACTGTTTTCCACCTCGTCACGATGAATCCGTCGCTCTTGCGAAGTTCGCGAGTTATGTTCACTAAGCGTCTTAATTAGACTATGTTCCCGTGCAAGCTCATCTTGCATGTGAATTAAATCTGGTTCTCGAAGTCTACGTTTGATAAGATTAGAGGCAGTGTCGCGAGCAAAAGCGGGAACCTTAAGTTCTTGTTGAAGCTTGGGCATCTTGATGAGCTTTCGCTCAGTTAAATGACTATAAAGCTGCTCTACCAATGCTACTGCTGCTCCATCTTTGCAATGCACAATCTCTGTCAAGTGCTCCGTGGTGACCTCTACGCCACATTTTGCAAGAAGCCTTTTTAGCTGGAACCAATTATCATTCTTGCTTGTCATGCTGGTTCCATTGCTGTAGTTATGAAGGCTGACATCATTCGCAAAGTATCGCGAGCAGATTTCTGCAAATAAATATCCATTAGCAAAGTCTCGCTTGACATTTTTGATTGTATAAGAAAGGTCAAGACCTTGCAACCATCGCAATACCTCACGAGGGAGGCTATTGGATTGTGGTGCAATCATCTTGCGGGACTGCTCAGCACGAGTACCTAATTAGAGCGCTTTCACTCACTACGTATGTGTCTGTACTTCCACCCCTCCTCGTGGTGATGCCGACACTCAAGTAAGCAGATATATAGCGCTCAGGCAGGAATCAGTGCAAGACAACGTTACTTATTTTACCAGGCTTGCTTTATGGCCTATTGAGGAAGTAATTATATAAATGGTTGCCTTTTCTTTCAATGCCATATTTGTACTACTGGATGTAGCTGCTTCTTCAAGTAAGTTTAACAAGCACCTGTGTTCTTCCTCTCTTCTAATATCAGAACAAGCCGTCGCCTCAATTCACAACTGTACTTTACTCGCCTTTTCCTTCCTCTGAAGCAATAATAGGAGGCAAGCTGCATTAAATACACTTGACTTTTAATATATGCAACGTTAAACTTTTATGAAAATCCATAACTAAATGCTATATTATAAAATGAGTGTATTGATATTGTGAACCTTCCACTGAGAGTGTCAATGTATCCGTTGGAGAGATCCGGCGAATAGGCTGACAGCACTTTTGTCCTCGGATATAGTTAGGCACGAGTAAACCACAGGTATAAAAGTATATAATACTGGCTAGTTCAGGGAAAGGAATAAGCCCCTACAATAACTATTATAGGATCGAGATGGACAAGGTGTGCTCCTTCAAGAAACCAAAGAGAACCTGTAAGACTTCCTGGCTTTGAGAAATAACGAAAAGAAAGAAAGAAAGTATTAGAGGAAGAAAACTTAAGCAACTGGATAGATTCACAGCAGAGATAAAGAGATTGACCAACATAGTTCCTTTTGAAGCCTAATACGACCTTAATTGATTCTACGTAGTACACACAAGTACCCTTGCACGCAAACTTGTCTTTTCTTGAAGGTTGCTGTAGGCCTTCATTACGTTCATTCGCATAGATGCATGCACACGCTTTAAATATCATACAGACATTGACGAGTTTGATTACAACCTCTGTATATTAAAAAATTAGAAGGAATCACCTTGGGCAAACTAGTTCGCTGCAGGTTACGGGCGTCGACGGGGCCAAGTATAGCTATTTGGAGCCTTGGGCGCACGCACGAGAGCGTCTGCTTTTATTGGTAATCCGATCTAGCGCCCGCGCCTTGTGCGCGCGCAGGTCTGTGTTCACGGCTTGAGCTAAGTTTGGTTAGGAGCTTTGCTCGCTAACTTGATACTTAGTTGCAAAATGCCGTACTCTGACCATATTGGACCTGATGCATCGCAGCGTCGCGCTGCCTGGGGTGGTGGTGCCTATTCGTCTGCAGGCAGCAGCTCAAGTAACAGCAAAAGTTCTACTTCAAGTAGCAATCGACGGAGTAAAAAGACTCCGGCTTCAGGGTACCCCATGCCAAAGATTGTCACTATGAATCAGCGTGCACACAACTACCGTGGCACTTATCGACCTCGCTTTGTGGAGGAGACCAAGGATAATGATACAAGCTCAAGTTCTCCGACGCGCTCGAGAAAGACCAACAAGCCACTTCGTCTTGCCAGCAGCACTGCCAAGCCTAAGCCCAAGCCGTCGGTAGCCCCTCCTCGCAGTGGCGTTTGGAAAGAGCAATCTGGAAACCTACTTGGAGGTACCCCATTTCGTACCTTTTATGACCGTGGTGATATTCCTGTTCGCATAGGTAAGTTTAAAGAGCAAAGGTCGACCTCGACTTTTGAGAATTCGATGCATGGTTTTGGAAATTTAAATGAACAGAAGAAAAATGCTAATGTTTGATAAATCGACTACAATGGAATGCGTATGAAATACGAACGACAGATCATGGTACGAAACGACATGTTCAATGGAAAATTTCTCCGGGTAGTCTTGACTATCACCACTGTAAGTTATGAGTTAAGCATCGAATCGATCTCCATGCGAGAACTAACCTGAGACCAAAACACGTTTTTCTTTTCTTTCCTCATGGTGATTATTAACTCGGTTACAGATCTCCCTCTATTTTTCGAAGGTCTTCGTGAGACCCGCGACCCGTACAATTTCCTAGCATTTTCCGGGACTCTTGATTTGTTGGACCAAGGTGGAGACAAGATTCTTCCAGTGGTTCCTCAATTAATTATGCCTATAAAGGCAGCTCTTAATACTAATCATCGCAAGACTGTGAGCCGAGTTCTTCTTGTGATTATGCACCTCGCACGCTCTGCTCCGTATATTGGGGAGGCCCTTGTGCCTTACTATCGTCAGATCTTACCTGTTTTCAGGAGCGTGCTTCTACTCGACCCACGGTCGAATCTTGGTGACCAGATCGACTATGGCCAGCAAAAGCGAGAGAATCTTATTGACCTTGTCAACGAGGCACTGGAGGTGTTGGAAAAAACTGGGGGTCGCGATGCATACATTAACATCAAATTCCAAATTCCGACCTATGAATCCTTGGTTCATATCTGATTGATCTTTGCCATATTCCGATTTAGTGGAGCAAGCCAGTATGCACGCCTCGAGAAGAGTCGTGGGGCGCCGGGCTCCTTTTCCTCAGACACCCCCCCCCCCCCCCCCAAAAAAAAAGCACGCGAACAAGTTTGTTGGTCTTTCTTCGGAAGAATTTCTCATACTCCAAGGCTACCATTATTGAAAGAAAGATTACTGTGCGCAGGCAATGAGGAAGGGTCTGTGATATGATGTAGCTGCAATAAACCTTTAAAATACTAATAGTATATATCTCAATCGTAGTAGTTATAATTCATCTTGTTCTCTGATATTCACGTTATGTTCTAATCCTTGAGCGTCTTTACTACAAACCTTGCATTAGTCTTGAAGCGATGCATGATTAGTAATGAAACGGCGGTCTCGAAATATTTTAGATTAGTACTCCAAATTAAAACCACAACACAAAAGAATACCAAAGGCAATGGCATGTCACGCATACAAGCTTGAGCAATGGGTAGAAAATAAAAGACAGATAGTTATCCACAAATAAATTTACTTTCTGTGGTCAGGGTCAAATGTTCTTTGACGTTTGCGGCTCGAGGAGGAAGCACTGCCTGGAGCATGACTTCCCGGGCCTGCTCGTGGTGGCTGAGCAATAGAAACTCGCAATGGCTGTCCAAGAACTTCTGAACCATTCAGACGTAACACTGCGAGTTTGGCAGCGGCTTCAGAGCTATATTTGACAAATGCAAAGCACTTGTCTTTGTGACGACTAACATATTCAAGGCCAGGGGCTGCTTCATCAAACTTTTCCTTTAGGGCATCTTCTGGGAGAGGTTTCGAAAAACTCACGTATAATCGGGACGTCTCCAAAGGTGCCGAGGAGCCGCGATCCTTTCGAGCTCGTCCGGCAGTAGAACCAGTACTGTTACTCGGGCCATAGCGAGGACTTGTTGATGCAACACTTGAAGAACCTGCATCAACTGAACTAATTCGGGTATCTTCTCCGCGAAGCGGCGTTAATAGATGCCCATTCTTTGTCGTCGAGTCCATGTTGGGATGTGGAGGAGTTGGTGGGGCAGATGAAGGAGAAGCCATGTGCATATTTGGAGCGACTGGTTGGTGAGGGCCAGCATAGCCAGGTACGCCTTGGGCACCAGCTCCATACGGCGGTGGCCAGGGCATCGCAGCGGTGAACATAGATGCTGCAGTGTGAGGATGGCCAGGATGATGTACATAGAAGTGGCCTGGTGGACCTGCCGGTGGTGCCTGACCCGGGCCATGTGACATCATGCTTGCTGGGTGGTGATATCCAGGATATCCGGTAGGGCCAGCATGCATGGGTTGCTGTGGAGACGCGTGGAACATATGCGGGTGTGGAGGCATCGCAGGAGGGTATTGCATGGAAGGGTCATATCGCATGGTGCCAGACTCATCCATAACAGTATGACCGTGACCTGGGATCACACGGTGCTGGGAACTGACATGGTGTCCCACATGTGATGTGTCCTGTACGTCAGAAACATATTTTGAATCAGAAGCACCTCCACGACCCTCGATCTCCTCATCAAGAAGCCTCTGACTAGATCGAGATCCGGCCCGTTCACGATTGGATGAGGCAGTGGATGATGAACCTGAGGGAGCAAATGCCACTGCAGAGCGAAAGTTGTCTGCTAAACGCTCAGCATTGTCATCATTGGTTCTTCTTTGAGCTTCGAGTTCAAGTTCAAGCTCCAGCTCAGCACGACGACGAGCATTATCTCGACCTGTTGATGCGGGTCGCGGCCTTCCTCTTCGAAAAGATGAAGTGGAGAATGAACTTGCCACATCTGTACTTAGGCGCCGTTCCTTATGCTTTTCATACGACGAAGCTCCGGAGTCTGACCGTGGACGGCGGGTATTTGCGCCACCTTCAGTTGCTTGATGTTTCGGAGGTGGTTGTCCACGTTCATGATTCCCACTCTCTTTCGTGCGGCGCTTACGTGTATCCACCACCCCGCCTGCGTTTGTAGATGACTGGCCCGAAGCTCCGGTCTTTGTGTTGCTACCATCATTGTCAACAGTACATGCTGGCTGCGAGGCCTGACCTGTCAAATCATCATCTGATGTTATCGATGCTGCTCTACTTGTAGATGCAGTAGGCCCAGCTAACGATGTTGAAGTAGCAGAGTTTGGAGTTGATGGCGGGCCTGTGTTGATCCATTCGAGTTTTAAGGGCTGGCCGCGAGAGTCTCCTAAATTGAGCTTATCAAGTGAGCGGGCTGCAGACTCCGCAGCCGCAGCGCTAGTAAACATCGCCGTGCCAAAGTGTTGAGAGCTTGCTGAAGACGGTAGTTTAACCGACTCAAGACCTGGCAGGCGCTCGACAAAATGCTGTATAACATCTCGCGAAGTTGCAGGCACATTCATAATGCGTAATACACGACCTTCCGTTTGACCATTCGCTGCCTTGGCTTCCGAAGCAGCTGCCTTGGAGCGTTTAGGCTGGTGTAACGGTTGGTCAGTTGTTTCCTCAAGCTCTACACCTTCACTCGAGCTAGTATTGATATCAGGATGGTGTTCAATATCGTTTGGTGAAGCGGAACGAGTGCGCTTGTTGAGAGGGGCGAGCTTATTAGTTTGCTGCGCGACATCCTCTGAGCTTAACCCAGCCAGTAATAAATCCCCACCACTATGAAGACAGCGGATACTCGGCTTCTGTAAGAGAACGGGGCCACGTAGAGACCAGTCTTCTACGGCACGGAGAGCATCAGCAGGTTTTACAAAAGTTACAACAGCGATACCGGAGAAGTCCTGGTCGTTTGGAGCTTCATTATTCACAATAAGGGTTCGAACACTGCTGATTGCTCCGAGATGTGAGAAACGGTAGAACACAGCGTCCTCGATTGCCTGATTACGACCAGAGGCTTCCGCGATATTATCAGTAACCCAATCAAAGGATATTCCAGGTTCTTCGTCGCCAAAGGTGACTACAATGCGGTTAAGATCTTCTGCATTAAGATCCTGGCCCTGTGCCCATGTAGCCATAAGAATAGCTTCACCTTGCGCTAGGTGCTGGTGGTGACATAGCTCTGCAGCAAGAATAGCCTCACTGACTCTACTCATCACAGCAAAGCCGAACATACCCTCTTGCGTTTCTCGGAGCTCCAAAGACTCCACAAGACCCGCCATAGAGAGTAAGAGGCGCGCCTCACGTTCCATAGTAAAGTCGACACGGCCCTCAATAGTAACATGTACACGGCGGAAAGGTTCCCACCAAGTGCCCAAGACCTGGCCGAGGGCACAGCAAGGTCGGGCAAGAGTTGATTCGGTATTATTATGATTGTTGCTGGTTTGAGTTTGTTGCAAAGCTGCAGTGTGCAGATTCTTCGGAACTAATGCCGAAGGTGATGAAGATATTGCGGATGATGGGAAGGCCCGACTCACTGTCAAAGTGGTCGTGGTTAGCATCCCCTGTGCTGGGGAAGCGTTCGCACCTACTGCTCCTCCTGTCATGCCAGCGTTTTCTTGGCGTTTCCCATGGTCCAGCAAATCAACAGCCGTGACTCTTCGTTTCTTATCAAGACCCTGTTTCGGGTTTTCTACAGTCGACAAGGTGTTCACATCTAACGTTGATGACGGTGGTGTTGGAGATCCTTGAAGTCCGCGTTTCGTCGAGACCAAAGCGGCTGGTTGTTGTGCTGTTTTTGTTAATCGCAATCCTGATGAAACATTTTGCCCCAACTCTTGAGCCTGTTGCGGTTCCTTGTCTTGCTGCGTATCCCTAAAATGTTGTTCGTTGGTAGCCTTTTTTCGTGGTTCTTCTACCACATCTCCATCCTCGCCCTCATCATCGGCATTTCCGCCCGAGTCAGCATCTGAGTTAGTAGCCTCACACTTGGATTTATCATCTTCTACAATCGTCGATTTAGAAAAGCCATTTCCAGAATTTTTATCTCCAGATCCTTGATGCACATTCTGGCGTCGTCGATTTTGATTATTCTTTGCCCCTAGATACACTTTTTCATGATCATGATCAATTTCATCATTCTTGGGAGAATCAGTCCCCTCAGGTGAATCTTTTCGCGGCAAGTTAAGAGCTACATTTCTAGAGTCTACTTTGTCACTTTCTAGAGTCTCTCCTTCATGATTCACTTCTCCATTTACGCTTTCTTCATCGCGCTTGGCAGCGTTCGCCTCCCGCTCTTGACGCTCCTCATCAACTTCATCTTCATCTTCGTGCCCTCGATGCCGCCTTCGCGGGCCCGCACCCGACGACGGTGACCTTGTGGCGGGCATTGGGAGGATCAGACCGCGGTTTATTCTCCGCAGTTGCGACCGGCTCCCTCCGACCGCCGCAGAGAAGGCTCTCGCCGCTCCCAGCACAAGAAAGTTTGGGGTTTTGGTTCACCTTCTTGGTCTCTATCCTTCACAATTATTACTCCCTACACAAGGCTATTTATTATTCCTGCATAATCAATTCATTAAAGAAGTGGAACTCTCGAAAGCACTCCTGCCTGAGCACAGACCTAAACGAAGCCTTTGCAAAGGGCTCTAAACATTCTACAAGTGAGTTATATGGGAGCCTCAATAGGCTATAAGAGCTCATGTCTACACTTGTATCGCGAAGACTGCTGGGAGCGGGAAAGTACAATACAAGTCAAGCCATGCTATGAGACTGTGCAATCCTTGGGAAAAAACGTTGGAATATCGATGTATAGGTTTGCATTATTTTCTCTGACCCAGAGCGCAAATCTCAGAGAAAGACGTCGGTGTCGTCAAGATATGTACTACCCCAGATGAGTTCAAGTTCACTTGAGCTTCCTCTTTAGCTAGTAGAAAAACAGAACAAGAAAACAACAGTAAAGAAGGAGAAAGAAGGAGGCAAGTCGACGGCGAACCCACTCCTTAAGGTTCTGATATATCCGGTGAGGGCGGCACTCTGAGAAAATGAACAGAGCGATGGATTTATTGAAAGTAAATGAAGTAAAAACCTGAAGTGAGTTTGGAAAGCACAGTTAGTTGATCCATACTACTGGAGAACATTTGAAGTAAGAGAAAGGTTTTGTTGATGCTGTATATTAAATACGAAGGTTATGCGCTCATACCTCTCTTTAGGAATCGATGGTAAATTACGCACTAGAGTTATTGTTAGATTAGGGTGACTCTCAGTTGCGTATAAAGGATAGTCATTACGCTAAAAAGGAAAGCGTGTGTGCTCTTGTACACATGAGCTAAAGGAAAACTCAAGGGTTCGGGAGTTTGTATGTGCAAGAACTTGGCCTCGTTTGAAGCGGCTTGAGATCGTTTGTTGAGGCGAGTAAGCTGGGTTGGAGGATAGCTTCACTCAAATCACTTGCCTGCAGCGCTGGGATTCCCTAGCTGTGTATGAGACCGTCGAAATCAAATTGAAGCATTTCTGGAAATATATTGCTTGAATCATAATAAAGTTGGATTGAACAGAAGGAGTGCTGTGCACAGAATGCATGGCCCTCGTGGTGTTTGGAGCGAGGATCAACCGAGTCGCAAAGCAGACTGGAGACCTCCAGGACCGAGCATGTCAGGTATGAATGCGCGAAGGCGAGGAGAGCATAGAGATAGTTTAGACAGGCGGGTAGAGTCTCAACGCAACACTCGCCTCCACGGTCGTATTAAAAACAACGAAAGCCAACATTCACGAAGAAAATCTGTATCAGACACTCGTCAGCATAGACCAAGACCACGTACGCCTGTTGGTGATGCTGTTCGCCGCCAAAATGTAGACACCATTTCCTCATGGATGAGCTATTCACATGGAACAGATGCACATGGGCCTGTGCAGACACTCAAGACTCAGGATGTCTCTAGTCCTCGCATAGAAACTACACCAGCAGCGCGGCGCTTTGTTCTACGCGACCGTATCAAAGTCGACCTCCCTCTTGTGCCAGAAATTCGATATATCCATGATGACAATGTCAAGTTATCACGCAGTGGCGGCGGAGCTCTACTCAGTGGCGAGAGTCAAGTCCTTGGGAAGCAAACGCCACAAGATAACCTTCATGACACAAGCATGGAATCATCCTTGCTCACAGCAGATGCTTCCTCATTAACAATTATGGATTGCGTGGAAGTATCTGCAATGCGAGATCTTGTGCGGGATGTCCGAAGGAGGCTACGAAGCGTTATTAGACGCAATCAGGAAGCAGACGCCAGAGCAAGAGATTCAGAGAAGCATATTGCACCAACCTTGCGTATACTTCAAATTGAGACACGCAAACTTTATATTCTCTTGCGTGATACCCTGAAAGAGGAACAATCTTCACAATTCCCAACACAACATTCTCCTGAAAGCACAACTGGATCAGAAAGAAATTTTCTCGATCCGCTATCAGAACAAAATGGCAATGTTGCAGAAAGTGGAGATGCCGCGCTTCCAAATAGTAATCAATCAAGAGCAGGTTCTTCAAGGTCGCGAGATCCTCCAGTTGTCCATAGTCATCACCATCAGCAACAGCAGTCACAGCAGCGAAATAAAGGCAACCAAGAAAAAACAAGCGTAGCATCTTCATCAAAAAGTTCTATTCATGAAACGCCTGATGGATGGGAGATTTGCATCGATGAGGAATCGGGGTTCAAGTACTACTATAATCGGCATACAGAGGAAACGACGTGGGATGCTCCGCAAACTGTGCTTGATTACCTTGACCAAGTCAAGCGAGAACGGAAAAGGAAGAAAGAATCATTGGAAACTACTCAAAATAACACTCGTGCTGCTCTAGAGGCAGAGTTGAGGCAAATGGACGTATCAGAGGCAAATGAAATTCAAAGTCTGCGAGAGGAAGTCCAACGAAGGCGCTCGGAGGCAAAGGAGCGCCAAGATATTTTGAAGGAGCTAGAAAGACGCAATTCTGTGAACAAGGAAGAGCTGGATACTCTTCGCAATGAACTCTCCTCCCAAAACGAGGAGATTGAACATTTTCCAGTTTACAAGGAACCTGGAAATGTTTATTCAAGCTTGGACGTGCCTCGTACCAAAAAGGTTGAGGTAATACCTGAGCTTACTAGCGGTATGAATGGGCAGCAATTAAGCGTTGATGTGAATAATAAAATAAAACCATCAAATGCAGATTGGCCACAATGGAGCCGGCTTTGGGAGCCCGAGGTAGGTGCCTATTTGTATATTAATAACCATACTGCAAAGATTACTCGGAAAATGCCGAAAGGTTTTATGTTTCACGATAAGGATGACAATAACTCTCCATTACTAGACAATGTTGTCATGCTGCAGTCCATGTACAGAGCATATCAAGCCAGGCGTCGGGTATCAAAGCTCAGGAAAGAGAAACCTGTCAATGTTAGAAGGTCCAGTATTAGTAGCAGCAGGGGAGCAAAGTCCACCGGACAGAACTTGGAGCTCGCAAATGCGAATGAGCCTCCACAACTTGATACTGCGCCAGCCAATAGCGTACGTAAGAGTTTGAAAATCAATGTAGAATCTACGCCAGCGCCAAACACTTATAGTGCTGCTGGCAACGCAGCTCTTGCAGCAATGACTCCCAAGACGGAAGCATCGTTCTCTGATATGTTTGCCGGTATCACACTAGGCGACAACGACGACGATTATGCTGCTATGGAAGCAAATTTTGACGGGGATGATCCATTTGCCATGTTGATGAGCGATGATCTTGTGGTGCAGAGTCCTACAGAAGACGTCATGAATGATCTTCGTGAAAGTGGACTTGACGGTCTAGATTGGAATAAGTCTATCGAGATGGACGATACAATTACAGCAGTGGACCTGCCTACAGTTGATACGAAGGTGTCTAACATTGTCTCTACCCCAGCAAGTCTCCTTGGTCGCCGGGGATCTCAAAAGGCTTTGCTGATAGAGACTGAAGATAATGATGACAGCAGTGGTCGCATAGAAGAAGAGACCGCAGAAGGTGTGCCAGATCCTGATACTTTACTCTGGGGTGCTCTCAATGCACGAGCCACGCCCACCGGACGACAGGTCGGTGAATGGATAGAACGTGTAGATCCCAAGTCTGAAGAGGTATACTACTCCAATGTATTGACCGGAGAATCAAAATGGGAAGTGCCAGAGGATTTTGCTCGTCGCACAGGTCAAATTGAATCCCTTGCATCTGCTATTTCTTGGGAGAAGTTGGTTTCCCCAATGGGCAGGGAGCTGTTTTGGTACAACTGGAGCAATGGCGAGCTAACTTGTGAGATCCCTGATTCTATGGCTGTGTTTCCTAAAGAATCAATCTATGTGGTTGTCTTGAATGCATCAGATGTGGCCTCATCGAATCAGATTCAGACAGAGTATTTGTGGGAGCTCTTGCGAGGTGCTTCGTCCGCAGTGATGACGTGTGACCAATGGGTTTGTCTTGAGGAGCCAAACAATGGAGATCAATTCTACTACAATCGTAAGACTGGGATCTCGTGTTGGGATCGTCCGAAAGATTGGGATGATACTCACACAACTCCGGTGGAGGAAGTCCCTTCTAGTGAGTTTGGCCCAGCTGGAGCTGACGAAGGCGCACATACGATGACAGGTCTAACTTCAAGTTTCAAGGCCATTGCACGGGCAAAAACACTTGCTCGTAGGTTGAGTATGAAGCAGAAGAATCGCACGTGGAATTGTGTCATCAGCCCACATGATCGTTGTCTGTTCGAGTATAACTGGAAGACGTGTCAAATTCGTAAGACCTTGAACATGAACGCGAAGCAGGTTAATGTAATGCGGCGCTTCTTGCTTCAAAACACTACGGTGGTGTCTGATGAGGTGCAGCTTGGTGGACCACGCCAGCTACCAGGCGGCACACGACATTTGTGGTTGGTTCTGAAGTCTCGGGCAGTGGAAACAGGTATTCATGCCCAAGGATGGATTGAGTATTTGGATGAGCTCTCCAGCGAGTTGTTTTACGGCAGAGAAGGAGATCTGGAATGGCAGTGGGAGCGTCCTGCCGCTCTTGATGATGCAATGTTCGAATCCAGCCAAAATGGCATAATGAATGCGGACTCAGGCGGAGTGGCCAACGCCTCGACTCCCACTTCACTTGGAAGCTCTGAATGGCGTACAGTGAAATCATTAGAAGGAGGCACTTACTGGATTCACCGTGGAACAGGTCGCAAAACTTACATGAATCCACATGGGCCTGGCTCTGATCAAGCTCCTCTGCGTACACAGCCTTCATCCAGCTCATTATCAAAGCCTTCTTTTCAGCTTTCTGAGCGTGCGATCCTCAGTCCCAAGGGCAAAAAGCTTTTCGATTTCGAAGACTAGAAAAGGTCATTCCCTCTCGAAGCCTTTTCTATAAATTAAAAAAGAAGAAGTGAGGAATTACACCACATATAATGTCTGGCCAAAAGAAACTTGAGGTTTCGACGATAGCGAGGTAGCAGGTATGAATCTATTTTATTTACGCGATGCCTCATCATCGTAGGTGTTAGGTAGTGAAGCTTTCGCAATAAGACTTGTTCCTGTTCTCCAGTTTCTAGGCTGGTTCTACTGACTGGCCCATAATAATTCGCAGATTCGATGATCATTAGACCGACGTAAGTTGTCAACCAGCGTGATTGCCCCACAAGGTCTTGCTTAATCTAGGTATACATAGATTCATTCATTCATTCGCTCTTTACTAAAGATCTACCACCCCTCTGTATTCCCCAGCTCAGTGAAACGGGTCTTCGCAATTATTCTCGCCAGCTAGGAAGGAGGAGCCTGTTACAACGCAAAGTTGAGCTCAGTCCTCAAAGCTCTACGACGCGGTGGTCGTCACATTCCTGTCAATGTTACGTTCAGGCTCCCTTTGGCCAGTTCTCGGTCTTGGGAAGCTATAGCTCAGAAACGAAGTTTTCCATTCTTGCTCCGGGTCGTTCGTCGTTTTTATAAGTTTTTCATAAAATAAAAAACAACCAATAAGATCAAAACTTCGAGGAAAACACTAAAGTGAAAGAATTGAATTGAAGCAATTCACTTGAAAACGGGGAAAGTGACAGCAAGGGGGGAATGAAATAAAATAAAATAAAATAGAAACCTTGAAATGGATGTCAAGAGCTTGAAGTACCTTGAAACCTGGTCCTGTAGAAGGGGGAAGAAGAGGGGGAGGGGGGAAAGTACACCTGCAAGTCACGAAGTAACGATTTTATTTATTTATCAAACACCATTGGAAGGAAGATCTTTGCACTCTCCTCGTATCCGCGGATATAAATAGCATGATAGATACGCATCTTGCAAGTAGGTCAGCTTTGTTGTACGCGTAGGTACTTGTTGGAATTCTTGGACTGCGTTCCTGGGCTTTGCTTTCAGAGGCGCGATCACACGACTTCTTTCCGGTGCCCAGGAGCGCTTTCGCGCCATAGCATCTGTTCATGGGGAAATCCTAGTGCTTAGATTTAGACAAAGACGCAAGCAATCGTAATGAGCTCGTTTGGGGTATCCGTACCTACTACTTCTACTTTCCTGCGATCAAGGAGAAGCAAGCAATCGATAGAGTTTGCATCAGCATCATTTTCTGTGCCGGTTTTCTGCGATCCAAGCTTGATACAAGATTAGAAGCATGCAGGCATGGGTGCTGGAAGGTCTCGAAGACGTACTTCTTTCTTATTATGTTTAGGTTAAACAAAGCAATCGCATTGTGAAAAGCTTGACTCCTTTTTAATAAATCAAGCACAACCTACACAAGAAAGGCAATAAGACGTTTGGGATGGCCTTGAGAATATTTTTGGTTCTGGGACAAGATTTGGTGATATCTAAAAGAATAAAGCTATGGGAGAGAAAGGGATACGATAAAATAAAAAAGACAAATTCATTTCAGACTATGGTCTACGTGTATTCAGGCTATATGTTCACAAAACTCTACTAAGGGTTCTGTTTCGTTGGTTGGTTTGGTTTGATGATGGTACTACTACTAAAAGGGATGAATGGATGAATGAATTGGATGTTCGCTAGGCTCAGCATCCTTTCAATCAACGCAAAAATTTAAAAGATGCCGTGGATTGATGAAAACACGCCTCCGCTGCGGTGGCCATGTTTTACTGTTTGCGTATTATGCGTGTTCTGCAAATGCAGCACGTGTCTGTGTCTTGTGTGTGTTTTGCTTTCGCGACCGCCAGATGAGTTTAATTTAATGGTGGTGGTGGTGGCCCATGTCCTCGGAGAGCTTCGGCGACTTGGCGCGGTGCTGCTCGAGGTTCTGCAGCTGCTGGAGTGCCTGAAGCTTTGCGAGCTGCTCCTGAAGAGCGGCAAAGTCGTTCAGGCTGTGTTGCTGTTGCTGCTGCGGCGGTGTAGCGGCACGTGCACGAAGGGCATCAATGATAGACTGCGCGTTAATTTGGGATTGTTGTTGTTGTTGTTGCTGCTGCTTGCTGCTCGCGCTGGATAGAGTTAAAGAGCTGCTGCTGTTGGAATTGGCGCTCGCGTTGTTGCTGTTGCTCGCGTTCACGTTGCTGCTGTTCTTGTTCCTGCTGGAACTGGCGCACAGAGTCGCTGTGAAGGTTCATGAGCAAAATGTTGCGAAGGCGCTGCTCCTGTTCGAGGCGACGCTGCTGCTCCTGCTGTTCAAGAAGCTTCTTGGTCTCCTCCTGCTGCTGCAAGAGGCTCAGGTTCATGAACGAGTTGTTAAGCAAAATGGAGTTGCCATTGTTGCTGTTGTTGTTATGCGGGATGTCCTGCTGCTCGAAGCCAAGGGATCCAAGAGTACTCTGCTGGATGTGATGCTCCTGGGGCCTTGAGGGGGTAGGGCGCATGACCGGGTGCTGGGTAGGTGCTGCGGAGATTGAGGGCGGGTTCAATTGCACATTAACAGCATTGTTTTGCTGTTGAGTTGGCTGCTGCGGTGCTGCAAAAGTGTTGCTTTGTGTGTGGTTCTGGCCCATGGTTGATGCTGCAAGCATCTTGCGGTGCTGGGTGCCATGCTTGGCGCAGAACGGGCTGCCTCCACGAGCACTTTTGCCGCATCCTCCAACAGAGCACCGTCTTCCGCCGCCGTGCTTCACACAGTAGTTAGTGGAGCCAACAGCAGACTTGTCGCAGTTGTCATTGGCACATCTGCGGCCACCACCGTGAGCAATGCAAAAGTCTGTTGATCCGCGAGCTGCCTTGGTGCATCCAGGGGTCTTGCACCTCTTGCCACCGCCATGAGCCTTGCAAAGATCAGTAGAACCCTGGGCAGACTTGGAGCATCCAGCCACAGAGCATCTGCGACCTCCACCGTGGGCCTTGCAGCGGGTTGTGCGACCTTGGGCAGACTTAAAGCAACCCGGGACATCACAGCGGCGACCTGCTGCGTGGCGAATGCAGACAAGGCCTGCGCCACCAACAACACGGTCACATCCAGGGTAGTCGCACACGTGGACATTGGCGTTGGAGGTTGCAGTGTTGTTCATGTTTAAGGTCGAAGAGGCAGGTGTTGTGGTGGAGTTTACGGTGCCCGGAGAACTGGGCAAGCTGTGGTAGTTCATCATGTTTAAGGGCGGTGTTGAAGTACGGGATTCTGTGGATGGTGAGCGGGAGACAACGGATCCACAAGCGGCACCAACAATGTTTGAGTTGTTGACGGCGTTCATGTTGATGTTGTTTTGCTGTTGCTGCTGCTCTTGGAGCTGGGATGCCATTTGCTTAGCGAGCAAGAGAAGCTGCTGCTGCTCAAAAAGCTGCTCGGCGTTAAGCTTGCGCTTGCGGGAGCTGCTGGTAATGCCCATCTGGTTAGCCATGCTCATGAGTGCCTCAACCGATGCTGAGAGCGAGGTAGGCTCTGATCCGGGAGAAGAGGTGCCGTCCTCGTGCGGGAGGTGAATGCGGTTGTCCACATGCGGCTGCTCTTCGCCAGCGTCCTCCACGATCCATTTCAGGCGCTGGTTGAAGTTGTTGTTGTTGCTATCATCGTTGTTGTTGCCGTCACCGGACTTATTGTGCTCAGGTGTGTGTCGCATTTTGCTCGCGGGTGCTGCCGCGTTTGGGATGCGGTTCTGCTTAGGTGCAATCTTGCCAGAATCTCTTGTCCCACAACCTGCGGGACTCAAATCACTACTCAGCAGACCTTTTGTTCGTGCCGACAGCAAGCAAAATCTATCGCAAGAGCTCGCTCTCTGCTGTGCTTTCTTAGAGCTTCTTCTTCTTCTTCTTGTTGTAGAGCTATCAATTATTGCCACGAGAAAGCTTCTCACTCGTCGTCGCTGACGTTGCTGAGTCAATCTCTTCGAATTCGGGTTTTGCTTCTCGATTTCTTTTGTGCTTTCTTAGTCCTTCTCCTTCCTAGCAGCTCCTTAGCAAAGCGTACTTAACAGAAAGGAAGTAGTAGCTTGAGGGCGGAAGCGGCGACTTGGCCTTTGATCGAGTTTCGGGTTTGCCGGCCGCTCCTGGCGCCCCACGGCGGGGCCTCCTTAGGTTCGTATCAATGCGTTTAGAGCAAATTAGCTGAGAGGGCCGCCCAGGAAAAAAAAGCATTTAAAGCCTTTAAAAGCCTTTTCGCCCGTGTATTATATGGAGAAAACTACAGGCTTCAATTCTTTTAAATGAAAGGAGGCCGGAGAGAGAGAGAGAGAGAGAGAGAGTCTACAGTCATCGCGTAAGGAAGAAATAAAAAAAAAGAGACATGAATTAGAAGGCATTAAAGTACGGCGTCTGTTGCAATAGGGAAGAGCGAGGAGGGGGAGTAATAAAATAAATAAAATAGAATAAATGTGGAAAACCCGACTCATAAGAATGCTTGTCTGATTTTATTATTTCTCAGGCCTAGTCGCTACTATAGAGTAATTAAAAATACCATTTGCATTTTGTTCTTAAATTCATATTTTCTTTTATAGCGAGTACCGGTTTAGCAGGGGCAAAAAGAGGCAATCGATTGGTCGCAGAGTGACATAATAAAGCAAGGGCAAGTCGTTCTTAAAAGGTGCTTAAAATTTGAGTAAGGGCTGAGCGTCGGTTGATAAAAGAGATTTAAAAAAAAAAGAGAATAAAGAAAAGGAAGCCGCTCTTGTGGAGGGGACGTTTTGCAGGAGTCCGCCACCCGGCCATTTTAGGACGCGCACTCAACAAAGGCTTTTCTTTTTTCCTTTTAATAACTTTCAGTCCCTGACGAAAAAATTTGTCTGAAAATGGCGATAGGAGGGGAGATTCTGTTTTCCGAAATAAAAACATTAAAGTCGATTGCCTTTTTTTTTAATTTTTTTTTTAATATAATTAAACAGAAAAGGTTTGAAAAGAGGGAGCTGACCATTGGCAGTGAAGAACGAGCGAGGAAGTGCTTGGTAGAAAGCAGATGTCGAGTTCTGCACTAAATAAGCGGGAAGGGAACAAAAACAGCAAACGCGAAACCAGTTAAATAGCCACAAATTTTTACCAGCATGAAAAACGTGAACAACGTCGGCACAAAGAATGACGTATTTTATTTAACCTTTGTTGACGACATATTAAAAAAAAAGAAAAAGATGAAACAAACCATCCATAACTGCTTTTACAGCATCAGCAGTGGTATTACGACGAAAAACAAAACAAAAACAACACAACAGATTTGAAGAGACGATAGGCAAACTATTTATTTAAGACAGTAGCTTCTTATAATAAAAACTAGAAAAAAATAAAACGAAATAAAAGATTTGAGCGAGAAGAATGAGTGGCAAATAAAACAATATTATTTTTATTTAAAAAAAAACAAACACATCAGACATGGATAGGCAGATTGTTTAATAAATAAACAATAACTTTTTTAGTAAATAATGTAAAGATAACACGAAATAAAAAACCTCAGCGTGAAGAATGAGTGGCAAATAAAAACAGTATTTTCTTTTCTTTTCTTTTCTTTTCTTTCAAAACAAAGCAGAACAACACAAACAGTCTGACGAGGCCTGAGGCACCAGGGAATCTTGTCTGGAACAGAGCGAGAACTAACTAACTAACTGACTAGCAGCTCGACTAACACAAGAGTAGCCAACCAATCAACCACTTCTTTCCATAAGAACTAACTCGTACTTAGCATGCAGAAACCATGCAAAAACTAACTGAAAACCGACGAACCAATCAATTACGCAACCAATGCCTCTCATCAATCAATATCACTCTCTCAATCGATATCACTCAACACCCAATTAATTAAAGACCGGGTTGCCTTAATAATCGGGCCGTTTGGCGGCCGTGCGTCTGTCTTCTGTTCCGTGTGGCTTACATACTTTATTTATGTATTTATGTATTGATTTATCTGATCATGTTTATATTATGGGGTAGAAGAAGACTCACAAGTACCGATGTCGAACTTACGTTTATATTTTTCTAACCCGTAAATCGGCGATGATAAAGGATGCATCTTTGAGCAGCTGTGTTGTCAAAAAAACAAACACGCTAACTTCTTGTAGAATCTAGGCCTGCATTCATTCCTGCACGCATGCGTCGTTATGCATGCGTGTTTGTTTGCACTCAATCTGCGAGGAAAGCGCCTGCTCGGCTATGTTCTCTTGTCCTTCACAGTTGCAGATCGTGACACACGTGACGATCAGAAAGCAAAGCTACGAGCAAGCATGCGAGCAGAGCAGAGCAGAGCAGCTCAGGCGAGAGAGCTTGGCTTACATACAGACATTTATTTATACATACATAGATACATCAAAGAGTCTCCGAGCGGATGACTAAAACAGTGTCGTGAAAAGAAAAGCTGTCCGAAAATAAGTTGCAAACGAACGTAGTTTTATTATATATATATATTCTTCTTTCAAATTTAGATACATTAAATTAAAATAATTTGTGCTCTGCTTGAAAATATAAATCAAAAGAACCTGCGTGTTTATCACGGTTTTAGTATATTCTATTTATATTTTTTTAAGGGAAGGGATGAAATAAACTACAAAGCTTGAAGACTATTTTAGAATGAGAGATGGCCACGGTTTGGTTGGTGCTACTACTTATGCAATGGTGTTTCGCCAGGTGAAACCAAGAAATGCCAACAGCTCTGGCGCAGAGACAGAGAGAAAGGCCCTTCGAGTCGTTGATACGAACTACATGTCGGCCGAAGGGACCCCCTGCTTTTATCCAAAAAGCCAGGCGACAGAGGAGGTACTATGGGTTATTCTTCTCTTCGATCTGTTCAGAGGAAGTATTTTTCCCCCCTCATTTTTTTATTTCCCATATTATTATTATTATCATCGAAGCAAGCATTTTAATTTTCGCAATTTCATTTGACAAAGTTTTAATTTAAAGAAAATGTCAATGGACGAGAGGCACATAAACAAACATACATTTATATCTATTCCTCACAGCAAGAGGAAGGGGGGTTGATAAAGGAAAGGACGCAGTCAACGAGCGATGGATACTTAATTCCAACCTGCTGCGATCCGCTGTCTCTTGAAGATAGTTTTGCTCGCATGCCTCTGATTGTCGAACAGTAGCTCAGCTTAGCTTGCTTCATCTGATCGCTGGGTTTTAAGGCTGCTGCTCAGTTCTCGCTTTGGATGGACGGCCCTTTGAATGGGTCTGCTCTTGAGAACAGACGGGCCCTGCCTGCCACAGAACTTCCTTCCTCCTCTTGCGAGGAAAAAACAGGAAGTTGGCCAAAACTAAAAATCTCATTCATTCATTCATTCCTTCATTCATTCATTCATTCCAAAGAAGAAGGCTGCAAAAGAAAGCGGCAATCAATAGACAGCAGCAGAAGACAGCGATCGAGGAGAACCCGGAGAAGAAACAAACAAAGGCCTTGAGAATCTGCGTCGCAAAAGCTTCAACGCGTTGTCGCGCGAAGCGCAACTCCAACAACTGACTCTGTGTGGAGTCTGCCGTTGCATGTCTTTATCTGTTTATGTACTTATGAACTGATGTCTTTATGTATGTATGAATGCGTTGCGCACTCATCAAAGTTGCCGAAGCCGTCATCGACATTTTTGCTCCTCGCGGTCGTAACTCATACATTCATTCATACATACATACATATATACTTACAAGGATGGATAGGCACCCAAGAAGGCGGTTTCGACGGCGGCAGAGGAACTTGAAGTCGATTTGCTTTGGAGATGACGTGCTTCCTTCACCACCATCGTGACCGGCCTCCTCTCCGTGCAAGGCGTGGCGTGGCGTGCCGCTCCGCAAAGACCGACTAGCATCAGCAGCATAAGCTTTGGAATTGTGCATCATTTCCTTCGTCCATTTCATCACATCGGACTATCGACTGATCGAATGAATTCGTGTCCACGCAAATCTCAGCTGTAAATCCAAGCCGCCAACCCTGCGTTGCGCAAATTGCACATCAAATTCAACCCAAACTGCCTGCGGGATAATTGAATTGAATTGAATTGAATTGAAATGAAATTGGATGCCTCGCGCCAAACCCAAAGTCTGCTCCACTTGTTGTTGTTGTTGTTCTTCTTCTTCTTCTACAGGCAGGAGGTCCTTCGAGTCTGCATAAATTCACAGCCCTCGACACCGCTAAAGTCTTCGTGAGCTCGATGCTCCGGAGCGCCGCGGTCTTCAAGTTTCTGGGCACTTATGTGCAATAAAGACATGGATGGATACCTCCAACGATGCTAACTAAATTAAACTGAACGAAACTAAACTAAGCTAAACTGGCCCTCGCAGGATGCCCAGCTTTAGAGTTTCGCATTCATTCATTCATTCATTCATTCATTCATTCATTCATTCATTCATTCATTCATTCATTCATTCATTCATTCATTTGCGTTTGGTTTCTTCATGCTGCTGCCTCGAAGCAATCGCCACGGCCATCTCCTGCTCATTGCCTTCGTCGTCCTCATCGCCGTCGCCGCCAATGAAATGAATAAGTAAGTCCTCGACGTACGCATGTCGGTACAGCGAAATCGGCATCCACATTGAATTTCATATTTCATTTGCCTCATTAACTTGGAATCGCTGAGCCCGTCCACTGAGATCCAAGATGGGGCTAAGCAAGCAAGACGGCCAACTAAGTTGACACGCGGGTACCTCAAGCTTGAGACGTGCGGCTCTCGGCCTCCACCAGCGACAGCAGCAACGGCAGTAGCAGCATCAGAACGGAGGGCTTCTTTCACCAAGGATGGATGGATGGGTCAGGTTGTGCTTTGATTTCATCGCAAGCTCGCTCTTTTTTAAATATTTTTTTTTTTAAATAAATAACTTTAAAAGAAAATAATAATTAAAATATTTATAACAAATGAAAGAACCCTCCCAGAAGGGTATAACGAGGAAGTTGGGAGTAGTTGTCTCTTTCTTTCTCTCCCTCTCTTTCGCTCTTTCCTGCGGAGTTCTTCCTTTTCCTGGTTTTTGTTCTTGTTGGCTTCTCTGTTTGCTTTTGTTCTCTCCTGCGGCGCTCTGTCAAATCGTGCGGAGAAGGAACGAAGGCAGGAACTCCGGCTGTTCGGGGCGGCGCCAGCTTTGTCGAAGCAGTCCGCAGAGCCGCGGCTCTCGCCTCGTCGCGCATCAGAACGCAGCACCCGTTCTGCGTGTTGTTCTCGAGCAGAAGAAGAAAGCAGCAGCTATCGTACCACAACAATCTGCGACGTCCATCGTTTCATTGCTTTGTTTGCTCTGATGATGTTAAAATAAAAATATAAATATTATGAATATTATATTTTATTCAAAGTAGGATCGTCCAAAAGTACTTCATTAAAAAAAACAAAGAACAGCCTTCTTTCAGTAATAAAAATACATGAGATGCGTATAAATACACGATTTGTTTGTGTTTTTTGTTTTGTTTTTGTTTTTCATATATTTCTTGCATGATCCGTAGTCATCATTTGGTCGCACGTTCTCAGGCTCAGCGAGGAAAGCAACAGCCCCGGCTGTGTATCGGTTCTTCTCTGGGTGCTTCTTTGAGGTTTGAGCTTTCTGAGGACTGACCGACTGCTTTGCTCGCTCACTTGACTGCCGCTAACAGGCTTCCTCTTCTCTCAATCTTCGTCATCGTCGCGAAGAGCGAATCTCATCTCTGAAAGCGACCTGTTCGGTCTTGTTCGGTCGGTCTGTCTGTCTGTCTTTCTTTTTTTATTTTTTCTTTCTTTCCTTTTTTCCCTTCATTCTCGATGCCTATTTATTTCCTCTCTGACGTTGGTATTGAGGTCTTACAAAGGAAACTATATCTATCCAACGAAAAACATTTTAAAGTTAGTTTTATAAATAAATTAGAAAATACATTTTATCTTTAAAAAAAAAACATTTTAAAATAAGGAGACGGAGCAGATGTATTTTATTGAATTTAAAGACGACTTCGAGGCCAACTCTATTCTTTATTTTTTTTTTTTTAAAAGAAGGAAACAAATCGATAAAAAAAAATCACAATGTCATCCTTACGAAAGGAAACAATGAGAGCACGTACTTCCCAGATTACGAAGCCCTGTGTTTTTGATGGACTCACCGCCTAACTTCCACAATGACTAAGGGGAAATGATTATTTGTTAAACTCGAACAGGAATTCAGAAAATAAAAGGTTCATCTCGCTTTTTTTGCTCGCTCTTTTGCATCTGCTTGCTCGCTCTAAATTCTTCTTTCTCTTCCCCGTTCTTCGAGCACTCCGAACTCTGTGGCACTAAAAAACATCGTCTAAACATTATATAATAAAATCTCTCTCTCTCTTTGAATTTGAAAAGCTTTTCTGGCTAAGAACTACCAAAACTACTCGAGAGGGCGATGGGGACTCTAGAAAGTATGCGAAAACGAGGCTTCGTAGCACATTGACGAGGGCAGCGCAAACAAAGCATCATTGTGCAAAGAAGGAGTTCTCTGACTGAGTGAATGAATGACTGAGTGAAGGTTAATACTGTATTGTAAATCTGCCTTTATGCTACTCGCTGCTCGCCCACGAGGGAACCGGAAGCAATCGGCACTGAGCCTGTGTTTTCCTCTCTGGATGTGCTCTGCGGGGCTCCGTTGTGAGGGCCCATCCCCGCATCGACCCGTGCAGGAGGGAGTGCTGTGGGAATCGCCAGATTCAACAATGGTTGAACCTCATTGCGTGCTTGGAGATTTCCGGAACAAGCAAGATATCCTACTAAAGACAAATGTAGTAGAAAGAAGAAAGAAAGAAAGAAAGAAGAAAGAAGAAAGAAAGAAAAAAAGAATTAGTAAATGAAATTTTAATGAATAAACTAAAAACTAACAGAGCGGAGGAGCCGAATGATCACTCACTCAAAGAATCGAATGCTCGTTTTAAAAATACACCATAGTAATACAGTATACTGTAAAAAAGCACACGGAAAGCACAACCATAAACTAAAAGCCAACAACAACAAAAAAAGCCTCTGCGATCGAGATCGCCTGAATGAAAGCACCAAGCAAGTTGCGTTTGATGATGTCACTCTGCCACCGCTCTCGAGTCGAGCACCAGCCAAGTCGTACATTAGAACTGCTTGCTTGCTTGCTTGCTTGCTTGCTCTGGTGGCCGGTGTCCTGCTTTCCAAAAGGAATGGCAACGAACAGAAAGACCGCTGTTTGCAGTGAATGAGCAACGAACGTGTGTTGTGCGAGACCCCATCAGACGGGTAGGGGTGCGGCTATTGTAAACCATAAGAGGCAGACTTGCTGGCAAAGTACCACGAAGTGCCCTCGGAACCGCTTCACGGCAGCAGAGACTTGAAGAATAAAAGGAACTAGCGAGGAGAGCAACTCGAATTGAAGAACTTCGTCAAATTCGGGCCAGAACTCGAGGTGGGGCAGCGGAGAAGAGGGTGAGCAAGCAAGCTAATCTTTCCATGGACGCTTCGTGCGGCGTCTCCTGAGGCGCCGGTCGTCCGACCCCGCTTGTGGAGGCCGGTCCACGAGAAAGAATGAAAATGATATTGGTAAATATGGAGGAAAAGCGTTTTTATTTTGCTTTTTTGTTTTGCTTTTTTCCTACTACTAGCAGAAGCTTCTTTATATGATGTAAGTTGATCGGAGCAGTCCCGGACACCTTTGTGGCGGCGACTCGTGCAAAAGAAAGCTTTGGAGCTCCAGCCGCTTGTATTGGAATATTCATTCCCTCCATGGAGGTCGACGGCGGCTTTTGCGGAAGCTGCTCGTGGTGCTACTGTGCTGGGAAATGCCAATGACGAGCGAAGGAATTAATCAGGTCGTGAATTTGTGAATTTGCAAATTTGTGAACGTGCAAATGTGCGAATGTGTAAATGTGTAAATGTGTGAAAGTAAACTAGTAGCGAATGCGTGAGCACTAACTCGCGCCTACTCTACAGATAGATAGATAGCTATAGCTATGAGGGAGTGGAAATCTGTCTTTGAATCAGTGCTGGCAGGTCGCGCGCAGATTCACGGTTCGACCTTGACGGTGCACGCATTCACTGCCCCTGACTCTACGAGTTGGTTTCCTCGGTCGCTCTAGACGCTTTGATGGAAAACATAGCACTCTGGTTGAGCCTGAAGGAGTGAGCAGTTAGAAAGCGAGGAGTCAGGATAGGCTCTTGCTCGCTCGCTCTTCTGCCCACTTACAAATGCAACAGTTGTGTTTGTCTACATAGGAGATAGAATCGAATGTCTTGCGAATGTATGTTACTTCGTTTGCTGTTGTCTTTAATAATTGTATCTACTGGTTTAAGCTTAAGCACGGCACGAACACACAAGTGGCTCGACTCACGGCAGAGCTCAGCAAACCTGCAGTAATTCCAGTCAAAGTTCTCTTCTCGGCAAGGTTAGTGAACTGAGATACGACATCGGCGGTTTATAGAGACCTCTTGTTGCTTGTGTGCTTGCTTGGACAAAAAATTATGAAAATAAAAAACGAGTGAGTCAGTGAGCTTATTTTGCTCATTTCACTGCGCCAGCGTAACTTAAATTGCCCAGGGACATGATTGGTTTCATTCATTAATTTATTGATCCAATGATCCATTCATCCGTTATTCGTCTTACATTAATCGGTCTTCACGGTTATACGCCCTGATCCGAATGAATTAACTTGGGGTATTTATTTATGGGTGTAAAGAAGCACGCCGTCCGCTGCTCCTTCCCGCGACGAGCGGGCCTCAATTTGCTCGCATGCTCGCATGCTCGCTCATTCGCTCACTCGCTCGCTCGCTCGCTCGCTCGCTTGCTGTTAGTACTTTTTTTTAGTAGCAGCATTTGTAATAGCAATTCACAGATGGAAAGCTGTGCTCAGCTCTGTTCGCTCTCTCGTTTGCCGAGAGAGCGCTCGCGTCATAAATGGTCATCTGAATTCGTGCCGCCGACAGGTAGATTAAATTGGCTAGGTGGCTGACTTCGAATCTCTGTCAAAGTCGGCAAGCTTTGTGCAGAGTGGAAATGTCGCTGAAGCATGCGATGGACTTTGGAACAAACCATGTTTTCTTATCTTGTGTTTTATTTCTCTGCTTATTACCTTGTAGGAATGCTCTTTAAAAGAGGATTCATCTGAGCTTAAGTTCTGGGCCATGGGCCGCAAAAAGTAACACATTTTGCAATATAAAATGGGATAAGGTTAAACGTTCCAGAGAGGTTCGAGAGAGAGAGAGAGAGGCTCTCCCAGAAACATCTGTGTGCTGCTCCTGGGCCACACACTCAGTTGATCTCTGCATATCATATTCATGATCAGCACCACGTGGTCCTCAGCACGACCTGATTGAGAGATCTGCATCTCCGAATGCGCATCCAATCTAGCGCAAGTTCTGGCAACACTTCTTGTAGTAAGTAGCACATAAGTAAATCATTAGCGAATTCTAGTGGCTTGCTCTTTACCCGTTTACCATTATGTTAGCAGATGCTAGTTTGTCTTGTTTGTTTGTTTGTTTGTTTGTCTTGTTTGTTTGTTTGTTTGTTTGTTTGTCTTATTTGTTTGTTTATTTGTTTTTTGCAGAATTAGTTATCCATAAAGTTGCCGCTACTCCTCGTAAGGTCTCTTGCTTGAACCGCCCTCAGTTTGTCACATTCTCGACAAAGACGTCACTCAGACACTCACTTTCATCGAGAGACCAAGTACGATACTTTAAAATAATGTTACCATTGCAGTCCTCTCGTTCACTTTCAAATCCAAGTGGTTATTCAATGGGTGCCTACTGCCCGTGTCTGGGCCATGCGCCGCGAACGTGGGAGCTTGCCGTGGTCACCAATCTTAGGCAGGCTTTGCTTCCATCCAATTGATGGAAATTCTTATCCTTAAAGGGAAAAAACACATATATAATATCTACATAACATAAACTTTGAGGCAGAATTGAGTTTCATCGTTCTGAGGGTTAGCTTTTAGTAAAAGAAAAGACCCTTGCCACTGGGACCAACACGCATCGCTTAATGTTTTTGCAAGCTCTTCTAATGATGTATTCTGCTATTGATTTTCTAATCATCACATCAAGGTAATTAAGGGAGAATGTTTACGTGGTCAGCAAGCACGTTCCCTGCAGGCTAACACGTCGATGAATATGATTACCTAATCCTCTCTCATGAGAGGAAATCCACTCGAATCGTAGCACAAATGACACTTTGGCTCTAAGGCTACTTACCTGGGCAATAGGGTTGGAGTAGCATACAGGCTCAAACAATTCGTGGAAATCGTCATCGGTGAAGTGCTGATGATAGTGCAGTGGTGCCAATTGAAACTGGGTGCTCGAGTTGGTGAGATTTACATCAAAACTTACGAGTGCAGAATCTCATTCTTCTGGTCACCCCTTCTACTATTATTATTTGAAATCATTTTTTCCTCCCCCTCGCTTTCTAACGAGAAAACCATTCTTTGAAATTTTTATTTAAACAATTGTAAATGTTTTAATATCATTAAAACTTCGTCGAGTGGATAATAAAATACATCTCAACTTAAAACAATGTTTATATATTTATTAAAATATTTTAAAACAACGAAGCTATCCTAAACTGTATTTTATTTAACGTGTCGAGCTCGGCTATAATAAAAAACAAAAATAAATATGCTTAAATATAAATAAATAAATAATTTAGCCATCCACGTAAAAATGGAAGGAAGACATAGATACGTGTACAAAATGATTCGCAATCGCGGCCTGCGGCTTTACCCAGCTCCTCTACAGCACAAGCGGAAGAAAGCTAGTTGAGCGAGGGATTGAACGAGTCTTCATTTTCGTACACCATGTATTTAGAAGTAAAAGAACAGTAGCGCTGCTTAATCAAACAAAAAAACTCATTATAAAACAAACTTTAAAAAATAATAAAAAAATAAAGCTAAATGATTTAAAAGGCCAGACTGTTATCATAATATGAGGAGATAAATAGTTTTAATTAAATTGAATAAAAAAACTGAAGGTAGATTGGCTCGAACGGACAACCTTTCATTTATCTCCATTCTGCGGAATGCTATAGAATGCATGTTAGCGCGCAAAAGATCGCAACCCGCACGAATATCTTCCGTCGCGACGTTTGGGCCTCAAAGAATCAAGTTTCGCTTCATCACCCCGGTTACCTAAATGCAAAGCAAGCGACCCAAATTCCCCCTATTTCAGATCGATTAACCAGTAACTGGGGACTTGCCTTTTCTTTGTCGCTCCTTCTTCCTAGATCAATCCACGGAAACAATACAAGTATACAGCTCTTTTTCAATTTAAGTTAGAAAAGTCTTTTATTTTACGTTTTAATAAACGTCGTTTCTTTCCAGACGTAAATAAACAAAAGCTAAAAGTAGTACTATATACATAAATGCATATATATTCATATACAAGTGTTTAATAAGCAAATAAATGAAAAAATCTTTTCAATCAAATTAATTTAACTGGAGAGCAGAAAACAAGGAATGGCCAGCAGCAGTAGATTCCTTCATTCCAACGGTGCCTGTCTTCAATTGAGAGACTCACTCGAAGTCAGTTTCCAGCCATCAAATCTACTCATTTCGACTCCGCACACCCTACGTAGGTAGCAGGTTGCCGTGGCTCTTCCGCACGTTAAGATTCCCTCAATCTACCGTCGCACCTAGCGTGCCTGATTCCCGTGGCCTGCCACGAGCCGAGATCGAGCAGCTCCAACCGAATAAGAGAAAGAAAGAGCTGCTACTGCTGCTGCTGCTGCTGCTTTTTTGAAGCAATACTCGCGAGAAGTTTTCTCGAGCACCCAATCGAAGCCAAAGATTCCATGCAATTGATCACCTGTTTAATCGTTCGACCGACTGCAGATTTCTATCGCGGAATGATTGATCTGCTTTTCTTGTGAACAACCTGGACGAGGAGCTCGAGCAACGGGAAGAACTTCGAGTTGGGCTTGGAGAAGCTGGTGCACAACGCATAGAACTTGGCTACGAAGGGCTTAGACTTGAAACGAGATAAGATGAGATGAGATGAGATTTTAGATATGATCAGATATGATAGGATATGATAGGATATGATAGGATATGAAAAGAATCAGAGATGAAGATTCCCTTCGCCAGAGACCTCGAGAACTCTAGATTCATGCGCGGAAACGGGTGGACACCGCTTGCCGACAGCACAGCCAGCACACGGACAAGTTAGTTAGCGAGCAAAAAGCCATCTCGACTGCTCGAGGAGGTTCGAGTGCAACTGGTCGTGCTGCTTGGAGCGCTGCTCGAGGAAGATGGAAGTCTATTTGTTTGTTCTCTCCGTTGGTTCTGGTTGATCCTCGCGACATGTAATGAATGTTAGGGCCAAGGATTTGGGCGAGCGAGCGAGCGAGCGAGCACGTGCAATCAAATGGACCCCGTTCCCTGACCACCATCCTTCTCGCGTGCGTGAGGGTGAAGGGACGCCACGGAACGAGAAAAAGCAAGCTCGTTCTGCTGGTTGCCTTTGCTCGTTGTCGCTGTGCAGAGCGATCGTAAGCTGATTGAAGAAACGCAGAATCTTCGTGTGTAAATAAATAAATATATATATATATAGAAATCATGTGTGCACTTGCCTCTATAACAGGAGTGAGTATTTTAAGAGCGACTGATGGAGACGCGCAGCACATGCATGCATGCCCGCCATCCATGGCAGTGAAGACAGCGCAGCCAGCCCAGGCCCTCTCGTTGCGCTTTGTCTGTCTGGCATCAGCGAAGGGTTCCTGGCGGTCCAGCTTGCTGAGCAAAGCTGAGCAATGTTGCAAGCAATGAGACAAGCAAGCAAAGCAAGCAAGCAAGCAAGTCCAGACCATCAAATTGGCCAAGCTGTCCAAAAGCTGATAGCGCCAAGGTAAAGGGCGACGGCACGTGATTCTTTGGCCACCCTATCAGGCGAAAGAATTCGAGCGCCACGATGGCATCTTAGAGAACGAAGATCGTAAGAAGGATCGACCTCCTGAAAAGGCTTGATCATAATTGTGTGCGGATAAATCAGTCGCTGGCGCATCTCGATCGATTGCGTGGGCCCGAAATGCAGGTAAAATGTAATTTTGGGCAGGGCGAGCGAGCGAGCGAGCGACAGCGAAGAACAGCTCGGCGACACGTTCTTGGCGTTCTGCCTTTGTTCGTTGCGGGGTGCCACCATCTCGCCTGCCTGCCTCGCCACTGCGACGAACGGGCCGGCACAGGGCAGCACGAGGCGCCTTGTCTTGTTGACATGCAGAACTGTAAGACAAGACGACAGCAAAAAGCGAAGCACGAAACGAAGAGATACAAGCAAGCAACGGCAGCGTGGGCGACTCTAACTTGTAGAGCGAGCGTGCCTTCGCGGAGCTGCTGGAGCCGGCAAAACCGACTTCAAGATCGATGGAACCCAGCGAGCAAATATGACATTAACCGGTAACGACGGTGATGCGATCGATCGACGTGTTTGTTTGTCAGTCTGTAAGTTGAGAGAGAACACATTAAAGTAGATGAATTTGATTTGATTTAATTTAATTTAGTTTGCCCTCGCGCATTTACCATGCGAATTGCAACCCTCGTTTTCCTTGCATCTGAAACGAGATCTGCGCTTTCCAGTCCAATGCCGCGGCCCTTGGTGCATGCAAGTTTGCGAGGTCCACAAGCCCCAGGACCCCGTCCCGGCCGCCTTATTTGTTCATGCGAATCCCTTGCGAGCTGCGAGTTGCACAAATTAAACAAAGGGATGGAGCAAACAAAAGATGTGCGTGCTGTCTGTCATTTGCTGGTCGCTTGTTCGCTCGCTCACTCGCCCACCCGCCCCAAATGAGTCCCTCGCCGGCAGCCGATCACAGTCGTCGCTCAGCGCTTAGAATGCTGTGGATTGGATGCAGACTGGGATGAAGCTCTTCTCCAAAGCATCGAGTGGGGATGCCAACTTGAGCGGGGTCAACGCATTAATCTAAGGGCCACGCAATTCGAGGACATGGGAAACCGAAGAAACAGCTCCTCTGAGAATAACTTAGCGAGTTATGGGTACTACGAATGAAGTTATTTATTTATTGTTGTACACGTACACAGCCGTATAACAGAAGGGTGATCAGCATTATATTTTTATAATGAAATTAATTAAAATGGAAACAAAAGTAACAAGAAAGAGTACGAAGACCTATAGTTTTATTATTATTAAATACATGTATATATATATATACCCAAGGAGGAAATGAATGGGACAATGAGCGGCTCTGAGGCGAGCGAGGGAAGAAGAGAGCACCCCGTTAAATTTGACTCAGATTTGCCTTTGATTACATCGCGCATGGTTCTTCCTGCACAGCCGGACGTTCGGAGGCGGCGAAGTTGGACGTTCAAGTACGTGGCCTTGTACAGTTGCAGTTGCTATGGTGAACGCTTCTTCTTGCAAATTCAGACTATTGTACGTTTTACATATGTTAAAAGCAAAATTTGCTGGCATCAGATGTTTTGGTCTTGTTTGCGAACAATATAGCATCCCTCGCTCGCGCGTTTTGTTTCATTGGGGCAATGGACGGAAGCTAGCTGGGTTATAGACTTGCTTTGTTGTTTATTCAAGGATCGAACGAATGAATGAAAGAAGTTAAATCTAAGAGATTTGGCTGGAAAGGTAGCAAGATTCGTTGCGTATCGAGCGCCCTCATCTTCTCCTGTTCAACTTCTTCGCTGAGCATGCCAGAAAACAAAAAAACTTCAAAGCTTTTTCTTTACAAAGATATTTTGCGTTCGCTTTAAACGATGCTGTTTTCTTGCATAGAGTTGCGGATTACTTCAGTTTAACTAATGACGACAAATGATCATTTCATCATGACTTGGAAATTTTGTGCGCTTCAACAATTTCGTCTCTGGGACAAACGATGAAGAAAAACTTGAAGCGCAACCGTGCCAACCGAATACATTCGTCGCCCTTTAACGGTGAACGTTTTGTACGTCTGTCGTGAGTTGAATTTAATGCAGCCCAGATTATAGGTCACAAGAAGCCCCGGAGCTCGACCGCCTGTGACTGACTGTGCAACTTATCATTTCAGAACCTTGCACCCCTTTCCGATTTATTCTCCAACTCCAAAGAAAAACATGCCAGCCACCTCAGTTTTCTTTCTTTTAAATTGATAAAACCTTCGGTTACTCTGATCTTTCCTTAGAAATCGCCCGCAACGAAACACAGTATGCTTGAGCCTCTGCTTTCCGTTCTCGCTTTCATGAACTCCTTCTTTCCCTTTCGTGTGCTGCCATGAAAAGATTTTCGTAGAACAAACGTTTTTAGTTTTGTTAACTTTTTATATTAATAAATTAAATAAACAACACTTTCAAGCGAAGAAAGCGACAGCTTTCTCTCTTTCTTTCTTTCTTTCTAAGCAAGCAACTTGAAAACCAACTTCTTTTTTCTTCAAGAACAAACAAACAAACAAACAAACTAAGAAGGAACACATAATCAGTGGCTCTGAGCAAAACGAGCCAATTGGCCCATCACGTCCATCATGTAGTGCAGGATGCTGTCCAGTGACTGCCGCAGCTTCGAGAAGGCTCACGCAACCTGTCAGCCTGGCCTTGAATGCCCCGCAGAGAAGGCGTCACCTCCATATCCACTCCTCAGACAGACCAAAAGAGCAAAAAGAGAGCTTGGTTTCTTTCTATATCAGCAACCGCAGTCAGTATCCGAGCAGCGAGGATTGGATCTTATGATATGGGTTAATGCAGGTTACAAAAAAGGAGAATGAAAATTGCATTGCACGAAGGCGAATACTACTACTACCACAACCACGAAGCGATAAGATTGCGTGCAATGCTGAATGGAACGCGAGGGCCTCCAAGTTCTTTGCAAGTACTTCTCAACCACATCCTTCAGGTTTTGCTTGGCTCCACTTGCTTGTAAAAGAGATGATAACAAAGAGTAAAAACGGCATTGCGAACGAAACGAAAGAATATGTGCACTTGTTGAAGACAGCAAATTTGCAATTTTGTTCGAAGAGCTTGCTTGCTTCGCCTTGAAGCGGCTGGCTTGAAGAAGCAGGAACTGATCGGAGAGCAGGCTATAAATAAACTCGGGGCGTTCGAAACTCAGCTCACGACGAGGCCTTCGTTCGTCGGTGCGCAACCCGCCTGGCGCTACAAATCTGAAAAGCGCTGACACTCATTTCTTTCAGCGCTGCAGCTGCAATTTTGATGTTCCCTTCAAAGGTTCCTTTTCATTTTTGTTTCGAAGTTGTAAAAAGAAAATGAAGTCTTCGCTTCACATGTTGTTCCATGTAAATGATTAAACAAATGAAAAGCGCTCGCTGGCTAGCTATAGCTACATAAAGGTTTCGGTAGGAGGAGGCTAGCGCTAGGCTGGCTATAAAGAATGAAAATATTTGAGTGGTGGCGAATGAATGAATGAATGAATGAATGAATGAATGAATGAATGAATGAATGAATGAATGAATGAAGATGGGGAAAGTTAGTGAACGGTAGTACCTACCATGATGGTAAGGGGGAACTCGCTGAGTAGTCTTGACACGCGGCGACTCGTGCTCGCACGGGCTAATTTTCGTGTTTGTTCTTTAATAAAACAGGCAAAAGTATATCGATGGGTTTTGTGTACCCACCGGGCTAGCACTTGCTTGGTGGTATCTACATTTTAATTGAAACCGAAGAGTTATGGGGAGATCTCAGTGACAAATCTGGATTTGTGCTGGTAGGCGTCCAAATCTTCGACTCTCCCTTCCTTCCATGCATAAAAAGCTTGAGCCTGTGCATGGAATATATTCAATGAATGATGAATTTGCCCAAATTTACATTTCATGGGTCACACGGGTAGCAAGTAATGTGTTTCCTTGTAGAGAGAAAAACACATGTGATCGTCGAATATAGTTTTCTCACGCGTTGATCTTCCGCTCTTCTGATGATTTGGACGGGAAGTCAAATATCTCACTTTCCAAGCATGCACATCTAGATCTTGAGGATACAAAATCAGAAACCCGTGAAATCTAACATTATAGTCGAACTGAAAAGGACACGCCAAGGCCTCCTTGTAGATCGGGGCAAACCCTACTTACTTTTCTGCTCACGCTTTGTCTACAAAATTTGCATGCTATGAAAAATAATATCCAAGTCTGCATTTGTACAGCCAAAATCTTTACACAGGGGTTGTATAGTACTTCTCTCTGTCAAGATTCTCATGCCATCGCTTTAGAGGGTGGAGCTAATACAGCAACAAGAATGGTATGCATTGAACCAGGACAGCGAGTCCTTTTTCACACGTTGCCTCCAAATCTTAACCTTGACCAATGAGAACGTCGGAGCAGAGTTCTCAAGGATCACCAACTTGAAAACAATGCCACGCGCGGCGCTGTCATGCGGCATCGCTTTCAATTCTATCCTCTCAACCAACAGTGTACCAAGGAAGGTACTAGTACCACTATGTTCGTGCTATTATCCATAAGCAGGTCACTCCACACACTGCCCTTGAAAGAGCAAAACCACGAATGAGAATTTCTAAGGCGGGCAAGTCGAACCTTGTAAACCAAGGTCAGCACATTCGCCCATACAAATGTGACCTCGCGAGGCGCAATGAATCATTTGCAGACGGACTCAGACTAGCAGCCCAGCACCGCGTGTGACCAGAGAGTCTTCGTAAGCAGAGCAGTTAGCAATCGAAGAATGAATGAATGAATGAATGAATGCCTGACATACTGCCTTAACTTAACTTGGCGCAAAGATGGTCTCATGGGGACCGAAGTAGGAGGAGGCTTAAGCGGAAAGAGCCCGGTGGCCAGGGTTTAGTGCAGCTAGGCGCTTCCCTAGGGCCAGCTAGGGTGCCCTCGTTCTGTAAGCTCTTTGAAGGAGGCCGAACAAGAGGAAAACCTGTTCCACGAGCAATTGTGCACAAATGGCGACCGCGTTCCGCAAATCACCGCGTGCGTCCGAGCAGGAAAGTAAGTAAGTAGTAGGTAAGCAGCGCAAGAAAGGGGATTCGCGCTGCTTCTTTTTATTTAGGGTCGAAAGGGCGAAGAAGCACAACAGAGACGGATGAAGGCGAAGGGAAATAAAACAAACTCTCTGCCCTCGGGGTTAATAAGTGGTTTTTCTTGTTTCTCTGGAAGGAGAGAACACGGATGGAATAATTTAATTGTTTGATTGTAGTGATATGGAAAAGATGCTTCTTGGGCTTTGCTTTGCTTTTTTTTTTTTTTTTTTTTTTTTTTTAATATTTATTATTGGTGTGGTTTATTAGTATATAAAAACTTTATTGTTGGTAAATGAAACGAAGTAAAAGCCACCTGATCATAATTTTTTAATTACCTTTTTTATTTAAAAATAATATTTTTAGTTTTGGTTTAAAGTAAGTGGTAGCAAAATTAATAATAATGGTAACATCTATGAGGCTGGAAAAGAAAGGTGCTGTATTATATTGTTTTTAATGTTATTAAAAACTTTTAAAGCTCAGTGTAATCAATAGGAAAAGAATGACAAATGAAAATAGAAGATGGATCAGCTTTTGAATGAGATTCTTTCATTAGCTACTCTTCTATTGTTAATTCTACTCCTACTGTAAAAAACTATGATAAGAGTGGTTCATTTCTAGGTGCTAGAATCATTATTCAGCTAAAAGATATTCTTTTGAACAAAATTTTAGGGTATCGCAGATCCAATCTCGTCTTGCCTGCTGCAAATGTCCCGTGAGTTTAAGAATTGTTATAATTCCCTCTCCAGCGAAGCTCGATTGGCTAATAGCATATCTTATCATTTTCATTTTAATAAACGCGAAGACAGATTTTCATCTATGACAATTATATATATACTTGTTGTCAGAGTACTCCTTCCCAGAGTTATCATGCTGGAGGCATATTCTACATTTTCGGAACGCGTAGAAGCAGCAGCACACAATCCAAGTTCCTCTGGTAACTTCTATGCTTCACGGAGATGCCTTATTCATGAGGACGATCGTCAGCTGGGCCACACACAGTGCGACTTCCTGCCAAGTTCTTTCTAGGACATTCGACTATCTTCTTGTAAGTGCAATGCAGTGCGGGGGCAGGCGAGGCTCGTGTGCACGGATCACTCAAAGCATCGCTCCCCCGCTCGCCCACTCCCTCGCTCGATTCCACAAAGTCCACGATACGAGACTTCGTTCACCGCCTAGTACGATGATGCCGTGACCATCGGCGAGCACGTTTTCTGGCTTATTATGTTTGCTATGCTATGCTTGCTTGAAAGCAAGTGAGTTGCACTTCGTCTTGCTACTCTGTAGGACTTTACAAATGCAGGCACACCACCATCGAGTTCACCCGCTCGCAGTGCACAGGTTCTCGCGCGAACGAGCGTCACCTGCAAACTCGCAGGCAGATAGATCTCCTGCTCGACTCCGCCGTGCTAGCGACCCGAATCGACCCGAGCTCCTCCAAGAGCGAGTGAGCTTGCGTCCAGAGAGCACCGCAACCCTTCTAAAACTGTCCACATGCAGCGCATCAATCGCCTTTTCTGTCATTCACAGCGACTCGCCTTTAAAATTATCAAATGCCGCATACTATACATACTATACTTTACATACATACATACATACATACATACACAAAAAATCAATCGATCAATCGATCAATCGATCAATCAACGTAACAAATCAATGAATGCAATAAACCAGTCAATGTAATAAATCAATCAATCCATGTACGCGCTGTAGTAGCACCATCAAAAGGACTTCTTAGCAGGGCTTACAGCTCTCGGTCTTGGAAGGAAGCAGGCCGCTCTAACAAGACAGAACGAAACGGGGCCTAGCGCGGGTAAGTGTCCGCTAGGAGCTACGAGCAAGCTGGGTTCTTAGTTACGAAAAGCATGAGAGTAAGGCGCTACGATACAAATCAAAGGCAACGAACACACGCGGCACGTGTGACCAAATCGCGGGCCGGATTCTGAAAAGTTCTGCTAGGAGAAAAAGGCCAGCAATTGGACACCGGTTTTCGAAGAAGGCGGCGACTCGGAGGCGGGCTCTCTGCTCTGTGTGGCGGTGGCCACGGTCTCCGGCGCTGTCTGTGGCACCCCTTGGTTGCCTTGGCGGACAAAGGCTTGGTTTACACGAAGAAACTCAAGCTCTGTTCTGTGGGAAATAAGGCGATGAAGGAGGAGGAGGGAGGTGCTACGAAGCACCATTTCACGTTGAACAACTCGCAGCAGCTACTACTAGCGTCCTAGGGCTTTCCGCATGGTACTGGGGAAGGCCGGGAGGCTCCTTTGCTATCCAGATTGACATCAATTATTTATATAAATATAATTGTCTGTATATTTGCTGCCGACACGCTCATTCCTCCGTGAGCGAGTCCTCTTCAAGTTGCCAGGTTTTGAGGGTTGCTCAGCGAATCCTACATCAAACTATGGAAGCCATTAGCACTTATGATGGGCTAATTTGCAGTGCCAGACACTGCGATTTACCATGTTAGTAACATAAGTTGGTAGCACCTTTTGGTAAAATGTGATTCCCTCGCTGCGGCCATAGACAGATAGCTAGCTTAGCTACCACTCCTGCACTTGCTCACGCACGTGGGCACCTCTCGTATGTATCTGCACTCGAAATCGTGCTCCACACGCAGGCACGCTCGAGGCAGCTCCTCAGCGGCGCTCGAGCTTGCAACGTCTCCAAGCCTGTAAAGCCTCCAAGTTCAGGTGCTCCTCGTGTGAAAATAGGTTTATTCATGTATTGTTATAGAAAACGTCAGAAATGGTTCATTGTGGTCTTCTTCTTCTGCTTTGAACTCCATTTGAGAATCAGATCATTGCAAATGCGCAGAAAACGTCGCTGAAAGGCGACAAGAAGATTGAGAAAGTAAAATTTCTCCTTGCAAGAAACAAGTCGAAAAGAACTGTGCCTTCTTCTGAGCTAAACCTCCCTGAGCTTATCACTCGCCCAGCAACGTGGTTGGAGACCGCATTCTTTCCAACTTGAACTTGCTCGTTGCTTGAGCTTACTTTCCAAATGTAACAGTGAATAGGGACGAACGACCGACCGACGAGCCACATTGAGGAAGTCTACACAAGAATGTAGCAAAAGTAGCACATTGCACAGTGAGATTCTTTGATAATACCCAACAGACTAAGTTGCCTCACTAATTCCGTAGAAATCATGACGGCAGTTTTGGCTGGGGTGGACGTCGAACATTAACAACTTGATTGCGCGATGGAGCTTAGGCTGGTATCTGGGCTGCGTCGAAGATGCTTGAGGCAATCTAATACCTAGGTAGTGTGTGAATTTCCATTCATAACTTATTGTCCCCATTTTAATTTAATTGTTATCCACGTCTAGCAGAATTCGAGAGAACGTAACAGGCCTTTGAGCGAGTTCTTCTGCTGCGAACAAGTTAACTTTAAAGGAGGAGGGTGATAGCACGAGCAGGAAGGAGGCACAACTGGCTTTAGGAGGGTGCCCCGTTCCTTCTCGGTCTTTGTTGTGCATGTCTCAGAAGTTCCAAGCGAACAAGAGAGACGTGGACTCCTCCGCAAAACTGCTGAGAAGAACCGCGAAATCAGCTTCGCAAACAAGGTCAAACGAAATTGGCAAACAGTACTATGAGAATGGATTTTTTTCAATTTAAAAAAAAAAAAAAAAAGGAGACGAAGTGTTTTTAATTTAAAAGACATGGCCGTGGTCTGCTTGAATTATGTATTTTCAAGAAACCTTTTGCAATGATGCCCAGAGAATGAGGCTCTGCAGTTCAAACTAAAAATATTAAGCTATTCATTCTGATGCTGATGCAATCAGCTTTTAAAGTATCACAGCTACATCTTAAAAAATATATATTTAAAAAATAAAAAACGATAAATTTGTTTGTTATTGTTTTACTAAAAATGGTATTTGAAAAATGTTTCTTTAATTTATGGGGGAATGAAGAGTGAAAAGAAATTCAATCTCCCAGTGACGAATAAAATACATATTTCTCTCTTTCCATTGATGACAAAGTTTGCTGAGTTAGCCTCCATCATCGCAATTGTCGGGACCACCGTCGTCGAAAGCTGCAGACTCCGTATGTCAATTTTTTGACGAAGAGAAAACAGGATCTCCAAGCAGCAGTTCTGAAAGTGTGGACCATACCTGTTCGTCATTACGCCTATGATGGGATTATTGAATCTAACAGGCACCTTTTTTTTTCGTCTTTTCTTCCTCCTTTCGTTGCGCACTTGCGCAGTACCATGGAAAAAAATTCGCGCAAAGTGAGACGCTGAAGTTGATTTGGTTCACTCAGAGGGGCATCTTTCGCGATAGTAGAATAACAGATTTGCTTGGAGAGACGTTCTTTTGAACAGAATGCTTGCCACAATGCCTGATGGCGCCCCCCCTGTGCAAAGAGCAAGCTTTCTTTATTTACCACCAGAGGGCTTATTCATATTCATCTTGAGGGGTTCAAGAAGGAGTTTTGCTGATCAGCATACCATAGAAGAGCAGTTGCAGACTGAGCCAGTTCAATCATATTTTGTTTATTTATTTTAAAACGTCTATATAAATAATTCGATTGCAATCATGGTGTGATAACTTGCTTTATCTAACCATTCTATGCTGTTCCATTCCCCGTCTACCTAGTTTTGTTTATTATGCAATCTGCACGGAAGTAACGAAAACAAAATCTGAAGTTTCTCATGGAGGGCTCTCTGAGGAATCTTAAACGTTACAAGCTGCTTGTTTCTTTCCTTTTCAAAAGTCAAACTATTGTCTTTCACGATGAATAAAATTAAATACAGAATTTGCCAGTTGATACCAATGTGAAAGCGAAACACTGCGAAGCATGCATTTTCAGATTCGTCAATGGGGTGCACAAGCAAGAAACAATAAGTTCCTGCCTCTACTTAGGTCCATTATGCACTGTTCGTCACTGGCAATTTAAAGTACTATAGTATTGTGGACCAGTGTGAGGCAGCATTTGCGCAAATGTGCGAGCAGTTTGTCGCTGAGCTATTATGTAAGTCAGTTTCTGAAGCAAAGCCCGTTGCTAATGTTTTCCATTAAAAAAAACTGCTATTGACCCATTGCCTGAGACGAGAGCTATTTTCTTATATTGTATATGGGATACTGGCAGCTCCTTTTCGTACAAATCAATTCTTGGGATCCATGGCAGTAGTATATGTCTGAAATCGTTCCTCGGTATTACAAATAAGGCAGCGTCAGAAAACACGGCGTGCATTTGGCGTCTTTTTTTTTTTTCCTCTTTTTTTTCTTTTGAAAACGTTATGATGCACATCTTTTCTTTTCTGTCTTTTTTTTCTGTTTTTCTTTTTTTCTTCCTTCAAGTCATCTCTTCGTTCTGCCGTTCTGTGGTTTCTATTCCTTGATAAGTTGTAGTTCTCTCGAAACTTGCTGTCGCGAGCATAATAGATGACGACGGGCGTGTGTCATACAAATGATGACGATGCTGCAGTAAATGGGGCCGTGGATCTGTGACAGGGTAATAATAACAACCGTTGGCGGCATTTTTGGGACAAGCCGCAAAAGATATCAAGCGAAAAAGACCCTTGCTACATTTTTTGGCCAAAGTCTAAAGGTGGCCCTAAAGCCTGACAACTTCGTGAAGGGGTCCGCCAAGAGAAACTCGAGTTCCTTGGTTCGGTGTTTGTCAAAGGGGAGCTCGATTCATTCCCCCCGATTTCCGGCGAAAAAGAGAAAAATGGACGTTGCTCCAATTTATCAAGTTCTGCAGAACTGTACAACATGCGAACGGAAACGAACTGAGGCCGCTTCAGTGAAGTTTGCTGGCCCGTTTCCAAGGTGCTACGAAGGTCTGTCTGTCTTATTGCTTGCTAGCATAGATGTACTGTGGCTTTAAAAGGTAGTCAGTTTGCGAAATCAGCTTCTTTCGTACGTTTATTTTGACTCATGCCTGCCTGCCTCCACGTTGATAGTCACGCCCGCACGCGACAGCACGAGTGCCTCGCACCCTCAGGGTATTGCCAAGTTTTATTGAAAGACTGAAAGCATGAGATGATTACTTCAGATTCAGGAGCTTCTTCATCAAAACACGCATACGGCTTAACTGAGTGACCTAGTATGTCTCAGCCTTGAAAAAAACATAAAACGCAGGAATTGGAGTAGAATCCAGGTTGAACCTTGAGGCAAATTTGCACTCGATAAAGAGTCTGAAAACCCATCTAACTAAGCTTCGGAGATCCTCATTGAAGACAGTACTTGAAATTTGCTAGCTTGAAATCATCAGTCAATGAGAGCCTCGCAGCGTCGACTAAGGCTGTACTAAACGATGAAGATTTTGATTTGTGTTTTGGTACTAATTAAAAGGTTCTTGTCGAAATAGACTGCTCAGTTTGGTTCAGAACAAGTGCTAAGAAAGCAAGAATCCCGACAACGGCGGTGTCTACCTAGAGACAAGGCAGGGCGGAAAACAACAAAGACATGTAGATAACAGCTATCCTGACTATTTAAATATTACTCGGAGTTTTGCTTCTAAGCTGTTGCAACTATGGCCACCGGTCCAATCATCATTACACGTTAATCTTACCTTCTCTTTCATCTAACTTGTCTTTTCCATATTTTCTGTATTTTCTTTTTCTCTTTCTTTTTTCTCCGGTAGAAATAGCATAGAATAAGCCTAGGACTTCAGCAAACAGTTTTTCCGTAACGCATTCACAACTATTCTCATGCTCAAAGTATCACATGCTCGCAAAGTGAGTAAGTTAGAACGGTGCCGACGTGCAGAATATCACATATCACATTCATTAATCCTGGTCCTCTACGATTTGATTTTCGATCCTTCCTTATTTCAACCCTTAAGAGTGCCGTAAATTGCATATTTTAAAATTAAGTTTTTTGAAGATAGACTGCAACACGAACGAACTGCTGTAGTTTTTCTCTGGTCTTAGTAGTTCTGCACTTCTTTTGTTGTGGTTGTTTCTTTGGAGTTTGAGACACAGCATTAAACGAGACCTCTTCAATGCCCAATTCAAGCAATAAAGGTAAGTTTTTAGACTGCTTATAGTTTGTATAAAATATTGAAGTATTAAAGGCCTCCTAAATACAGCAACAATCCCAGGCGAGGGTCGTGTATGACATAAACCCTGAGACGTCAGCCGCGATGATGATGTTTATAGAAGAGGATGATTCTGCAAAAGGCCGAACAGTCAGTCTTATCGGAAGAGAAAAGGGTCGTCAAACTCGAAGTTTGACGAATCACGACGACACTACTGCTCTGCTAAAGAAAAGTCAGTTCTTTCCACATATCCTTTTTTTTAATTAAATGTTTTTATCATATGTTTAGTAGTGGTAAATACAATAATAAAATGTTATTGTTCTTTAGTTGTTTTTACATGAATGATAGCATTGTTACGTTCCACAAGCGAAGAACCGCATCTTTGGCAAGAACCGAGCGTAACCACGCCGACTGTTTGACGCACCCCACGAGGGGTTCTCCCAGCACTCGGCGGCTTCAGGGTGTTCGTATAAAGTAAGCCACTGCCTTGGTTCCCTCTGTCACTGGCCCTATCGCAGCAGCCACAAGGCATGGCATAGTGGTTTCTGTTGTTGTGTTGTTGGAGTGGGCCCATTCATCTTCTTCTTGGCCTCGTCTCCAAAGAGCTCTATAACCTTGCACACAGAGAACGTGGCGTGAAATTCGAAAAGGAAAGCATTATTCCCATCGTCTCAATGTGATGGATGAGTTAGGTTTCTTCAATTTCAAAGTTGGGTTCACCGCAGGGTGGTCCGGCACATTTGCGACTTGCGAGAGAGAATATCAGCGCTAAATTGGCTTTCAACTCCGTGATAATAATCTAGCTTCACGATTCGACTTTTCGATTGACATCTGCGACAAATGCTCGAGCTTGCTGTTGACGCTTCCCAGGCATATGATTTGCGCATCTTGACAGATTTACAATAGTTTCCAAATTAGTACCTAGCGCTTTATCCAGCCTTTGCCATCGCATTGCACCCGAAATGGGCATTGCGATGCGTATGAAAGCACACGAGACCGAGGCGCGATTGTCGAGGCACACGCAAATTGCACTGGTCATCGGGCGTCGCGAGGGAATGGAACTGGGCTCGACGTTTGGCTCTTCTGTTAGCACAGAGCTCCAACGAGACACGTGTCGGCGAGCCGCCCTGGGAGTTTTGCGCGATGGGAAGCAGGCTGCACCTCCTCTGCGAAAAGCTTCGAAGGGTTCCGTTCCCCTCCTTCACATCTGACGATTCTAGGATGGCATAACTTCAGCATTCATTCCAAAACCTGATGTTCTCATCATTCCTCATTTCGATGAGGATTTCTGCTGCTGTTCTGTCAGGTGTACTAAGGGGTCCCGAAGTTCCAGACGTGCCGAGGAGACAGAGAAAGTGCGAGCTGCACTTTTGCTCGTGGAAAGTCCACTCTTCCATGATCGATGATCACGATTCATTCACAATTCGCTCGCGTCGAGCATCGATACTTCTTCATCCATGGGCGCAAGCTGCCGCACGGAGGTGAGCAGATCTGGGCAGAGTCGAGCGTAAGAACGGCTGATGCGATAGAGAAGGATCGAATCGGGGCGAAGAACTTCAAAGGCAGACTGTTTGTTTGCGCAGAGTGAGGACTTTTGTTGAAGGAGTGACAGACTGAGGAAGAAAGAAAATGACGAATTTAGTAATAAAACACACGAAAGATTCCAGCTGAACTTTTTTTTATTTAGAATGGCAGAGCCTTTTGTAAACGCAAGTGCACAACTTGAAGGGATTGCGAAAAGAGAGTGAGGCAAGCAACGTCATGAAAAAGTAAAATAAAATACCGAGTGAATTAAACTACTCTCCTTTTAAAACAAAAATACTAGTTCATGTACTTTGAAAAATTAAAAATAAAAATTAGTTTGCAGACTCTTCCAAAAATAAGTAAATAAAACATTTATTTTTATTTTTATTATAACAGGAGCATATAGATTAAAATACAACCGACTTGCAAACCAACTTTGTCATTTTTTTAAACAAATGTTATGTTTTTTATTTTTAAAGCGTTTTTTTATTTAATTTAAAAGAAAACCGAAATGTATTTTAATATTAAAATTAAAAATACATCCTGAGCGTATTTTATTTATTTCTGTTTCGTTTTCAAAAATAAATTAAATATGCAAAGAAAAAAGTGTATTCAATTTAAAATAGTTTTTCAATTTAAAAAACATTTTTATTTTTGTAGAGTTGTGTTTTTCTTAATGTATTTTTAATACACAGCGTGAAAATTTTAGAAAGCGTACCTACCTGTTTATTTTTGGAGGCGAGAACTTCCTGTAGAATGAAAAACTTACTATGGAGAAGATTGAATTTTTAAAAAGTTGGTGTAAGATAATCATTACGATGTGCTATAGGATATGAAGGGTTCTGCTCTATTATTAGAACCTACGTTTGGTAGCACTAGCAAAAAGGCAAGGGGACTTCAGGCTTCTTCTTGTTACGTTTTGTAAACTGCGGCCGCCGCAGACCATATGACAAGGTTGAGGAAAGGCGTGGAACATGAATCTTACTATAGAAGCAGTCTCGTTTTTCTTGATGCCAGACTGCACCTGCGAAACAAGACAAACTTCAGCAGGAAATAAAAGATGGCAGATGGATCCTGATCTTTTTATTATCTCTATGGCCGAGTCAGCAGCATTATCATCAAAGATTTCCTTTTCTTTTTGCTGCTCCAATTCCGTCAGAAGCATTATGAAACGATTGCTATGAAGAACCCGGTGCCGAGAATCATCCATTTCGAATTCCTGTACAACTTCACCAAGAAGATTGTCGCAGCAATTTGTAAAATCATACGAAAGATATCAAGTTCGAATCTCTAGAATGCATGAAAGCGAAGCTAACCATGGAGCAAGTATGAGGCAGTTGAGACGAGTAAATTATAAAATTTCAAGTAAGCACCTACTGGCCTTTCTTCTCTATCGCAAGTTTTACTCAATTTAGAACGAGCGTGATCAAAATTTGCTCGGATTAAGTTTTTAGGAACAGTACTTTTCCTGTGATTCTTCACGAGATGCGATTGAAACTGCTTACTAGACTACCTACCTACCCATGGCCGAAAGTTCAACAGGACGGCAATCTTCCTTCCTTCATAGTTTCTATTCTGCCAAAGCCCAAGCGCTGGAGGCTTTGACAACTTCAAGCAGTAGGTACTGGCGATCGAAGACATGTTTATAACGATACACGCGCGGCCGCTCGTTCTCATCGTGGTCCCTGACCTGACAGCTCCAGCTCGAGCGCGTGCTTGCTCGTGCACACCTAGTTCTCAGTTAATAAGCACGCCTCGTGCGCGCACACGTCTCAACACAGACTAGCTGCAGTTCTCTCGTGCTCTAATCAATTCATGGACTAATCGATGGACTGGCGGAACACGTTCTGGGCAACTTCAAGGTAATCAATCTTCCCTCGATCGCTGAGGCTGCGAATGAATCTCTACATTCGTTTCATTGCTGCAGCGCCAGTCAGGCTCAAGCCATTTCCTCCAGAGTTGACGGCGAGAATGCCTCCGCAAGGCTTACGCCTCAGGCCCAACGGAGCTTCGACTTACGGCGCAGCAAAGCTGACATTCATCAGGGCCGGCAGCACAAGTTGTGAGAGCAGCTCGCGAGCAGGCCCCGGCCGAGATGCAGCGCTCCCGCGATGTCTTCTGAAGATTTGGGCCCTCGCAAATCCTGCACAATGCATGCATGGTGCCTAGTGGCGAGAGAACGGGTGTGATGGACGAAGAACGAATGCCTCTCAGTTTCTTTCAATCATCATTCATTCATTCATTCATCTATTCATTCATTTTCATTCGAGGCTGGCCGAGACCTTCTCACTTGGTAGTACAGGTTGCTCGCATCTTCGTGCGAGCATCTAGTGAAGGCTGCTCCTCCACCAAGAGGAGTGGCATCCATCGCCAGATGCCGCAAGAGTGGTTTCGACTTTCCCTTCTTCAAGTGCGGAGAGATCGGTTGGAAAGCTCGCCAGAACTTGCTTGCTTGCTTCGGTCAAGGCCACGGATGATGCAAGGGACCTACAAATGCAGCCCAAGATTTGACTGCTCTCAAGAGTGACGTCAACTTGTGCCGTCAACTTTATAAAACTGTAACAAAGACCTCCTTTCTTTCAGGGTGCCTAGCGAGTGCTTAGGCCTTGCTAATGTAAGCTCAGCCGTACGAATTAATAGCTATGGATAGGCACAGCTCTATGCAATTTTCATTTTTCGTTGTGCTTTAGGTTTTAATTATACTTTTTTAATATTCTCTTCTTCTTTCTTTTCTTTTTTGGAAAAGGGTACATACCATACCTATTCGACTAGTAAGTAGAGGTACTAGCTAGCTACTTTATTTTTAGATGAATGAATAAAATAAGTAACGCAGAAAAAATTAAAAAGACTGTGACTTTGTACTTTCTTTCTACAGCAAAAACGGGCCTGTCTGCGGACGGAGGGGGGGGGGGACGCAACTCGCGTCCACTGGAAACAGTGGAGGGGGGCTCCTCGCAGCTGGTTCAAAATAAATCGGCGGTGCATCGGCTTCGGGCTAGATTATGAGGGCTTTCGAGCCACGTTTTTCATTTCATTTCAGGTATTCCTCGCTTCTTTCCGTGGAAAGAGGGAAGAACAGCGGCGTTGGTAGCAGTCGACTAGCACGCTCTATGCGGCACTTCATGAGAAGAAACGAGAGAGAAAACACAGAGACACTGAGAGCTGTCTCCTGATTCTCTACTAATGGGTAAATGCCTGAATAAATATGAGATGAAGAGGGAGGGGTACCTTCTTCAAGCTCAAGTCCGCTCAAGTTGCTGTTCGAGCTGACTGACGTTGGGATGAAATCTCAGCACCGCCAAAGCCAAGATTTGCCGAAATAGACTGCTTAGGTAAAAATCATCTGTCCTGAGCTGGACCACTTGGCTTATTGGTTTATAATACTTTCGTGCTTCAATCCCATGCCTGGTACCTACTAAAGCACGCACCAGCAATAACCGTAGGAGTACGGATAGAATGAGATTGGTTTCATGGTCTTGAGGAGGGCGTCCTAAGCACAGCATTGGTATTGAGTCCGAGTCCAATCAACGTGAAACACCAGGTAAAAGTAGGTAGGTACCTATGTCCACATTACGTTACCTCTACTACCATCGTGGGGGGGAGTTGGGCATGGCACGTTCTGTGAAGATACCAGCTGAGGATCGCCTGCTCTCTTTCGGATATTTCTCCCCCCCTTTCTAGGTTGACGTCGCACCGGCCGAGCAACATTCTTCAATCGACGTTGCTCGCAAAGTATCGACGACCATTCGTTTTTAGAGTAACGCGTAGCTAGATAACTAGCTCACTAGGTGACTTTCGCATTAAGCATATTCTTACAGAAATGATGATTCTTTCTTAATGAATAAATCTGGCTTTGGATCATCACATTGGATTCTCGGCCAGTGAGAAAGTTCTACACACACCCCATAAATAAGAAAACACAGGATAGACTTCTGTATCATCTAAAATATGTCAGTCAGCAACAATTTCGGAGTGATTGCTAAGAAGTTTCTCTCTAACTTGTACAATTCACGAAAACACAGCCTAAACAAACAAACAAACAAACACACACCTTCATCATAAAGGCATAGAAATTTCATCATAATTCGCATTTCAGACCACTTTTCGCAAATAGTGTGTACGTGTACCTCCCTCATGCTTAAAATTTCTTTCATAAAGAAATCCATCTGCACATTGGGTGGCATAGAATTCTAGCAGCTTCACTAATAAATCTTTGTTCAAATCATGCTTAATTTTATAAACCGCGAGTCGTTGAACTATCTGAAGACAAGAACTCGAATGCATCTCAGAAATCATCATTTCATTTTTATCGTCGAGTAAACTCTTAAATATGAAATTATGAAAAAAAAACTATGATTGATTATTCATCATACATGAAATCATTCACCATATTGTAACTCAAATTTCATAAATAAATTAAAGAACATTATGCATACCTTGAAAGCATATTTATGCTGGAAAAATTATCAAGTTATGGGGATCTAATACATAATTTATGAAAAATTACCTCATCTGTAATGTTCAATTTGCTCAGGAAACTTATAGATAAACTCACCAAACAATCTAGGCTTTGTTTCTTCGTTACCCATAAGAACAATCACCTAATGATCATTGCTTTTTCCAATCCTTCGAGTAAAACAAGAACATTCTCAAGTTAATTTCATCTTGAGAAGTATGTTACAATTCCCGAAGTGTCTCTGCACATGCCTCAACAAGAACTAAAGTTCTTCAACAGTTTTGAATCGAGGACGTGCTTGATGTGCACACTTACACCAGGCTCGATTTGTCTTTGTTGGGGATAATAAAAACATGATAAAGGATAGCTCAAATTTTATTTTTTGAATCCCAAATTACTCGGTACTCTGTTTTTTTTTGCAGATGTAAGAAATCAAATGCTTTTACGGATGAGTTTGGGTTTAAATATTGTGCGTCTTTTTTTCGGAAAGAAAACTGGAGTAATTTCGTGTTCCCGGTTGTTCATCGAGTAAATTCGACCAACCTTGCACTGGTTTATGAATAAAAAAAGAGAATATACCACAACTTATCTTCTCTTTTCTTTTTCATTCTGTTTATTCAAAGTTAAACCTTCAAGTAAGTGCTGCAGGAACCTCAACTTTGGAGCATGGTTGGCCGACTTCGTTGCATCGTACTGAGGAGAAAATGAGCAATAACGATTTATTTTTTATAGGTCCGTCTGATTCCCGTTGCGAGCTACTGCTAGTAGGTAGCCCCCTCACTTTTGAAAGAATAGACGAAAAAGTTGTTTCTCTTCCACATCGCGATAAAATTCTCTATTTATGAACCTGTTAAACTAAAGAATAACCCTGTCAGAAACCCTTTGAGATTACTATTTTTTCTCTTCTATTTCCTTTTTTGACTGACTCATAAAACATTCTTTTTCAAAGTCATGACGGCACTGCTGCCAAATTAAGAGAGGAAGAGGAATAGAAGTCATTAGTTCCCCTCCAACTTGAGCTCCTTCAACCCGAAAGAAGCAGTCGAAGCTCTGATGGGGAAGCCTTGCGAGCCAGCAAAGAGTGAATCGAAGATGCAATGACCTCTCAGCCACCCAAACTTTAGGATGGCGTGATTCACTGGTGCTCTGCGTCAGAAGAGCGAGCACACTCTGCATACAGATGGAAGAAAACACAAACGTTGAACCTCAAGTTCTCTATTTATGTTGTAGCCACACTGCAAACCAAAGCTAGGTAGGTAGACAGGTTATCAATCAATGAATAAACAAATAAACAAATAAGCAAACAAACGAATTCATATACAAACACATTCTCTTGTCACCATACTAACGCTTATATCATAACATTAAACCCTTGTATGTAACTCAACCAAACAGCCTAGCAGCTTGATTCTTTCTACCTGTCTTTGGCCTACCTCTCTGACCAAGCGGCCGCTAAAGCGGAGAGAAGGAAGGCGAGCGCGATGGCTGAGGTACCTAGCGATAAGAGCTTTCCTGTATAAACCTCTGTCTCTCATAGAAGAAAGGAGCGCAATCATATTCCCCTTTATGAACGCACATCATGTGCCTTGGCCACGTCATTGGGAATGGAGGAACGATGGGTTTTCTAAATCTTCTTCCTCTCGAAAGCCAAACAGGAGCCGCACCTGTCCGCCCGCTTGGTTCGTTACGAGTTCTGCACATTCAACTCTACGAAACTATGAGCATCGCGATGATCATTGTGGAGGGCGCCTCAAGTCCCCCTGCTGCCAAGTGCTTGCTGGCGGCCTTGCCCTTCACTGACTGTACTAGTGATATGCTCCATTCCATCCCATGTATAACAAAGAACGCGAAGAATGCAACGTAATGTAATACAATGTAATGTAATACAATGTAATGTAATACAATGTAATGTATGCTTTCAAGCCAAGAGCTGATCGATCATCTCGCGTTCGAGTTCTTCTGCGGCACTTACAAGGGGCGATGATCGCTTGTCGGTTGGCGAGGAAGTAACTTCTCTCTTGCTTGCTTTAACCTCGAGTCTCTTTCTCCGCAAGAACTCGAAGAATCTCTCGGATCCACGAATCTCAAAGATCCTTTTCTTTCGAAATTTCGATCTCTGATTCGATTTTTTTTACTTTCTCTCCAACACTACTACTATGGAAGTTCCTAACCGCGCACTAAGTAGCTGTCGTGATGAACAACGGTGATCGACCAAAACACAGCAGCGAGCGGAAGCACACTTCTTCGTTTTAATTTCTTCTTTTTCTTAAGTGTTTGACGATTCTTTCGCTATTAGAACCAATAGTACTCTACTTAACATGACAACTAGCTTTATATATATAGGTAGGTAAGGTACCTGCTGCACTATGTAGAAGTAAGAATATGTTTTATTCTTGACAAAACATTGTTCGCCTCATCAGAGAACTGACTAATTCGCCTGTACGTATTACCTTTCTTTGCTGGACGCTTGCTTTCCAAGGCAAGTACCGCGGCATAATGGTGCCTACCATGCCGTAGTATTTTTTAATTTACAATTACCAGGCATGTCTATTATGATTCAGGCTCTGCCGTTGAATGTAAGTTCGTTACCTTTCAAGTTGGGGCATTTCAGACGAGCCATTCAACCTCGCTCCGGTTGATTGATCTGACTAATAAGTAAGCTTGAACTAACTCCAAGGCGGTTCTGCGTCCCAGTCAGTCTGTCAGTCTGTCGGTCAGGCAGTCAGTCGGTCGGTCAGTCAGTCAGTCAATCAGTCAGTGCGTAGACTTCTTTCAAGGTTTCTTCAGCGTGCCGTGTTGGTCGGTCTGCCGGCTAGAAGAACTTGAAGATTTACAAGCCAAGTTTTGGTTAACTCTTAGTGGAAAACCTCCTCTTCGCCCTTCTCGGCGCTGCTGTCATTATTTGACTCCTTGGGCTCCCATGACTGCCGTGGTTTGCGCACGATGAGATAATGGTGTCGCTGTAATTGGGGTGTTTATACTCCTGAAGAAATGCGCGCGATCTCACGGCCAGAATTGCGGAATTTTGTTCTCTTCGAAGAGGACTTCGAGCTGGGCCGAATTCCGCATCAGCAGCGGCCTCCTTCATGAGGAACAGCAGCAGCGTCAACGCAGATTCGAGGGCTCAGCAAGAAGGCAAGGTCTCGCTGCACTGTGTTGATTTTGCGCAATTTGCAGGTTGACCTGTGGACATGTACGTGGCGGCGATGAATGATGAATGAATGAATGAATGTCTTGATGTGTCTCGGAGCGCCTTCCTGGTACAAGGCATCTTTCTGCCACGGCTGAGCAAAGGAGCGCGGGTGGCTCTGCGAAAAATGCTCGGCATTCCGCATGATGGCAAGGCTCTCCACAAACTCGAGGAGACTTGTTCCATCCACAGCGCCACGGCCGGCTTGTCGCCGGATCCTGGGACCTCCTCCGTGCCTCGACAACGGCCGGCCGCACGTAACAGACAGATCACAGGTGTGATTCCTAACAACTCGAACGAATTTGTTATTAATAGCTAGCGAGTCTCCGTTCCTTCGAGCACAGCGCATTACCTCCACATTTACTAGGACTGAAGGAATGAATCAATCAATCAATTTCAATGTCAATGAATTAGTGAACCAATCAATCAATCAACTTCAATTTCAATGTCAATATCAATGAATGAATGAATGAATGAATGAATGAATGAATGAATGAATGAATGAATGAATGAATGAATGAATGAATGAATGAATGAATGAATGAATGCGGAATTTTGCCTCGGGCCTCACTGGCAGGCGGCCGCCAGCCTCCAAGCGGCGCCACTGTCGCAGAGCAAGCTGCCTGCCAGCCTGGGCATTTATTTCCATCGAACGAACGACGACTGCGACGTGGCCCACTGCAATTCGATCAAGAATGAATGACTGGAATTACAGCTGCAGCAGCAGAAGGCACTCAAGCGACAAGGCGTCGTGTCGTGCCTGAGGTTTCTCACTCTACTCCGCAAATAATTCTGCTGCCCTGCACAAACCAACAAATAAACCAACGAACGAACGTTCATGGACCAAAGGCGGGCATCATGTGCACGAGATGGGCCTTAGCGCCGTCTTCTGAGGAGGAGGAGGGCTTCTTCGCGAGGTGCTTTCTTACGAGGAAGACGCAGCAGGAGATGCCGATCGATGGCAGACCTGACTACTGCTCATGCAATAAGCTAACTTAGTCGCTTGCGCGCTTCATTTGTTCAATCGCTCGCAGTCGCTCCATCAGCTTGCTTGCGAAAACGACCCTCCATCGCGTGTCCATTCGTTCGAGTCACAAAGGCCGTCGAGGCTGCAACGGCCGGAATCTTGGGAGCCTTCCGTGCGCTGCACGAAATGATTGATTGGCTGCCGCAGACAGACCGACGGCCAGCGAGTCGAGACTATACTCGACGAGACGAGACTATACTGGACGACGAGACGAGACGATACTCGCGTGGCGCAGCAAGCAATCGACCGGGTTCTTGAAGTTCTTCGCGTTCTCTTCTGCGTAAGCCCTTTGAGCGGCTTTGAGAGAACGCGGTGTCTGCTTAGGAAGGCAAATGATAAGGAACAAGCTTAGCACCGACTTAGTTTGGACCATGGTGGCCCATCTCTTCGTTTGTCCAGCGAGATTTGAGTTGGAGAGGAGCGGCTGTAAGTTGATGACGATAGATAAATTTAGATAGATAGATAACCACATTTGGCGTCTGGGCGTGGTTGTCTACTCATCGCTCTACTCAGCGGCGAAGACCGCTTTCGAAGGGACCGCAAAGAGATTACGAATTAACTAGTTTACGAATTAACTAATGAAAGCTGCTGCTGTTTGGAGTGGTCTACTGCTTGGGAAACGGAGAGGATGGAGGATGGATTGATGCGCCGCTGTTCCTTCTATCAAGTGGTTCTCTACTAGATTGATTCATTGATTGCGATGCGTCGGTTAGAACGCGTTGGGGAAACTACGATACATTGCCAATGATAGAAACTTCATTGGCGCCGCCGTTGGCTTTGATAATGGGATATATGGGTGGATGGATAGATCGATAGATTCCTAGTGTCTCAGGCTTTCTTTCGTTCTTCCAAGCCCGTTTCTGTTTACTACTCTCTCTTTCTTTGTTTTCCTTTCTTTAAATTAGAATATAAAGAATTTACCTTTAGTTTCCTCGAAACATATTTTTCTTGTTATGCCTTGTTTTAGCCTTAGTTGTAGTTTATGCGTAGTTTTTTTTTTTTTAGTATATAGGAATAAAATACAGCCTGCATGCTTTCTTTTAAATAACGCGTATTTTTCTTTTCTATTTTGTTTTTATTTTTGTACTTTCGGATCATTTATGAGAAAGAAAAGAAAAGAAAACTTTCATATTATTTTTAAATTATAAGACATATTTTACATTCTACAGTGTTCAATTGTGGAGACGTCTTAAAATAAAATACGGCCTCTCTTCTTTTTTCTTTTCTTTTTTTTTTTTTTCACCGGAAATTAAATAGTTTGTTTAAATATCTTATTTGTGTCTTCAAAAATAAAAATCAATTTCAATTTCAATTTCAATTTATTAAAAAAGAGAAAAACGACACGAAACGGGCCAAAAGGGCAGATCCTCTTTTACCATCACACACACGCACATCAAGTTTCATCACCTCTATTAACTTACCTACCATAGTCAATAAATAAATAAGTAAATACATAGCCTGAAAATAACTGCTCTTTCCATCCAAAGCCAAGTTCCATCGCGAACCACAGACAACACGAGAAACACATCACGTCCATGCCCTCCTAGAGTATACCTTGGACTGCTCGTAGACCGAGACTCGCTCGGTCTGAGCACAGGCCTTCCAGCTCTCCCTCCCAGCATTTCTTCGATTGAAAGCTTTCCCGCAGTGCACTAATCACTGCAAAATTCTCCCACAGCCACCGGACTGCGCCGTCGGTTCCACGCGAGCAGGGATTCAGGGCAACGAGCGCCTCCGAGCAAGAATGAAAGCCGCACGTTTGTTCTCATGGCGCTCGCAGGGCTGCGATGGTAGATTGATATTGATTGTATTGCAACAGGTGACAAACAGGCCATCTCCGTGGCCCGCTTGCCGATGGATCTCCGCCTCAAGGCTGAGACGAACGATCGAACGAAGGAATCCAGGAATTGAGGAATTTGCGGGAGGCCCATTTCGGATTGCTACCGGCGCCGCGCAAGTCAGCGGTGAACGGGCCTCAGAGCGACTTGTTGGTTGCATTGCATTGCATTGCATTGCAAATATTGCATTGCATTGCATTGCACTCACTGCACGCAGATTGAATTAGGTAATCGCTGTGCTTCCGAATACTTGCGTTGGCGGTTCTTGTCGATTCCCGCATTACAGTTGGTTAAGGCCGCAGCGATGTAATGGAGGTCCCCATCAGCTTCAGCATGGATGGCATCGTGGCATCGTCGAGGATGAACAGCGTATGTGCGGAAGCGAGCGAACGCCAGCAAAAGTCAGCGAGTCTCTCGCGTCGGAAGCAAGAGACCTCGATTCGCACCGCTTCAAAGAGGAGAGGAGCCTTATTTGGTAGTGCCAGGGTTTACGCGAGAGCCTGCATGGTAGGTAGGTAGGTAGGTAAGTAGGTTGGTAGGTAGGTTGGTAGGCGCAGGCAGGACTTGAATGGAAAATTATGAGCCCTATGGCCCTGGAGCAGCAATTAAAGTATGGCTGGGTTCGCTGTTTAGAATAAAATGGGGCGGCAAACGGAAACATTTCCAGGATCAATCTCCATGAGATGGATTGATAATTGACGCTAAGCACTTGTTTGATTGGAAATAAAGGTGCTAGAATAACATGAGAGAGAAACTAACAAGAATGCTTAGCGATGAAACATTCGTGCAGTTTCGTGGGGTCGCCAAGAGCTGCAGCAGCAGGCTCTTTTCACCACGATTCGTATTGCTGCAGATGTAACATCTTATGCGGGAGAGACTCTCCGGTCAGCGCAACAGTAATCTCCAGAACTCGGAATAGAAGAGCGAGAAGCAAGTCCAGGCACCTTGGACACTACGGCTCAAGGCGTATGTATCATTATATATATATATATATATAGAAAGCGCTGGAGCCGCACCAGTCTCTTGCAGGTTGTGCTAGTTGCTCAGTAAGAAGTTTGTTTTTTATTGCTACAAAGAGGTTTGTAAAAAGCAAGTCTTCCATATACTCTTAAATGGATAATGCCTAGCAACATTAATCCCTGCTATGATGTCCTTCCTTCAAGTGCAACCCCAAACTTCCTTCTCCTCCTAGCACTGGCATATTACCTGCTTATGAGCACGGATGCAGAGACAAATCTTTTTTGTCTCTTACACAGAGATGTAGTGTAGGTGGGTAGGTAGGTAGGTAGGTAGGTAGGCAACCCGCAAAATTCTGTATGATCTTGAATAAAGAAGATTCTACAGCACTTGCTGGCGCTTCAAACTATCCTCTCCAGTGTCTTTGGCGGCCTCCAAAGCGCAAGCTTTAATTGGTGTTTCTTCACTTCCTAAATTGTGAGCCTTAAGCAACATTTTCGAAGTTGAAATTCAAGAAAGCAAAGCATTACAGAAGGGACTAAAGATGGTGTGTAGGAACCCCAAGCGCCACCCACGCTCACCTCATCATTAGGGAAGAAACTACATGTAGTAGAGGAAAACTCTCGGCACGCGTCGTGCGCGCGATAGCCGTATAGTTAATTTAGTAGTGAAGAGCCTGAGTAATTACTCGTTATCTTGCTCTCTCTAGCTAGGTACGGTCCTCAGGGACGCCAGAAACAAACATAGTCTTCTGCAGGTATCACAAATCACTCTCACTCTAGTACCACGATTCTGATGATTGAACTACCCTTGCGAAAAATCGAAACTGCATAATTAACCTTCATCTTTGGATATAAACACTTGCTCTACTTATTTGTGTACCATCTTGGATGTAGCACCTCTGGCAGCAATTGTTTGAGTCTGAATAACCTAAAGTCGAGAACTCTGAGCACTTTGAGTCTGCGCTACTAACACCATTGGACGATAACTTGCTAAGAATTTAAAAAAGCTTTACCGGCAGCTGTGTGCATAGTTTATTCGTTAGGTGTGCACACTCTTTGTGTTGTGGAAGACTTAGGCAGCGAGCTCCAAAGAGTGATGCTTCGCGCTCACAAGATAGCAAGCACAAACAGAGTTTACTTTGACAGTTCACCCTACTATCAAACGCTTGTTTTCAGGTGGTGAGGACCTACCCTTGCGCGTTTTGAGAAACCCCTTAGCCAAAACTAGTCTCCGAGGATATGTAGCTTGCGTGAAAAGAGGCTCGCGTTTGCTTTATTTAAAGGGCAGCACACATAAGATTGGCCGTAGCTGGTCCGCACAATGGATCAGCTTTGCCCCGGCTAAAACAGGAAAACACAGATTTTAATCATTTTTCTCTCTAGTCCACCTGTTGTGGGGGTTATGTTGAAAGTCTTAGAATCGGCAATATATCATATAACATAAATAAACTAACCAATGCTATAATCGGGAAAACTATTTCACCTCATCAAACGTTTTGTATGCACCTAGACAAGAGCGCTGAATCTTCTCAGGTCTTTTGCTCGCTCACGGCAAGCAAGTGAGCAGGATGGGTTACGCAAGAAGTATAAGTAGCAAGATTTTGATGATACGCCCACCTTTGCTGCACCCGCTCGACTCTAGTTTACACACACCGCGATGCATAGATGACTCCGTGAAGAAACAAGAATATGTAGTTAGTTCTATTGTTAAGACTATGAAAGTAAAATATACTCTCCTGTCCGAAGGTGCGCCCAAGTATAGAACCTCCAGCACAAGCTTGCAGGTGGGTTAATTAATTTTGTCTCATGAGTGCACACTCATCTCCGTTTGTAGCCACGCTTCTTGGATATAAATGCGACTGAGAAGTATTTTTGTTGAGGACACTTTTCAGTCTCGGAGTATAAGTTGATACATCGATCACAAAAAGCAAAAAAGCAAAATTAACGAAATTAATAAACATGTTTTCTTTGCAATTAATTTCTACTCTTAAAGAGAATGGCGTTGAAGACGTGTAAGGCTTTGTTTAGCCCTGGAAAATAGGTTTTGACTTCTCTCGTTTTGTGGAAGAATAAGTAGGTGGCTTTTTTGTTTTCTTTTTTAACAACAGAACGATGACCAACGAGAGGAACGATTCTTTGCCCTACATAAATAAAATGTCATACCATGCATATGTTCTCTAGCTGCAATGTTCGTCGTGAAAAGAACATTTCCGTGCTCGCGCTGCGCTCGCGCTGCGCTCGTAAATTTATTATTGGTAGTCCAATACTACAAACTGTCAGATTTCAAAATACATTCACGGCAACTTGGCAGTTTTCGACGGCCGTGGCAATCAATTTTAATTTTTGAATCGAGCAATATTAGCGAAAACCTTAACGGACCTCACGCCAGCTAGAATTATGCTTTCCTGTGATGCAGGAACAATGAGAGGCCTACTTACATGACATTGTCTTACTTTGCTACTCCTATTAAAAGTTTTCGGGGGTTTTGGCAGAAATATTAGCTTTGAAAATTAAATATTTGAACAGACCATCTCGGTTTAGCAGGGATTTCAATCTTACAAATCGATTATTTTTTCTTGATGGCATAAATTTGGACGTGAGTATAAAAGACTTCACGCAAAGAGAATGAATCTTAATGGGCCTGTGTTTTATTTGATTTTGCAATTCAATTAATATTTTGAGACAGCATGGAATAAGTTCAAGGATGACCGTGCGCATGATGGAGTTTATGAGCAGCTTACTATATAAAGATATTTTTAGAGGTGTTCATTAATGAAGACTTGATTGGCGCAATTTTCATGCAATTGGTAATGTATGAATTCTCTGGAACTGCTCTGCCTTGTTTGGTAAAAAATGATCAAGTTGGAGAATACTAGTCTTTAGTGCGATAATATATGAAAATTTTACGCGCTTGTTATTTTTGGAAAGGACAGGACAATCAACTAAAAACGCATCTAGAGGAAAGAGGAAATTCAATATTAGAATGGAGATAATATTGGTCAAGTTTCTTGTAGATTAGTAGCTTACTCTTTCAAGTATCTCAATTTTTTTAAATCATCATTCTTAATCCAGTTTCCCTTTATGCCGAAGTAATTTTGAAGAATATTATATATATAGTTAGTAGCACATACACATCTGCAGTTTTCCCAAGTTGCAACTTATGAGGTTTTCTGGTAGGTTATTGAGTCTCGATTGTCCAAAGTTTCTGCTGTCGTCTACTTTTAACTTTTTCAACGCGTTGCTCTGACCGTCTCCTTTATCTTAGCAATGACATTTCTTATTTCGCTTGTAAACAAACCTTCCTTTTGCAAGCATAATTATAAAATAACTTGCATTCACTCTTTTCAATTAACTTTAACAGCAGAGAATCGTGTTGCTCGGGGAAGGGTTGACAAGAGAGGATTTAGATGATGCGATCGTACCTTTTCAGCATGCTGGGTGACGAGAATGTTGACTGACTTCTTGTTCGCAACATGGCAAGAGGAGGAGGCACTTCAAGACCTTTTTTGCTTTCCAGCTTTCACCAAGAAACCATACACATAAGCGCGGCCTTTGGCCCTTCTCAACGCAGCAGTCGCCCTACCATTGATTTGCTCGTATCACGAGATGCGGCCCACGGCAGATTGTCCCGCTGTGTTTTCCTCTAAAGTTCCACTGAGCCATAACCACTGAATCACAAATGCTAAGAAGAAGGGGGGAAAAAAAAGGGCCTCTGAAGCCGTGAATTCGCGCTCGCGAGTGCTCGCCATAGTAACAGTGCGACCCTACCACCTCGCCTTTTTGCCAGCTTTTTAGAAGAGACTCGCTCCGGGTAACCAGACACTGCACAGCCGTGATATCCTGAAAGCCCAGGTTGACTTGTCTTTGTCTAATTATAATTTATTTATTTATTTATTTAATTATTTATTCATACATTCATTATAATTGCTTTCACAATTCATGGTCCAATTATATACTTACTGGCCATGCCCCTGCAATGCCATTCATGCTGGAAAAGGAAATCCACGGCGGAAGACTCACTTAAATGACTTGACTGCAAGACCGCCCAAGCTCTCGGTCTTCTTTCTATGCATTTGCGAAAACACGGCCAGGATCCATTCTTCAGGCCAGAAGAGGTTCTCTTCAGGCCTTGGCAGGTAGATAGATGACTTGCTTGACCTTGCGCTCCGGGTCAGATGGCAAGCTCGTTCAGTTTGAACCCTTCAAGCTTAAGCTGTGGTGATGACGCCGCGAGATCGCAAACTTGCGCCAAGCGTTAACGCGCGAGACAGTTGCACGGTGCCAAGGTTGCTGGCATCCACAGAAAGAGAGTGGCCAGAGATAGGAAATACGAGAGAATCCAAAGAAGACCTACCTTTTTTGAGGTGGCATTGAATCTTTCATCCAAGTTAAGTTTGGTAACCACAGAACCTAAGTGAGAGCGAGTAAGAGAGAGCATACGGGCAACGTTTTAAAAAATTGCTGCACTAGCTACCTACCTATACAGGTAGAAACCTACCGTCAAAGCCGATGGCTTGACGGAAGGAACTGCAGAACACCAGGCATCCGATAATCTAGATTCTTCGAGGGACTTGCCGCTGTATCGCCCTCCATTCGCTCGCCAGCTAAATACTATCATACTAGTAAATCATATCTAGTCGGTATCAACAATTCTAATTTTATTTTTTAATTTTTTATCGAATATATAGTTTAAGAAATTTTGTCTTTTTAAGAAATTAAAATGATTAAAGCCTCTTTCTTTTCTTTTCTTTTTATTCTTCATTTTTAATGAATTAAAATGTATTTTATTTTATTTTAATTGGAAAACGAGTTTTCCATCTTGCCATTTTCAACTTACTTTCAAATCAAAGACTTTTTTTCATTTAAATACAACGATATTTTCTTATTATAAATAAAATAATAAATAATAAAAAGAATGACGTTTTAATGTGATGTTATGAAAAACAGGCGCTGCTGTACTTTTATTTTAATTAATTGTTTTAACATTTAGCCTTCCTTTCTTTTTTTTCTTGAGCCTCACTGGAATCATGAAATAAAATACAACAGACATCTCATCAATGAGTTCCTCTCCGCGTTTTTCGCTGTTGTATAACAGACACTACTTCGAACAGCGGAAGAACAGCCGTCGCCTTCGTTTTTATGACTCTCTGCTCTCTTTGCTTTCTTCCCGGACACCGAACAGCCACAATCAGTCAGTCCAGTCAGTCAGTCAGTCAGTCAACCGTAAGTAAGAAAGTGCTACTGCTGCTGCTCGTCAGCCTCCTCCTCCTCCAAACTGCATTGCATCGACTCTGCGCTTTGATGGATGGCACATTCATTCATTCATTCATTCATTCCTCAAAACTTGGTGCTCTGCAATGACCGGCAGACCGACCTCTCTCATGGCCCCTGAGAAGCGCTGAAGACGACCTCCTCTTTGTTGGCTCGATCGCTCTGGGCTCGTGCCTCAGACGGCAAGAAAGAGCAATGAATCTGCTGTATCTATCTATCAATCAATAAATCAATCAATCAATCAATCAACTTTAAATCAAATGAATGAATGAATGAATCTATCAAATAAACAACCAATTAATAAAACAATCAATCCATCAATCCATCAGTCAATTTTAAAGCAAATGAATGAATGAATGAATGAATGAATGGGTGGCAGCGCAATTGTAGCACATTCGCAAAAGGTGCAACAAATGCCGCGACGAGCACTTTCGAGCACTGCTGAACGCGCTCCTCACCGCATCCCGACCCAGCTCCGCAACCTCCAGCGCCGCGACCTCCAGCGCCGCGGCGACCACGCTCTGACAACCATCCAGCCAGCCTGCCTCCCTCTCTCCCTTTGCGAACGAACACCTGCCGCTGCTGCTCTCGGGCTCAAGGTCGCTCTGGCTGGGACTGCAGAAGTTGTAGCAGCAGCCGCTGCTGCATCTGTAGCAGCTTTCTTCGGGTTCCTTCGATGTGACGATGGCGCTTTCTTGGAGCTCGATCGCTCGAGAGAGAGAACTCACTCACTCACTCACTCACTCACTCACGCGCTCACGAGAGAGAGAGAGAGAGGGAGAGAGAACCAACGCAAGGGAGCGAGGGACCTGCTTGGGCCTCGGCGACTTGCACCGCGAGGAACGAACGAGCACCTTCGTGCGTTGCGAACTAACTGACTGTCTGAGAGCGCGAACGTAGCACCGTCGCTCGAAGCGCCGTGAGTGCGTGGGCGGAGGCAGAGCTTTCGGCGGCGCTGGCGGATGGAGATGAGCGAGCGAGAGAGCGAGAGAGTGGACTCCTCGCTGCCGCTGGACCTCGCTCGACCTGCCTGGGAGGAGGAAGAACCTCGGCGGCGCTGCTCGCATGCTCGTGCTCGTGCTCGCGTGCTCGGGGGCGAATGGCGAGAGTGCTACTTTGGGTGAGGGAGGGAGTGTGCTACGACGGACGTGCGAGTCCAACAGAAAGCGCGGACTGCGACTTCGACGAGAGACTTCGACGGGAGGAGGAGGCGCATACGCTGCGTGCTGACCTCAAGGAAACTTGCCAAACCAGAGGCGGCTCCATCCATGATCAGGAGCTGCTGCTGGTGGTGGTGGTGGTAGTGATGGGTTGTTCAGGGCAAAGCGTGGGAGTCCACTGGGTCCGGACGCAGGAAGGTTCAGGCCACGGCCAAAATGCCGGCGGTGCTGAGGACCTCATACTTCGTGGCATCACGCTGGTCTGAGAGAGGAGGAAGTCTTCTGCTTTCTCGATGCATTTTCCATGAACGTTGGTTTTGTTTGCTTGGCCTCTTGCCACTCGGGTTTTCATTCTCTTTATCAGATGAAAATGGGTAGTACCCTCCCTCTTCACAGGAATACAATTTACTGCAGGGAGACTCTACATATGCTGATAAACGGAAGCGGCCCGTCGGAGATTGTTGCTGCACCACACACTGTTCTTTGCAGGAAATGCCTCGTAGCACCATTTGCGCCTGATGATATGATGGGGCAAAATTGCTAGGAGTATGCTGGAGCGGCTGGACTTGAACACTCCAGTTAGCTCTAGTGAGGCTTGTGTTTTTTTTCAGACAGCCACTGACTTTTTTATTACTTTTATTTTCAATTGCTACAAACTTTGGAAAAAAATACAGCTTCAGCGAAGGGAAATAGTCCAAGCAAGCAAAACACAGCCTTTAGCTTTCAGCGCACCTGGAAACGTAGCATCTAAAACCAATGAACGAGCATCTTTGAATTCTGACTTGAACTATGCTATGCTTGCCATGCCCTTATTCTTCATTATCATTCGCCACATATCAGTGTGAGGAACAAAAGCATGAGAATTAAGTTGTAGCACATCCAACTCTATCGATTTCAGTTTGCTCGCGTATCCATCAAAACACAGTCTTTGAAATCTTGTTGTGAACCAATGTTTTGCTTGCAAGCATCAAAAAGTCCTTGCAAACTACGATCATTTCTTTTCATCGTCGAGCCAGAAATGAAAACTCTCAGGGAGGCGGGATGATCAAACACTCTCTTGTGAAAGGACCGACTTCTTTTGTTTTGTTTTTGTTTTTTTTGGGGGGGGGGGTTCATCGCATCACGCTGTTTTTTATTTTCAGTTATGAATGCTTCGCATCGTAACAATCAATCTTCAGCTCTCCAAAGAAACTGTTTACAGCCAAAAGCTATAATCTTTATCTTTCATCGATTTTCTTTCATTTACAATCCACTTTCAACAATAAAAACCACTTTTTTTTTAAAGCCCGACCTACACTCTCACAACTCAGAGGTGTTCCTTCTACTCTTTTTCACTTGGCCAGTGAATGCATGTCAGTGAACAAGTTATTATTCAACAAAATATTGTACTAAATGTTGTAATGCTTTTCTTCATTATCGCTTTTACAATGTTTTAAACTTTCTTTAATTTTTAAAAATGGGTCCAACCCCGTCTGCGCTTTTTCTCTTTTTTCTTCGTTTCTATTTTTATGGTTTCATAACTAGTCCTGACCTTTTTATTATGTATCCACGCTCACAAGCGAGAGAATTAAGTTACCCAGGTGCTAGCCTTCTTTATTGTGGCCTCTTCCGCCAAGACAGTTGCTAATACCATTTATATCACTAGTTCCCCCATGTGTGGGAGCTGGGCTTCCTTAACATTTTACGTATGCCACTTGCTAGCATTCTTAGCTGAGACCTGGTGCTATTTACTTCTTCCTCTGCTCCGAGCCCAGCCCCCATCCAACCCATGGCAGGAACTCCACAAAAGTTGTTGATGAATTCGATGCTTATTTCTGCCAACTCCATCGACTGACCGCCTATTCTGCTCACTGCCTACCACCAAGTCAGCTCGACTCCTTATTGATAATGTTGTCGTGAAAGTTTTGGAAGAATTTGCGAAACCTTCAATGCAAAGGAAGGCAGCTAGAAGCTAACAGCAACCCACTGACTGGTGGAGTTCAGAGAGAAAGTCAGACGATGCGAACACGCGAGCAGCTTCTATGCCGTTCCGAAGAAGCCAGATAAACTTCTGTTTTCGGTTGCCTGACTTCTCAGAGATGCTAAGAGAACTCCGCCCCATGAAAGAATACAGTGCTCAAACTGAAAGTACACTGACCCACCTCTTTGTTGTAATACCGTAGTACCATACTCTAATGAGGTAGCAAGTAGTAATAAGGACTGGGTTACTCGAGCCCTCGCAGCTTCTCGGGCATGTGGCTGACTCTTAGACGAGAAAGGAAATAAAACAAAAAGAGACTCAGACAAACCATTCTTTGCTCTATGCTTCGAAAGTATTATCGAAAACAAAGAGTCGGCCTTTCCAAAATGATCTAACGATAGACGAACGAGGAGACAGTCATCTTGCACTGACGCCATATTTGCTCTACTATGAGATCTGTATCATAAATTATAGTGCAAATTAGTAGAGATCTTCGCGAAGCTTCGACTGCAAATTGTCTTTAGATTCGCTTAATTCTTCTCTTATTTTTTTAACTTCGTATGCCTTCATATTTTCGTAATAAGATAAATCTTGGTAAGGAATCGGATAGCAGATGTTCAAGATACTTTAGCTGATTGACTAGATGAGACACAAAAATTACATTCAAAGATATAGCATGAGACCGTGGGTAATAAGCTGCATCGCACTTCGTTCGCAGAAAATCCATGCCGCCCCGTTAGATCTATAAAGAAATATTCCACCGTACTACTCATACATAGACTTAATTTAGTCTGTGAACAGAGAGGTGGCTATATGTTTCGATACCCTAACAACTCGTTGATTTCTCGTAATAACTTGCAGAATGAAGCTTAGGACTTCTTCATTGCTATAGACTTCGACGAAACTACTGTCGTAGTTACGTTATTATGGTAATATACAGGCTAGACAGCAAATGTACAGGAAGTTGTATGCAAAGAAGACATCTACTGAGACAAGCTTCAAAGTCTTTGAATGACTTTGGAAGCTGAGTATGTCAAGCACGCCTTAACCGGTTTCGACACAATCTGCGTTTGTTATATATACTTACTTAAATAGGACCTGTAAATCATAATGTGTAGATTCTTTACTCTCCTATATCTCTGCAAACTATACACATAATAATAGGTCATGAAACGTCCAAGTATGTGGTTGCTGTAATATTTTTGATTTTGCAGTTTTATCTTGGCGAAGTCTTTGTCGCCTTTTAGGGTGAAAAATCCCTCCCTTAAATCTATGCACTCTTCATCATTTGACCGTTTGTTTTTCACTAATTTTTTTGAAGCCTTGGTTTCTGCAGGTTCAGGCTTTACAGAATCTGCTCTTAGTTTTCGTGCCTTAATGTGAAACATCGCAATATGTACAGTATACAACAACAGTTGCAATACTGGTAACCGCAGATTCGTCAAATAACATAACACATGAGATCATAACCAGTATCATGTTTTCTTATTTAGAAACCAATGTACACAGAAATCGCAATCACACACTAAGCTTACAGCTATCATAATGTTTGCAATCCGCTTCATGAATCTGCTCTATGGAGCTTTTGACTCTAAAGACGCTATGACAGCTGAATATATTGATGTTACTAATGATTCGCTCCATACCATACTATCGATCGCACAGTGACAGCATGTTGATACTTACTGATGTAGTTGCGAATCTAAGCTACTTATTTATTCTCTTTTCGTAGTAGAATTCTTGGCAAAATCATCAATGTTTTGCTGATTGCTCCAGCCAAACAAAGGCTTGAGCTCTATATTAAATGTTCAATCCTACTCGTGAAATACTCATTGGAAGCCGTATTGAATCACATACTTGTCGTTATCCACACACAGGTAGGTTTGATTTTAATTTTATTTTTCAACAGTTTGCGCCCCACTCCCTTTTTTCGAAAAATGACTGGGAATTTGCTATACCATATGGCCAAGCAATGTTGAGACTAGGTCGCCTCCCTAAAAGAATGCCTCACTACTTCCTGGATACACGCTTGCCCTCGATTTATTAGACCGGACCGAGCAGGACCTTCTTGATACCGATGTACAGTTAGATTATTCAAGGAATATTGCTACCGTGTATTTCACAGGTACATTAAGGATTTTGGTCATTCATTCTGAACGAGTAAACTACCCTTCTGAAAAGTTCACAGCTAGTCATTTCCCGTTGTAGGAGCGATACTCAATGTTCCTGTAAGTGCTGTCTGCAATTCATGAACCGACCCAAGTGAAATTTCGTTTGCTTCACCTGTTTTAGGATTGACCTTGGTAGTTAAAAGTCATAATTGCGTGCCATGAAATATCTAGTTGGATCAATAAGTAAGTGTAGACTTGACTCTCAGACAGTCGTCCACTAGGAAAGTAGCATCATAGCTTACCTCTTCTTAGTTGACATCTTAAAGTATACAACGCGAAAGGTTTGATCCGCAGGCTTGCTTTTCCAGCCGCTCATGTTCTCTGAGAGCTAAAGAAACAGACCATCCTGTCAATATGACCCGCGTACAGGTGTTGCACAATTTGGATTTTGGCTGGTAATGCTAAGAGATGAATCTGCTCAACCAAAGGTTGATCATGACGATGAAGGCAAGAGGTGTGAGGAAGGCTTGATAAACTTTCAAGTTAAGAGTTAGCGATCGCCTGCCCTTAGGATGTAACTCCAAGGCAGACATATTCATATTATCGCTAGGAGACTACGACATACTTAATCTGGATTCGACATAATTGAAAAGGTTAGATTGACTTGCCTCTGTCAACTCAAATTTCCTCATACTTAATTCTATTCAATATGTATGTTCCTTTTTTGTTCTTGGCTGTCTTGAATTTAGAACCACGCATCTGGCTGTCTAACTCTGTTGCTCTGTAGGTCCTTAAACCTTGAGGTCATACAATCGAATGAAAAGCTCATCTTCTAAACTTTAAGTTGTGCGAGCACATCTCAGGTTATTTCAGTGAATTTGCGTCAAGAAACATGATAGGTAACTATTTTTCTTCTTGCAATTTAAATACGTACTACTGACCACATATTAGAAATGACTCTGTCATTCTAAGTGTTCTTTGAGCTTCTTGCTTTCATCTTCTCTAGCCAACTAAATTATATTTCAGCAAAAAGGAAAACCTTTGTAGAGTATGGACCTCAGCCAGCAGGTTGAAAATTCAACTTTTGAAAAATGAAGAATATCTCGCACAGAGCAAACATAATTGTATCACTCATGGGATGAAAAACAGAGGTTTATTTGTCCTGACAAGCCCTACGTGTGTTATACGATAGTACTACCTCAGAGGAGGCATCAAGAAAATCTATAATTGATGAGTTCTACAGACTCAACTGACCCAAAACGAATTCGATTAAACACACATCACTAAATAACTAGATGCCTCGTGTCAAGGACATGACTCATTCTCAAAGACAACATAACGTTTTTACACTCCTAACTGAATTGGGTGGTTTCGTGTGGAATTTTGTGCATAAGTCAGCACTGCTGAAATCGTCTTACCGAGACCGTAGACGTTGGTGATGTTATCCTTGTCGACGACGGACGTCTTTCGTTCATGACACGAGAAATCGATGCTGCTACTGGAGACGTGCACACTAGCGTGATCATGGGTGGGCCTATCAAGAGCAACAAGGGCGCCAACGTTCCTGGTTGAAATCGCCAATCGAAGAAATTAGTGGACTAGACATTGCCAGAATTCTAGGGGCTTCATTGTAAGACCTCAAGGACTTAGTACCTACATAGAATAGAATAAACCTAGACAACTTAATTTGTGTGGTTGTGAAGTCGTGGAACAAAAATATACATACACATTGGCTAGAGTCAAATATTGGGGGAAATCTGAATTGATAGCTGAAATGATGAGCTAAGCTAACCCCTTTGATCGTGCCTAGTACAGATCAAGTTTGCCTTAGTCTTCTTATGAAAACTTTTTTCCGTTTGCGTCAGAGTTGAATGCTAAGGACAAAAGATCCCTAACTCTTAATACGAAAGTCTATCACCCTTTCTCAAGCTTCTTGCCCTCATCTTCATAGTCAACCTATAACTAACCAGATTAATTTTTCTGCAAGCACAGCAGCAATAAAAGGGCGGATGTGCAGGTTTCTCTTTCTAGGAAATAACAAAGACTGTATTAGCTGACGCCGAGATCTTGCAAGTGGCCTGGCCTGTGGGAACGAAGTTCGTTCACATATCTCCATTTAAAAACAGTCGAGTAGAAATTACCTTTGTGGTGGTCAGGAACGCTTTTGGGTAAGGAATCACTATCAAGGGAGACAAGACATTTAGTGAATAACAAGCGTATGCAATTGTTTCATAATCGCAAACACAAATCGAGAAGAGGTATGTACTACAACAAATACAAAGATTGATTTGAAAGGCTAAGAAATGGCACGAAATTTAGATTTGTACTACTACGCAGTTTAATTTAGTCTTCAACACGTGAATTGTACGAAGCGAAAGGTGAGTATTCTCTGTCCATGTACACAGGAAAGGCTTTGTTCAAATGTAAGCATAGAATGCAGCCTGAGTCTACAATCCAATGGCTTGCTAGCTGGTTTCAACATATATAGCTTAGCTCCGGAGTCTTTTATGTTCATGATGAAGATGACGCTAGTGCTGAAAGTGCATCAGCAGCAATGCGTGTACTAATGATCTCGTCTGATTCTTCCATCATGGTGGCTCGAGACTCGTTAATGCTAGGAAGGCTTGATTTTGTCATACTTCGGGATGTAAGGCACGAGATGCAGGTACGCATGTGAGATTCTACAAGTCTACTATTACGAACGGGGTCACAAACCTGGCAGGTGCTTGCCTTACATTCATAGAAGTGGTGCAACGCATATTTAGATAACGCACAGAACTCCACACCGCAGGTCATATTTTCACAAGCAGACACATGCTCTAGATTACGCTTCATCACATCGCAATGAGGACAAACTTTGCAAGTACCAGGTGCTGCAGAGCATGAACCAGCGTGTTGCAGCAGAACTAGTCGTTGAGAAGGACAACTGGAGTGAGGGCTAGAGTGCGGTAACAGCGGATGTGGTGGTTTTCTGAGCGGAGTTTGATTACACGATTGAGGTTGTTGTTGTTGTTGTTGCTGCTGTTGTTGACACTGCTGCATAAGTTGTTGTTGAAGTTGATAGAGTTGAGATTGATTCTGAGAAAGAAAGTTGGTTTGCGGAGTAGTGGCAGACAGTAACTTGAATTGAAGGCAACACGGAACAAAGCAAGTGCCTAAGAGTCGATTACATCCGCTTGAGTGCAACGCAAGGAGTCCATGAAAGCGACGACAAACAGTGCAGCTAGATTCTTGCTCACAATGCCAGCAGTGCGAAATTAAAGCTTTCATTTGACTGCAGCCTTCCACAGCACACTTGTCATTCTCGCATGTACTAGTATGATCAAGGATACTGAGATGTTTTTGCGCAGCTTCATGCTCGCTAGACCAGTGTGAGTTGGCTCTTGCAACTGGGGTCTCCTGCTTCAAGTGTCCTGGTGTCGGGGAGGAGCATGAAGACGAGGAAGATGATGATCCGCTGTTCTGGCGTGCAGCCGAAAGCACTTCAAGTAATGCTTGCGCTGCAGCGCTCAAGGGTGTCGGAGACTCATTTCCTTGGCGAGGAGATTCCTGCTTCCGCCGTTTCTCTTGTTGATGAGACATGATTTGCAGGATAATTTGTTGCAGACGCTGGCGCTTTTGTTGCTCTACCTGTTGCCTCCGACGCTGCTCCAGTTCGTGATGCTCGTGTTGCCTCAGTGACTGTGCTGATGGAGTTTGTTGCTGAAGTTGTAAGGATGAGGCGGGTGGTAAATGGATACCAGGCATGCCATTTTGCAAGAGGCGATCGAGAATGAACTGATTCACATCCATCCCGAGCTGCGAACGTGGCGTAAGCATTGGGACTTTTCGTTTCGATTTCTTTTCTTCCTTTACTCTTTGTCTTCTACACAGCTTTGCTCCCCAACTTATAAAGAAAGCACTGGGACTTAGACCGTACAAGCGCTGCTTGCCTTTACTTGCTCCCTGTTCCAGTGCACCACCTCCAATTTCTCGCCTGTGCTTCTACTGCTTGCTATCAAGTCCACGCAAAAAAAGAAGTCTAAGTGAATTCTCCAACGCAGGGACTTGCTTGGATGTGAGAGTTACTCCTGGCTTCAAAGTCTTCTCCCGAGCTGGAGTACCCACCCCTCTAACTTTAATCCTTGGTATAATGCGCGTTAGGAATTGTTCCCCAGACGGACAGTTTGTGCGGCCTAAAGCTAATTAGGAACCAAGACTGACCGACGATACGAACTCGTCTGCTCAGCCAGTGCCAAAGGGCGTTTGCTAGGGTTCTAGGTGAAGCTAATGAATGCACCCGTGTGCTTGATTGCTTGATTGCTTGATTGAGTTTCGAGTTTGCTTGCAAGCAAAGTCTGCTCGAATTCAGGGTTTGCTTCTCGCGAGATTTGCAATCTCAATCAAATGCTCTTTTGCTCGTGCTTTTTCTTTTTCTTTTCTTTTAAAGGTTAAAACGTTTTTCAAATTAAAAAAAGAAAAGAAAAAAAGCTATGTTGTTTATAATCAGAGTGAAAAATACTTGTTCTTCTCTTGCTAATGAGTACCTACTGACGGGGACCAGCGCGACTTGAGTTGAGGCTTTGCTGCACTTGGAATCCTTTGATGGATTGGGAATATAAGGACAAGCGAGGCACCTCAACTTCAAACGCTCTTGTTTTTGCAACATGCCGAAAATAAAATTATGGGTATCAGAACGGACTAGGTTTATTCTCTTCATTTCAGATATGCTATTTTTTTTTCTTAATTAAAAAATGCAAACTCGTTTTTTCTATACAATTAATTCCTTAAAGTTGCTTCTTCTTGGTGTGTCACGAGTGAATGCCCCAGAGGCCGGCTTGGGTGCTTTCTGAAAGCAATGGCTCAGGCATTTTGGGCTTGGAGCGAAGCCCTTTACATCAAAGTGGGGCACTGTGAATTAGGGATTTTGCATGATACAGACCCACGAAATAGCGCATCAAAACAAACCAACTCTAAGCCTATGATGAGCTATCACCGTTGTAAAAACCTGCCCGACGTCTAGACCTTCACTCCAATGAAGCACGACCACAAACTGAACTGCTTCCATGCAAATTCGAATCAAGCGCTTCATCACGGCTTTCGAAGACAGAACCGAAAGCTTGAACTGTTTTGATGAAACTCTTGCGTGCATTGAAGTTAAGAGGATATTCTTTTAAAACATCTGATACCGTCGAGAAATAAAGATTGACGCCATTGATGTTTCTGAAGCGAACGAGGGGCGTACTCCGTCCCCTCTTGATCGACGAGCTATTGTATAGAGATTGTCTAGATTGATTCACATGTCCCTATCGGCCACCTCGATACAGTACCCAACATGAAAAGGCACGCCACGAATCCTAACTCGACTCTGATGCAAGAGAGTATAGTAGATTTCTTCTCCATTTGATAGTTTTTGCGTTTCTTTGCTTTTTTTTTGCCTTTTTCCTGCTTTTTGTTTGTTTTGTTTTGTTTGTTTTGTTTTGTTTTGTTTTGGCAAACTTAGTAAATAATAATAATAATAAGTAAAAGATCATGGAAACCCACTTGGAGATTGAAACACCTCACGAGAGAACTTAGCGATTGCGGTGATAAGCAATGTCGCGTCTCTCATCCCTACCCGCTCCTCACACTATAGGAGTTTACACGTCAGCGGCAGGGGCTCAATTCGGGCTGTTTTTTTGATCATAAAAATGGCGAAGAGGAGAGATCTCATGTCTTGTAGATTGCTTAAACGTCGAGAAATGGAAAAGAAGTAGCAGGTGATTCCAAGCGTTAAGTTAGAGAGGACAGTGCGCTTCTACAAATATAAAGCAAGGCACAACTTCAAGCGTGACGAAAAGGAGCATGGCTCAAGACCATCTAGAGGTTGCGGGACATTCTCTCAATGACACGACCAGAGCAAGCAATAAATTTGAGTTCTTCGAGGTCGTGGTGCCAGAGGAATGGCGGCGTGAAAAATGAATTTGTAATCCTTCTCCATGTCGAGTTGTAATTGTTTTTCACAATCTTAATTCGGCGAGCGACCCTAAAACTTGACAGAAGGCAACCAACCATCTTGTGGTGCAGCTCAGCGGAAAGTTGGAGGTTTGAGAAATGGAAGTTGTCGTGGTGGTTGAGGAGGAGCTGGAGTCGACTTTGTCGCGAGACATATTGGAATCGGGAACGAATGCCGGGCGTTTAGAGCAAAGTATGGGTGGTAAGCAGTCTATGCGCATCGTTACAAACCAGCAGAACCACCCTAACTTTGGAAGAAACTTTCCTTCCCCTTGAGTTACAAGTGGAAAATCCACAGCACGCGGCGCAGTTCACGCAATATATCCATTGCGCAGTACTTGGAGGATGAAGAAAACAAGTCTATGAGCAGGAAGATACTCTGCAAGTAGTTTTGGGCGTTGAAATAGAAATCATAATGTAAAGCATCACCAATTGCAGAAGCGCAGTCCCAGAAGAAGTAGAAAAGTAACGTGTGCACATCAAGTTTCTTCTGAAAAAATCTTAATTCGGGGAATCTAAGAGGTACAGGAATCGCTGGGGCGCTCTAGCCAACGCCCAAACTTGATTGTTATCTGTGAACTCGTACATGTCTAGGCGTGAAAGGTTTTTTTGCCTTGTAACCCCTCGAACAACGAAGCGCCACCAAGTATGCTTGATATCTGGACGGATGGATAGACCTTTCATGGCCTGCCGTACTAGCGTCCTGTGCAAGGTCTCCATGGCAACGTTCGCAAGACGAACCTTGGCAATTTTGAGGAATAAATTCAAGATGTAAGTAGCAGCCTCAAAGAAACCTTTCCGCTAGGCGGAGCCGCGAGGCTTCTTACAACTCGAACGAAAATGATGCCGAACAAACAAGCATAGGATGCAAGAAGACGATGAAAGACGGATATAGCAAGAATATCGTACTGCTGAGAGCACCCAAAACAGGCAAAAGCAGCAGCCGCGAGGAGGCACGAGCTGTGCGTAGTGTGATCTGGGAATCAGGCTCGGAGCGACGTGAAGTTCGAGGGGCACAGATGAAGGCATGGTTTGGCGACGTTGGGACGCTGGAGTGCACCTCATCTCCAGCCACTCACTCGGACGTGAGCCAGTGGGCAGGCAGTCAATCAGCTAACAGCCAAAGAACAACACATTTCTGTAGCGGCACCTACGCTGATACTTCGTGTCAAAAACTGACCTGGGCTCACAAAGAAGCCACCAACTGCCACGTATCGCAGGCGTGCAAGCCCAGGACCCTCGAGGCAGCTGACAGTGCTGCATCAAGCGATCTTTTGCTAAATCTCACAAACTTCCCTCCGAGCAAACTTCGACTCGAGAATCCATACAACGTCTCAAAGTCTCTCCAAGTCTTTCAAAGATTGAGCCGCGGTCACACGCGACGCTAGCTAACGTGTCTTTCACAAAAGATCGATTCTTTTTTTCTTTTTCTTCTTTTTTTTTCTTTTTTCTTTTTTCTTTTTTCCCTTTCATTCCATGAATATTTTTTCACACTTACTGTTGACAAGAGCAGCAACTCTTGAAAAGAGAAAAGAAAAGAAAAGAAAAAGTACTTAAGTTAAAATGAATAAAAGAGGCAAACCTAAGTGGGGAAATCGAAGATCGCCGCCCAGTTCTCCATCGCAGCACAGGACCTGGCAGCAGGCTTGGGTCTGGCAGACACGCACCCATCCAGGCTTCATGCGGGGCGTGCGCAGCGAGCGTCTGCGGAGGCGCGGCGAGTATTTTTGGTGGAGCACCACCCAATCGATCTATCCCGAGGGGGTGCGCGTGAGGCCACAATCGTGGTAACTAGACGGTGTGTACCAGAGTTGCTACTGATGATCAGGGTAAACTGGTAAGAGGGGGTGCGCGCGAAGGTCCCTTGAAATAGTCCGCCTGCGTACAAATTCAGAGGCGACAATAGCCCAACCTTTGCCAGTGGCCAAGCCAGCGCCGCAGGCCAGGCTGTTTGGGCTGCAGCTTCGCGTGGCAACGCCAAGACGTTCAGTTGCGCTGGGTTTCTGTTTGAACCTCCACCATTGTCGATCAAGTGCAGCTCGAAGAAAGCAGCCTGTCGGCTGTTTTGCTAGAACTTTTTACAGAAATGCATAGATATCATCAAGAACAGTTCTTACGAAGATGAAATCAAAGCAAGCCAATGCCTATTATTTGGTGGTGCTGCTGCTGCTGTTGCTGCAAGGCTTCAAGGCTGCTCGGGGGATCACGCACGGCTAGCGCCAATAAAGTGCTGTCATGTATAACAAGTTGCTGCAGTGCATGATAACATTCGCAGTGCATGATGACTTGGTGCAATGCAATGCAAGGCATGATAGCTGCAACGCACGAATGGAGTTCGCTGCTTGATGGACTTCGAACTATGCAGGCAGCACCACCTTTGATGTCTTTGCGATAAACGGAATGAAAACGCTGTCTTTGCCTTGACCAATTGAAGCTGCGTTGCTTGGCCCTCTCACGACTAGTCAACAGTTTGGTGGGAGTATGATATGGGCCTCCAACTTGAATGGTTGCATGGTTGTTTTTTTAGATACCTTGGTCTTCAGCTTGAAGTTTGTCGGGGCCTCGGGGGGCTCCAGCTAGACGCGAATACGTCGGGGAACAAGCAGGGAGCGATTGCTTTTGATTCTGTATTCAGATCACTTTCATTATTCTTGTTCAAGATCAACAGGAAGTGAGAAAACCTCCAAGTGTGCTTGCACGTGAGCCCTTCTCTGCTGCCATCGTCAGCTTCTAGGACGCCATGAGGACCACGAGCAAGTATTACCTACTTGAAAATGTATCCTCGCTGCAACTTGAGAATATTAGGGACTAAAGTTTTACCTTCTGTTTTCGTTTCTGCGTCAGCACTATTTTGTTTGCTTACATTCATGCCTCGACTGGGGCTCAGGACATCTGGTTGGAGTTTCTGACTCTTCAAGTTGTTAACAACAAGCCTCGTTTAAGCGCTGCTTCCTCGAGAGCTCGGTGAGCTTGGAGGAAACTGAAGTAAGCAGAAGGGAATGTTATGTATGACACTGAAGCTAGTCGAAATTCAATTTTGCGCGACTATTTTTTATTTGATTGCAGTTTTTGTTTTTGTTTTTTAATTTAATTTTAATTTTTAAAAAAAGAAAGAAAGAAGACAAACACAGACAGACAGAAACCAAGCTTCTAATTTTTTAATATTATTTTTTTCTAAAATAATATACACAAACTACGGAGAAAGTTAGTCTGACGTCTACTATCTACCCACTTCAGCCTCACTTTTACGCTTCTAACTTGAGCTTGATGTGGCCGTCGTCGCACTTGTTTGAGGGTCGCGAAAGTAAAAAGTATCATCAGGTCACTGAAATTGGCTGTCGCCTCTTTTACTTTTTCTACAAAGTTTTTTCATGGGAAAACCTCAGAATAAGCCCACCACGGACGAATCCGCTCTTCATCCTCACTAAAAACAAGCTCTATCGTCGCGTTTGAGGATAGGGCCATTTTTTGTAGTTTTAAAGCAATTGAATTCATTGCCTGTCGCTCGAAAAAGAATGGCTCTCCATATTGGTCGATACTCCAGGAGGCAAGCCAAGGAGAAAGATTCCTACTAGTCACCAGCGTTGGCAAACCCATTTCTTGTTAATTATTAGTATTATTTTACTATTTATATATATTTTACTTGAGATGAATGAATAGTTCTTTGTCAATTATTTCTGGGGAAATGCGTGCGATACGTAAATTCAAGTCAGGTAGCCATCGTCCCATCCCAGATCTGGCAAGGTAAGCCCCCCACGATGTAGTTACCTGCCCCAGTGAATCTCGCAGATACAACGCTCCCCACCACCTTGAAAGTACTTCCATCGAACTACAGAATTTACCATCATCTTGGGCCAAAGGATTTAATTGGAGACAAAAAATCAAGTCGAGCTCGAGCAATCCGCCACTTATACGCCCGTTCATCCAACCAATCCTCTGCATTGAACCCCCAGCTCAGACTAGTACCCGAAAAGGTGGGCATCATCGAAAAACTGGCTCCCTTCCATATGAAAACAGAAATCGTCTTGGCCACCGGAATCAGGAAAGTCATCCTTCCAGCAATGGCGAGAATGATTTCCATTCTTGAAGCGCAATGATCTAAAGCGCTGCATTGGCTTACCCGTTTTAGAAATTCCGTTCAGCGACTGCTGCGAACCTTGACGGGAAACAGAAAGGACCCGAGATAGGGCCCACTCTATCCAACTTCACATTCAACGTTCGAGCTGAGGTCAAATGCATGCGACCACTTACTTTGCCGCGCAGGTTTCCGAATGTCGAGTCAATTACAATTTGCACTGGAGTCTGTAAATGTAACTGAGTATGGATCTTTCTGCAAATGCTTTCGCGCAAAGGTAGAATTGCGAAGGACTCATCTTACACATCTTATTCTAATTCACACCCAAGAACACGAGCCAGCAAAATAGACCAAGCACCTAGCAGTTTTTCTCGATGGACCTCTACGTAGTAAGGCCAGAGATGGAAAGCAGGAGCTCAGGGGCTCAGGCTGGCTTATCATACCTACCGTTTGAAGACTTGGAGAAGATACAATGAACTCAGAAATAGTATGTCGGGCGGACGGCACGTGAAGAACCCGAGTCCTCAATACGGTTACATTAGGAAGAACTCGAATAGAAAATTCACCGGAAGCGCATCTGTCAGCGAAGCGGGGCATTACAAACAAGTTCTTGTAGAACACTTATCAGGAAAGCTCGGTACGGGCGATAAATGCAGTGTGGGAGTGGCTATAGTGGCTACAAGGGGGTTCTTTACATTCGTGACCCTAAATCAGTCATACAATGGCTCAGAAAAATAGTGGCTACGAGGAGTAGATATCAGGATGAGGGGATGCGAACTTAACATGTTGTATTGGGACTAAAGCAACCGTGTTCTATCCAAACTCTGCTGTTGGGGTGTATTTGGGACTTGAAGGCTGCCTGTCCATTCTATACCACAAATGATAAAATAGTTCTGGAATTTAATAAGTTCATGGTCCCGTGAATAGTTCTGCCTACTTTTAGGACAGGAGCACGGGCGATAGACATGTCCCTAAATTGTAAATTTCATATATATATACTGATATACTGTGATGCTGTAGTCCCTGATGGCGGATTGCGCCCAAAGTTGCACAAGCTGAAACGGCCGGGGACATTACAGATACCCGGCCTTGAGTAGCCCGGTTCGAGAGACCGGACCAATGCCCCATGGTAACTGCGATGCAATGTCAGGCAACAAGAGGTGTGACAACGAAAAACCTAGTGGGAGCCCAGATTGTATGTCTAGACCACAGATGAAATTGCGCTGCGCCAGTCGGCACAATTGCATTGTTTTGCATGGCTTCCTTCGTTAGTTTAATAGTTTCACCTATCAAATAAGTTGAGCACTACAACTTATCGTGAAGTCTCCCTGAAGTTCTTGATACCGAAACCGAAGGGGACATCTCCTCGACTGCCTTTGTATATGGAATCAAAGAGTGAAAATATTGATGTTCTGCATTTGTTACTTCATGCTCAAGTTTGGCTGTTACAAAACAAAAGTTGTATGCTAAACTCTGTTTTTCCTTGAAGAAGCTCCCCACTACTGCGAGGGAAGCCGAGATACTACCCAAGTCCACGTCGGCCGGAGCTTGCTCCAAAGTTTTGCCGGTGTGGAGGACAATGCAGGTCCAGGAAGAGATAACACTGATTTTTCATAGCTAGTAGGAGATGAAGTGTCTGCAAAAGATTATCAAACACAAAAATATGACCGACGAAATGGAAATGAAGATTACTCTCACTAGTAAAGCGTCACGATTACTTGGTTTACTCTTTCAGCGAATTCAAGTTGCTTTGTTATCGTCCATGTTGTAACAACTGCTTTTTGCGCATGCAAATACGAATACTTTTATTTTCAATAATGGCAACCATACAAATATGAATCCCTAATCTTCAATATGCTATAGCAATCCTGGCCTGAGCAGCAGAAATATCATCATGGAGATCTCATCGTTCTCCACCCATATAAATTGTCTCTATAATGCAAAGTACAACGATAAAGACTATAGTGATCAAGTGAATTACCTCTTTGTACATTTTCAGTCCCTGCTTGTGTCGCATACTCCTCCTCAAATTTTTACATGGCCAGCTTGAACGAGCATTCCGATACGCGCTTGTTCTACGTACTACCTTTCATAGGGCTTCATTATGATTTATTAGAACCTCGCCGGTCACAGGCCTCTCCAGTAAAGCTGCACACCTACCGCAAAACCCAAGCTTCCTGCCTTTAACAATTATGAGCTATACCTGCTCCACAAAACATTGTCGGGACCCAACACAATCCTCTGAGCCCCCCTTTGAGCAGCATGCAGCACGCAGAGACCGCCTTTGAGCAATGAGCCCAAGCATATATCAAAGAGGGTGTGCGTGTGATGAGAGATTTGTTTGTCTGTTATCGACTTCGCACAGTGAACTATTTGCTAGTTTTCTCAATAGTAGCTCTCGTATAGCACAGTTTAGGGACGGCAGTTATAATAGAACAAAATTGAAAAGCTCAACTTACAAATTACAGGACTCGAGACGATTCGTGGCGGTGAGGACGATCGTGAGCGCCAGCCAATTCTGAAACCGGGCTGCAAGACAGGCGCTCTCGCAGGTGTTGCTGCGCGAGCAAGGTTCTTTGCACGTCACGTAAGCACTAAATAATCGCAGGCTTCCCTCCGAGGCCCCTGTAGCTTGGAGAACCACGCATTTACGCGAGATCAGTAGTCATGGGCGGTGGTGAGAGCCCCGAGACCCAGTCCTCAAGCTCCACGAGCGCCAAGAACGCCATGGATAACGTTTCGGACGTTGTGGAGAAGATGAAGGAGCAAGATTCAAAGCCTTCAGTTCCTGAGGACTCCCCAAGCTCGGATAAGGCATCCTCTGCTGCTGGAGAGGGTCAGCCTGAAGGTGAAATCACATCTCAAAGTACTGATAACTCTGAGAATCCGCCTCAAGCGCCAGCCAAATCTGAAGAGACCTTAAAAGAGTCTGAAAACGAGAGTGCTGCTGTGAAATCCCCAGAAGCCCCCTCAGACAAAAAGGGCGACGATGCTGTCTTTTGGGAGCGCAGTGAGGCGATGTGGCGGGAGTTTTACGAGGACGAGTTAAATGACTTCGTCACAAAGCCTTTTGGAGGCCGCACAGCAAAGCTTGTGCGTAAAGCGAAGCGAGACCACCGTACAGACGTCAAGGTCCGTGACTGGGGCAAATATGAGCATTATAAGCGTTGGCCGGAACTCAGGGAAAGGCTGAAGCGTGATTGTCTGGACAACGTGAAGCGTATTCATGGAGATTGCTACTCGCTGGAGCGTTTTCGGCAGGAGTTCGAACAAAACCCACAGCCTTGCCTGATCCATGGCCTCGCTGATGATTGGCCCGCGCGTACCGAGTGGGGTCTCAAGCGCCTTCGCGAAGAGTTCGGTGAGCGGCGGTACAAGTGCGGTGAGGATGACGAAGGTTATGCAATCAAACTCAAGCTCAAGCACTTCCTGCGGTACATGAATGGCGACACGGAGGGTGGAGCCAAGGTCGATGACAGTCCACTGTATATATTCGATTCTCACTTTGATGATGATCGTATCAGCAAACAGTTTCTGCAGGAGTACAAGGTGCCGCATCTGTTCAAGGAGGACCTCTTTCGCCACGTCGGATCTCGTCGTCGCCCGCCTCATCGGTGGATGCTCATTGGCCCGGAACGCTCGGGCACAGGCATGCATGATGATCCCCTGGGGACCTCGGCGTGGAACACACTTATCCGGGGTCACAAGCTTTGGACGCTCTTCCCCCCTGACATTCCCAAGTCGGTTATCAAGGGCCGCTCACTCGTGAATTGGGACAAAGAGGATGACGAACCTATCGATTGGAATGACTATATCTTACCCCGCATTCTCGAAAAAGGCGGGCCTGAACTTCGTAGCAAGATGATCCAGTTTATCCAGAAGCCAGGTGAGACTGTCTTTGTACCTTCAGACTGGTGGCACGCTGTGCTTAACCTTGACACTACCGTAGCTGTAACGCAGAACTTTTGCAGCACTGGAAACTTTGATCGTGTATGGCGCCAGACTCGCACAGGCCGCCGTAAGATGGCTCGGACATGGCGCAAGGCCTTGGCCATTGAACGCAAGGACCTTGAACAGCGCAGTTATGATCTCGACAAGCTCGACAACTTTGATCTCGATCAGGAGATTGACGAGGCTGATGAACGTCGTCGCCGCCGTAAGGTTGCCAAGAAAGAGAAAAAACGTCGTGAGCAGGAAGACCGTGAGAATGAAAAATCTCAAAAGAAGAAAGAGTCTGACAAAGACAAGGAAAGTGCTAGTTCCTCTGGCGGCAGCAATAGCAGCGGAAGCAGTAGTAGTGGAAGTGACGATAGCGACAGCAGTGACGATGAGTAAATTAAAATTGGTAGAAGCTGAAGTGTCCTTTATGCTTAGTTGAAATTGCACAGAAGGTGTACACATCCCGTTTTGCTCGTTGGTGTTTTATTATTCCTCATTCCGAAACAAACAACAATGTAAGCAAAGCAAAGCAACATACACATTAAATGAAGCAAGAATTGCAATAGCGCTACCGAGGCCGTAATTAAACGCTTCCCCTACCAGTTTTGCAGTTTGGACACACAGGCAGCAGCTCATGTTATGAGCTGGCAGCCTTGTTATATTCTTATTTCTTTTCCTTTTATTAAAATCATTCTGCATTTTAATCAAAACGAAATATCGATTCCCCTTTAGTCTCAATTCTAATGAAACCTTGACACGCAACCCAATATGGTACCCACGTGAATCTAAACGTTTTGCTTATAACTCCTCAATACCTATTCGTACAGCTTAACCAAAAGCTGAATAATGTAATATCCTTTGAATAACACCCTTTAGTTCTGCACAGTAATCAGGCGATTTGGGATGTATGTAATAGTTGAAAGCGTGAGAATAAAGGCAGCTCAGATACATAAATATCTGCTTTTGCCAGATTGAGTCCTTGAGCAAAGCTCAGCTGTCAGCGTATCTAGCGATCTCGGAGCCGTTCCACTCGATTTATATTAGGCCTCACATTATTTCATTGTAAGGCTGCCCTAAGCACCTTTTTAAAGTTTGAATGAAACAAATTCGGACATCATAAGTTTGTTCGGCTTTCTATACAAATAGTTACTACTTGTAAGCTCAACTTTGATGAGTCTTTATCAAAGATATTTTTAAAATTTCGTAGTTCAGATGTTTCAAGCTAGTGAAAACTCGTTTACTCGCATGCACACGAACAATAATCAGTTGTTCACAGAATGTTCAAGATATTTTTGTAAAATTGGTGATACTGTTTGTTACAGTAGATTATCAGTATAACGGGCTTCAATGTTGTGCAGACAATTTACATATACATTTGTCACCATGGAAACACATTTATTCTAAACTGCGTAGCATCGGACTCCTCATATTAATTAAAAGGTGTGCAGTTCTGTGAAAACAAGCAAAGAAACAAAAGAGTCTCTTTTAGTTTTTTAATCGTTTGGACTAAAAGCTTAGAGACTAGCAAGTAATTATGAAACAGAAGGATTTGCTAAAACCTCATCTTAAAACACTCTAAAAATCAGAATTCTTAATATATATTTTTCAAGAGCATTACACATCTTTCTCATGTTTGAGAGGATTCGACAGAAGTTTGACATCACAAGAAACCAGCAAAGGTAAGAAGAGAAGAGGTAAAAATATCAATAATGGATATTGAATCAATGCGTCATTTGCACTCAGCTGTTGAGCGAGATAGAGAAATGCAACATTTTTGGCATGTTATCGAAGGGGAGAAGGGGGAGGGCTAATGGGTGATGCTGAACAGAAATGCTGTCAAATACAACGAGAAACCGTCGTTGCAACTTCGTGCTACAGATCATGCTGCCATAGCAATTGAACTATCATATTGGCAGAGCTAAGCTCAGATATGTTCCAACTTTGAAGTAATTGCGGCCATTGGCGGGAGAAACGAGTTTCGCTGAACAGTTTACGTAAATAGTGTTGCCTCTGCTACTATTAATAATGCTACTTATTGTGCAACTATGACTGTCAAAAACCTTGGACAGGAGGAGAAAGGGTCTGATAAAAGGGTCTGAATATAGGATGTTTAATGGAAATGACAAGATTGTCGTTGTTGATTCTGTCGCTGGTGTTTTTAAAGGAGTAAAAGTATGATTGTATGCTGCATAAATCTTAGATGAAGCCACCGGTATCTACAAAGCCACCCTGGCCTTCCATGAGCGGCACTTCATCCGAGTTAATGTTGGACAAGTGCTTTTGGATGAGCTGGAGTTTGTCCTGCAATACCTTAAGCGCTGAAAACACGGCATCTTCAGGCTTCAACGCACCCGTGGTCTCCACACTGAAAATGTATCGGTTCGGAGCTTGAGTGACAGACACCACATTGTCCTCTTCGTGACTCTTTTTCCAGCCCTCACCGACCTTGACACACTCATCACAGAACATGCATGCACTGGGCTTGTCCACGGCAACCTTGCCGGTCTGCGAATCGAAAGAGAAGACTTCAACAGGGCACGACTCCACAAAATCCTTCTTTTGCGCATCGCTAACTTCATCCATGAGCGCATCATTGAGCTCGATGACGGGGTCATAGGCGAAGGTAGCAACACTGACAGGGGACCATTTGGCATGGATCTTGCTGATACCTTTCACGGCAATGCACTCGCACTTGATGCGCTGACCATATCCGAGTTTGACAATGGTAATACCCATGGGCCGGTCTGGGCTTAAGTCACGCACAAATTCCTCCTCATCCAACGAAGAATACTGTACAGCTTCAGCAGTATCTGACTTGAGGTCAGCACTCGTGACAAGACGGACAGCCTCGTCCGGATCGTCATGCTTCACATCCAATGTGAACTTAACGGAGCACCGGGGACACATAGAATCACAGAAGCAATCCTGTTTGTAGTTCATGCCTGTAACGCCCTCCTGGGATGTAATACGAATCGGGATGAGGCCCAATCTGTGAGCGATAAACTCATCATGCAAAGCCGATGAGTTCTCATGAATCGTCACAAGATCAATAGCCACGGTTGGTGTCTCTGCAATAAGCACTCTACGCAGAGCATTGGCCACACTGACGTCTGTGTCGCTCAAGATGAATTTGATAAAGTCCTCCTTTAGCTCGAGAATCTCGACCTTGGGATCACGCACACTGCGCACGAGAGGTTTTGCCTGTTCCATGGTAGCCTAGTCGATAGCAAATCAAATTAACCGCAAATACACGTCCAATCTCGCTATGAAAATGCACCGGACGTCAGCACTGAGAATCCGTTGCTCCTAAACGAAAGTGCCCTGCACCACCTCGCGTCAAGCGTGGTCAAGAAGTCCTACGCGGCGTAGCCGTCAAGTGAACTCCGCCAAAGGTATCGAGAAGTTGAGCCGCCGCCGCCGCCAGCCAGCCCGATGAAATGTCGAGCTAGAGATCAGAGCACAGACGAGGGTGCTGGGACAGTCACCTAGCAGCCCAGACACGGACCTCGTGACACGCACTTCGATTAACCCCCAAGGGCACCGCTGCTACGCGTTGCGGACGCTGACAGTCGTAGACTGCACGGCAAAAACGCGACGCTAGCGATGATCGAAACAACAAAAAAACAAAAGAAAAAAAACATCTTAGCTCAAGATGAATGAATGAATGAATGAATGAACAAAGCGCTCTCTTCTATTACGTATAACTCACTTACAGCGCTCCCTATAAGTCGCTTAATTCTGAATACTCTACTGTGCAAACATTTATAGCGTACTTACGGGCCGACGTTAGGAATCGACCGCTCTTTGTGCCCTTCCGCGCACTGCTACAGTTTATAGTAAGTGCTCCTATTATGGTACCCACAGAGCGTTCCTTTGAGGTGTTCTGCAGAATGGCATCGTTCTATTTTGGATACTGGAAATAGAGGATAGATAGTATGCGATAGTTTGGACGGGGTGTTATGGTTAAGGCTAGGTATGTAGTAGGGATAGGTAGCCAGGAGCGACAGTTATTTGTTGTCGAGGTGGCCATGTGAAAACCGAGTCAAAGTCGAATGAGTTCATTGGAGAGTGTGGCAAAAGGCGACAGGGAGGGCTGGGGATATTATTGCTAGAGAGAGTCAGGGGCTTGGAAGGCCCGTACAATGTTTAATTTTGTAGCGACACTGGTAAGAAAAAACGCCGTGAGAAACAAGCGTCGCTCACAGCGCAACATATTGCAATATTGAGGGAGATACTGACTGACGTGTAGCCAGAAATATGCAAATTTTGGTTGCTAGCACTGCAGCGGCACTGCAGTCTTATAAGTGTATGTTTGTATCAAAAGGAGCAAAAAGAAATTGAAGTAAAGCCTCAAAAAGCACCATATTAATTAATTAATTCATAATGCTTGGCTTAAATAATGCCTGCCAGCGACTGTTTTAGCTATAGATGCATCCCACCCAAGCTCAGTCCGCTATCTGTAGCATTGCAAAATCGAAGTACACCTTAAACATTTTAAATGAATACCTTATAGAGGATGAAGAACTCGTACGCTTTTTACAGCCTAATACTTTATTACACGCAATTACGTCTCCACAACTGAGGCTGTCTCAGACTTCACGGAGCAGTTTCTCAGATCCCTCTAGTTTAAGCCACCTCAACGAAAATATGTATACGATATCGGCTGCCTCGGACCCTGGCTATAGTTTTGTCTCAGGTCGGAAAATTTCGAGCAACCTAAGTTGAAGCTGACATTCGACACCAAGGAGCTCCACTGCGAGCCCGCCACTATAATCTCTCAGTCCTTACCAAGCACAAGCATTCCATTCCTCCAAGGCCACATCCACATCTTTTATGGGCTTCAGCGTGCACGCGCCTCACCGTCGTCTCCGATCTAGTCCTGATCACTCAGCTGTGACTCCTTCAAAAAGGATGCCTTCTACCCAAAACAGTAGTAGCTCAGTAGTAATGGCATCTTCTGTGGATGAATGCAACGATGTTCAGCTGCTCCACAATCGTGTTGGTCGTTGCATGAGAAATGACGTCGAGTGATGGCAAACGATTGCGGTTTCGATTGTGGTTTAATCCACAGGCGCAGGGGTTTGTTTTAGCTCGATAGGTTGCGCTGCTTGCAGTGGGCGAGAAGCTTTTGCCAGCTCGAAAAAAAAGGCACTGAGTCCATCGCAGAAGCGATTCTTCGTTATTCATTCATTCATTCATTCATTCATTCCTCTTCGTTCCTGAAGCACGCTCCGCCATTGATGGAAAGCAGATGATGGATGAATAAAATAAATAAATAAATAAATGGATGAGTGAATGTCACGCCGCTGCGTATATGAAAATGCATGGAATCTCTTTGATCGCATTTGTGCACATTGTAACTGGCAGGGCTTGAACGAGTCCCTTCGGTGGGTCTGCAGGTTGAATGGCGATTTCTTCCTCACCGCAAATCTGATTCCCAGTTTCGTTTGTTCGATTTTCTTTCATTCCTTCTCTCATTCGTCATCATTTATTCGTACGTTCATTCATCTTCTTTTCTTTCTTCGCTTCTCTTTTCTTTCCTTCTTCCTCAGCTTCTTCTTTTCTCTCTATCCATTCTCGTATGCGATTTAGTCTCTCAAAAAGTGAGCGCAAACGCATACTAGTACCCCAGGGCGACTTCAGGGCATCCTCAAGCGGCCTCAACGGAATATAGCTATCGTTCAACACCCAATAACTCACTCGTCATATCCGCAAACCTCTCACATTTATTGTCATAGAACTTCCGTCATCTGTGGACTCTGTTGCATAGGTTTGTTTTGAGTTTGACGTAGTTTACAGCATGATTAAGATGCACAAGGTTTGGATGTTTTGGGGAATCAACAATGCCCGCGAGTTTGGTTTTCAAAATTAAATACGGGATTAATATGGTAGTTGCAGCACTCCTTGCTGCGTGAGCTCGTGAAGCAGACCAAGAACTGCCTGGCGAGGCGCAGAGCAGCAGTCTCTCGTATATTTACCGCGTGAAAGCGTGGGACTAGGCTCCAAAACACCCCCAAGCGGGTCTTCACAAACTTCGTGGGCCCCCGTCGGCATATCCTGCCAACCTTCGGCCACGGATTCGGCGAGCCATCGGCATCATTCTATACGACTCCATCCGAAATCCGCTCCCAGAAAACCATGCTCGCATTTGCAAGGCTCGCGGCACGGCCCGCGGCTCCATCCCTAATCCGAGGTGCCTCATGCAATGCTCTCGGGGCACCGCGATTGTTCTCTAGCGGCGCCAAGGTCGATGACTCTGAGGCCCAAAAGGCCAAAGATCTCAAGGATGGCCAAGATAGCAAAGATGTCAAAGCCGCAGCCTCGGAAGACCTCGCATTCCGCAAGCTTAAGGACCGTAGCATCGTGGAGGTGAGCGGACCCGACGCTGTTCATTTTTTGCAGGGCCTCGTGACGAACGACTTGACGAAATTGCAAGCTGAGGACGAAGCACAATTCGCAGCGTTCTTATCCAACAAAGGCCGCATGCTCGCCGAGACCATTGTGCACCGTGTCGCGGAAGATGCATATCTTCTTGACGTCCATGAGAGCGTTCGACAGAGGGTGATGAAGCTGCTCAAACTCTTTAAGCTCAGGGCTAACGTCACCATCGAAGATGCCGCGGGAAGGTACAACGTGTGGGCTGTTATGGGTGGCGATGACAAGTTGTCACAAGGCCTTCACGAAATTCCGGCAGGAGCTGTGGTTAAGGACCCCCGCGATGAAACGCTTGGTTTCAGGGTTGTGGCTTCGGCAAAGCACGAAGATGCCACCAGGAAAATTCTGGGGAAATTGGGACTTAAGGAAGCGCCAAAGCACTTTTACGATCAACTCAGACTTCTTTGCGGAGTGCCCGAAGGTATGGAGGTTGATGGAGGCATCCCGCTGGAGTATAATCTTGAGAAACTCAATGGAGTTAACTTTCATAAGGGTTGCTACACAGGCCAAGAATTAGTGGCACGCACGCATTTTAAGGGCCTCGTTCGCAAGCGGGTTGTACCTCTGACTGTAGGTGAGCACACAGTTCAGGAGCGGGGCCTCCTGGCTGGAATTAAGATTGGTGGAGTGCCTCAAGGTCTTGAGCTTGAACTCCCGATTGATTTAGAGCGTGGAAATATCGAGGACAATGGCAGCAACCGTGCCCCGGGCAAACTTGTGGCCTTTTCGCCCGCCGCAAACATTGGACTTGCACTCATGCGTCTCGAGGACGACGCAGAAACCAAGTGGACCCAGGACGGAGCGTTCTCTGTGGCAGGGCAGCCTGCTCAAGTGCCCAAGTTCCCTTCCTGGTGGAATAAGCAGGTAAACTAAATAAATCATATTGGCATGACTTTGGCAGCCAATGACATACTCAAATTTCATTCAACTCATCCATAATCAAAGAAATAAAATTCTGTTATATGTCTTGCTCTGAACAGACGCAGTCTGCACTTCAGTAACATATGCATCTCATTGATGCTTAATTATAATATCCTAGGTCCTGCTGGTACATTCATTTGAATTAATACAATGTTCTCTTCAGTCTTGCTTTCAGTTGAAGTCCCACAGTGGAAGCTAAGTAGCTTTTGACAAGGTCATGCCAACTTAGGGATATCATTTTAAAGAGTTTCACGCGAGCGGTGCATATATGAATATATATGTCAATTTATTTGTTCATTTATTTATATATTTATTTTCAAACAAGAAGAGTATTGCTCTGAGAAGGTATACGAATTCATTGGTGCTGATGACAATGAGCTGACATAGAGGTAATAGTGCAATCTCTCGTGCCTTTTGACACACTCGCGCTTCTAATGGTAAGACAAGGAAGTTGAGAAGATTTTTTTTTTTCTAAAAGCCGAACATCTCGCCGCTTTCAATAGCAAGTAATTTATTAGCTTTGAGGACTGCGTGCTGCAGAAGTTTCGTATTTTCTGATAGTGCGGTGACCATATCGTTTATACTCTCTCGAGGGCAAAGCATGTCTCTTGCCCTTAGCTTTAGGTTTTTAGAGGCGTGCTTCATCAAATTGTTCTCCGCTCTGTCTGAGAAGAAGCTGAATCTAGCGACCCTATGCAGCAGCTGAATGTACTCACTCTCAAAGACCACCCACGTTGCGCGAAGCTTGATGCACTGCTCTTGAATCTCCGCATTGAGCCCATTTTTTCAGTACTGGTGTATGTACCTAAATTCCTATTCGGGGTGTTCTTTAAATCCTGTGCAACAAATTTGGCCAACTGGTTCTGATAGAATCCCTGGTGAATCATAGTCTCTTCCTGTAGAAGTATATCCCTAGCTTCATTCTGTGCACTTGTACAGAACATATCAACAACCCATTTCAAACAGACTTCAGATCCTGTGGTGGATGGGAACTGAGGTTTCAATGCACTTAAAAACCATTCTGAAGCTTCTTGGGCAACTTTTTCAATAAATGCGTGCCCCATAGTAAACAACTCCGCTCGGAATGGATGTAAAAATTGCCAGTGCCTGTTGCTTGTCCATAAAGGAGGTTGCCCGTTTGTTTCTTGGCACGCATATAGTAAGATCTTCAAGTCATTATAAATCGCAGACGAGAAGAACTGTTTTTCAGAAAATTTAGCTTCGATGGACTCACGGAAAGTCTCCATTGACGAAGCGAATTTTAAAAAGCTTTGTTCCTGACGAATGTCAGATATGGGTATGGTCACACATATATCTTGTATCGTATTGCTTGATCTCGTGCATGTCTGAAACCATAAACTTTCTCTCGTTGATGAATTTGATGAGCCACTCACTCGACTAACTAGCTGACGAAATGCCATAGTTTGATATTTGCCCGTAGCTGTCTGGGTCATTGAGACTGAAGTTGGAGAGATTAATTCACACGATGCTGGAGGGGTGATCCAGACAAAGATGGCGAGCTCAGATAGGTTTCCTCGGTACTGCTTTAGGTAAATCATCTCGACCACCACTTTCCATCCCTTCTCAGAGTATTCTCTAGAATTGATTTGACTAGACCCCCACGCGAACTTCAGGGTTGTATCTGACGTGGATTCTGTGCGTCGTTTTTCAGCATTTCTAATTTGATAAGAAGACGTCCAATTGTAATCGAATTCCTGTGATCGGTCAGGTGTTGTTTTGATTTCTTGAATAGCAAACCTACAATCTCCTTGTCGTGATTTGGCAAGGATAGTTCTACTCTCGTCAAGCCTGTCTCTTAAACTCTCGTAAAGCTCAGATTCCGTCTTGGGCGCAGCTGCTAACTCACTCAAGATGGCTTTCTGCCTAGATATACATATCTCTGATTGCGCAACAAGATTCTGAAGGTTTCCTAATAGCAACCTTTCGTGAAGATCTACAATCTGCTCAACAAATGATTCGTAGCCTATTTTCAATGATTCAAACACGTCTAAAATCCAGTCTTCACATTTGTTTAGACTTTCACCTCGCCCAGTGCTTGCGCCATCCTGACCTTTCACGTCAAAGAGAATATTAATTTCACCGCCGAGATTGAGGTTTCTTTTGAAGTCCCGGATTTTGTCCAGAAGAGGTTGGCGGTCGTTAGAGTCTTCGGGAACAAAGAAACATGTAAGTGTACGCTCTCCTCCATTCTCAAATTTAGTTGAGGATTGCAGAATAGACGTGGAGCACCCCTGAGGTACCATAAGCAGATTGAGAATAATTGTCTTTTTTGACTCCATAAGTTTTTTCACGCTCGAATCTGGACTCTGAAATCGTTGGAGTGGTAGAACAACTATGTTAAGACATGAGGTATCCCGAAGATAGACCGTTAAGTCTATACTTTTGGAGAGGCTTGTGTTGTAGTTATTTTCGAGCGAAACTTTGAGATTGCTTCGGAAATTTCGTCTAGTTTCAAAGACTGTCCCGAAGTAGTCTCTCCATCACAATAGACTTCAGCATATTCGTCGTATTTTACCCCACGGTGCTTCTTTAAACCTTCCTCCGAGTGGTCCACTGACTCTATACCATATCCAATAACATGTTCAAGCGTATCTTCGAGACGTCGAATGCGTATAGTCAGCATGGAGTGTATTTGAATATTGTTTAAAGGAAGACCAGTCAGCTTTGCCACCAAATCTGCCTGGTGATGGTTTGGAAGAGTACCGCTCAAAACGATGGAGTACAAGTCATCTTCATTTGAACCAAGAAGTTGTTGCAGGATTCGCTCTGCCTCTAATGCATCTCCATTGCGCGCCTTGAGTGCTTGTATCAGTGGAGTAAAGTTTTCTACTTTCATTGTAGATTCTTGCATAAATTATAGACAAAGACTTCCCAATTTCGTTTTGTTCTGGGTTTTAATTTTGATTTTGGGGTTTGGGTTTTGGTTTTTGGTCTTCGGTCTTCGTTTCCTGAGTGCTACTAGTAAGCAGTTTCTTTAATATTCTAACCAATCATGTGAATAGGAAACTATGTAGGATTCTATGTTACCATCCGACAACTACCTATGAAAGATTCCTTCTACCATTGCACAAACCCCTCATGGTTCATGAAACCGTCACATATCTGATCAATATGAGAAGCGCTTGCTCGATCCTCTTACATACTATCGAAGTTATATACAGCTACTGCCTAACCTCACCTAACCTCACCTAGCTCTTCTGTCCGATACCTTCTGTATATTGGACTGACATCATACCCGAAACCCCAATAGCTCATATACCATCCTCTTTCTCTTTCTCCTGAGTTCGTCATCCTTGTCAAACTACCTCTGCACGCCTCCCAATCTGCAATACATACTAGTATCAATACTGTTTTTATTGTGGGCATGATCTGCACTTCCCGGGATATTATGCAATCAGGTGACTGACTGAGCACCTTCCCAAGCCGCTCATTGAACAGGCTGAACTGCCTTTGTGTCGACCCTAAGACCAGAAACGCAAGCAAGGAATCACGGTAAGTAAGCCCCCCCTCAAACTATCAAGTACTTCGTTCAGATTCCCGGGATATTAAAGGCACAGGCTGATCCTATCGACCCCGTTACTCGCGCAGAACCCAAGGCAAAGCGCATCGCCGCCAGAAGATCCTGCGCTCCAGCTCGCGCGAGCACCGCTAGGAAGGAGACTTCCCCGGGCTACAGAACCTGAGGGATTACAGAAACCTCCCTTGACGACGCCAAACCAGCTCAGATTCCCGGGATATGGCGTACCTGGAGCGCAGCCATCTGCCTCGACGAGACGAGACGAGACATCTGGTCGAGCCGATAACCTCGAGCGAAAACAAGACAAGTCCAGGAAAGCTGGTCGTTGTCGAAGTCCATTTCCCGGGATATCGCATGCCTTGAAACGTTACCCGCTTCGAAAGCGCGTACCAAATTAAACTGGCTCCGGATCCCAGATATCCATTGGGTGCCAACTTGAAGGCAGTTGGGCACCTCCTGTATATAGCGGTCTGTCCGCCGAGTCCTTAAGTGCTCTCGAAGCGCTTAATGGCACTCGATGCGACTTCTCTCTTGCTTTTCCCGGGATATTACACAGGCGCTGCTCTGTTACATCTTACAGGAACTCTACTATTTCGCCTATCATCCCGTCTAAGACTCTCTGCGACCCTAAAACATCTTCGATATGTATATATATGTATGTATAGAGAGCTCATGGTGTGGCATGGGCTGCGGAGTTTCTAAATTGCGCAGAGGGTAAGGCCTCGCGTGGCTGCACTTGGAGACACCTGAGATATGACGAGCGAGAGCTTCTCAAGAAGCCTTCTGGGCCGAGAGCAAAACCATTTTCGCAGAAAACACCGATGGCGTTAGCGTTGAATACCTCTTTGTTTAATTTCTTCTTTCTATGACTTTTCTGAAGTGCGCATACTTATTTAGCGCTTCTCTGCTGAGAAAAATCTCTACGGAAACAAATCTTCAACAGTATATATATGAAGGAAGAGTTGCATTGTTAATTTTAGTTTTAAACAATGGATTATCTAGCTATATGTTAAAAAAAATAGTATATATATATCAGAATTTTTTAATTTATTATTTTGTTTGTTTTTAATTATTAGAAGAAGAAGAAGAATGCGAATGATAATAGGGGACATAATAACTAAAAACAAACCTTCAGTCTATGGGTAGGTAGAATTAGCAGTAGTATTAGGACCTTAGTACCTATCTAACTCCAGCTAAGATAAAAAGACTTGTTATCAGAGAGGGTCTTGGACCTTTGCTCCAGCTTCTACAAACCTTCAACGATCAGAAAAGGCACGCTGAGAACCGCAGACGCGCAGCGTGGCATACAATTGGGTCAGGAGAAATGGGAACAAGTCCGCAACAAAAATCGGATAATACTTGCAGCGACTCACCACCAGCCCTCCATGGGTATGCATCTCTGAAGCTCCTATATGACACTGGGGTTGCTGCAAGTGCTGCTGCAAGAACCATAGGAGGATATGCCGCTTCAGGCTACTCTGCTGCCGTGAATGCCACTGCCAACGAGAGAGTTATCCAGGTTGGAGCGGCTGCTATGAATGCTACAACCGCTTCTGCAAGAGCAATTGGAGGATATGCCGCTTCAGGCTACTCTGCTGCCGCGAGTGCCATTGCTAGCACGGAAGTCCTTCAAACTGTGAATATTGAAGACGACTCAGTGAGGCGATGTGCTAAGATTACACTTGTTATTGGAGCAACTGTCATCGGTATTCACGCTCTTTCAAGTAGTGCGATTCCAATTGGTGCAATGAATGCGATTGGATTTGGAAAGGCAGGGATTCAAGCGAATAGTATTGCTGCCTTGATACAGAGCCCATTTACAGCACCGAATAGCATGTTTTCAATTCTCCAGTCTGCTGGCGCCAGAGGAATTCAGATGAATATTATGACTTACGCTTGGGGTCTAGGGGGTGGGATTTTATCTGGTTGTACAGCATACGTTGCTGCAAACTATGCCGAGAAGCTCTACCCACCTTCAGACGAATCGGCATGAAGAATGTTTGCTTTTGTTGCTATTCTCAACTTTCTAAAGTAGAATATAGAACTAGTTATGTTAATATGTATGTATAATCAACTCTCTTTTATTTGATATTGCGGCAAAGACCATTGAAAGACCAAGAAATGTTCAGTTAATACGCTGTTTGGGATTTACAACTATTTGAATACATAAATTTGTGAGATGAACATCATGTTTCTTCTCTCCATGCCTCCATAAGTATCGCTAGATCTTCAGACATTAACAGCGTCCTTTAATCCCAAAGTAGATATCCCTCAAAGCCCCTCCCTAAATTTCAGCTGATTCCCGGAGCAGCTTTGACTAAGCCATCTGCGTATTTGATGTCAATTAAAGGTTTCTAAATCAACTATGTCTGAAAATATCATAGCCTGTTGAAAGGGCCAATCTTTTGCAATCTGGCATACGTCAAAAAGATAATTCCTATTGGCTAGTTTATATATTATTTGAAATCGAAAGATAAGAAGAAACGAGGCTCTTAAATTGAATAAACGGGTGGTTAAAGAAATACTTTCAACTTTGAGGATATATAAAAATTGATGCAACGTTTACCTTGTTGGGTGCCAGCTTTACTCAACGAAGAAGCATTCGACTCAAAATAGTAACCTTACATTAGTGGTACTCCGTAGAAGACTGCGTTCGCTCGCACGCGCTCCTTCAATTGACTATCCTCAGGGGTGTGCAGGGCGTCGACAATTAGTTGTGAGGAATTAGGGGCCTGTTTTAAAAGGTTACTCATGCGTTGTAACATCTGATGCGCACGGTGCACTGAGCACGCCCATTGATGTTGTACAATTGAATTGACACCGCATATTGATAGCAATGCTGCTGTTTCAACTGGTTGCTCTAGCTGCAACTCAATTGATGTAAGCTTTGCTTCATGCTCACTTTGGAATCGATATGATGCATCATTTACCGCGCGATCTAAAAGAATTGCCGTGCTTCGCTTTCGCATGTCAACAGCTGCTAGAGCGCCAGGCTGCACTTGTGCAAAAAATGCACCCAAACCGCAAAAGATAAATTGTGCCTGCTCTGCAGCTGCTGGTTTTCCTCCCAGCAAAACTTGCCAATCCCCCCGACTTGGCATGCCTTGTTTAGGACCCATAAACCCCTCCCACGCAGAGCCTGAACTAAAATCAGCTGTCAAAAGAGATTCTTCTGAGCGAGAGTCTATAACATAGCGGACTGACGCTGAGCGAGGCGCGACAGCTGGTTCAATAACTTGGCTTGCAGCCATTGCATCAGTAAGACCGGGCGTAACAGCTTGTAAACGATGATGAAACATATGGAGCGAAAGATCTCGAGATACAGACAAATACTGCGACTTGTCCTGGAAGAGAAGCTCTAACGGCAAGCGACTTAACTCAGGATCAGCAAGTACCACCAAACGTCTCATAACTTGGCTAGAGCTGCTCGAATCAGATTTTCGCAAGTCTGAGGCACCTTCCGTTCCATCAAATCGAGATGCTCGAATGGTGGATGGTAATGCTGGCAGCAACAACTTTTTCATCCTGCGGATTAACACACTAATATCTTCTGCAGCCTTATCCTCTAATTCACAACTGTTTTCGTCAAATTGAGGATCGTGAGTGCGACTCAAAAGTTGGGAGCTCATTCGTTTGCGACATGTGGTCATATCTTGTAGTAACACATGCAAATCTTGTGCATCAAATTCTTCAAGAGGGAATTGGAAAACCTCTGGCTTAGTATGACCCTTTTCATTGTTTGTATCATCACCATCGATATACTCTTCCTTCGAAAATTGTGTAGTGTAAATAATTCGCCCATTCTCAGAAAGAGAAATCACGATGAAGTCCAAGCCCGAGGGTAATGTTTTAATCATATTGGGAATGGTTGTGTGGCAGCTGAGGCGGTTTAGCTGTACAGACTGTTGTAGATATTTGCGAATCTCTGCGTATGGCCAATGAATCTTATGCTCGGTTGCTTTACTGTCCTCTTGATGAGTATCCCCAGCTCATCTGGCGAAAAAAGGTGTTTTTGAATATGAGTTCTCAAACGAATAAATTGGCTCAACTTTCCTTCTGAATCCAATGCAGCACTCTCTACCAGCTGAGACATCCATGTTCTAAACCTACAAGCTTGATACAATAGTAATGCATCAAAAGAATGAAATGCTAGAACAAGTTCGTGCGCAGCAACCTTTGCCAGATCATAGTCACGTTGCTTGAGTGCCAGCTGGCAACCATTTTGAAGGAGTTCTTCGCCTCGTTGATCTTGGTTCCGACACAAACCTTGACCAGCTGCAACTAAAGCAGCTGCACTTTGAACAGGGATATGCTGAAGATGCTTGTAAGCACTCATAAAATGACTGCAGGCCCGTTGCACAGCGCTTGGATGTAGATCGGCTAGGCTTGGCGGTGGCACAGGAGCGGTTTGTAAAAGCCACCGTTCTGCAGGATTCAGTTGCTCAACGCGCTCTGCTTCACGTGCGGCTGATGATACCGCAGGAAGAGGATTGCAGTAAGCATCGTGAAGTAACTCAATATTTCCAAGCATATAGTGAACCCGGCCTACGTACCGCTCTAAAGGGAGATTGACTCCTTTGACATCTGCGCAAAATATCTCCGAGGTAGGAAGAACCATTTGAAGCATTGCCTCTCCACTTCGACTTGCACGACATAGTCCATCAACAATGTTTGCAAACGCAACTTGTTCCTGCCTCATTGCTCGAGTTTTGTACACTTCCATCCAAAGTCCACAATGTCGAAGCAGGATGTCCATGGTTGCGATGGACGCACACTGGGGTTTGGTCGCAATTAAAACTCTATCTTGAGCGTTGCGCAAGTGAAATTGGCATTGCACCCACTCATCTTGCCAGACTGCACCTTGTTGCGCACGTTCGCGAACTTCTCCGAACAAATGTTCTGCAACTAGCGTTTCAATATATGAAGTTGCAACCTCGAGATCAAGATCCTTCAAAGTCCCCATGCTCTTTAGCTTCGCATTGTATACGACAAGAGCTTTCTGCAGTAATTTGCGAGCTTCTGCGTTTCGAGATGAGTGTTGTAGACACGCAGTTACTTCTTGAATACAGTGTAGCCAATCCGTAACGTTTCCACCACGGTGTTCACTTAATGCTTCCATTGCCTCAACAGCGCGTGCCAGAGCTGAGCTCTCTTTTCCTTCAATAAGAGCAATCTTTGCCTCAACAGCCTTTGCACGAAAGCGATTTTCCTTATCGTCATATGCAAGATTATGAAGTCCAACCTCATGAAGAAAAACTTTACCCTCGAAAATATACCCTAGGTCTATTAACTCTGAGGCAAGTCGTGCCCAAACTTCACGAATTTTCATAGGCCCAAGTACGCGCCGTTGTGTAGGTTGAACGCCAGACTTAGTAATTACCTCGTTTGCAGCATCCTTTTCCACTGGCATGTTTGATGGCACATGATCCACATCATGAGCGGAAGTCATGGATTGCTGGGAGTTCGAATTGCCAAGAATGTGCTGGCGTTCTAGAAGCTGTTCTACCTCGACTCCAAAGCGTACACGATCTGCTTCATTGAGGGATATATTAATCCCGTTCATCTTTTCACGTGCTACAGCACCCAAGTTAATCACGGACAGAGTGCGAACCATTTTAAGACCAGAAAGTGTCGCAAAGGTCTTATCTTGCAAAACATCGACGCAGATACACTCCATCACTACAAAACAAGTAATCGAAAGTGCCTGTTGTCCACACTCCTGTAAGAGCAATCCAAGCTCTAGTAGATAATGGACAGTTAAGGAAGGCCGCTCAATGGTACTTGCTACTTCAATTGGAATGCTCTTTCTCGAACTTTCACTCACGAGCTGCTTAAGCTCACACGCATGACCAGGGGCAATGAATCGGGTCCAAGCAGTAGCAAGATGTTCATGGGCTACAAGCGCCATGTCTGCTCGAATCTTGGAGTGTGGCACTGACCGAGCAAGCATTACAAAGATCTGCACCAGTTTAAGATAGTCCCCTAACCTCAGATCGCGAGGAGCATCTCCACAAGGGTCTCCCAGCTCTCGAGGTACCTTAGGGTTTCGTTTTGGACTTGCAGAACGGGCTGTACGACGAGTAATTGCAGACATTTGGGAACTTGGAGACTTAGGCGACATTGCATTTTTAGCCCGCGTTTCCGCAGCCGCTTGAGCACGCTTCTCTGCTGCGATCTCAACGTCAAGAATTTGATCAGCAGCGCTAACCAGACATTGTGTAACATCGTCTCGCGAAAAGTGGTTTGCATGAAGCCACTCTGCAAACTCAATCAAGTAATCAACTCGCTCGTAGGAGCCTTCTAACAAATTAAGAGCCTGAACAAATGCCTGGAGTTGGTCTTCCTGATTAGCAGACGACATAGCCAGTGTCATCCACGCCTTGGCTTGAAGCGAATTATTGCCTTCTTTCATTTTATGAAGACCTGCAGCGACATCCTTGTTCAGTTTACTATTGAATATGACACGAGCTGCCCATAAACGCTTTTGAAGGCTCTGAGGAATAATACTAAATGCTTCGTCAACGACCTTAAGACCACCCTTCCAATCTTTCATGTCCTTGTAGCATTCAAAAAGGGCGGCATACATATTCACACGTAACGCCATATCTGACTTTTCACGAACCGCAAGTAAGTATTGCAACATTGCTCGCAATGGCCTAAAAAGAATACTCCGCGTTCCAGTGGAACCTACTAACTCCGTCGCAACATTCCATAGCTCCTTTGCTGCATCAAGAACAAGAATGCTATTTTTACTTCGTACACCATACTCGGCTGCTGTACTTAGGTGGCGTAAGCTTTCTTTGCGAAGATCGTCCTGTGTTGTTTTGTCATGTGTAACGGCAAAAGCTCGTTTGGCTGCAACTTGCCCCCGAACGGTCTCGCATATAGAAAACCAGCGCCACAACTCTTGTGGAGTATCGGTTGTTGATCCTTTTCCATCTTGTGATCCAAGTACTGCTTGAGAACACTTCTCGGCAATATCAGTTTGATTGATCTGGAATGCTTGGCGAGCTAAGCGTGACCAGATTTCCACATGAATAGGTCTGTCAGGATTCTCCAATTCAACCAGGGGAGATGTAATATTTCTAATCCGCTCATAGTAAGCTCCTAACAATTTCAGTTTCTCATCCTGAGGAACAAGGTCAAATTCCAAACGCAGAAGTTCAATAACTGCAAATCCAGCAGCTAGCTGATCTTCAGGAAGATTTTGCGGAACTTTACGACGCCGCTGGACACGTTGAAGCGTTGCAATGATTTCTTTTGTGATTCGTGGAGAATAACCTTGCATAGCCTGTTGACAGATTTCAACCGCAGACTGCAAATCATCTTCAGGCTTTGTAAGACTATCAGAAGATCCAATGACTTTTGTTCGAATGGCTCGACCTTCAAACCCCTGCGCTAAAGCACATGAAAGGGCACAAAACAATGTACCATTACGTTCGCTAGTGTCAAGGTCCTGCAAAGCTTCAAGAGCAGTTTTTAAACCATCCAATAAGGCGTCTGTAACAAATTGAAGTCTCTGTAATGGCCCATTGAACATATGTAGATGGTAATTCCAAAGATAAGTTGCTGCATTTTCGATGAGCCACCCCTCCCCCAGCTCGGAGCCAATCTGTAAGGCCTTTATCAAATGCGTTATGACATCATCTTTATAGGTTGTCAACAAATCAGGAAATGGGGGTGCCTCCCAAGAAGGCCACTCAAAAGTGAGTTTGGAAGCTGAAGTAATGTTTTTGATAGATTGATTGCCGAGACTATCCTCATTGGTAAGTTCAGATTCTAGGGTTCCATCATAGTCAGCTGATTCAATTGGGGCAGGCACTATTATGCCAAGAGCCCGTACATGGATGTTTGTGACTAAAGGAACTTGCTCATGAACTTGCATCTTCTGAATGCGTCGCGCTAAAGCATCAGCAAAAACAAAATGAGTTCGCGCGCGTTGCAAGTACCATGACTTACGATCTACGTCCTGGCCTTCTGGAAAGCTTTCACATGCGAAAACGTGATTTGCTGCTCGTTCTGTAATGTCTAGAAGCCTTTGTTCACTCGCGAGCTGAGCAATCTCTGCCCATAAGTTGACACTGTCGACTATAATTTGGGATGGTAGGTGAAATTTATCCTTTTGCCCGCCTTCTGAAGCTGAGAGTTGTCCTTTTTGTTGATGCTGCTGCTGCTGCTGCTGCTGTTGATGCGCTTGAAGAAGAAGAAAATCCTCAGCTGCTATGTCAAGAAACTCAGCTGCTCTTGTGAGAAGTGAGGCTTTGAGATGCCTTTCATTGGCATCCTTTGCTTGCTCAACTTGAAGAATCGCCTGCTCTAATGGGCTGTCGGGCTCACTGTATATACTTGACTTCAACTTGAGCTTTTCATGCATAGGTTTAAGAAAGCGCGATAAGTCGGGGTTTTGGGAGCGGTCCTCTCGCATAACATTCCCACCCATTGCTTGGCTACTTTGATGAAGTCGCATGGCCTTTTCGACCTGTTGATTCGCTCGGGTGAGGAAGTCAGCTGCCATCTCGCATTTCGAAACTTCGCTGTGAAGGTGAGCGCGTAACTCCAGCAGTGGAGAGTCTACTTCCTCCAGAGCATTTGCTGCAGTTTGAAATGCTTTGTGAACATGGGTGCGAAGATGTGGCTGCAGCAGAGGAAGACTGATGTTCCAGGTCACCAGGCACGCCTCCTCTAAAAGCGCAGGCTGATGTAAACGAAGGCAAAATGAAATGCATCGATCCAATAAGCGCATGGCTTGAATTCTTTTAGCGAGGTTTATCGCTCTTTCGCTAGTTTGAGAAACATTCTTGACGTTGTCCTCTGCAGGTTTTGTGCCTGTGGAAGCAATCTCGGGCAAAGCGCCAGGGCACTCAGCAAGCCACTCAGCACGGAATAGGTCCAGGTCAACTTCTTCAACAGCACTTAAGAACCGGCTGGGAATGGATGCTGCAGCAACCATACATTCTTCACTAAGGGCATAGAGGTGACTGCGCAGCGCTGCACGGCCAATGCTGATGACGCTTGTTGATGCATGTTGCTTATTGTTTTCACCGGATGCATCTTCCTGAGAATTGGGCACTGTAACTTTCAAGGCTTCTTGGAGCTCCATTTGAATAGAGGCTTTATCAGATATGATTCCCGAACGAATGCACTGCAACAGAGGCTGTACGTCTCCCTGTGAGCGCGCTGTCTTTGCCACCGCGACAGCGCCTTGCTGTTGAATATGGACATAAAAGGCATTGGTCTCACGAACGATATCACTGGTTGGACTTTCATCTACAATTAGCTCCAAAGCTCGCTTTGCCTCAGAAAGTGCTGGCGCTGCAGCACCTTCCTCATGATGCGCTAATGCTAATGCAAGACTGAGGCGTGCTCGCCATGCTTTATGCGGATCATCGAGGACATTGAGAGCATCACACAATCTCGTGAGAACCTGTAGAGTATGTTTTCGGCAGCCTTTGCGCATGACCGGGCGCATGACCTGCCAGGCCACTACAGAGGCGTTGAAAACAAGAAAGCCATAATTGTTAATGCGGCTTGGCTCTAAACAGACCTGCACAGCTGCATTGATATGCTCTACAGCACGCAAAGCGTGTTTTAGTAAGTCAGCCCCAGATTGAAGTTCCCCACGTTTGTGCTCAATGAGGGCTTTTACAAACTTTGCTCGACAGAAAAATTGATCATGCACCTGGCTTCGAATGAAGCTTAGTTCAGCACTTTGATCAGCAACCTCGAGGGCATTGTGTTTGAGTGCAGTTTCCGCACATAAAACAAGCAGCTCTGTGGCGATCCGAGATTCCCCATCATAGTCTCGCAATAACTCAAAGCATTCATGAAGTTCTTTCTGATTTGATGTAGCCCCAATTGCAAGGTGATCGTCTCGATCATGTTCCTGTTGGGGAGATGCGTCTTGGCTCTCCGGTCTTTCAACTTCAGTTCTATCTCGGTATCCAGTAGTATCAGCAAACTTTGCAAGCCTTTGAAGCCGTACACGGAGAGCGTCCTCCATTTTCCAGGAAAGAATAACTTATCACCTCGTGTTTTCTGTCGTGTAAAGAACGTGTGCTATCAAGGCGGTCCTCCTGTAAACCTTTCCGAAAGTTTACGCTATCACTCCAACAAGAGTTATGCTGCCCAATCCGATATCTCTTATACAAAACTGCGCGAGGATCAATCACGCAGAAGCAATCTTCCCTGGACTTGGGCTTGATCTTGGCGTTTCAGCTAGTCTTTGATGAGGAGAGGAATGTATGCCAAGCCCAAGCACCACGAGCTCCAAATTCGCTGTGCTATGTCTTAAGTGCCGTTGCATGTCATGTCGCTAGCGCGCGAGCGAGCCAAATCACGGTGTTAAGAGTATTTAGCTAGCTCTTATTGACTTGCATGTTCAATATACCCTAGCACAGTTATTAGAATCTCTTATCCATGTTTCATTTCCTTATAAAGAACACCATCTTATGTAGTACTAGTAGTAGTGGTTATTAACTAACTAGTACTAGTAGTTTCCACTATGAAGGAGTGTGCCCGGATTAGAAACGAACGAGTCAACAGTGATAAGTAATACAAACCATAAAATAACCGAATCTATTGTCTAATCTAAAGGTTGGTGTGAGTACCAAAGGTTAATTCGTGTTACAAGACAAATTGAATGCAGAATCTAAGAATATATATGAGAATTATTTAACGTTTTGCTCCTGTAGGTAGAAGACTCACGCCTTTCCCCACCGCTCGATTTCTTTGGTTCTTGGCAACTTTTGTTCGCTTTTATTCAATTTCAGTTTTCAAAGTAAAGAATTCGTGCACGCCAAAATAATCATGATGACCTGATTGGATCTGAAGCGCTAATCACCTTCAAACTCTGATATATCTACGTGCTTGTTCGAATATACGCAACAAAAGCTGAAAACGCCAGCATTAGCGAATTGTTTTGAGATGTTGAAAATTGATTTTAAAATGAAATATAAAAATCGCTAAGAAGAGCAGTTTCCCAAATTAAAAGGTCCCCTGGTACTACTGTCTACTTTGAGTGTACTCCATCTAAACGAGCATAATCTTTGTCAACCTGAATTTAGGCTGAGCATGGTAATGCTACCTTCTTTCCCCAAATTCTAATGGTGCTACTCGTGGAGTGTAGAGGCAAATATTCGAAGGTAGTTTCGAGATCTTTAATTTAATTTTTCTTCTGTCGTCTCTGGTTGTCATATCTCCATTCGCGATTTGTATTTCTTGTAACTCCAAGTCATGCCAATATTTGTCTATGTAGAAATTCTCTGATAAGTAATTACCACTAAACGACGAGGAAGGGAGCACTGTGCAATCGTCATTTCTAGAACTAAATTTGAAGGAGCCAAAACCAACTCCTTCCCATTAACTTGAAGACAATGCGACAAAGACGTGACTCTGAAGGCTCAAAATTAACCTATAGAGCATCCTTTAACTGATATAAAATTTGTCAAGCTAATTTTGGGACATGATAACATGACATGAGGTCGAATAATTTTTTGTGAAGCTAGAGCTGGAAGTCACTAGACTTGTCAGTGACCTTCCACCATATAAGTTCAGTTAGATTTGTCAAGGGATAGATTTTGTGCTTAAGTTTGAACCGAAAGAAGCACATCTGAAGCTATTTAAATTCCATATTATCATCATAATATAAAAATGGAAATATATGTTATCTTGCTTTTGATTGGTCTTGAATAATTTGCAGCATAAGTGCCGCAAGTTCGTCAACGAGGCTCTGCTCAAGTTCTTCCATTAGAACTCCCCAGATCATGAGCCTCTCTTTAGCACGGATACCCTTGCGAAGTATCATACCATGCGCAACCCAGGCTAAAAAGGTCCAGCGTGATATAAAATCTTTCTTGAGCATGTCAAGCCATGACAGAACTGTCTCTTGGACCTGCTCCGCTGTGCTGAAACTTAAGGTAAATGATTTACCCGCATTATAATAAATTTGAACATTTGACATATCAACGAGATGCATTTTACGATGAAGGTATCGTTCTAATGTTTCTTTCCATTCCGCCTCTTCTCTGCGCAGAGTCTCGTCTGATTGGTCTCGAGCTCGTTGCAGTCGAGAGAGTTCCTTTTCAATATCACGCATTAGCATTTCTTCAAGGTATGTCGCGTGCTGCTCAATATGAAATCGTTGAGCTGTGCCGTGTATCCACATCACCAAAACACCATCGTGCTCAAGTTCCTCTTGAGTGAAGCCTGCCAAGAGATCCTCTGCTTCCTCTTCCTCAAGAGATTTTGTGTGGCCATGCATAAGCTGCCATAACGGTAGTCTAACTTTCTTATCATGTTTTGCATGGTATGCATCAAGTATAGTTTCTGCTTTCTTTTTACGTTCAAACACAAGCGCAAGACGCTTGACACGAAGAAGCTTCTCTCGCAACTCAAGCAAAAGTTCAGATTCATATCGCTCATCGTACAAAAGTTTCATCCGTTGACGCTCACCAAGTGTGCGACATCCTCCTTCCGCCATATCCCTTAAGTACTCTTGCTGACGACGTCGAAATTCGCGGCGCCCCTTATAACCTCTGTAAACTCGTTGAATATCCCAGCTTGCTCGGTGGCGCGACGACCATCGTGCAAATGCACCTTCTAAAGTTCGTGCATCACTACCTGAAATCATTCGTCGTAGGGTCTTGCGTTGAACTACGTATGTTTTCCATGAAGCAAATCGAGAGCTCTTACGCTCAGCAAAAATCTTACCTAATTTGCGTTTGATAACTCGACGTTGCCTGAGTTTTGTTCTTAAAATATTACGAGCTAAGCGAGCGCGGCACATTTGCTGTATCACTATCGCCGCGTTGCGTTCGATACGTTTCTGTCGAGCACAAAGGCGACCTACAAATCCTCTTCCTACTCTTTGGATGTTTGCGATGGCTTGACGATGACGCTCCCTGCGCAGGATTGCAACATTACGGGACCAGTTTTCCCAGCAGTCTTTCAACTGGTGTCCGTTTGCTCGAAAGGCCATATTACGCACACGTTTCATAAGGTTATAATAACGTTTCCATTCAACAAATACACGAAGTGATAAGTTTGAGGATAGCTTGAATAACATACGCCGAATAAGCTTCTCTTGCTTCACGATTTTTCGACGAGCTAATATTAATACCTTTTTTGCAAGAATTGTGCGGCCGAACCCCTGAATCGTATGAACTGCTTTGTTTTTACGACGGAGACCTGCAGTGAATTTTTGTGCCAGTGCTCGTCGCCATGCAGATTGTAGCACAATTGCGCCTGCCAAGCGGTCCACTTTCCAGTTGACTAACCATAGGTGCCATTTTTCAAAGGTTGCTTGTACCAAGTATGTACTTGAAAAACAGGCAAGCATCCTGCGCTTCTTTTGCAGTTGCGCAAATTCTCGCCATTCTGTAAAAGTTGAACTAGTCGTCCGAATTTGCATTTTCTCTAATGCATTTCGGATAAGAATTTCATGTCGAGCACGCAAATTTTCATCTTCTAAAAGTCTCCGACGTTGCTCAGCTCGGGCGCGCACGTGCTTCTTATGCTGGGCTCTCACAAGCTCCAGGGCAGCTTGACTTTTCTTGTAAGCTTTTAAAGTCCGTAAAAACTCTTGTTTGGAACTCATTGGAACAGGCAAAAGAGCATCCAACTGAGTTGGTGGCGGCAACAAGATTTCATGCTCCTTGGCAGTAATTTCGTCAAAGCCATCCATATTATTGTCGCCGCCGTCGTCGTCGTCATCATCATCATCCTCATCCGAAATGTCATCTTCCACCAGACTATTCAAACTCCGACTTCTTAAAGGGTTATATTTTGGTTTGAACATTGACGCAAAGCCTTCACGTTTTTCCTTTGCGCGGCGCTGAGCAATTTCATAGTCAAATTTACGATTCTCTTCTTCACGTTGCGCAGCTGCAAGTTGCTGTCTTTCTTCGTTTTCGTGTTGAAGGCGGCAACATTCATCACAGTCTTCACGCGACGTGCGTTCAATAGGAATTCGTCCGTTGCTTTTTCTCTGACCTAAAACCATATCGGTAGAGCAACGAAGACAACGATTGTTTAGGACTTTTGCAAGTTTTCCGCTGCGATAGAGATCGTTCACATCGTTTTGTCGAAAATCAAAAATGGTACCACTCAGTTGCATCTCCGCTCCCCGCCTTCGAACTTCAACACCAAACTTTGTAAGAATATTTTCCTCAGGAGGTTGAAGAACCTCCCTTGGCCTTGGTGGCCTTGTCATTGCCAGTTCATCATTGCTGAGTTGTGGCCTTCGTTTAGCCTGCCGATGCCTGTGTCTTTTCCGAAAGCTCGGGAGATCCATATGCCAAGTGCTCCTGATACCTCCACTGCCATAGAATTTACCAGTTTGCACTTCTCCAATGAAACACAAATCCCAATTAAAGCTCAACCAAATCTGCAAACGATGGCTTTACGCGAGAAGCAATCACATGCACGGTGAAACCTTTTTCGTTATTTTCGTGGCTATAACAAGCCTCTCTCGCTGCATCTGCTGTTTTCCGCGCGTCTCAGCACGAGCTCTATTCGCTCTAGCTAAGTTCCAGAGGTGTGTACTACCTCGTCCTTCTAGACTAGTATGACTTTTAGCTACCTATCCTATATAGCATATTGTTAGCAATTCTTATAATTTTTTTTAATGTTTACAAGTTTAGAGAAAAAAAAGGAAGAAAAAATTGTGTTTTATTGTTTATTGGTAGTCACGGTGAATAAAAATAGTGCTTATCTTACCCTAGGCTAGGCTAGGTGTAACATATATACATGATAATCTTTCCCAAGTGTACCTACTTTTTTTTTAGTACCGTCTAAAAGTAGAATTTATTTATTTTAAGAGCGGTAATGCTCACATTAGGCCCCTTGAGGGAAATAAAATAAAATAAAATAAACAAAGAATCTTTCAGTCGGTAGGATACTCCAACAATGGGAAGCCTTATTGAATGGGTTTCTTCTCTCGAAGGCTGATCCTATCCATACTCCTTCTGATTAAAACATCAGATTGAAGCATAGTAAGGCTTTTGTAGAAACTAGCTTTGGAAAGTCTCTCGAAAACTAGAATATACTAGCAGTGAGCCACTTTGTCTTCTTGGTGAGATGGGTGGAACTTGATTTGTTGATCCCAGCCCAAAAGGAAGTATTATATAATGCTTTGACTTTAGTTGTCCCCAACATTTCGAGAAAGAAAACCTTTGACGGTGAGAGTAGCATGACTGAATATTATCTTTAAAAAAGAAAAAAGAAAACTTCCTACGCGGCTCTATGAGTGCCCCTAGTAGCCCATAGCACCATTAGATTCCAAACTGGTAGCAAGTATGTCATAAGGTATACAGTAGGTAGTTGGTAGTAGTTAACTCGTGAGCAAAACGATGTTCAAACATGGGCTGCTAATGCATCGGCAGACCATCTTCTCAGAGCAACCAGTACTGTTTGAGCTCTTCAGCACGGCCTGAGTCACGCAGGGCAACATAACATGGCGAATATTATGCCAAACTTCACTTCTTCGCTTCAGCTAGCCCGCGAGGCCGCGACACTTCTCGAGCATACACACACGTGCCGCCGAAGAGCTGCACATCTCAACAATGTCTTCACCAAGCTTGCCAGTTTCTTAGAGCCCCAGCAAAATGCTGATATTGATTTCATTCAGGTGGAGGCTAGTCTACGCAACATCATCTCGCTACTTCGCGAGTTCTTCGATCCTAGTGATGATAGATCCACCATAATTTTACATCAAGAGAGCTACTCAAGTGCTCGCAGATGTAGAGCAGCGTCTGCAAACATTGATCCAAGTTTGCCGAATCCGCTTCGAGTTTCCGTCCCCGCCTGCAGCCATCGAGCAAATCGATCTCGACGATGCCGAAGAAGACCACCTTCGTCTTGAAAACATGATCAAGCAATACCGAGACGAAGGTCACGACCAAGTTGAAGCCATACTGTTATTGCTCAAAGACCATCCTGACATCAGCCTTACAGATATCATAGCAGGTCGTGCTGGGACGCGAAGACAGCGACGAGCGCTGCAAGAGCTTATTAGTGCAGTGCGAGAAACTCAAGAGTCTGAGATGGCTACAATACCACAGGAAAAGGTTACCATAGACTATCCCGAACATATTCTTGGTGAAGGCAGCTTTGGACAAGTCCTGTCAGGTGTTATCGAAGGAGAGGATGGAATAAATATACCAGTTGCTATCAAGAGAGTTCGACAAATCCGTGGCCACCTTCAGCTTTCTGAGCAAAAGGCATTGATTGAAGAGGCCCAAAGCTGGCAAGGGTTGAATCACAAAAACATCGTCTGTCTTCTCGGCACATGCATCATTCAGAACCGGTTTCATTTGGTTATGGACAAGTGCGACTTCTCTCTAGTTTAATTACTGTATGAGAGCAAACCGAGCGGCACACGCATTACCCTTGGACTAGATGATAAAGAGGCCATTTTGCGCGGTGTCATACGAGGGCTCTGCTATCTGCATAGTGAAAACGTGATTCATGGTGATCTGGAACCTGCCAATGTGCTCCTCAGCCAAGACCTGGGCCTGGTAAAGCTTACCGACTTTGGTCTTGCAGACAGAACGAGCCCAAATACAAGTTTTGCAGACACCATTTCGGTGGCCGGAACCCATGTGTACATGGCTCCAGAAGTACTTCAAGCTCCTGCTCGTTGGACAACAAAGGCAGACATATATTCTCTAGGCCTGATTATGTGGGAGATGTACCACGAGGAGACGCCATACGAGCATCTTGTGTATCATCCAGGAGAGCTTGAAAGCAGGGTTCTCGCAGGTGAGCGTCCTGAAATCTCTGACGAAGTACCTGTGAAACACTGGATAGTCCGCATCATGAAATCTTGTTGGGACGAGGAGCCTGCTAACAGACCAACTGCTAAGGATGCTCTAAAGAGTTTCGAGTCTCGAGGTGGTGAACGCCGCTCGAGCCGCATCATTCGCGGGCTTGCCGGTGGATTCATAAAGAGAATTTATCGCACATCTGCAAAACGAAATGTGAATGTCGAAATGATGCGGGGTCTAGTTCGAGATCTGGCTGATCGAGGCGATCGAACGGATCTGCTACGAACACTACAGATCTTGCATGATGCTCTGAAAGGCGAATTCAAAGCTGCTGAGACCGCAGGTGGCGATGATGCGCTGAGGAGAGTTGTTCGTGAGCGGGGTATTCTTGTTCATTTGCATAGAATCCTAAAGGAAGAGCAACGCGATGCCGAGGTGATTTCCGAAGCACTTTGGATATTCCATTACGCGTTTCATCGTGAAGCTACCGGCGAGTATGCTGAAGCTGCAATGACGACCTATGGCATCGGCCCTATACTGTTAAGTATCATGCAAGAGCATGCAAGCGAAGCAGCAGTGCAGGCCGCAGCATGTGCTTGTATCAGGACCCTCACGTTCAGTAATATGAAGAACCAACTTAGTCTAGCACAAGATTTGGATGTGGGCGCAGAGATTGTGGGCGCCATGCGCGCACATCGAACGAATGCGAACGTGCAAGAACAAGCATGTGGGGCATTGTGGAATCTTGCTTTCACTGATCGCAACTGTGAGCTCCTGGGACAAGATTTGAATGTGGGCACAGAGATTGTGGCCGCCATGCGCGCACATCGAACGAATGCAGACGTGCAAATGAGTGCATGTGGGGCATTATCTAATCTTGCTTATATGAATGATCGCAACAGTGAGATCCTGGTACAAGATTTGAATGTGGGCGCAGAGATTGTGGCTGGCATGCGTGCACATCGAACGAATGCAGACGTGCAAGGGAATGCTTGCTCAGCATTGAGCAATCTCTCTTGCAATGCTCGCAACGAAGAGACCCTGGGACAAGATCTGAATGTGGGCGCAGAGATTGTGGCCGCTATGCGCGAACATCAGATGAATGCAGACGTGCAAGAGAGTGCGTGTTGGGCATTGTGGAATCTTGCTTTCAATGCTCGCAACAAAGAGATCCTGGGACAAGATTTGGATGTGGGCGCAGAGATTGTGGCCGCCATGCGCGAACATCGAACGAATGCAGACGTACAAAAATACACTTGCTCGGCCTTGTGCAATCTCGCCTATCATAATGATCGCAACTGTGAGATCCTGGGACACGATTTGAATGTGGGCACAGAGATTGTGGCCTCCATGCGCGCACATCGAACGAATGCAGACGTGCAAAACTACGCATGTTGGGCAGTGTGTAATCTTGCCTACAATGATGATCGCAACAGAGAGGTCCTGGTACAAGATTTGAATGTGGGCGCAGAGATTGTGGCCGCCATGCGCGCAAATCGAAGCAATGTAGACGTGCAGGAACAAGCATGTGACGCATTGATGAATCTTGCCTACAAGGACGATCGCAACAAAGAGATCCTGGGACAAGATTTGAATGTTGGCGCAGAGATTGTGGCCGCCATGCGCGCACATCGAATGAATGCAGACGTGCAAGAAAGAGCATGCGGAGCATTGTGCAATCTTGCCAGCAATAATGATCGCAACAGAGTTATCCTGGTACAACATTTGAATGTGGGCGAAGACATTGTTGACGCCATGATTGCACATCGAACGAATGCAGACGTGCAAGACCAAGCATGTTCGACAATTTTGAATTTATCGTCGAATGCTCAAGTGCTTCAAATTCTTATCAAGTTGGGTGCACGCGAATGCGTTTCAGACGCACACCAAAGATTTCCGTCATCGAGCATTTGTCAGAAAGCTTTTGCAAAACTACAATAAGTGATAAATATATATGTCTATAGAATACTTCTGTGCTTCTAGCTGGCTACCTCCTTTGCATGCAGGTAGGTAGGTACCTACGGCTACCAGCGCATGGACAGAAAGAAAGGACCAAAAGACTTGAAACTAAAGTTGTCATACCTAGGCATTGCCCTCGTTTTTCTATCTAGAGAAATGCTAATTAAGTCATGGTATACCTAGTTTAAGTTGCATATTGAGATTGTTTCGATGAAGAAGGCAAGCTCCTTTGCTTTGTATAGAACGCATGTAGATGATCAGCAAATGAAAACAATCATGGTTGACCTGCGAAGAGCTAGACCGTTATCTATCTTGGAATTGCGATATATTTGTTTGCGTGCTTGTTCGAACATGTGTGACAACAGCTAAAAAGACCGGCGTTAGTCAATAATTGTTTTGATATTTTTAAAAATTAGCTTTTAAAAGAAACGTTTTTTAATTTAAGTTTTCCCCATTTTAAAAAAAAACTCGTAGTGGTAATGTATTAATGGTAGATAGTAGACTAGACGAAGCACATCATAATTTTTCTCAAGTGACCTACTTTATTTTATTTGAGTACTTTCTTTTTAAAATATAGTTTATTTATTTCAAGAGCGCTAATGAATACCTTATGCTACTTAGGGAAATAAATGAAGAGAAGAATCTTTCTGTAGGTAGAAAACTATTGCAAGTTAACGTGAGGGAAATCAGCAACAAATAGTGTGGGTAGAGAGATGAAGGACAATCATGGTTCGACTTAGCATTCAGGAACTGCTGTCAAAGTCTACAGTCAAAGTCTAGGACTTTGGTATTGTGTACGTTTTAGTTGGGATGTTTTCAGATATACACAACTAACTATCTACACACTAAGTTATTATACTTCAATAGATACTCCAACAATGCGAAGCCTTATTGAATGAGTTTCTTCCCTTGAAGGCTGGTCCTATTCATCCTCCTTCTTCAGGCCAAGAAGGCCTACTATACAATGGTTGGACTGCAGTCTCCCCAAGATTTTAAGAAATACCCTTTGACTAGTAAGAGTGGCTTAACTGAATGTTTTCTTTAAAAAGCTGATTGCGTGTTCTAAGTACCGAGTCTCAACAATACCCTATCTACTACCTAGGTACTTATCTCTCTCTCAATACCTATCTACTTTACCAGTATTTCTCAATTCATAAAGTATTCTTTTAGTCATTGGGCTTCCATACGCGTTACCTATCTTTGCCTTCATTTTTAAACCCAAGGCGAACTTCAGACCAGTGGGCTACTATTTTAAGAAAAAAGGTAACTTCCTTATGAGTGCCCCTAGTAGCCCATAGCACCCAACTGGTAGCACGTATATCGTGGGGTATATAGTAGATAGTTGTTTGTAGTTAACTCGTGAGCAAAACGATGTTCAAACATGGCATCGGCAGACCATCTTCTCAGAGCAACCAGTACTGTTTGAGCTCTCCAGCACGGCCACGCGGGGCCACATAACATGCCGAGCATTATGCCAAACTTCACTTCTTCGCTTCAGCTAGCCCGCGAGGCCGCGACACTTCTCGAGCATACACACACGTGCCGCCGAAGAGCTGCACATCTCAACAATGTCTTCACCAAGCTTGCCAGTTTCTTAGAGCCCCAGCAAAATGCTGATATTGATTTCATTCAGGTGGAGGCTAGTCTACGCAACATCATCTCGCTACTTCGCGAGTTCTTCGATCCTAGTGATGATAGATCCACCATAATTTTACAACTCATGGACATCAAGAGAGCTACTCAAGTGCTCGCAGATGTAGAGCAGCGTCTGCAAACATTGATCCAAGTTTGCCGAATCCGCTTCGAGTTTCCCGTCCCCGCCTGCAGCCATCGAGCAAATCGATCTCGACGATGCCGAAGAAGACCACCTTCGTCTTGAAAACATGATCAAGCAATACCAAGACGAAGGTCACGACCAAGTTGAAGCCATACTGTTATTGCTCAAAGACCATCCTGACATCAGCCTTACAGATATCATAGCAGGTCGTGCTGGGACGCGAAGACAGCGACGAGCGCTGCAAGAGCTTATTAGTGCAGAGCGAGGAACTCAAGAGTCTGAGATGGCTACAATACCACGGGAAAAGGTTACCATAGACTATCCCGAACATATTCTTGGTGAAGGCAGCTTTGGACAAGTCCTGTCAGGTGTTCTCGAAGGAGAGGATGGAATAAATATACCAGTTGCTATCAAGAGAGTTCGACAAATCCGTGGCCACCTTCAGCTTTCTGAGCAAAAGGCATTGATTGAAGAGGCCCAAAGCTGGCAAGGGTTGAATCACAAAAACATCGTCTGCCTTCTCGGCACATGCATCATTCAGAACCGGTTTCATTTGGTTATGGACAAGTGCGACTTCTCTCTAGTTTAATTACTGTATGAGAGCAAACCGAGCGGCACAAGCATTACCCTTGGACTAGATGATAAAGAGGCCATTTTGCGCGGTGTCACACGAGGGCTCCGCTATCTGCATAGTGAAAACGTGATTCATGGTGATCTGGAACCTGCCAATGTGCTCCTCAGCCAAGACCTGGGCCTGGTAAAGCTTACCGACTTTGGTCTTGCAGACAGAACGAGCCCAAATACAAGTTTTGCAGACACCATTTCGGTGGCCGGGACCCGGGTGTACATGGCTCCAGAAGTACTTCAAGCTCCTGCTCGTTGGACAACAAAGGCAGACATATATTCTCTAGGCCTGATTATGTGGGAGATGTACCACGAGGAGATGCCATACGAGCATCTCGTGTATCATCCAGGAGAGCTTGAAAGCAGGGTTCTCGCAGGTGAGCGTCCTGAAATCTCTGACGAAGTACCTGTGAAACTCTGGATAGTCCGCATCATGAAGTCTTGTTGGGACAAGGAGCCTGCTAACAGACCAACTGCTAAGGATATTCTAAAGAGTTTCGAGTCTCGAGGTGGTGAACGCCGATCGAGCCGCATCATTCGCGGGCTTGCTGGTGGATTCATAAAGAGAATCCATCGCGCATCTGCAAAACGAAATGTGAATGTCGAAATGGTGCGGGGTCTAGTTCGAGATCTGGCTGATCGAGGCGATCGAACAGATCTGCTACGAACACTACAGATCTTGCATGGTGCTCTGGAAGGTGAATTCAAAGCTGCTGAGACCGCAGGTGGCGATGATGAGCTGAGGAGAGTTGTTCGTGAGCGGGGTATTCTTGTTCATTTGCATAGAATCCTAAAGGAAGAGCAACGCGATGCCGAGGTGATTTCCGAAGCACTTTGGATATTCCATTACGCGTTTCATCGTGAAGCTACCGGCGAGTATGCTGAAACTGCAATGGCGACCTATGGTATCGGCCCTATACTGTTAAGTATCATGCAAGAGCATGCAAGCGAAGCAGCAGTGCAGGCTGCAGCATGTGCTTGTATCAGGACCCTCACGTTCAGTAATATGAAGAACCAACTTAGTCTAGCGCAAGCTTTGGATATGGGCACAGAGATTGTGGCCGCCATGCGCGTACATCGAACGAGTGCAGACGTGCAAGAACAAGCATGTGGGGCATTGCGGAATCTTGCTTTCACTGATCGCAACTGTGAGCTCCTGGGACAAGATTTGAATGTGGGCACAGAGATTGTGGCCGCCATGCGCGCACATCGAACGAATGCAGACGTGCAAAGGAGTGCATGTGGGGCATTGTGGAATCTTGCTGTAAATGATCGCAACAGTGAGATCCTGGTACAAGATCTGAATGTGGGCGCAGAGATTGTGGCCGCCATGCGTGCACATCGAACCAATGTTGAGGTGCAAGAGGAGGCAAGTGGGGCATTGTGGAATCTTGCTGTAAATGATCGCAACAGTGAGATCCTGGTACAAGATCTGAATGTGGGCGCAGAGATTGTGGCCGCCATGCGCGAACATCGAACGAATGCAGACGTGCAAAGGAGTGCATGTGGGGCATTGTGGAATCTTGCTGTAAATGATCGCAACAGTGAGATCGTGGTACAAGATCTGAATGTGGGCGCAGAGATTGTGGCCGCCATGCGCGAACATCGAACGAATGCAAACGTGCAAGAGCAAGCAAGTGGGGCATTGCGTTGTCTTGCTTTTCATGATTGCAACAGAGAGATCCTGGTACAAGATTTGAATGTAGGCGTAGAGATTGTGGCCGCCATGCGCGAACATCGAACGAATGCAAACGTGCAAGAGCAAGCATGTGCGGCACTGATGAATCTTACTGACGATAATGATCGCAACTGTGAGATCCTGGGACAAGATTTGGATGTGGGCACAGCGATTGTGGCCGCCATGCGCGAACATCGAACGAATGCTGAGGTGCAAAAGTATGCAAGTAGGGGCATTGCGTAATCTTGCTTTAGAGGATCGCTACGAAGAGATCCTGGGACAAGATTTGAATTCTGGCGCAGAGATTGTGGCTACCATGCGCGAACATCGAACGAATGCAGACGTGCAAGGACAAGCATTTGGGGCATTGTGGAATCTTGCTTTAAATGATCGCAAGAAAGGGCTCGTGGTACACGATTTGAATGTGGGCGCAGAGATTGTGGCTGTCATGCGCGCACATCGAAGGAATGCGTACGTGCAAAAACAAGCATGTAGGGCATTGTGGAATCTTGGCTACAATAATGATCGCAACTGTGAGATCCTGGTACAAGATTTGAATGTGGGCGCAGAGATTGTGGCCGCCATGCGCGCACATCAAACGAATGCAGACGTGCAAAAACAAGCATGTAGGGCATTGTGGAATCTTGGCTACAATAATGATCGCAACTGTGAGATCCTGGTACAAGATTTGAATGTGGGCGCAGAGATTGCGACCGCCATGCGCGCACATCAAACCAATGCAGACGTGCAAGAACAAGCATGTTGGGCACTGATGAATCTTGCTTCAAATGATCGCAACTGTGAGATCCTGGTACAAGATTTGAATGTGGCCGCAGAGATTGTGGCCGCCATGCGCGCACATCAAACGAATGCAGACGTGCAAGAACAAGCATGTAGGGCATTGTGGAATCTTGGCTACAATAATGATCGCAACTGTGAGATCCTGGTACAAGATTTGAATGTGTGCGCAGAGATTGTTGCCGCCATGCGCGCACATCGAACCGATGCAGACGTGCAAAAGAATGCATGTTTGGCACTGATGAATCTTACCTACAATAATGATCGCAACTGTGAGATCCTGGTACAAGATTTGGATGTGGGTGCAGAGATTGTGGCCGCCATGCGTGCACATCGAACGAATGCAGACATACAAAAACAAGCATGTGGGGCATTAAGGAATCTTGCGGAAAATGACCGCAACTGTGAGATCCTGGTGCAAGATTTGAATGTAGGCGCAGAGATTGCGACCACCATGCGCACACATCGAACGAATGCAGACGTGCAGGAGGATGCATGTTGGGCACTGATGAGTCTTGGTTTCAATGGTCGCAACAGTGAGATCCTGGTACAAGATTTGAATGTGGGCGCAGAGATTGTGGCTACCATGCGCGAACATCGAACGAATGCAGACGTGCAGGTGAGTGCATGTGGGGCATTGATGAATCTTACTGACGATAATGATCGCAACTGTGAGATCCTGGGACAAGATTTGGATGTGGGCACAGAGATTGTGGCCGCCATGCGCGAACATCGAACGAATGCAGACGTACAAAAACAAGCATGTGGGGCATTGATGAATCTTACTGACGATAATGATCGCAACTGTGAGATCCTGGGACAAGATTTGGATGTGGCCACAGTGATTATGGCCGCCATGCGCGAACATCGAACGAATGCTAAGGTGCAAGAGTATGCAAGTGGGGCATTGCGTAATCTTGCTTTAGATGATCGCTACGAAGAGATCCTGGGACAAGATGTGAATGCTGGCGCAGAGATTGTGGCTGCCATGCGCGAACATCGAGCAAATGCAGACGTGCAAGGACAAGCATTTGGGGCGTTGTGGAATCTTGCTGTAAATGATCGCAAGAAAGGGCTCGTGGTACACGATTTGAAAGTGGGCGAAGAGATTGTGGCTACCATGATTGCACATCGAAGGAATGCGTACGTGCAAGAACAAGCATGTTGGGCATTGTGGAATCTTGCTTTAAATTATCGCAACAGAGAGATCCTGGGACAAGATTTGAATTTGGGCGCAGAGATTGTGGCCGCCATGCGCGCACATCGGACGAATGCAGACGTGCAAAAACAAGCGTGTTGCGCATTGTTAAATCTTGCTGTAAATGACCGCAACGAAGAGATCCTGGTACAAAATTTGAATGTGGGCGTGGAGATTGTGGCCGCCATGCGCGTACATCGAAGGAGTTCAGACGTGCAAAAACAAGCATGTGGAGCATTGTGCAGTCTTGGTTTCAATGATCGCAACAAAGAGATCCTGGTACAAGATTTGGATGTGGGTGCAGAGATTGTGGCCGCCATGCGTGCCCATCGAACGAATGCGGGCGTGCAAAAGAGTGCATGTGGAGCATTGATGAATCTCGCCTACAATAATGATAGTAACAAAGAGATCCTGGGACAACATTTGAATGTGGGCGCAGAGATTGTGACCGCCATGCGCGCACATCGAACGAATGCAGACGTGCAAGAACAAGCATGTTCGACAATTTTGAATTTATCGTCGAATGCTCAAGTGCTTCAAATTCTTATCAAGTTGGGTGCACGCGAGTGCGTTTCGGACGCACACCAAAGATTTCCGTCATCGAGCATTTGTCAGAAAGCTTTTGCAAAACTACAATAAGTGATAAATATATATGTCTATAGAATACTTCTGTGCTTCTAGCTGGCTACCTCCTTTGCATGCAGGTAGGTAGGTACCTACGGCTACCAGCGCATGGACAGAAAGAAAGGACCAAAAGACTTGAAACTAAAGTTGTCATACCTAGGCATTGCCCTCGTTTTTCTATCTAGAGAAATGCTAATTAAGTCATGGTATACCTAGTTTAAGTTGCATATTGAGATTGTTTCGATGAAGAAGGCAAGCTCCTTTGCTTTGTATAGAACGCATGTAGAACGGATGTAGATGATCAGCAAATGAAAACAATCATAATTGAGCTGCGAAGAGCTAGACCGTTATCTATCTTGGAATTGCGATATATTTGTTTGCGTGCTTGTTCGAACATGTGTGACAACAGCTAAAAAGACCGGCGTTAGCCAATAATTGTTTTGATATTTAAAAAAATTAGCTTTTAAAAGAAACGTTTTTTAATTTAAGTTTTCCCCATTTAAAAAAAAACTCGTAGTGGTAATGTATTAATGGTAGATAGTAGACTAGACGAAGCACATCATAATTTTTCTCAAGTGACCTACTTTATTTTATTTGAGTACTTTCTTTTTAAAATATAGTTTATTTATTTCAAGAGCGCTAATGAATACCTTATGCTACTTAGGGAAATAAATGAAGAGAAGAATCTTTCTGTAGGTAGAAAACTATTGCAAGTTAACGTGAGGGAGATCAGCAACAAATAGTGTGGGTAGAGAGATGAAGGACAATCATGGTTCGACTTAGCATTCAGGAACTGCTGTCAAAGTCTACAGTCAAAGTCTAGGACTTTGGTATTGTGTACGTTTTAGTTGGGATGTTTTCAGATATACATAACTAACTATCTACACACTAAGTTATTATACTTCAATAGATACTCCAACAATGTGAAGCCTTATTGAATGAGTTTCTTCCCTTGAAGGCTAGTCCTATTCATTCTCCTTCTGATTAAAATATCAAATTGAACCATAGTAGGGCTTTTGTAGAAACTAGCTTCGAAAAGTCTCTCTCAAAAACTGGGATGTACTAGTAGTAAGCTACTTTGTGAGATGGGTGGAATTTGTTTATTTGATGTCAGGCCAAGAAGGCCTACTATACAATGGTTGGACTTAATTCTGCCCAAGATTTTAAGGAATACCCTTTGACTAGTAAGAGTGGCTTAACTGAATGTTTTCTATGAAAATAAATTTAGAAAGACTTCCAAAGGGAGTCTATGAGTACTCCTAATATCAGATAGTATTAACAATAGTAGTTAGAGGTACTGATTTAAAGTCTTTTTTAATTAACTTGGGTAAAAACTCAAGTGAAAACAATCACTCAATGACTCTAACTATTACAAACTATGAGGGTACCTAGTTGGTAGGTACGTAGGTCGAGAGTCAAGACAATTTTCAGAGATAACCATCTTCTCAGAGCAATCAGTACTGTTTGAGCTCTCCAGCACGGCCTGGGTCACGCAGAGCCACATAACATGCCGAGCATTATGCCAAACTTCACTTCTTCGCTTCAGCTAGCCCGCGAGGCCGCGACACTTCTCGAGCATACAGACACGTGTCGCCGAAGAGCTGCACATCTCAACAATGTCTTCACCAAGCTTGCCAGTTTCCTGGAAACCCCTCCACCATGCTAAGATCAACTTTTTCCAAGTTGAGGCAAATATGCGCAACATCATCGCGTTGCTTCGCGAGTTCTTCGATCCTAGTGATGATAGATCCACCATAATTTTACAACTCATGGACACCAAGAGAGCTACTCAAGTGCTCGCAGATGTAGAGCAGCGTCTGCAAACATTGATCCAAGTTTGCCGAATCCGCTTCGAGTTCCCGTCCCCGCCTGCAGCCATCGAGCAAATCGATCTCGACGATGCCGAAGAAGACCACCTTCGTCTTGAAAACATGATCAAGCAATACCAAGACGAAGGTCACGACCAAGTTGAAGCCATACTGTTATTGCTCAAAGACCATCCTGACATCAACCTTACAGATATCATAAGCAGGTCGTGCTGGGACGCGAAGACAGCGACGAGCGCTGCAAGAGCTTATTAGTGCAGTGCGAGAAACTCAAGAGTCTGAGATGGCTACAATACCACTGGAAAAGGTTACCATAGACTATCCCGAGCATATTCTTGGTGAAGGCAGCTTTGGACAAGTCCTGTCAGGTGTTCTCGAAGGAGAGGATGGAATAAACATACCAGTTGCTATCAAGAGAGTTCGACAAATCCGTGGCCACCTTCAGCTTTCTGAGCAAAAGGCATTGATTGAAGAGGCCCAAAGCTGGCAAGGGTTGAATCACAAAAACATCGTCTGCCTTCTCGGCACATGCATCATTCAGAACCGGTTTCATTTGGTTATGGACAAGTGCGACTTCCCTCTAGATGAGTTACTGCACAGGACAGAACCGAGCGGCACACGCATTACCCTTGGACTAGATGATAAAGAGGCCATTTTGCGCGGTGTCACACGAGGGCTCCGCTATCTGCATAGTGAAAATGTGATTCATGGTGATCTGAAACCTGCCAATGTGCTCCTCAGCCAAGACCTGGGCCTGGTAAAGCTTACCGACTTTGGTCTTGCAGACAGAACGAGCCCAAATACAAGTTTTGCAGAGACCATTTCGGTGGCCGGAACCCGGGTGTACATGGCTCCAGAAGTACTTCAAGCTCCTGCTCGTTGGACAACAAAGGCAGACATATATTCTCTAGGCCTGATTATGTGGGAGATGTACCACGAGGAGATGCCATACGAGCATCTCGTGTATCATCCAGGAGAGCTTGAAAGCAGGGTTCTCGCAGGTGAGCGTCCTGAAATCTCTGACGAAGTACCTGTGAAACACTGGATAGTCCGCATCATGAAGTCTTGTTGGGACGAGGAGCCTGCTAACAGACCAACTGCTAAGGATATTCTAAAGAGTTTCGAGTCTCGAGGTGGTGAACGCCGATCGAGCCGCATCATTCGCGGGCTTGCTGGTGGATTTATAAAGAGAATCCATCGCACATCTGCAAAACGAAATGTGAATGTCGAAATGGTGCGGGGTCTACTTCGAGATCTGGCTGATCGAGGCGATAGAACGGATCTGCTACGAACACTACAGAGCTTGCATGATGCTCTGGAAGGCGAATTCAAAGCTGCTGAGACCGTAGGTGGCGATGATGAGCTGAGGAGAGTTGTTCGTGAGCGGGGTATTCTTGTTCATTTGCATAGAATCCTAAAGGAAGAGCAACGCGATGCCGAGGTGATTTCCGAAGCACTTTGGATATTCCATTACGCGTTTCATCGTGAAGCTTTCGGTGAATACACTAAGGCAGCAATGGAAAGGTATGGTATAGGACCTGTAGTGTTAAGTATCATGCAAGAGCATGCGAGCGAAACAGCAGTGCAGGCCGCAGCATGTGCTTGTGTCAGGAGCCTCGCATACAGTAATACAAATAACGCAATTGTCCTAGCACACGATTTATATCTGGGCGCAGAGATTGTGGCCGCCATGCGCGTACATCGAACGAATGCAAACGTGCAAGAACAAGCATGTGGGGCATTGCGGAATCTTGCTTTCACTGATCGCAACAGAGAGATCCTGGGACAATATTTGAATGTGGGCACAGAGATTGTGGCCGCCATGCGCGCACATCGAACGAATGCAAACGTACAAGAACAAGCATGTGCGGCATTGAACAATCTTGCTGAAAATGATCGCAACAGAGAGATCCTGGTACAAGATCTGAATGTGGGTGCAGAGATCGTGGCTGCCATGCGCGCACCTCGAATGAATGCAAATGTGCAAGAACAAGCATGTGTGGCCTTGTGCATTCTTGCTGTAAACGCTCGCAACCAAGACATCCTGGTACAAGATCTGAATGTGGGCATAGAGATTGCGGCCGCGATGCGCGCACATCCAACAAATGCCGACGTGCAAAAGTACGCATGTGCGGCAGTGTGTAATCTTGCCTACAATGATGATCGCAACAGAGAGGTCCTGCGACAAGATTTGAAGGTGGGCGCAGAGATTGTGGCCGCCATGCGCGCAAATCGAAGCAATGTAGACGTGCAAAAACAAGCATGTGACGCATTGATGAATCTTGCCTACAAGGACGATCGCAACAAAGAGAGACTGGGACAAGACTTGAATGCGGGCGCAGAGATTGTGGTTGCCATGCGCGAACATGGAACGAATGCAAACGTGCAAATAAGTGCATGTGGGACATTAATGAATATTGCTGACAACGATCGCAACAGAAAGATCCTGGGACAAGATTTGAATGTGGGCGCAGAGATTGTGACCGCTATGCGCGCACATCCAACGAATACGGACGTTCAAAGGTACGCTTGTTTGACATTATGGAGTCTCGCTAATAACGAGCACGACTGTGAGAGCCTGTTAGATAAACTGAATGTGGGCTTAGACATTGTGCTCGCCATGCGCGTACATCTAACGAATGCAGGAGTGAAAGCAGAAAGGCTTGGGGCATTTTCTCTTGTTATGAAGGCTATCAAGTATAACAACGCAGAGATCCAGGGCGCAGAGATTGTGACCACCATGCGCGCAAATCGAACGAATGCGGACATGCAAATAAGAGCGTTTGAGGCATTGATCGATCTTGCTAAACATGAACGCAGCAGAGAGATCCTAGGACAAGATTTGAATGTGGGCGTAGAGATTGTGGCCGCCATGCGCGAACATGGAACGAATGCAGACGTACAAATAATTGCATGTTGGGCATTGATGTATCTTGCTTTAGATGACCGCAACAGAGAGATCCTAGAACAAGATTTGAATGTGGGCGCAGAGATTGTGGCCGTCATGCGCATACACCGAACGAATGCAAACGTGCAAGAAGAAGCATGTCTGGCGTTGTCGTCGTATATTGCTTTATCTAACGATTGGGGCTATGAATTCGCAGAAAATTCGAGTGCAACGATTGTTGACGCCATGGTCGAACATCGAACGAATGCAGGCGTGCAAGAAAGAGCATGTGAGGCATTGCGGAATCTTTCTTTTAAATTTCCCTTCTCAAAGATCGATAGAATACCCCGGTATATGATCAAAAGGATTGTGGCCGCCATGCGCGAGCATCGAACGAATGCAAACGTGCAAGTACACGCATGTGCAGCATTGGGGAATTTCGCTGCCCAGACTGACCGCGACAGAGAGATATTAGAACAAGAGTTGAATGTGGGCACAGAGATTGTGGCGGCCATGCGTGAACATCGAACGAATGCGGACGTCCAAGAACAAGCATGTGAAACCTTGCGGATTCTTGCTTTAAACGAACGCAACAGAGAAATCCTGGGACAAGATTTGAATGCGGGCGCAGAGATTGTTGCCGCCATGCGCGAACATCTAGCGAATGCAGGTGTACAAGCAAAAGCATGTGAGGTATTGTGTATTCTTGTTACATGTATAAGACGCAACAGAGAGATCTTGGGAGAAGATTTAAACGCGGGCGCAGAGATTATGGCCGCCATGCGCGCACATCCAACGAATGTAGGCGTGCAAGAAAACGCATGTGCGGCATTGGGCAGTCTTGCTGTAAATGATCGCAACAGAGAGATCTTGGGAGAAGATTTGAATGCGGGTGCAGAGATTATGGCCGCCATGCGCGCACATCCAACGAATGTAGGCGTGCAAGAAAACGCATGTAAGGCATTGAAGAATCTTGCCTTTCATGGGTACGTCTTTCTTATTCTCATGGAAGCGGGTGCGAATTGGTATGTTTCGAAGGCACATGAAGAATTTCCGTCATCAAAAATCTGCCAGGAAGCTTTAGAAAGGCTATGCTGAGATCTCTAATTGAAGGAACTAGTTGACAAGACATTACATCCTTTACAAGAACCTATGAACATAAGGTGTAGGATAGAAAACAACTAGACAACCAGACTTGCCTAGTTTAGAAGCCAAGAGCCAAAAGTGTACATACACTTTTCCTAGAAGCAATGGTGGAATCTGAATTGATGATTAAAGAGACAAGTTAAGTTCAATTATGTCTTACGCAGTTCAAGTATGTCAAAGTCTCCTAATTACATCATAAAGCATCATAAAGCAGTCTGCCTTGGATTTAGATGCCAAGGACAAAAGATCTCCAACTAATAATCCACAGATTATCATGCCTTCTAAAGTCCCCTTGGAACCTTTATCTAGTCTCTTGCTTTCATCTTCATAGTCAACCTCTAACTGACCAGATTCCTCTCACTACGATATCTAAGTAAATAAAAATACTATATAATACGTCTATGCCTCTAGCTGGCTCCTGAGATCTCCAATCGAAGGAGCTAGTGGACAATATGTTGCTAGAGTTCTTTGTGTCCCTTTTGTGAAACCCTCGCTAACATACTTTACAATAGAGCAAAGTAGGCAGCCAGACTCATGCGACTGCCAGAGACAAGAGTTCAAAGTGTGATGACACATTACCTACATCCAACGTATGGAGTAACTTGAATCGATGGTTGAAGAGGTTGAATTAATCTAACCCCATCGGTTATCTCTGACACCTTTCAAGAATGTCTTGACCTCCTTAATTACTACATGAATCCATCTGTCCTGAAATTCATTCTCCAGGACAGCAGTGCGCTAACTCTTAAACAAACCTTCTTAATGCCTTCATCAAGACCTTTGCCTTCATCTTGAAAGTCAACCTCAAGCTGACCAGAATCATCTTTCAGTACTGACTACCTCCTTTGTATCCAGGTAGGTAGGTACCTACGGCTACCACCGCAGGGACAGAAAGAAAAGGACAAAAGACTTGAAACTAAAAAATCCATACCTAGGCATTCCCCTCAATTTTCTAGCTAGAGAACTGCCGATTAAGTTATGTTATACTTGGTTTAAATTGCATATTGAGATGGTCACGATGAAGAAGGCAAGCGAATTTGTGAAGAAGGCAAGCGAATTTGTATAGAATGCATGTAGATGAGCAGCTAACCAAAACAATCATGGTTGACCTGCGAAGATCTAGAGCGCTATTCATCTTGGGAACCAGATACATCTGCGCCCCTGTTCGATCATATGCGACAAAAGCTGAAAATGCCGGATGTAGTCAATGATGGTTTTGAATCTGTTAATTTTAAAAATCATCTAGGTGCTTGTAGGGCAAAACTTGAAACGAGGCGAAGGGTTTTTGTGCTATTCATGGACATCATACCAGAGAGAAAGGATTGAGTTCGAGGAAGGCCGAAACATTGTCTCGACTAAATGCTGGGATATAAATATTTTCGAGTCTATTATTGAGGAAGTCTCGCCGCTCTCCCTGTCCTCCTCGAATAGGCTCTTGAAATTAATTATCTACAGTCAACATTTATCAAAAGTGTTCAGCTTCCTCAAGGGTGATCTTGTACAGCTGAAGAGTTAGATCCTCGAAATTACTAGGCGGGCGTTCACCAGAGAAGTGGGGAAAAAATTCCGCTACGGGGATCTTTTTAGCAAGTTTTGGAAAATCATGTCGAGCCGAATTTGGGAATAAGAAATACCAATCATTGTCAGAGCACTTTGCTTCGCTAAGTACACGGTGAATTTGATCAGGGGGTGTGCTCATGAGATCAATTTCCGTGACTGCATTATTTGTGAAAAGGAAGCGAGGCATCATGTAGGTCTCATACATTGCAATGCAGCGCACAGACTGTTCGTTAAAGAGTTCTCCTTCAATTGCAAGCAATGCTGGTACAACTCCTCCCTGGTGGATAAAACCATAGAAAATGCCAAGGATTGTATTGAACCATAGCCAAAAAACGCGCACACCCGTATGGCGAGTGACGAGCTCGGTAGTAAGAAACGCCACAGGAACGATAAGGGGCATTAGAAAGCGAGGTTCTTGGTGAGGCGCAAGAGACAAAAGTCCAACGCCTAGTACTAAACTCGCAAACATTGCTGTTCGTCTTCGTGAATTGAATGGCGATGTCCAAAGAAGAGCAAAAATCCAGATGGGTGAAAAGAGGATTTGCATATTGACGAGCAGATGAAGGTACCATGGGTGGAGGCCGTGTTTCGCAAGGTTGCTTATTTCCAGATTGTAAATGAGATTGTTCAGAGGGGTGAACGTTATTTGCACGCCTTCCCAAGGTTCACTAAGCCACTGGGGCAGCGGAGAGAATTTGGCAGAACAGCTTGCATGATTACTGACATATATTGAATCTGCAGCGACGAAAGTAATGAAGCAGAGAAGTGTTCCAAGTCCAAGTTTGAGAATTTGAGGCAACATTGCAGGGCAGATGATCCTTGCTTTTTCAATCCAGGTGTGTTGAGTAGAGCTCGACTCATCTTCACTATCCTCATTATCATGTTTCTTGGCGTATGCCTGCAATGCAAAAGTAGATTCCTCTAAAGCCCACAAGCAAATGACAGGAATAGCGAATGCAATAAATGTTATGTGAATAAAAACTCCAGCTACTGTAATAGCACCTAAAAGGAAGGGTCGCCGTGTCCAGCCAGCACATATACAGAATACAAAAAGGAGCACTGCAAGAGAATTCGAAAGCGGCCGCGCCAATAAAATAACACTTACCCAGGAGGATCGGTAAACATAAAAAGTTCGAGGTCCAAAGACTCGTTGAACACACCTATCTGCAATGAGGGAAACACCGAATATAAACATACGCGGAAGGACAAGCACCCAGAGACTAGAGTTCCGCAACCATGTTAACTTTAGAAACTCGTATGGAATACCACAGCTAAGTAGTGGAGGTAGGACGCTTCGGTAAAGTAACCCATCGTTCTCGCAAGAGAACTCCCACGGCACAAAGGTGTCATAGCCCATGACCCATTTTGATGCAACTTCTTGGGTCTGAAAAAATTCATCTGTATATGTCATGTCCACAGCAAGCAAAACGAATTGCAACTACGTTAGTCATAAAGAAGCCTTTGTATGTAGGAATGCCTATTTTCTTGTCATATAGGGAGGTTAGGGTTTTGCACTCACCTGGATGAATGTATCCTGGTGCGAAGACCATCATTAACCGAAGCATGACGCCAAACGGGACATCACTCGAATACGTGCTTGACAGAATATCATCGCGGGTCACCATGTTATTCCTTAAGCCTCCTTAAGCAACCCAGATTCAGTGCCTCCGACTGAGCTTGTAGCCCTGACGTAAAGTAGAGAGCTGCTGTTCCACTGCTGTACTGCTGTACTGCTGCACTGCTGCACAGCTGTTTTTGTTTGTTTATTACTTGTGTTGACGAAGCTTATGTTGATAACGTTGTGGTCTCCGCTCAAGCGACTTGCTTTTCACCTTTCCTGAGATAGCTTTGCAAGCTGTATTTTGGGTCTTCGTTTTAACAAGCTGCTTGCTAATAATTTCGAGCTCACTCAATCTTTCGTTCCTAGTTGCAGGCAAGTGCCTTGCAGCTGCTTCGCCGCGTTTCCAAGGATAAGCTTTAGCTGTCACGAGGCAAAGATTTATATAAACTGAAAAAGATGCCGAGTAGCGATTCGCGTCGCCTTCTGGCTCGGTAAATCTCTCAGACTAAGAAGCGAGTTGACACTCTTTTCTGGCAGACCGCTCAGCCGCAAACCCTCTTGGCAGTCGCCAATGCAGCTGGAGCACGGCGATCCAAGAGGAGGCTTGGGTATTTGACATTTGAGATTGGCCATGCAAACAAGGACCTTTATAGAATTAATTTTTTAAATTAATTAATAAAAAAAACGAAAAAGAACACTTGGTATTTAACCTGTAAAATTTGCAAAACTTGCATTTCCTTTGGTGACAAAGTGGGGCTACGGCCCAATCGCGGGTGACTCAAAGACAATGTGCAGATCGTGGCCTTGGATAGGTAGCGCAAAAAAAAGGGACGCCTCTAGCGGTGTGGATGTCACGAGCGGCTACGAGTCTACATTTCCAGGGCATTTGAAACCGATGCTCCGAACCACCGCATTCATTACATGTCTTTGCAGTGCAATCCTCTCGGCAAACAGCCAGTTAGCACCAGTGAAGAGGCTCGGCTTTGTGAATGAGCGCTTGTCTGAAGCCAACGACACATCATTCGAATTGTCTTGATTTTGATCCTTCTTGTTAACTTCAAATTCAGGCAAAAGGTTAACACCGTAGCTTTCGCAGGGCCAAAGTTCAAGCTTGTGGCGAATCTTAGTAGTCCAGAAGGGCGCGCAAGCCCGACCTGTTTTTTTGACCCCTCCACTGATGTCTTTGTAGACGGCGGATGCGTCCGGAAAGGCACGCTGGATGTCACCAATCCGGCGTTTGAAATTCGCTTCTTTGCTTAGATTATGGTACGGGGTTATGGCCAGTGCTGCGTTGCTCGCGGCCATTGGAAGTGACCGCAGCCATAGGTTTCCTCAACTTCGTCGTTCGTGTACTTGCGTTTGCCTCCGGAGAAGTGCCCGAAGGGCACTCGCTGAGACGCCAAACTTATGGTTGAAGTACTTTGATAATTTAAATTGAAGGTTTGAAGAACTTTGATCATTTGAATTGATGGTTTCTTGGCCATGTTACTTTCTTACCCAACCTCCACTCCTTAACAAAGACCTAAACGATAATAATATATCTTTCGTATGAAACGGTCACTACCATTCTGAGTTTGTTTGTAGAAGTTCTAACGTTTTTATCGGCACTGTAAATTAGATTTTTCTTCTTCTTTTATTAAGGACAGGAAAAGCTGGCGGATTCATTTTGAGACGAGTTCCAATCCACTATTCGAGCAACCTGGGACAAACTTTCCACAAGAACTCGTTACAATCAAATTATAATTGCCATGTAATCCTTTGGAGTCATTGGGATTAAATTTTACACATTCTTAGGGCTTTAAAAATTGTTTTGTACCTTTCATCAACCCTATTTGGCATTTCGTTCGGTATCAGCGATTATTTAAATGTGCATCCAGATGAACTCTTGCAACATTGAACTACTAGCTAAATATATCAAGTTCACAAGGAGGAATGACAGAGCTGCTTTTTTTGCGAAGCGTAATGTATGTTCATGTTCATATATACACCACTGCGGAATTTCGAAGTTGGCGAATGTGTCACTAGATTGCGCAGAAATTGCTCCGTCAGAGTGTAAGATCTGTAGCGTCCGCAATGTTTGCTTGACCCGTCTTGTTGTTGAGTAGCGGTTGTATTCGCAATAGCGGTTTTTATACGAAGGCCTGGCACATGCACAGAAACTTCGGAAGACTGCTCGTAATACCATAAGACTTCTTCTCGTCAAGTCCTGGACCATGAAACTGTATAGCTAGCCAAGAATATCGCAATCTCCGAAGCGCCGCTACCATGCCTTCGTGCATTGTGACACTATACTTGAAGAGCTCTAGATGTTTAGCAGATTTCTTCAGACACCTAAATTGTTTTAGTTGCTCGCGATATGAGAAGGAATGACCTGAGGTTTTCCAGATTTTTATGATCGTTTCACCTTTCCAATCTACATTTAGCTTCTTGATAGGACTGATCAATTCCAGAGACTCAACAGCCAGCTGGCCTATACTGTGCTTGTACTCGTGTTGTATTTGGTGTTGCCAATCGTAGAAGGGATTTAGACAATAGTACAACCCTTCTCAATTGCAAATCGTAGCGATCTTGCTCAAAATCTTAACGATGTGGTGCACTTCAGCTCGCTCAAAGGCATTAGGTACCTGTTTACATACCAAGAATATTAAAGTTTTAAGGTATCGCCATCTATACAACACACGTAGCTTGCAAAACTCATGCTGGGCAGAGACTTTCCAACCTTTCACGAGGTTTCACTACTCGACGTTAGGCTTCTTCGTGCCGCGGCCCGTGTAATTCTTCGCTTAGTCTTTTTTAATTTGTTTTGTTTTTGTCTGGTCGTATCCAAAGGCAGGGTCACAGTCTTTCTGACTTCAATTCAGTTTATTCCTGAGCTTATCCGCCAGTAATTTCACCCACAAGGCGCAGTACTTCTTCATATCAATGTCCAAGTCGAGGTCGCCGTCCTTGCATCTGCCATAGGGTTACTCCTAACCAGCTACTACTGCGATGCTGTACCTACCCGACTTTCACCAAAACCGCTCTTGTTCACGCAGGTACCTGGTAGGTAGGTACAAGCCTTTCTGCTCGCAAGTAGTCTCTCAAGTTCTACGCTAGGATCTCCTGTGCCAGGCTTCGGCCGCCCACGACCCGATTCATTTGTGAAGCGTGGCGCTGATGGAGGGTGGAGTAGCAGCTTTCTTGATTTCCTTCTTCTTCTTGAAGAAAAAGAAGAACTTGTGGTACAAAATTCGCGACGTTCTTCATTTTCCCAAGGATGGCTCCTGGTCTTGAATATCCGCACCAACCCTGTCGCCTTGGAATCCTTTTCTCAGAAACTTGTGGCCCTGCGCCAAAAGTGCCTCTCCGGCCATAAAATACTCGCACAAGCTCCACGAAAACCCTCACTGGCCTCCCATTAAACTCCCTTGAGGCCCACAAGCACCCCGGTAGCGCCTGTGCAAACTGAGGCCTCGCCCAAGGAGGCAGCACCGGACCGGTGTACACAATGCCCACTTAGCATACTTTTACACATACTTACTGTGCCAGGAGGTATGTGTATTAGTACTCAGATTTTAGCATGCTCCAGAGGCCAGCTATTTTCTTATGATTCTTCTTTTCTTTCTTCTTGGACGAGGATGGACTCAGCGATCTTGCGCGGCAGTCCTAGTTTGCGCGCTCTGGAGGCGACTGCGCGAGCTTCGGAGAGCCTGGGAAGGCTTCCCCGCGCGAGGGAGAGAGCCTACGATTAGGCCGACGTCTTGAGGGCCCGGCTAACTACCCGCAAGCACCTGCTTCGCCGGCGCATCGGCGTGCGAATCGCGGCATCACTGTCTAATTGACACTAAACATACGTTCACAATATCATATCCAAACGAGATCTGACTCTACGTGCAACCTTTGGAGTCAGCAAACACTGCTTTCGGGACTGGCTGTGCTCTGTGGATTTCTTAAATTAGACAAAGCTGGATTAGACTGCATTGCATTGCATTGGATTGGATTCATTTGAGATTTTGTTCTGCACAATGGCGGGAGCTTCTGCAAGCGTGGGTGCGACCGTGAAAGCTGGCAAGGAGCTGATCAAGGATGTTGTAGACACTCGCAGCGTGGAACCTGTTTACGAGGCTGTGAAGCAGTCTGGACCGATGAGAACCTTCAAGGTGGGCCTTCACAGGCTCATGCGTGCTGGAGGCTATGCGGAGCCGTACCCTTCTGAGGAGCAGCTCTTGGCCACCGTGAGTATCATGATCCTCACCCTGGTACTGTACTATGTGTTCTTTGGCAAGCGCCACGAGCGCAAGCGCTCTGTGTTGGCCACCAAGCTCGCTGAGGCGGAGCGTAAGGTGGCTGAACTTGAGCGCCAAATCGATGATTTGGATTCTGAGGATGAATTTGACGAGAACGAGCGCCCGATTCGCGTTTGGATGGACGGCGCCTTTGATATGATGCACTACGGTCATATGAACGCTTTCCGCCAGGGTCGTTCCCTCGGTACCTATCTTGTGGTTGGCATCAACAGCGACGCCAGTATCAAGGAGTGCAAGGGTACTGCACCTGTCATGAACGATGAGGAGCGCAGTGCTGCCGTGGCTGGATGCAAGTGGGTTGACGAAATTGTTCCCGGCGCACCCTACATCATGACCCCAGAATACCTGAACATGGTCATTGAAAAGTACCAGATTGACTACGTTGTTCACGGTGACGACCCGTGCATTGTGGATGGCAAGGACGTGTACGAGGATGCCAAAAAGCGCGGCATTTACCGTAGCATTCCGCGCACGGAGGGTGTGTCTACCACTGATATTGTTGGTCGTATGCTGTACACCTCGCGTGACCATCACGACAAGGGCCACACCGAGCGACCGGATCTTGTTTCTCGGGAACGCAAGCGGAGCAACTCCATGTCTAGTGTACACTCTGAGGGTTCCCTGGCTGACGCCTCAAACAGCAGCGGATTTTTCCGCCCTTCCCGCTTTCTTACTACCTCTCGCATGCTACGCATCTTCTCTGCTGGTACCCGCGACCCTCCTCCTGGCGCCAAGGTTGTCTACATTGATGGTGCCTGGGATATGTTCCACATGGGCCATGTTAAGACCCTGCAGATGGCTCGGGAGCTTGGTGACTACCTCATCGTGGGTGTTCACGGAGACAAGGTTGTGAACGAACGTCGTGGCAAGAACTACCCGATCATGAACCTCAATGAGCGTCTCTTGAGTGTACTTGGTTGCCGTTACGTCAGTGATGTGCTCATTGATGCCCCATGGCACATTACCCGTGAGATGATCGCTTCGCTCCGCATTGACGTCGTTGCCCGCGGCACCGTGAGCGACCACCCGTACGATGTTGTGGAGACCTCGTCCGCGTACAAGATCCCGAAAGAGCTTGGCATCCTTCAGACCATTAACTCTGAGTCGGACCTCTCTGTGCAAGAGATCATCAACCGCATCCTCACCAACGAGGAGGTGTTTGCAAGCAAGGTCGACAAGAAGATGAAGGCTGAAGGCGAGTACTATTCAAAGCGCTATGGCTTTGAGATTGAGGATGATGCCGGCGCTGTCTCATCATCATCATCAAGGGACCTTGGGGACGATGCTGGTGACGATGAATAAAACAACAAGAAATGACGAGAAAAAAAGAAAAAAGAAAAGAAAAGATAATATCAGATGAACATTTGCATCAGGCCTAGCGGGCCTCTTTCACTTACTCCTCCCTTTTTGCTCTCGCTTCCTTTTTGCGCTGTTGTGTGTTAAGCTTTGTGTGCGTTCTTTCGACGCAGTTATCGCCATTTTTTCTGTTATACTCATGCTTGAAATTGATTTGATATTCCACTGATGAAACTGATGATTTCTTGGTCAGTTCTAACTCTCTTTTGTTTTATCTTGTCATTCCCTTATGATCTCCTTCTTGTTGGTGTTACTATCGATGTTGGAGTTGTAGTACTTATGCCAGACGTGGTTATTGTCATTATTACTGCAGATGCATGTTTTTGTGCGTGCATATTAATCACCTCCTCGCTCTGGCGCAGGCTTGTGCATTGATGTAATACAGGCCCTGGTCTACTACGTCCCATATCAGAATAAAGGTGGTGCATATACATAAAAATGGTCATGGCCATCGCGAATGTAGATTATTTCAGCCAGCCATAGATGAAGTTCTGCTATTTGTAAAATAAAACTTTTAATAATGAAAGCTTCTTCACAGAACTAGAAATGCCATTGTTAGAAATTTTCTCAAATTCAATTCTTTGCCAATTGGAGCTTAGTCTGATTGGATGTTCTAAATAAGGCTGTTATCCATTGCGAAGCCATGATTTTGCATCTCGAGGAGAGTCGCTACGCTCAGTCGCTAGTCTTCGTGGAACATTGACATAGTTTCAAATCCGCATTTTACGTTCTTACAACTTAAAAATCCGACCCAGTTCCATGAGATGATCCCCACATTATCCGAGATTACCGGTAACTTGATGACGTCATGTCAGACAAAAAAACAATGGCAAATCAACTTGCATAGGCATAACGATGAACAAAATTTTGAATAAAACAAGCAAGCAAGCAAAACCATACAAAGCAAACGCAATTCAGAAAAGAACTGTGTGGTTCATAGAGCCAATTCCAAATGTACTATGTACTATATATTGCATTGACACAATAATCTGGGTCGTATTTTGCACTTTGCGCAATTCATTACATGTACTTGTGCACACTCTTACCTATGAACGAATCATATAACTTTGAAGTAAAAAACAGAAAGAGATAAAAAATAAAAATAAATTAATGTATTTTCATTTCTTCTATGATTTACAAAAAGACAATACAAAACAAGGATAACTGCTGCCACAGACATGCTCATGCTGCGCTTGCTGCGTTCAGCTTGCTTTATAAAAGTGCAGGAGTGCATCAGGATTGTTTCACCTCAAGGGTCATCCTGCTACAGCAAGCGAGTAGTTTCGACTTCTGTTCATAGTTCTGTTCGTCAGTTTTTTTGACATAGTACTTACCGTTTCGCTACTTAAAAAAAAAAATTCTATATGCTTTTTATTTTGATAAAGAAAAGAAAAGAAAAGAAACTTTCCTCTTCCCAGCCTTACTTTGTCCGAAGTGGTGCACAGCTGAGATACCTTAAGGCAATACAAGGAAACGTTATAATTTTCAGCCTATCCCAGCGCATCGTCCTCCTTTGAAATGGTCTCCAACTTCAATTGATGGCTGTCCTGTTTCCTGTCTTGCAAATTGCAAAATTGCATGCTGCAGAGAAGATAAAGAATGGCGAAAAAAAAAAAATCCTTGCTTCTAACCTAACCGGATGCGCAGCGATACGGCCGCCTACTTTTAGACCTTTAAATAGGTAGAGCAAAAGTATGGGTAGCAGCCACCCAAACCTAACCGGGAATAATAGCCCATTTTATGGCGCGGAGAAGAAAGAAATAAAATCAACAAAAGAAGTAGATCGATAAAACCACCCAAACGATATGATCACATCACGAAAGGAGACGAATACACACACTCCACGAAACCATGAACTCCAGTCGTCCATGATCCGGGCTCATAGAGCCGCAAGGTGTTCCAAGTGCCCAGGTTTTTGCTAGCACAGGCGGGCAGCGCTCATCTAGGCGCTCTTAATTTCTAAAACACCGCCACGATGGTATACCTTTATTTTTATTCTAATTAAAAAGCGAAAACGAATAGAAAGAGAATACTTAGAAGCATCCATAGACAGATAGATAGCTAGATGAATAGATACATAGATACATAGTTACATAGATACATAGATAGATAGATCATATGATATCTGTATATTAGACAGATAGATAAATACATAGATCGATCGATGGATAGATGAATCTATAGAGATAATAGATAGATATGATTGGGCCTTTTCAATTGACTGATCAATCAATAAAACTGTCAATCAAAATCGCTGGGAAAAAACCAACCGAAGCAGCAGGTGCTTTCTTTCTTCTCCTCGAATCACTGCTCTGGAGCTGCGTGGCCCTCGCGAGGGAGGACCTGGCGGCCATCGAGGAGGCGCCGCAGCCACGCCCTCACGTCGTCCGCAGCAGAGGCCCGCGCAGGCTCGTCTTGGCCTGCTCTGCGATCGAAGAAAGCGAAGGAATACATTTCTTTCCGGAGTCGTCGCCGTCAATTAACATCATTCGATAGACAGATAAGTGAAGAAAGTGTTATATTATTATCTCCATCAGTCTCGAAATTGCTCATTTAAATTGCTCATTTCTGCTATCTATGATAAACAAAAGAGCTTCGAAAGCAAATCAATCTGAAGAGAAAGTACACTAAAGAGGATGAGTGAGTTCGCCTTTTCGCTAACTGTCGCTATGGGTTTATTAGCGCGGAGGCGCGAAGGGAAAAAATAGCGCCTCTTCCCGCTCTTAGCGTGCGCTCAGCGGAAACTGTAGCACCCGCGGTTATGAGATGAGCGAAAGAGAAAAATTAGGACTAGGAATGTATGCAAATCGTGGCACTTCTCGAGGGTGGATTTCGAGCTCAAGCTCGCGCGATGCTCTCGAAATCGAGGCCGAAGGCAGCCTGGTGAAGGCCAGAGCCTCTGGCCTCAGCGCGAGCTTGAGCGGCGGCTTGGGCGGGTATTTCCACAGGTATTGGCACCCGAGCAGAATATCTATCTATTTTACATTCACAAATCTTCTCGTCTCTTAATTTCTTTCTTTGTTCTTGACAAAGAAAGGTTAAAAAGATCATTCGTTCACCATATTTTCAATTCTTTTTTCTGCTAAAATTCCATATAACTTTAAAGAGAAAGAAAGGGCGAAAGAGAGAGAAGAAGAGACAGACAATCAGACAGCCGCCGCGTCTGCGCTCACAGGCCGCCCGCGCTCGGCCCGCGGGGCGCCCCAGGGCACAGCCCAGGCCGAAGGAGGCCTCTGCTCGAGGCCTTCCTGCTCTCTCCGCGGCCCGCCCTCCGCTGCGTGGGTCTGCTCCGCTGCTCGGTTGTGGTGCTCGAGGTCTTGGTCTCCAGTTTTCTCTCTCTCTCTCTCTCTCTCTCTTCTTTCTTTGTTTCTTTCTTTGTTTCTTTCTTTGTTTCTTTCTTTGTTTCTTTCTTTGTTTCTTTCTTTGTTCTTTGTTTGTTTGTTTGTTTGTTTGTTTGTTTGTTTCATTTTCATTTTCATTTTCATTTCTTCTTTGAGGTTGAAGTTGCTTTTCTTAGGTATCCATTTACTTTTCCTTTGCATTCTCTAATTTGCCCATTCCATCTCCCGGTGCTCGCCCCTTTTGCCGCCTGCCGTTCTCTTCCCGCCCATATTGGCCGCCTGCGTTCCGTTCTCCGCCGCGCCTTTTTTCTCCCTCTCTTTCGAGGAGGCGATCCGCCCTCGCGTGGTTATACTCCACTTACGGCGAGGAATACTCTAGTGTGGAGGGAGTTTAAGGCGCTTGCAAGAGGGGGGCGCACAGTGGGGTATAGGAGGCACAAGTGGGCTATAGCGTTTCCCGTCTTCCCTCTGTTTCTCTCTGCTTTGCCCCTTTTGTTTGTTGATTAATTAATCTCTTTGTTTGTTTGTTTGTTTGTTTGTTTGTTTGTTTCTTTGTTGCTGTCGGTAGAGAGAGCAGAGCGCACGAGAGCTCGGCGGCGCCTCTAGATAGAGAAGAGCCCGTCGCGGCGGTGGAGGCGGAGGAGGTGCTGCGAGTCCGAGCCGCTTCGGAGCGTGCGAGCGCCGCCTAGACGCCGCCGGTCGGCCCCGCGCCTCGGGTTGGCTGTTGTCCATATTGTTCATTCCATTCGATTTGCCTTCGCTCGTTCATCGCGCAGCTTGGCCATATTAATCTACTCAAGCTCCGTTCAGACGGTACCCAGGCACGCCCGCGCAGCTCTTGGGGACTTGGGCTTGCGGAAAGACTGAGAAGGACTGGTGAAGGGCTCCCGCGAGGCCCGAGGCAGCCCGGAGGGCGCCTGACTGCGGACAGATCCGCCTCAAGCTACTCCTTTTCAGAGGCCTTTTCGATTCGTTGGCGCCTCCGCTTCTGAGCGTGGCGCTGTGCTCGCGCCATTGACCTGGCGGACGCGGACACGGATTAATATCTGAAAGGTCTACTCACGTCACATCTTCCTGCAGTCGCAGCTCGTCGTGCGCCCGCTCGCAGGCATCCTTGTCGTCCTTTTTGATCGGTAAGTAGTACTATTTTTTTGCCTTCACAATTTGTGTGTTCAAATTGCTCATATAGAAAGCGAAGAAATTGCCTCATAAAACCAGGGTTCTATTGCGAAGTGATTGGAGGCAGGTCTTTGCACCTGGGGTGGTGAGTAGAAGGAAGGCCGCAAATTCAGGCCAGGGCTTGTTTCTTGCACGAACTGTTGAACTATCGAAAGAATCTTGACAACACAGCAAGATTGAATTTTCGTGTATCTTTTTATTTCTTTAAGTTTTGGTTTGTGTTTAATACTTCAACGCTTAGAGGCTCTTCTTTGGGTGTTTCGGTTTTATTAATTTGGCGGCGGAGACGGGATATGTATGCATGACCAGGGCTCTGAAGCGTATCTTGCTGAACGCACACTAACTAACTTTGCAAACTTGCGAAACGAAAACTGTTTGTGACCTATATTTGTTTGATTCAACAGAGATATTCTGACTCTTTAAACCCATTTATCGATTAATCTATCAATCGCTGAGCAAGCTCAAGCATACGCTAAAGTTCAAGCAAAGGCAAAAGCACACGCAAAAGCAAGCAAACATGGCCGACGGTAGTGATCAAGGCGCGGCCCTCACAGACTCAAACCTTCTTGACGGGCCCGGCATGTCTACAGATGATTTCGGGGGCAGCGGTGATCTGAATCATGATATGACTTCACCCTTAGCCGCTTCGCCTGCACCGTTGCATAGTACATCGTCTACAATGTCAATGAGCTCAGCTTTGATGGACTTTGGAGATATTCCAATGGTCAGTTCCGACAATCTGGACCCAGGCTCATTAGACGGACCAAGCTCCTCCGGCAGCAACAACAACAGCAACAACATGAACTCTTCATCAACCTCGAACGGCAATAATCAAAACAATACCGCCAATTTGAACAGCTCATCCACCTCGACGTCCGCAGATGGTGCTGGCAACAATGGCATTGACGGTGGCAGTAATGGCGAAAACCATCGGCATCTCGCAACAAACAACACAAACTCTTCTGCAGGTCCCCATGGTCCAAGCGCTAATAATTCCACGGGGGGGTCCTCCCGTCCAGGTGGAGGAGACCCTGGAGCTCCGGTGGCCGCACCTGATCAGTCTGCAAACGCTTCGTCCGTTGCGTCAGGAGGGCCTGGTGGGTCTGGGCCTAGATCGAACGCTCAGACAGGCTCTGCGGCAGGAGGTCACAACACTTCCGCGCCACAGCAGCAGCAGGGCGCGGGCACGTCCTCAACCTCATCAGGACCGTCATCCTTAGGCAACGATGCAAGCTCCCAAGCCAACTCGGGCCCAGGTGGTTCTCAAGGCCAAGGTGATGTTGAGATGAAGGACTCACAAAGTTCATCAAACTATCATCAGGCAGGACCTCACAACAGCAGGCAAAACTCGAATCCGAACAGCAGCGGCAACAATGTCAACAACAACAATAATATGAACAACAACTTGTCGTCGTCATCCTCAGCTGCGGATGGAGGCTTGAATTCCTCAACACCTAGTGCCGCAAACCCAACTGCAACTCCGGGGTCTACTGGAGGACCATTGCTGAGCCCTACGACGCCTGGAAGCGCTGCAGTGCCACCGTCTCCTGCGGGTCTGATCAATAAGCAGCACTCATTTGCATCGCCGTCACCGGCGCCCACGCCACAACCTCTGGCAGAGATCTCCAGCAGTAGTAGCAGCAACAGTGGCCGGGCCAGCATGAAGCGAGCAGCGAGCTCTGGATTGACTGGGAACGCAGCCAAGATCCACGCCCGCGCGAGCAAGCGTATGGGGCAAACAATAGAGGACCATATGGTACGCATCGCGCCATACTGTGACTATGAAACGATGATGGCCATAACGATCGCATCGAAGAAATGCAAGGACGCGGTAGTATCAACCAAGGAATGGAGAATGAAGGCAATGACCCTCGTAAAGGATTTAAAAGGACACATCGGGCCAATCAATGTCCTTATCAAGGTGAGTCATTTTGTCTTTAGTGGGTCTGCAGATGGCAAAATCAAAATCTGGAATAGCCGTACTTGGGCATGTGAGCGAACCGTAAACGTTTCACCGTTGCCTAACCAGCCTTCACAACAACAAAGCTTGGTTCCTCAGGGCAAACAGCCAAAAGGCGGTAGGGTCACGGACGATAGCGAACGCACGAATGCAGTGACCGCTCTTACTGTTCTTGAGAAAGTTCTGTTTATTGGCCTCGAAGACGGTTATCTCATTATTCGCATGATCATGGACTCTAAAGACACTCAACGAGAGAATAAGAAGATTCAGGCTCACGAAGGAGCTGTGAAAGCTATCGCTGTACATGCACGAGCCAACAAAATCTTTACTGGTGGCGCAGATAAAAAGATCAAGGTGTGGAACTCAAGCACGTACGAACTTCTTTCCACATTTGATAAGCATACAGATATGGTCACTGCCCTTGAAATTTGCAATTCTTACTTGTTTAGTGGTGGACGCGACAGCAAGCTCATGGTGTGGTCTACCAGTGACCCATTAAAGCACGAGAAGCAGTTGGAACGACCAGAGTCTGACCGCGAGCGGCGTTCTTTTGGTATCATTACGGCACTCACGTCTCACGAGAACAGAGTATTCTCCGCATCCTGGGATTGTTATATTCGGGTCTGGGATGCAGAAAAGCTCGTGTTGCTAAATGAAACTTTTATCTGGCCTGTCGGCGTATGCTGGTCGCTGGCTGTGAGGGTGGTCAAAGGTTACCCTACGAGTTTGGTGTGTGGAATTCGCGATGGCGATGTGGAGGTCCGTCGCATCGACTCTGACGAGCACATGCTGGACCGTCTGCAGTCCCTGGAGGAGGATAAATGGTGTACGAAGCTGCAAAAGCACGAAGACTGGATCTTGTGCGTACTGCCTCTTCCTGATGGCCGTATCGTTACGGGCTGTGAAGATTGGATGGTCAAGGTTTGGGATTATAGATTCGGACCCGAGTCACTGCGTCCACCTATGAATCCTCAAATGCGCCGTCCAGCACGTCCTCAGCCCATTCCGCGCATGCCTGGACAGCCTGGACAGCCTGGGCAGCCGCACCCTCGCCTTGGTGCCCAGCCCGTAGATTACCAATCCATGCACGGCGTCGCAGGTGCTCGTCCTCCCATGGGTGGTAACTATTCAGGTCCTCGGGGGCCCGCAGGTGGTCACCCTGGCGGTCCTGGGCCCTCACCACGCGGGGCGCCCATGGCAAACAAACCTGCAGGGTACTATGGAGATTCTAGGGGCCCTGGAAACTATCCTGCGCACGGTGCTGGCACAGGTCCGCCGCCACCTCCCACTGGGTATCAACAAGGCATGCACCCGCAAGCGAGCTCTCCACAAGGCCCAAGACCTCCTTACGCGCAAAACCAAGGGCAGTATGGACACCATCCTCAGCAAGGAAGCTACCCAAGACCTGGTCCCCGTCCTATGTACCCCCAGCAAGCTCCAGGGCCCAACACCCAACAGCTTTCGCAGCAACAACTGCAGGTGAATCAACGCCGTATGTATCAAGCGCCTGGCGCGACCGGGTATGCAGGCCAACCACCACAAGGAGGTCAAGGTTATTCTTCACAAGGTGGCTATTCGCAAGGTTACCAACAACCGACATCAGCGTCGTCACAGCAGCAACAGCCGCCATCATCGCAAGGTTTTTAACTCTTTTTTCCTATCTTTCTTTAAGGAGAATAGACTTGACGCTTTTGTTGGCATCCACTCTTCTCCCTACTTCTTATCATCATCATCATTCATTTTGCTTCATCTAGTAACAAGATTCTCATTTTCTCTCCTGCCCACCCTTTTTCAATAAAAGATAGACGTTATGTGTAAGCAAAATCAGCAGAGAGCAGCAGCATCTAAGATCTTGTGTTTTGTGATAGCAATGAGTATCCTACGATAGAATGTGCAGATAAGCCAGAGGCTAGTAAGGATAATCTGAAATCGATGCAGAGAATTTGTGAAAACTTTGGACGAGCCTTGATTTTAGTGAAATAATTATTCATGAAGTTTGAGGTGTATTGGACCCTACACGTGTAGTTATAAATATTAGCGCTGTATAGTTACCATTTTTTTTTTTTCGGTCCTGAGCATATGTCAAATATTAAGTTTCTATCGAATGCCCCTTTAGACAATGTATGCAGGAGAGCCAAAAAATGATTTGGCATTTTCTGGTGCTGGAGATTCACAATCTGGCCAGAGGCATTTCACTGTTTTCTGTTTCATTTCGTGTCTTCAGGGATCAGGAAATGAGGCGTTGCAAAGTACAAAGTTTTTTTTTTCTTACTGATTGACGGGCTCTGAGAAAATTCTGAGAATAGATCAATCGAATAATTCCCTCCAGGTTTGAAATCAATGTGAGAGTCTTTAAATATAGTGGCGGTTCCTTCAAGCTTTTGAGGATAAATTCCCACCCATGAGACCAAATATGTTTGTGAGAATTCTGGAGACAACTCCTTACCGAAGACATGAGATCATGTGTTGACAGCGCTACAAAGGTTCTGAAATGCATTAGCCACGGGACACTTTGGAAGCACCTCGACTACATTTCAAACTTAAATATATATCTAATCTGATTTGTAAAACATTTAGATTCTTAACTATCCAACTCTTTTGTTGGGGATGCTTCTGCTCCTCTTCGCTTTACGCTGACATTTATGAGAATAGTCTGAGTATGCTGGCTGCTTATATGGAAGCATGCAATATCTCAGTCCTTTTCGCAAGGTTGTTCCCTAACGGCATGTATCAGGCCACTTAGCTCTGTAGCCAAGAAGCTCACAATGAGGTCAGACAATCAATTCTGGTGCCCCCGTGGGAATTTTAAATCCTTTGTGCAAGGCTTGACAGTTCGGTCTGCTCGTGCTATAATTCCCACGTTATAATCAATTCAGCTGAGCACGTATTAAATGTTGGTTCTTTTTTTTTTTTTTTTTTTTTTTTTTGTCCTTCTAAGTTATGACCTTTCAATGATCGTTCTTCGTGAGCTGGACAGGACCTCTTCAGTGAATGTTGACCTCTCGTGTGGCGATGCGATGCAACCTAGTTTGCACATGAATATGGTATGACCTCAAGGACGGACAGCATTACTTATCATGCAAAGCAGTCGGTCAGAGTAGGATGTAACGTTCGATATGCTGATCGGCTTCCTTCATCTTAGAAATGAAGGATGAAACGAATACCAGACCATAGAACCCTGAGCAGGCCAGGGGTACCGGTGATCTGGAATAAATGGGTCCCGTTTTGATATTGACGAATCCACTTTTGGCTGCTTCGTGACGCATCTTGGCCTTTGCATCGTTGTGGCACGCCGAACTCATGTCTCTATTCTCCACAAAAGTCTCCACCCAAAATTGCGATCACCTTCTCGCTCGCTCAGAGCCTCCCGTATTAAGAAGGTCCTTCGTACAGAGGCGACCATTGTCTTCGCAGAGCTTTCGCACCCAGGTAGATAACGCTCCCATGCTGCCCATCACGCCAACTCCCAAGTAAAGTCGAGCGCTTGAGCTCTCTTCCGCAGCTCTCGGAGAATGCGTGACCCACACCTACTCTTCTGCAACACGTCCTCAGTACGAGGACTTCCTCGGCTCTTCGTTCTCCAAGTCTGGCCCTCTGACTCTGCATAAACGCCATGCCAAGCAGCTTTCTCTTGAACTTTCTGAGCGAGGCAATGCCTTCGTGACCCAATCAAACTTCGTCTTCGTCTTCTTTTTAATCTTCGTCGTCGTCTTCGTCTTCGTCTTCGTCTTCGCCTAGGCGAGGAACCTGAACCACGAGGTACGCGCTGACATGAACTAATCTCTTGCAGCTTACTATCCAAACTAACTAAGTAGCCCCAACTTCATAACTTCGTGTCCAATGTGGAGATCCCTTTTCGCACACCCACATTTACACACACACTCTCTCTCTCTCTCACACACACATATACAGATAGATAGATAGATAGATAGATAGATAGAGAGATACGCACACCTCTAAAGTTATTGCTTTTCCGCATCGCGGCGACGATTTCGATTTACATTTTCATCTACGCAGCGCAGGCGTCGCGAAATATTCTGTCTGCGCTCTTCGGCGCCCTTTCTCGCAGGCCTTCTCCGCCCTTGGCGACCTGCCACTGAGCTGATGATGGCGTTGGCGGCGAAGCTGGCAATGAATGGTGACTTGTAATTCTTGCGGAGCCAAGCGAGCAGAGCAGAGCAGAGCAGAGCAGAGCAGAGCAGAACAAACTTGTGGCGAAGGCGGCTCAATTGCTCCATGAGTTCCTCGCTGAGGCCGACTCTGGCGCTGCCAAACCTTCAGGAGAGAAGAGCCTGAGGGCCCTCGCACGCCGCCGCGTTGGCCGCTCGGCCCTGGCTCGGTCTCGATAGGTAGCTTAGCTCGCTTGCATCGCTTTTGGTACCGCGCTCAGAGAAGAGGAAAGACCCCGGAGTTTGAGTAATGCTCGACGCACGTTGTTGCTACGATGGTGGAGCTCGAAGATCTTGGCCTGAATGCCTATCCCAGTTCGTTGCAAATTCGTGGACTGTCTGCATTCATTCGAAGAAGCCACTGACCTGACTGGCACGGCGCTTCAACTCGCGAGGTTGTCGTCACCATGTGAAGAACCAGCCGTCGATTTCAGGATACTCGGCGAAGGCCGAGTGGCACCCGCTCTGCAAGTCGCGAGAGCAATCCGAGGACGAAGAACCCGCCATCCAGCGAGAACCAGAAAGTTTGAGTAGTCTTGAAGGGTTTGTTTGCCATTGGACTGATTTAATCAGCCATCGTAGCATGGCGAGAACTGAAGTTGATATCGGAGATCCTTTTTGCAGTGGCACTCATCTGATTGGACTTCGAGGGCTTTGATGTTTAGTGCCTAGCTCTAACTAGATACCCAAAGCTGTCTCTGAGAGCGAGGGCTGATTTGACACGTACTTATTGTACCCTGCCGTGGCGAATTTGCAATGCCACTTGGAGCGGCACGTTTTCATTTGTAGTTAGTAAGTCGTGTAATGTTATGAGATTAAAAAGAAGTTGTAAGGTTACCACAGTTCGACAGCCGCAGAAAAAAATGCTTTCAGCCTTAAGGAAGTTTGGCAAGTGGAGGACGCGTGCAGAGAGGTTAAAAGAATGTAATGGGAGAAGATGCTAACTATCAAATGCGTTGCGTTAGGTACCAGCACCGCCATGGCGGCTTTAAGTTTGCAGGAATTAGGTCTTGCGAGTGGAAATTGCATTTGCAGTCGAAGTGAGATGCTCCGAAGTGGGGGCGGGCAAAGGCGATAGCAAAGCGAAGTTTATGGTCGACTTGACAAAGAACCTTAGCGAGACTTGAAATTTGAACGCCTTGCAGACAGGATTGTTTGATGATGGGTCGAAAATATTCCTCAGGTTGGCGCGTTACATTTTTTTTTTTTAATTTTCTTTCTCCGTTTCGCAAATGCGAATTGGCTCAGTCCACTGGTGATTGGATCATGCGAGAGCACGATCGATTGTAGTTGTCATTTGGGTTGCAAAATGATACAGACAGCTGCGATTTCTTGCGATCAGAATCCATTTCTTTCGCAGCTCAAAGTGGCTTTACCGCAGGTTTTCTCCCTTCGAAGATCCTATGGGTGAAATACTCACCGTTAAGTCCTGCTACCTTCAACTCTTTGATGAATGTCCTTTGGAGAACAAAAGTCGACTTTAGAGATCCACTCAATTGTCAGCACGCTCTACAGTAGCAGAAGGGGCGTGTCTTTCATGTGCACGAGGTTTTCAGACTAGTGTAAGTGGGTTCGAGTTAGTGACGAGTAGACCTGGCTCGACCTGGAATAGCTACTGCAGGCTTACTCTTGCTCCTTTCCCTACTGCAGAGAGAGGAAACGTAAGCGGGTCTAATCAGTGATCTATTTTTTGGCTTCAAAGAGCTTGTACATTCTTCAAAACACTGCGATCAAGAAATAATTGACACCATCTTGAACTGATACGTACGTACTTCTTTTTTGAAAGTGAGCACGCTACCAAGTTCCTTTTTCATATGCTGCCTATTTTTTCTCAATCGTGGATTAGTATTTCATTGAGCGTAATTTCATTGGGTGAGCTCTTGCAAATGCTTTGGCTCGCTTTCTCTGACCGTGTTGAACACAATGGTCGGATAACCGGGATCTATTATATTTCCCTTGTTTATTATGGTTTAAATATTCATGACTTAGGCAGTAAGTTAATTTATTATTTTATTTTTTAACAATTATAAAATATATAGAACATTTAGCATGCCTAGTAGTAGTTACTAGCTTTGAGTAACTGTCAGCTATAAAAAATGAAAGGTTAAATGCTAATAAACCAATAAAGATTTTGGATTGAGAAATAGGATACAATTGATAGAATAAAAATAAACGGTTGAATCAAACTGATATTTCCAGACAACAATTTTCATATCTTCATAGATTTAGTTCCCTGGTAGGATTTATCGCCGCTATACCCATGCCGACCATTCAGCTCCCTCGGTAACATTCATTGCCAGCAGCGTGGCTTGTCAGTTAAAGGAGTTAGTTTCGAGAAGATATTATTGCCAACGTTTCGAGTGTCAGTATATCTTATGAGATATCAATTCAAGGGCACAACGTACGTCCATACTTATTTGACTAATGTTTCAGATTCATCACCATTAGCAACAATTTTGGAAAGTAATCGCCTTTAAGCATTCAAACGTAAAGGCTTGGACAGTCTGGCGCTTACTTTTATCCAGAGAAGAAGAATAGCAGTAATATCGCAGCTTGAGCGGCAACTTTGAGGCTCCATTATCCCATATTAAGGGATTGATAATATTAAGTAACTAGAGCACAGAAACGACGGAGTCTTCGCAGTATTCGAGCTTCGCGACTGAGAAAGTTCTCGCGAGAATTCCATTGATGCCCTGGTTTCGACGCAAGAAAGTCATCTGTTGAGCTCTTTGTAGCTTCGACTGGGAGTAGGTAGCTTCAAGTTGACCCTCTGGTTCAGAAAACCAAAACAAGAAGCAGACTACGAGGAGGGAACCTAGGTTCTAAAGTGCTGAGAAGCTATAGGGTACTTATTTGCTTTCGTTTCACCAAAATACATTAGCTTGGTCCAAAGGAAGTGAGCGATGTTGTGGTCGCCTCCGCAAGTTGCCCTTGGACCCATGAATTAGCTAGAGTATAATTTGTATGCAGAAAAGCAAAAGGAGCTATGGTCTCTAAGCTGGGCTCGCTTCTTCACCAGTGCTGGAGTCAACTAGCCCAAAAGTTTCTCAACTGATGGCCCATACGTTTTTCCTTTCATCTTTCTTGTGACTAGAGTTGTTTAATAGATGGGTGCTACCTGCTATTTACCACTTCTGACAATTCGAAGCACGACACGAAGGGGATTCTTTCATGAATGCAAATATAAACATAGAAACAGCCTGAGTGTAAGGGTATGACACGATCAGGTGTTTGTGAAGAACATTATCTCGAAGGGAAAATAAAACTAGGAGCTGTCTGCTATTGCTCTACCCATTGTTCATTTTCCGAAGCATTTTTTTTAAGATTCCAGGTATAACATTATTTTAAATCTTCCTTTTCCCTTTGATTACTGAAAAGGAGGGGAGAGAAAAATAAAAAATAAAATGTTCTCAAATTTATGTTTAGACTAAAATAAATTTAGTTTTAAAAAAAAAATAAAAAATAGAATTGCCGCACGTGCCGCCGCCCAGAACACGGGCGGGCAATGAGTGGCAAGAAGCAGCCCTATCTATAATTCTTTTGGCGCATTAGAGATCCACGAAGATTCGCGAGAGGCTTCAGAGGACTTCTCGCTTCAATTCTTTCAGCCTTGGTCTGACTGCCCTTCCTTTATCACACTAGGTACTTCTTTTCTCGCTCTTCATCCTTGCCATTATAACGGGGCTCCATCTTGCGCACGCTCTTTCTAGCCCTTTACGAAGTTCATTCTGTGAAGAAGTGGTTTGGTTCCTTTAAGCTTGGATCGTCGCTCTAACTTCACTTCGGAGTATCTATCGCTCGTTCTCTATTATGCTCCGCAGAGCAGCGTGCAAAGTTTGGTTACCAGCAAGACGATGATTAAGAGCGGCAGCGAGTGAATATCAAAAGTGCGAGCAGCTTTCAGGTGACTAGTACCCAGGTAGAATGCAAACCATGCCCTGCTTCTGAGCAAGCTCCAGAGGCTGGCCAGGCCGCCTCTGATGACGATGGAAACTTGAGGCAGTACGCCTGCTTCATAGACCAAGCGGCCTTGGCGATTGACGTGACCTTTATGATTGGCATTTCACATTCGCATTCGCATTCGCATTCGCATTCGCATTCGCATTCGCATTCGCATTCGCATTCTCAATTGCATTAAAATCAAAAGTCGAACAAGAGATGCGCTGGCTGGCTGATGGGTGACACCACATGATGGTTGGCTACAAGGGCTTACAATTGTAGGGCGCACGGCAGTATTCTCAAGTTAGCCAAGCCTCGAAGTGTTGGAATGGAAATGACCACGAACTCTGCTGTAGAGAATAGACGCACGGAACTCAAGTTCTTCCTATATCCCCCTTTTAACTAAAACAAAAGGAAATGCTACTGGTGGCTAATAAGTGCATACGAACTATTGTTACATTATAGCGTATACATCTCTGTATGTGTAAGCACACTTTGAGTTATTCTTGAAAGGAATCCAAAGGAAAAGAATAATAGCAGAAAGGAAAGGAAGAACCACTCATTGTATAGCGAGGCCCTCTTTGCGGGCGGGAGCTCAGAGATCGTCCGAAAGCGCTGCGGACGGTCGGGAATCCTCGCCGAGGAGCACCCTTCTGGGTCGGCCGAAGGCGTGCGGGCCTTGTCCTCTCCCGCTGCGCGGGAATCCTGGTTCGGTCCGAGCGTCCGTAGAAGAGCGACAATTGCGAAGGTCTCGTGCAACACAGCCTTTTAACATTTCTCTCTTATTTATTTCCAAAATATTTTTATTTCACGCTTAATATAATTTAAAAACAAATGCTTTGCACCCAATTTGGAAATGTAGAAATCGCAAGCCAATCAGAAGAAGAAGAAGCACTTGCAAAACAATGCACAAATTGAGCGCTGTGTCAGAGAAAAACAACACACATACACACTCGGGTTAGCTCGATTTCAGGCTGGGAATCGATCCTTCGTGCTAGCTTCTGCTCAGGCCTCGAAGGAATCTGCACCCCGGGTTTTCTGCCCTCGAAGATCGCTGGGTTGTGTGCATGGATGGTGACTTACTAAGCGTGACGAGTGGCCATTTCGCACATTTTCAGAGAGAACTGTACTCAGAGATCTGCAAACACCGACTCTGCGCAAAAACAAAAAGCGCGCGAAGGTCAATATTACTGATTATTGCACGCGTGGTCCGTGCCACTACTATCCTACCCAGTTAGCTGTAAGCCAACTTGAGATCTCAAGTTGAGATCTCAAGTTGCGATCTGATCTCAGGTCAGCAGGCTTGGAGGCAGAATGCTAGCTGAGGTGCTGATGAACCAACCATCCGTGCATTGAGTGCGTGCTCCTGAAAACAGCGTAGTTCGAGCGAGATCTTTGCCTGAGCGAGCTTGAGATTGGGCCTCCATCCTGAAAGCAAAAGAAAGCAGCGATTGATTCTAGATTTGACTCAGGAGACAGTAGCAGAAGGAAAGAGAAGCGCTAAAAAGCGCGAGAAAAGAAGACGAAGAAGAAGAAGAAGAAGAAGAAAAAAGAAAAAGAAAAAAAAGATGGCGCCACTCGTAAAGGCACTAAGGTGCGGCCTAGGACTATCGAGTAGGGCTCAAAGCGAAGCTCAATTTACAAAATAAGATGGTCATCGTGGCTGCACATTTCGTTTTCTCTGCAGAGAGTGCGTCCGTCCAATGGATATGCGTGCAGGGGACGCGACAGGAACGGCAGGACAGAGGCCTTTTCCTCTCCGTTGAGCCGGGAGCCACGCCTAAATATCGATCGCGGCGCTACGGATCTACTACTTACTGTATGTGAGTCGGGCCTCCATGTTGTTGGTGCCCTTCCTTTTCAGCGCTTTCTACCAAGAATGAAAGGAGATTGAAAAGAAATTGAAAGGGAGATTGAAAAAAAAAATGAAAAGAAATTGAAAAGAAATTGAAAAGAAATTGAAGAAGAAGAAGATGAAAATGAGGGCGAAAACGGAAATCGTCAATGTTGAACTCGGAGAGCCAATCGCACGAAGAAACGGCAAAGCGGCGGCGCTGCGAGGAATTCGGTTCCAGGTAGAGGCAGATGTGCAGTGCACAAGCTCAGGCACACGGGTCGGCGAAGAAGCGCAGAATGGCAATAGGCAATCATGGGAAAAGAGAGAAAGTAAGAAAGAAAGAAAGAAAGAAAGTGTCTCTTAGTGAAGGAGCCTAGCGAAAAAAGGAAGAAGGAGAAAAGTGCGCGAGAAAAAAAGTACTTTTTTACGCGAAAAGAGAATGGTTTTGCTGTTAGAGAAAGAGCGAGAAAGAAAAGAATAAAAAGGAGCGTAGGAGTAAGGTAGTGGCAATGGTAGTAGTCGAAGTAGTTGTAGCGGAAAGTGCGCAAGTACTGGGAATGCGGGCGCGATGATGGCATGCTTCAGAAGTTGTGCGGCAGCAAACCCGCATTGGGCAGACTGCGAAAAAACACAGAGCTGAAGGATGATAGGGGCCGCAGCAAGGAGGTGGGTGGGAATCCTTGCAGCCCTTTGTGCCGTCGTGCTGGGGGCCGGCGACAGCTGCAACCCTCGGGATGTCGTGGTGATGCTTGATGCCACGAGCTCCAAGTCAGTCTTTAACAACCAGATCCGCAAGAGGGCCCTGAGAATTGCGAAGACTTTCAACTTTGGCAGCAGCGACTCTGACGACCGGGTGGCAACTTTTGCGTTTGATGCAGAGCCGTACGATGAGTACTCGTTTGGAAACCTTACCTCTCAAAGCGACTTTAACACAGCCGTCAATCAGATGTCATGGAACAACGTAGATAAACAGAGCAACCTTATCTACTCCTTTGATGTAGCCTTCGAAATGCTTGAGAACAATGCGAGGTCAGGTGCAGACAAGTTTGTCGTCGTGATTTCACGGGGTATTAACATTGCAAACTCAACCACTAGTGAAGCTTATGTTGCGGAAACGTGCTCGAAAGTTGGGCCCGGCGACGGCGAAGTAGGAATTCAGACCATCGAACAATGCATGGTATACCTCGTCGAGGATGCTGTCGACAACAACGGCGTCACAGTTATCTATGTTCCCATTGATGAGGAATATGAGACCGATGGCATTGAGGACTACCTTGGGGGCCTCGTCACTATCACAGAAACTACAAATGCTGCTATTACAGCCCTCTGCCTCCCGGTGCCTACTGCAACATGCGCTAATGCCACAGTTGATATTATGTTTGTGGTTCAGGCCTCCTCAGATGTTAGAGACACTTATCTTGCTCTTGTACACGACTTTGTTGCAGAATTTGCATCTCGTTGGACGATTACTGGGAACAGGGCCACTCGTTTTGCTTACATGCAATACTCCACAGAGGTTGACGAGGTTTACCCTTTTATTGACGAAGAAACTGGTTATGCTACATTTGTGGGGCAGAGTGATTTTCGTGAAGCTGTATGGAACTACGAGCGTAATGTTTCTGCACAGGATGCTAACATGCCTCTTGCTTTGCAAACAGCTCTTGATGTTGTGAACAGAACCGTCAGCACCTACGAAAATGGTACTGATCGTCGCGCTCTGGTCATTCATATTGGAACAGATAACCCCTCTTTGGACTGGGCTAACGGTCAACTTCCGTCTACGTGTGATGGATATGATAAATCCAGCCAGTATCCCAAGAAGGCAGCACAGGCTTGTACCGCAGTATATGCTCAGGCAATTCAAGATAAGGTTACATACACCTCGGTCCGTATTGGTGATTCAGCAGACTCCTCGCTCTACAATGATGTTGACCCTGAGGTTGATGTCTATGAATCGAGCAGCTACGCCACATTACTCGCTCAGGTCAACGAAATGGTTAACGACTACTGCGAAGAGCCCACTCTTGATCCCGTGCGCGAGGACTGCTTACTGCTAGACCTTTCCTATACAGGTACAACAATCTCAAGCAAAGAGTACTACCTCGCTGATACCAGCGATGACTGCCAAACGATGTGCCAAGACGAGTCTGACTGCGCATACTGGTCACACATGAACAAGTTTGGTCGGTGCTACATGTACTCGTCAATCACCCATGTTATGTACATGCACAAAGAGTCAAGAGGATATGTATCTGGACCTAAGGTATGCCCTTGTAATCGCATCGACATCGGGAAATACGGTGGTATCCAATTGAACTACGAAACTCAACAAGTATCGACTTGGGGAACCAATGTCGAGGGAACTCTTGGCCTTGGCCGCAGTGATGAAAGCCTTATTGAGCCTGTAACTAGTCTTCCTGAAAATTACTCCGCAATTTCTATTAGTACACGCAACACGCACAGCTGCCTCGTGGATTCATCGGGCTCTGTTTACTGCTGGGGTTCGAACATTAATGGTCAGCTCGGTGACGGTACTACCTATGACCGAAACATCCCTGTTCAGGCCTTGGGAATCAATAATGCAGTTCAGGTGGTTGTTGGGGACCAGCACTCTTGTGCGCTCTTGGATAGCGGCAAGGTTAAATGCTGGGGCTCAAACGCACGAGGGCAAGCTGGTCAGGATGACATCACAAAAGATTACAACATCCCACAGAATGTGGATGATATCTCCAAGGTCATGAGCATCTATGCTGCAGGAGAGGTCACTTGTGGTCTTCTTCGGACACGCAAGCTCATGTGCTGGGGTACCAATGAAAACCTTCAACTTGGAATTGGATCCAACCTTTACTTGTACAGCTACACTCCTATAGAAGCTGAAGGTTTGGGCCGTGTCCGATCCGTCTTCATGAGTAGTACTCATACTTGCGCCTTGAAGTTGCGTGGAAAGACATATTGCTGGGGCGACAACAACTACTCGGAGGTTACAAACAATGGAGACACATCAGATGTAGGTACGCCTCGTACTGTAGGTGTCTTTGCTAAAAATGTTGCCTCGCTAATCCTAGGTAACGGGAAAACGTGTGCAATTCTAAGTAATGGACGAGTTGTTTGCACAGGTCTTACTCCCGAGTATTACCACCTTCTTCCGATCGAAGAAATCGGCTACACTGCTTTGCCATCCTATAGTGAAGCCACCTCAACTTTTTGCATCGGAACAGGTTCCAGCTCTGTTTCCAACGTGACTACGACATGTTTTGGCAGTAATTCTTATGGCCAATTTGGATTGGGTGCTGCAAGCGCGGACAACCTCTTCAACCAAACCCATGTCATTCCGGCACTCTCCTGCTCTGCAAGCATTGGGAGTTCTGATGATAGTGACGATGACGGATCTGATAACTCAGGTGACGGTAGCGACGCCGGTGGCGATGATGGCGACAGTGATGATGATGGTAGTGGCAGCAGTGGACCAGGAGATATATGATTGTAGATGTTATAGCGGAGTAAAGCCCAGCTCCTAGGCTGTGTGCCTTGAGATTACCAAGGCTTGTGCTAGGAGTGAACTATGGGCGCTTCCCTGTCCTCAATTGTTGTTCTAACATCTATTTCCGTTCACAAAGTAGGGTTCAAAGGACTTCCCTGCAAGGTGTCTACTTTATTTGTATGAAAGGTAATGCAAAGTGGGCACATTGACGAGTATTCAAAACCACAGCTTTCATAGGTATTGGAAATCATGATGCATTATTTTATACTACGCTCATGTTTTTATTCAAACGACCCCTTTCATGTCAATATAACCTGCCTTCATGTCTATGTGATGGACTTCCTGTACACCAGTCCATTCATTTTTGCTGTTCTGTTCTTCTTCTAAACTTGCGTATTCTTAAACTGAAAAAAGAAGTTTTTTACTTGTAGCATGTGTCGTCCTAAATCACAATTGTAATATTCACTTTGCTTTAATTTGGCAAAAATCAATGACAAGCTTACCCTGAAAATCTGAGTGACCAAGTACCCTAATGAAATCCTCACGAGTCAAAAACTCTCGATCTGAGCTTGATTCCTCAAATGTGCGCTCTACTACTTCATCAAGTACTCCTTCTGTTTCTAAAAACTTAATACGGTTTGTAATGCGATTTTTCTCAATAGGATCTACTTTGGTCTTGGCTTGAACCGCTGCTTCTTTTAAAGAAGCGAGTTGATTGCGATTCCATTCCACTTGCTTGTCTACACTACCAGCAACGCCAGCAGCCTCTTCGTTCGCCAAACAGCGGGCTTCCTCAGCTATTTCCTCCTCGGTGCGTTTAAATGAAGTGATATCGGCTAAATATGAGCGCAAATCATTCTTGCTAATTTTATCATCACCATCATAATCATGCATTTTAAAGGCGAGCAAGAGTTTCTTCTCACGAGGTCCATTCGGGCTGAAATTTGATGATGTTGTAACAAACTCGCGGAAATCAAGAAAGCCATCCTCATCCGTATCAAAGCAATCCACCACGCGATGCGCAAGTGGGTTGTAAATTAGTTCTGGTAGTGCTGCGATTTTTTCGCGTTTTATCCACTCCTTGTTTTCAGCCACATCCTTAAAACGAAGTCGAAGAACCTTGATTTCATGTTCTGAAAATACACTCAACATACGGAGCTCCTCGAGGTCCTCCTCGCTAAGGTCACACTCACTTAGGTTCCACACACGTTCAGATTCTTTTGGATCTCCAAAGAGTAGACGCTTAAACTTTCCCCAGAAACCAATTTGCGCATCTGCAGTGTTTGGTTCTATCATCTTCTCTGGAGATTCCTTAAGTTCTGCTGCGCCTTCATCCTTCTCCTTTTCCTTTCCTTTACCAGACATAGTTTCATTAGTTTCTGGAACGACGGCAGATGAGCTTCGTCTGGAGCCCGGTTGGCTGTTAACCTGACCTTTACTCTGTCCATTCTTTTCGTTTTGAGACTCTGCCTTTTGAGACGTTTGTGTACTACTTCTTGCGGATTTCTGAGAAGCTAGCTGATCCCGATTTACGGGGTTCTCCAATACCTCTGCCGGAGAAGAGCTTTGAGCAGCTTCCTTGGAGTCAATCATATTTCATACACCGGTATTCTCAAACAACTTCTCAAAGTCCTTGTGACGTGATTAAAGTTTAAGAGACCAAGAACAATATTTCCTTTGCGCTCCAAAAGGTTTGCCCTTACCAGCTATCCCATCAAAGCTCGAATAATTGTGAAACAATTAAGCTCTGGGCTCCTATGTTTTCCTACTATGGTACTTCATAATCCTTCCTTCCGATACGTTACATTATCTAGCAACTTTTGGATATTTGAGCGAGCCTTATGAGCTCGTTGAAATACCGGTCGGGCTCCTGAGTAACACTTGCTTACCCTGGTATTGCAATTGCGAATTCCGCGAGCAAATAGCTGCGACGCGCCTGCGTTTAGGTCACGCTTGTGCTGACTAAAACGCACCATGGGTGGTCCGTCATGCTCTGGCATCTGCGCGATGCCTTCGCTCCGGTTTGCCGGAACAATTTACGAGGATGACTCGAGTACATCTTCACCGAGCACGGACTCGACAACTACGACCTCTCCGACGACGTCTCCGTCTGAATCATCGGAAACAACAGAGAGTCCGACTTCAACAGAGTCAAGATCCTCTTCTGTGGGCATATCGTCAAAGCTCATATACTCTAGAGACGTTTACGAAGACGATAATGGCACTATCTCTATCGTGGACACTGCAAATGTTGTACCGATTGGAAAAGATTCTGCACGTCGTCTCGCAGAACAGGTTCATGAGTCACATGAACGAAGACTTGACGTCTTCAGTAGCCTAGCGTCATGGCAGCGCATTTCGAAGCGAATTTGGCCGTATACAGCGATTGGCCGTATCCGCATTGTTGAAAATGGAGTAGAATACCTGTGCACGGGCTCGCTTGTGGCACCAAATGTAATTCTCACAGCTGGGCACTGCGCGATCAATAAGGATACTGGTGAGATACTCGAGGAAATATACTTTCAGCCTGACATGATCTATGAAGATACTTACGAAGAATATGCGATTGTGGGCATGTATGGTTATATGGATGAAGAATCTTTTTTATATTACGCTGATAGGGACTGGATGTTTCTCTACACGCGTGAGTCCGTGGGCACAAGGTACGGTTGGCTTAGTCTGTACTCGTCTGTGCCCTTTGTTGATGACGAAGTGGATGTGTACGTGTCTGGATATGCCTCTCATTCTCACTGTAACTATGGTTATACACTCTGCGAAGGAGAAGGCACTATGACGCGTCTGTCCTCTGCCGAGGGCTCCTATACTATCAACACATATGGTGGGTCAAGCGGAGGTCCTGTCACGATTCGCGGGGATGATGGATCGGTGCAGATTGCTGGGCTTCATGTTAAAACAATCACCTCTTCGCGTGTCAATGTCTGCATTCTTGCCTCAGAATTTTATTCACATTTAGAGACCGCAAAAAAAAAGTCATTCTCTGAAGATTCGGCAGCACAATATAAGGTACTTGGGATAGTTTGCTTAGCGCATGATAATTGCGATGATGATGCGTACTGTGCTAACATTAACGGTGGCAGGTGCTATCGTTGTGATGGTTGCGGTAATGTGAATAACAGTGTTGCTACGTTTGACGGAGGTGATTGTCCTCTCAAATGTTCTGCAAGTACTGGAAGTGGATCAAATCTTGATCAAGACACAGACTGTGAAATAACAGACGCAGCGTCATCAACGAGTAGCTCTGTTTGTGTTGGCACGGATGTATGCATCAGCGAAACAAGCTGTGGAGCTTCGACAAGTTTATCTGAGAGCGCCGACCCAACTGTCTATGCTTACTTGCAAGATGGTGTATATATCTCTACCAAATACGTCGATGTTTTCACAGTTACTCAAGACGAGTTTGATTCATTTGGTGAAGACGCTAATTTGCTTGCACAATATCGTGGCTATGTAGCTGGTGTTCTTAATAGCACACTTACAATTGTGGCCTTTGGTAGCGTGCAGCCTGTCCAAGATGAACTCGACGCGCTTGTTAGTGCTATCGAGCCAACAACCTCAAATGACCCAACAGATGGAATTGTTTTTCTTACTTTAAGTTTCGTCGCGGGTAGTATCCTAATCATGCTGTACGCACGATGGAGAATTATTGAGCTATTACAAGATTAATCAAACAGAAGCAAAGGGCTTTATTATATTGGGCCTCGCGCCGGTTGACTGAATCAGTCATGTACAATAAACAAATAATCAATCTGTGTTAATCTGTGTTATTTCGAGACTTAGGTACAGTCTTCAAGTCTCAGACATTCGAAACACCATCTTGATTCTACTATGACGCAACTTAGCAGCTACTTTTCATAGTAAAGCACGATCTGGAGCACCAGCCTGGTAAGAAGGTACCATGATCACATAAGCCTTCAGTTCTTCGGACGCATTCGACTCTTCAATCGAAGATGATATTCAAGTAACTCAGCTAACTCAGCTGAAAGCTGTGGCAACGGTGCAGTAGCGGACCTTTCCCACAATCTCTCAAAGCCTATGGTTTTGCATAGGAGGCAAATTAAGGTCTTCACAATATCTTTCTTTTTCGAGGGTACCTATGAGTAATACTTTTCTTTATTCAACTGTTAACTGTTTTTCCCATCGTTTTTTTTGTTTTTATTCTCTATTCTATGATTAAAAAGTTATATACCTACAGATTTCTATCTATTAAATACTAAGAAACAAAGGTCTTTCAATCCTTTTCAACCATTTCAGGAATCGAGATAAGTTCATAGAAAAGCTGATTGCAAATCCACAATCACGTCGAAGATTGCAGGCTTCAAGGTAAGCTCTCAGCGTCGCCCGCGCGAAAGTAATTGCTGTGCTGTGAAGGCACGCTGCGTATGCACCGGGTAGCTTCGTCGTAGCGACGACCCAACCTTGGGTCGTGGATAGATTGTCTTGAGTAGACCGAGAAAAATCTTTTGGGCTGGCAGTTGAATGAACAAGTGAAGAAGGCGCCGATATCGTTGTACAAGAAAGTTGCTGGGTGACCAGCTGGTGCGAGTGGCTTGAATGGCGGTGTATGGAAGACTGACTGACGTTTGTGCTGAGTTTTATTTTCGCCGCAACTCGCGAACCTGTGCATATCTATTTTTCATGGTTCTGCAATATCTGGAATGACTAACCTACTTGTCCCAGCGAGCTTAACACAAGATCAAAGTCGTGAGCTTTTCTGAGAAAGACTTAAAAGATACAAAAAGATGATGAAGCTTCAACTGGTCCTCGTCGTGCTTGCTATGACCACTGTCGCTGCTATGGGTCGCGGCTTCAAGTCTCTTATCGTGGATGACACCCCGCAATTCCTTGAGCTGAGCATTGTGCCTGAGTTTCTGGGTGTCGCGAGCCACTACGGAGATCCTTCAGATGGATGCAAGGATGATGAGGTTGCCGTTCGCATCCAGGGCATCGAGGGTGCTCTTTGTTCGCCCAAGTGCAGCTCCATGCAGTGCCCAAGTGACGTGCCTTCGGGCTGTGATGCCAAACCGCAGTGCATTCTCCAAGATGCTAGCTCTGGCAACAAGTACTGTGCTCTTGCATGTGGCAAGGACACAAACTGCGGCGATGGTGCCTCATGCCAGATCATCTTTACTGGTATCGGAATTTGCACTTACTCCGACTAACGCGCTCATCTTCATGCTATACATGGGGTGACGATATTGTCTTTGATAACAAACAACACCTGGAATCATAGTAACCACCCTAGTCTAATTCCTTCTCTGTTAAGCGCTTTTTTCACTTCACCATACTCGTGAGTTTGTCACCCTAACCTTAGGTTGCAATCTCTCAAACAATGCACGCGCTTTACAAAAATTGTAGCAAGCAAGCAACCCTGGCCATTCTTATCATTAAACTTACAATGTCCTTATGCATCTCTTTAATTGTCCTTCGTATCACCTCTTCAATTCTTCAAACCTCGATCGCTGAAGAGCCTTATATTAAGACATACATGTAATGCATAACTCGTTATATCTCAGTCTCAAAGGATTCGCCAAACCTCGTCTACAAGGCTTCATTTAGAAAAAACATAAAACCAAATAACACGACACTACCTCCGCTTGCAAGAGTAACTCGACTGGGGATTACTAAAGAAAGCATTAAGTGCTTAGTAAGAGTTACCCGTTGGGACTTCTAAGCGAGTCCTACTACCCTCATTTCCAAGTAGTGAGTCGAACGATCCTAAGAAATTCCGCTTTTTCTGCAATTTCAACTAAAACTGGTTCGTGAGAATCACCACGCCGCCACGGAAGGCGAGCGCAGAACGTAGACGCAGTTCGAACTTACACCCAGTGGTCTGAGGGCTGCTGTGGTCACACGAGACTGTACTTCTCTTGTGGAGTTGCCTTGCATCGCCTTTGTAGCGAAGATCGACTCCTGCTCGGCCCAAGCTGGCAGCCACCTGGACGTGGACGACGTTGAACGCGACGGAAATCATTCGAGCCAAGTAACGGGTAAAAGTGTCTTTGGTTTTCTAAATCAGGTTGAAAACGAGGCAGGATTTTCTAACGTCGGTGCCAACAACTTCGTGACTTGAGGATGTGGCTTTCAAGTGTTGTCTCAAAATTCGGTGAAGCCTTGCAAGATGTTATCGATGAAGCGCATCAACACCAAGCACAGTACAATAACTCGTACGATGACAACGACGATGACTACTACGAACAGGAGAGGCGCGATGAGGAGGAAGATGGCTATAACAACGCTCAAAACGATTACGGGGATCAAGGCTATTCGTCAGCAGTAGCAGCAGATGAACACCACCATACAGATAGCCACCACAAAGGAATCTAGAGACGACTCTTATTATAATACAAGATTCAATGAAGCTGCTGGTATGCAAGATTCGAAACATCACCGAATTGAAGATTCTGACAATAACTATCAGCATGGAGGCCCTTTTGGAGACACAGCCCTGGGAGAGAAGCAAGTTTCAAAACCTGAGACAGCATTACAACATTCAGGAGAAGCTGAATTTGAGAGATGGTCTGACGAGGATGATGACGATGATGGGGATGGTGCCAGTGGAGGCGATAATGAGACAACATTACAACAATCAGGAGAAGCTAAATTTAAGAGATGGTCTGACGAGATTGATGACGGTGACGAGGATGGCGGCAGTGGAGGCGATAATGAGACAACACTACAACAATCAGGAGAAGCTAAATTTAAGAGATGGTCTGACGAGATTGATGACGGTGACGAGGATGGCGGCAGTGGAGGCGATAATGAAGATGCCATTCATACCAACATCGATGATAGCAACAGTGAACATAGCGGAATTGCACATTATCAAGATCGGCATCCTTCTCATGGTGATGACAGTGAGACCGACCATAATGAACCTACCCAGGTTAATATCAGAGACAATGATAATATCCTCGATCATGATGTTGAAAAAGATGTTCAAAAGCTAGCGGAGTCCTCATCTGACAAGGAAAGTAACTCGTGGTCTGATTCTGAGCTCAGCGAAGCTGAACTCGGAGGTTCATCCTTTCCTGTAAATGACTCATCTTTGATCAAACCAGAATCTGTTGCAGAAACATTATCAGCTCATGATTTAGCTAAGGCACATCTTGATAGTGAACGGTTGCAAAATTTGACGGAACCCGAACCTACTTCAACTCTGGAGCCAGCCAGTTTTCCACCAACTCTAAAACCATCACGGGTATTTGAAACTGAGGAACTTGAAACCTCAAGGCTGCACATCAAGGCAGAAACTGTACACGTTGATGATGACGACGACGATGACAAGATGAAGGTCATGATGGGAGAGGAAGAAGAAGAAGAAGAAGAAGAAGAAGAAGAAGAAGAAGAAGAAGAAGAGACTGTTTGGAATGCGCCAAGTTCGCCTCTGGGCGAAGGTCAGACTGGAGATGCCCAAAGCACTAAAAGTCATTCTCAACAATGCAGGACTTTTGACAGCCAAAGTTCCTCGATTTCGCAAGAAGACCTAAACGCCGCACTCGCCGAAGCTCAACAAGCTCGGGGCGATGCCGAGGCAGCTCGTGCAGATAATGCCAACCTACTTAAAAGCCTGGAAGAAGCCAATCTTGAATTAGGAAAGGCAAGAGAAACCGCACAGCAATTGCAAGCTGACACATATGCGGCAGTGAATGCTCGAAACAATGCTGAATGCAATGTGAAAAACTTAAAGCAACTTGCAGAACAGAGTTCTGCTGAAATAGCAGCCCTGCAAAGTAAACTAGAATCTCTCGAAAAGGAGAAGAATGGGCTATCTTCATTAGCTGAAACAGCAACAACACACGTCAAAATCGCCTCTTTAGAAGAAGAAAAGGTACGCAAACAAGTTTTTGAACTGCAAGCCGAGCTGGAGCAACTGAAGAGGTCTCACAATACAGAAATAGAGGAACTACAAATTCGACACCAAGGGGAGCTCTGTGAAATTGAACGATCATCTACCGAAAAGCTCAACGCAGCAGTAACTTCCCAGCGCGAATCGGATAGCAAAATGAGTGCAGAAGCCAAGCGCTATGAGGTTGAGCTTCGTAACAATGATTCTGAAGAAACATCCATTGAAGCAAGGATATCAGATGCCGTGGAGAGGGCTTCAAAGAAACACAGAGAAGCTATACAAGAGCTTAGGCAGTCGCTCGAAACTGATAAAATTCGCGCCCTGGAAGCTCTTCGAGAAGAAATGGAAAATAGTATGGAGGAAGTAAAAGTGAGCATGAGCTCCGAGCATGAATGTAGCATGCAGGCGCTCACTGATAAATTTGAAGCGCAAGAAGCAATTTTGCAGAACGAGCTTGACCAACTTCAGAAGTCTCATGCAAGTGAATGCGATAAACTCCGGCACGCCCTTGATCTTGCGTCACATGAGCGTGACTTGCTTCGTGAGCAAATCCAAAGGGGCTCTGATACAGAAAACGAAATTTCAATTTTGCGGCACCGTGTTGAAGAGCTTGTCTTAGAGAATAAAGAACTTGACGAACTTAATCAGCGCGTTGAAACTGAGAAGAATATGTTGAAATCAGCAAAGGAAAAGCTTGGAGATGCATATCAAGAGCTTGAGGACAAATGGAAGAAAACCTTGCGATCGCATGATTCTTTACAAGAGAAATGTCAGGAATACGAGGAGATTCTCCTCGAACTTGAAGATGAATCACGTGCTCTAAAAGAAAATTTGCGGGAGAGCAGTGAAGAAAAAGAAGAGTTGATCTATAAAATTGGAACTTTACAGAAGAAATTAGAAGATCTTTCCCGTGGTAAGAAGGAAGGAGCTAGCAAGATTTCCACACAACATCAGGAGATTGAACGTCTCAAAGAAGAGCTTGAAGACGCTCTTGAGCGTGAAGCCACATTGCGCGAGGATCTCTCAACCCAAACTGGGCAACATCAGCAAGTTCACCGTTTAACTGCAGAATTGAAGGTAACTCAAGCTGAACTCAAGGTCGCAGAGACAGACCTTGATCGTCTTCGTTCGGAGCGAGAAACCTTAAATGCAGCTCTGGCACAACTTAACACAGAGGTAGAGCAGAGAGCCCGAGTTTACAAGAGAAAGATCGAGGACCTCAAGCGTGAGGTTCAGGAACAGCGCACCACTATGGAGAAAAACAAAGAAAACTTCGATACGGACCGAGTAGAGCTTGCAAAGGAGGCACACGAGTCACGACTTGCTGCCGCTGCTGCAGATCGTACGATTCAAGTGCTACGTGCGGAGGTTGATGCCTTAAAGCGTGCCGAAGAAGACTGGACAAATTCGCAGGATGCAGCTCGCCGGCAGGAACTGCAACGGCAGCAGTCTAGCGAGCTTGACCCGTCTGGTCTTGAGGAGATTGAAAAGACTGTCGAGGGCCAGCAGCAAAAGTCTCCTCGTGAACAAAGCGATGACGATGGACGTGTGGATCGCGAGATGATGAAAAAACTTGTGGTAACGTACTTTGTACAGAAGCAAACAGGAAGCTATCAGTCACAGCGGGAGTTACTAACCCTACTTGCTAATTTGCTCAACATGGGAGAGTCGGATCGTGAAGCTCTTGGACTAATTTTGCCTCGCCGGAGTTCATCGGGATCACTGTTTGGCAATGCTGGAGCTAGCAATATTGTAAATGGAGACAAGGTTGGATTGTTAAAGAAAGTTCTCTTTGGCGGTGAACAAGAAACTGGTGAGCAAACAAAACGTGAGACAGACTGGGAAGCTATTGAAAAGGCAGTGACTGTCAAACCTTTTACGGAGCTGTGGCAAGACTTTTTATCTCAGGATCTTTGAAAAAACTGGAGGCATAAACTCATTTCCAAAGGCAATATAATATATTCTTTGAATCGCAAGTATCTATTACTATCTATCTGAAATTAAGATTAATTTTGAAATTTGTTGCTATATTTTAGATGAAGCAGCTGAAGACAGTTTGCCACATAGCTCTTATAGAGAGAAGCATAGAGCGTGGGCTTCGAAGAAAGCTTTATCTGTAGAATAAAAAGGATCTAGTGGTGGATTTGAATCATCTATACAAACTATATTTTGGTTTTGATCCGGAAATTCGAGGGATATTGCCTTGGATGACCAATTCTATGACTTATAATAGACACTTCTGCGGATATGCATTGGTTTTCGAATTACAGCTTCGGGGCTTTTGGGCTCTTGTGAAATCTTAGAATCCCGAGGACTTGTTGAAGTCGGCGTGTACTCGGGCTCTTTCTCGATCTTGAGTGTGGCCAAGGTCGGGGGATGATATATTTGCATACGAACATATTGTGCCCTAGGGAAGGCACAGTCGAACGCAGCCAGCGTAGATTGCCCCTGTTCATGAAGAAGCTTAGCGCGAGCAATAATTGTTCGAATTGCCTCCTGGTCATCACCTTGAACATCTCCTTGAAGGAAGTGAGCCTGAAGGACTTGCTCGCAAAACCCGCGTATGCTAAAAGTATGGAAATCTGTTGCAAAGTGAATGAGCAAAAACGTTGCAAGAGCGATCCCATCACCATAAATCGCTAGCCAACGTTCATTTGGCCTTACAAGCAGTGCTTGTATAACGCTGGAGATTTCACAAAAACCTGTCGTGCCGCTTTGAGCAAACACAGCTCCAAGTCGCTCAAGAAAAGATGCGAAGACAGGAGTTCGCGCATTTAAGTGGCGTTCCTTGGTTTCATCGTTGCATTCTGTGATAAAGTCTAGTTGCTTGGTGGAGTAAAATCCAAAAAAAGGTGCAAGTTGTGTAAATTCTGCGATTTCGACCTCGTCCAAGGCCCCCTGTATCAGTCTCATAATAGAGATACCGTTGCCAAAAACACGAAAGGCCTGCATTGCCATGCCTTTAGATTCTTCGTTATTAAAAACTGCGTTTGTATACCTCTCGAAGTTGGTGATACGCGTCCGCAAAGGCACTGTCACACTGGGCGCCTCAAATGACGTCATGGCACGTGCTGCCATTTTGAACATGGGGCTCCACGCGATCATAGAAATGCCGGGCAAGTCCTTGTAAGAGACCTTCGATAACAATACCCAGCTGAGCTTGTCCTAATACACGAATCATTGAAAGAAAGTGTTCAATGCCTAAGTATCCACGCTCTCGTTTATGAACAACTTCGAACCATTGTGTAGCACTACTACCATACAATAGATGAGATGCAAATGGCCCTGCAGGCACAAAGTCTTGTTCCCTCAATGTAAGTTGATCCTCGCTGAGTGTAAAACGGTCTGTCGTGTGATTATATGTGAAATCAAGCAATATTTGAGGAATCATGTTTATTACATGAGCAAGGAATTCGACCTTTGGATATATCACGGCCAACTCCACAGGCATTCGATTCAACCAGAAGATCTCGCATACCTAAAATGGAGCTTGTGGGTAACATGTCGTCTAGTGCGTCTCGTGTAAGCTGGATAACGGACAGGTGAGACTCGAGTTGCATTATGCCGCAAAAGGAGTTGTTCTCAAAAGTCTCTAGGGCAGCCTCGACATCATGCAGAAGGATCATCTCTACTTGCTCCGCAATACACCCAGCAAGGTCAACATGGCGGCCCACCATACGCAGGTTTGTTTCATTAATGAGAGGGAAATTCCTAAAAGGTGTAGGTTGCATAGTACTACCTGAATGCTTCGCACGCTCCAGCTTTGCTCGAAATCGGGCATCCATATGCGCGGCAGCTTGCAAAGTCTTTTGGTGCATATATATCATGCGTGAAAGAGTCTTTATAGCATAGTCAAGAGCACAATTTGCTTCTCCTTCTACTTCATCGAAAAGGTGCTGCTGCTTATACGCTTTAATTGCCATGTGGGCTGCATCGTTGTAGATATCAAGCACATGTAAGGTTGCATTCATTTCAACGCTTGCAGGACTCGATAGGGTGGACTTTGCTAACGCATAAGTTAAGGAGAGGCTCTTGGAGAACTGGGGTTCACGGGCGAGGTCCAGATAGAACTCACGGAAATATAGCTCTCCCAGATTTGTGAGTTGGTGGATAGATCCGCCTAAATCGCACGCGGCCGTAGCGGTGCGAAGTGTATCTAATAGCAAGTGTAGCGGAACAGGAAGACGGGCACGTCCGACAGTGGGTCCGCGAATACTTTCATAGAAAGCTGCATTTGCATTATTCGAAACAGGCAGAGATGAAGATGCTGCACTCAAGCTTGTTGAGGATAGGCTTCCCTGTGTAGAGTTGGAGTCCACTAACGATGAGGAGGATGTTTGATTGAAAAGTCCAGATGCCTTGGCAGCTCTTGAATCCTCAGCTTCTGGGATTATCGTTCGAAGGATGTTGTAAGCAACGTGCAACTGCGTAGCTGAAGGAATGACAATGTGCACACGGCCGAGGTTGCCAGAGGTGGTATCTGAAGCCGACGACGACGAGGACGACGAAGCCATTAGCTTACGACTCGATGTAAACACTCCTCCTGATTTTTTCTTCTTGTCAGATTTCTTCCCATCATTTGCACTTCCGTTGAGGCCGCTTGCACTTGCACGCCGTGGGTCGCCGATGACAAGACGCAGAGAAGAAATAAGATCCTTTAGAGCCTTGCGCTTCTTGATGCTGAGTGCAGCAGAGAACGACTCGGGGGTTTCATCAAGAATACCTTGAAGACGATCATAAATACTTGCACGGATGAATGGTGCAAGTGTGTGCTCTTGCGTTTGAAGACTGGCTCCTAAAGATTTAAGCAAGGCAATCGTATCAGAAAGCACGGCAATGTCTGTGGAAGAATAATTTGCAACGCCACCTTTGGCGTATGCAGCACCAGGGTCAGATGGTGGAATTCGATGTTTAGAGAGTGCTTTATCATCTGCTGGGCACACAAATTTACAAGCCGCTTCATACAGAATGGCTTCTCGCCACTCAGATAGTAATGACAAACCTCTCAATACACATGCATGAGCTTGATGTGCTAAATCAATGTCAATACCCGTAGAATCTCCTGCCGCAGTGAGCGCTGATCGCTGAGCAGTATCAAGCCGAAATAGTAACGCTTGGAAGTCTGTTTGAAACACTTCGTATTGTAACTTAAAATAAGGCCAGAGATTAGCCAAACTATTTTCAACCTGAAATTTGGGATCACGAGGATCAGTGTAGTATGCGTCCCGAAGGTTTGGTCCAAAATGTGGACATCGCAAGAGAATAGACTCTGTAGTGAGATGCATGTCAGCTTGAATGCGAAGTACAGGGTGAGCCTTAATAGTTTTCATAACATCCGACGTCATCACTTTTTTTGACTTGAAAATGTTAATATCATTACCTTTCTCGTCCTTGCTCAAATCGAGAGCAAGTACAATGAATGGCAAAGTGCGTTCAAGCTGCCATTTACTTTCGGGGGTAAAATAGTCTCGTGTGCGAAGACGCTTAGCAGTCCAGGCTAGGATTTCGCCGAGGGTTTGGACTGAATGACGCACAGGATGAATACCTTCCATAAGATGGTTGAAAAACGTGCTTTTAGGGCATTTTGGATCTGCGAGAAAGAATTGAATTGTTTCCTGCTCGGTTGTGAGTTCGTTAACCTGACTTGACGGCATTTTCCCTTTTACCATGTGAAAGGCACGTTTATAGGCCGCAAAGTCATTTTGCAGACACGGCTTACTATCTTTAAGACAATCAAGAAGAATGGTAAGGTCTAAAAGGTGCAAGAGAGGAGGCATAAAGAGTCTAACTTCCAGCTCTCGTTTGGAGGCAACCCTCTCGAAAACCTGCTTAAAGAGACTTGCAATATCCTCCTGAAGCTCGGCAAGGTCGGCAATGAGTTCAACTTCGGGGCGCAATATATCGTAAACTTCCTGGTAGTACATTAACTTTTCTTCGTGATCATTTGACTTTAGCGTGGGGACGGCAGATGCATGTGTTCTCAGCGCATAAAGTTCGTGAAATACACCAAGACCTCGAGTTTTTAGGTCTTCACATTCCGCAAGTGTCAGTGCGATATTGTCCCATTCGTCATCCTTAAAGTTTTCTCCAGTCAAATGTTTCGCATGACTGGCAAGATCACGGAATCGGGCTGAGTTCTCATCATGAAACATACCAGATGCGGTCTCTCCAGCTGCCATGCGAAACCTGACAAGCGCCTCTTGTACTCCTTGCGCAGGAAGTCCACACCTCTGTGCCAAACTAGCCTGCAGGCCATCAATTTCCTGCGAAAGAAATCCGAGTTCTTCAGCCATCGAGTACTGCGCTGCTGCCGTGCAGGCAGACTCGCGCAGACCCGCTCCCGTCTGAGTGGGTTGAGACACCATCGTGAGTCCCTGAAACGATGACCTCTTGGAGACGCTCCTCCGTGGAGCGATCTCCTCCTTGCCAAGCCGGTGTTTTCGGTGCTCTAACTGATACTGCCAGACGTTCCTTTGCAGGCCAATTGCATTTGCTTTCCCTTGGCCATCATGATGCACGTCTTCGTGGCGATCGAAACAGGAGTGGTACTTTACTAGTTCTGGAGGGCGTTAATGTCCGCCTCTGGGCTCGCTAATTAGGCGAAGGTGTAGTAGTACATAAAAGTACTACCTATTGTTTTTCTAAGTTAGTAATACTATGTCATAAATTTGCCTGCCCTTTGCTATCATCACCAGTGCTTTGCGCTTAATCCTCGACGCAGCTTTAGAGATGTAGCGAAGAGGAGGGAGTTTCGGCCGTCCAATTAGCTATTAATCTCTTTTTACACATTGGAAGGGATATTCATTTCGGTCGACGAATATTTTAATTTATGCTGTAGTGCGCGGAGTTGCATCCCTGTTAGCTACACGATTATGAGTGAGTGCCATCGCTATCCAGGCAGCAGCTATGCTGATCACAGACCTACTGTGTGAAAGTAGAATATTACATTAACGGTGACTAGATAATCGTTCGCTGTATTCTTGCAAATAGATTCTACTATATTATTGTTATTTAGTTTAAAAAAAGAAAGAGATGTAAGTGAGCAGAGGAGTGATCCGGAGGTCACGACTTTGACAGATTGACGTGCGCTGAGAAGGGTACGTGTGCTAGCATGAGCAGGTCGTCCTAACAGTTTTCCGTGAAGGGTAACTTCGCAGAGGAAAATAAGGAGGAAAGCACGTCATATGTTGAACTTATTGCACACTCGATGGAGATGCAAGCAAGCACTTCGGGACTTGCGATATGGATCCCAGGAACGCCACACCATGGGAAATTCTAAGTTGGCTGGTTGATGTCGTGATTCTAGAGGTTTTCCAGCCCATGACGACAAGTTTGCACAACAAGACATTTGACAAAGAGAAACGCAAGACGCATTACATGTGACACGAGTTTAAGCAGAGGCGGCCTTTGTGGTCTCACCGGAGCCGAACTGGCTCTTGATCTTGCGAGCAAGCTGGTAAGAACCAGTGACAGCAAGACCACAGTTAACTGCGAAGAGGTTGTAGTTCTTGGGGGTGATGACCATGCTGTAGCGAGACCAAATAAATCCAGTAGCACAGAGTGCAGTCTGTTGCATGGTGCTGATCTGGTCTACAGGACGATCAAAGTCGAGAAAGTTTGACACAGAAAGCATCCATTTAAAGCTAGGCGCCCAGAAGTGAATGGTGAAAGGCCCAGCCGGGTGCTTCATGAAGTTGGTTACCGGAGAAGGCAAGTTCATGCCAAGGAGAGCAGTCTGAATGCGACCACCAGTGAGGCCAAGGCCGATGGTGGTAGCCACAGCGCCGCCATAGGCAAGTGGGCTAAACTTGCTGGTCACAGGCTCGCCCTTACGCTCCAGCTCATTCTGGTACTCGACTCCTCGTTTAAGCTGTACGAGCTGCGCAGCTTCGTTGAAGGCGTGGCACGTGAAGAGGAGGTAGTTACGGGGCTGAACGCGCCATGCGAAGAGCATGAAAAGTCCAGAGTAGATGCTGAGGGTTGCGGTCATGGGCAGCGAGATCACCTCGGGTCCCTTAGTGCTCATGTCAAAGGCAGCAGCAGCAACCAAGCCCCAGTTAGCCACCGGTCCCCAGAAGTGGGTGGTCTTCCAGCCATACTCTGGGTGCAAAAAGGCGGCCCGTGCCGCAGCCAAGCTAAAGTTAGACGACATCGTTCTTGTGCGAGTTTTGTTATTCAAGTTTACCTCAAGCGGGTTTGCTTGCTTTAGAGTCTATGAGTTCACGTCCACACAGGATGCGAGAACCTCCACAATATATAAATGATCGATATCTACCGATCTCGAAACCTCAAAACCGATCTCGAAACTGCTCAAAATGCACTACAGCACTTTGAGATTTGCTTGGGATCAGTGATATCGTTGAAGCGACTTCCACTAAGGCTTGTAAACGTAGGAACCCGGTTCACTATAGTTGTATTTCTTGCGTTCTAGTTCGAAGAAGCTGAGCTCGCTCTTCTTAACAGACTTTATTCGTGACAAAGAGGCGATGCTCACTCACAACGTATTAAACTGTGCGACTGCGCTCGTGCAAGCTCAACTAGAGCCGTGGCGACTTGTAAGTCGGGGTACTGAGGCACGAGTCCGATCCGAGCGGCGCTTGTGACCCGAGCGGATGTTTCTCGAGATAAACGAAACGGACTAAACAAGTCAAAAGTCCTCGTTGGTAAGGGGGCGAGCAAGCGGGCTGGAGCACGCTGCACGAAGGAGGGAAGGAGTTAAGGTACTGCGACGGCAGCGACAAAGCTCTTTGGGCTTGGTTGAGGCTGCGAGTCGATTGTTTGGTTGACCAATCTTTTCCAAGTTGCTCAGGAAGAAAACCACTTTCGAGTCACTAAAAGATAGTAACTAAACTAATCATAATAATAAGGACGAACTTCCTTCTCCTTTGTTTATTATTTATTATTATTATTTTATAAATATAAACTTTGAAAAATTGGAGACACTGCTAGCAGCGGATAGTAAAGTGCTAATACTTTCTCTAAATAATATTTTTGAAAGAGCTTTTATTCTGTAATGAACAGAGAAAAAAGGAAAAGAGGTGACGCAAACACATTTCTAACAGGAAGTGGCAGGAAAGCGCGCCGGGTGCAATATTTAAATTTAGTTTTCGTTCTCTCAATCATTATGGACGCACTTACCCTTGGTATAATATTGCTTACATTGCGGATGTGATTATTTAAACAGGTATTTTCGGCATGGATATAGGACTACACAGGACGACGCGATGGCATAGTTAAAAAAAGACCTGCAAATGTCCATTCCGAATGAGGGTGACGCCAATAAAGATACAATAAACCATGATGGGGGTTCAACCTATGTGGGCTGAGCATCGACGCATAGAGTACGAACCAGAGCGGACATCGACGTATCCAAGCTTGCAGCCAGCAGCACGTGGCCAGCGAGCAGCTGATTAGACTTCTTATTTTATCAGTTCATTAGTTTTATAGTTATGCCAACTTTAAAAAAAATAAAAATAAAATATATATATATACACACATATTAATTATTAAAAAAATTAAAGAATGATATTAATATTAATTAAAATACTATGGTACTTAAGTCAATCAAATCATGAACGAAACAACATCACATGAATCCAGCTACCAAAAAGCACTGTTACTTCAATGACCATTCGAAGATGTGCAATCACATCTTGAGCACCGCGACCATCGACAGAATAGCTCCTAGATCGAGCAACCCGAGTGCCGACTGGTTCGCTCTGAACCAGATCCAGCACGCACGCATGCCTAAAACGCTCAGTCAGCTTGAAGATATCGAGCGGGCGTGAGAGCGATGACTCGCGACAGCCCTAATGCAGCGCGAGGGGGTTGAGACGAAGCTGCTACAGCTCGAGCGAGCTTGGGTGCTACTAGCTTGGTAGAAGAGAGCTTGCAGAAGGAGAAATTCGTGGCAGCTGCCTCCAAGAGGTTGTGGAAGAGGAAGCAAGTATATGATGGCCTCGATTCGCAGGCTCATTGGAAGGACTCGCAAAAGGGAGGACATGGAATCGCGGAGGTGCTTCATCAGCTCCTCAAGGCGACCATGGCCGCTGCCTGCTGACAGTGGTGAGACACGACCGAGCGAGAGGCACAGCTGCGTGTGCGTATCGAGAAGGTGCCCCATTTTCCCAAGAGAGATTTGGGAGAAACCAGCTACTAGGTGTTTCTTGGGTGTGGCCCGCTCTGGTACTCATGGACTCTTTTTAGATGCGACTGGGAGAACCTGAGACCAACCATTGAAATGAACCGGGAAATGAAATGTAAGGGGGGGGGAGGTAGTTTTCCAAGGTATGGATGGTGTATTACTACGTCAGCATCTCAGCGACGAGGATCTGAGCAGTTGAGGTGCACTTAGATATTGAGGATATTTTTGGATGTATGAGAGACGGCTCTACGCGAAACTCAAAAAGAGAAAAAACTTTCTTTTGCAGAAGGGCGGTTTTTGTGGCAGAGCGCTCTCAAGTTTCCTTCTCTATGTCATGAGATATGAACATTCAGGCTATTTGTCTTGATGAACAAGACGACCATGATGATCATTGTTTGCACTTTCGCTGACTCTTTCCAAGGAGGGTCCGGGTGGAGACGCTAGCCAAAGAGAACAGACAACCCGTGAGCCCGGGTGGGAAGTTTTGTGACAACATGCATTCGAACAGGATTTCGTTTTCGCTGACTTGATACAGGAACTTTGCTACGGTAGGCTCCTTTCTCTTTTGCACCAGTTCCCTCGCATAACAGACTTAAGTCTACTGCAAAGAATTGGCAGTGACATAGTGAACAATCAATTTTTGATTTATTCATGTGGGAAATCGCTACTCATTAGATTCAAAACTAAGATAATTTTCTCAGACAGAGCAAAAATCCGCCCGATAAATACGAATGCATGGACAAACAAGGTCATAACACGTATGGATGAGACGCAAAGTTGTCTAGATCCATGTCTACCCCACTAAAGATTAAGACACATTATGGTCAATCTATTTTGTACTGCATACTTTCTAAGTTGGTGAACCTCCAGACTCTGTAGGTGCTTGTATTTAAGTCACTTGTAATTTGGTATAGGGGTATAGACCCAATCTAAATCAAGATGAGACCAATCATGATATAAAAACGTTTGGGCAACACTATCTTGGAAGGCGCTCTGCCAAGGCGGGTCTTTAAAGTAAGTCAACTAAGCTCGCGGAAACGTAGCAAAGTATCCTACACTATTGTGCGTTAACATCAGTTTCTTTGTTGATCGTTAGCGCTTTCCCCTCTGGCATTGAGGTTCCTTATACCCGGTCCTCAGAATCATAGATTGCTACGGTACAAGCAGGACAGTAGAAAACAACAAGCTGATCATTGTTTTTTTTTTTGCTTCTTTGTTTCTGTTTTGTTCTCTCTTATAAAATTCTTTTATCCGGTTGCCATCAGTTATGCTATCGTCAGGGAGATATATTCTGACTTGGTTCATGTAATTAAAAGAGGTAAAGCCTTTGACTATTGAGTTTATCATATCAATACATGTTCTTTCCTCTGGTCCTCGCTTTCATAGAAGCTTAACTCTCACCGTGCTCGAATTTTCCTCTCTGGCTTCATATACTCTTACCCACTAATAGTAGAATGTCTCAAGTTCGACCATGAACAGGTATAAACAAGTCTTATTATCGTGCACGAAATCGTACCGTAGCACCGAGGTACTCCTAAGCTAAAAGAATGGAATCCGCTTGATCTGAAAACCTATTCACTACTGCATTTCAGACCAGCTGATTGAGCCTGTCTATGCTAAATAATACTAAACAGGCACCGCATATAAAGGCGGTGCTGGTGGCCAATTCGTGCGAGGATCAACCTCTGTGTAGCTAGCAGCTTTTGCATTCGTTGGCATTCAAGCGCTGGTGGCGGCATTCCGGCGGGTTCCCAATAGAGGTGAGCCATCTCTATAATAGCATAATAACAATACGGGCACAAATGACGCCCGAAAAAGCGCTAATTGTGGCCGCCTTGCGTTGATTGATTCCAATTGAGGGGTCCCTATGAATTCAACACAATCCCAGCCTCTACGCAGTGGTAGATTGCATTCAAGCTGCGCCATCTGCATTGATCTTGTTTGAGCAGGCAACGTCTCCAATGAGTGAAGTAAAATGTAAAAACCATGGATCTGGCCATGAGCCGCCTCTGCATGCATTGCATTTTTGCATTTCACTATAAGCAATAAATTATATGCAAAACTGCTCACTTGATTCCTTTGCATATAAAAGTAGCGAGATGACTCGATGCTACGGAAGACAAAATTGCCTCGAGTGGTTCGATCACTACGCGTCAAAGCAGTTGCGCCGTAGCACCTTGCGTCGCAGGTGCACGTCCAAGCAGCGGCCGAGCTTAAGCTGATTCTGGAGATGACGCAGACGGCATCTGCGCTGGGTAGGAGCTGGCCTAGCGTAAAGTCTAGGCAAATGTGTGCGCCATCATCGACGGGACCATTCTGTGGGTACCAAGGGCGGTGATGACGCTGCCGCGGCGCTTATGAAAAAACTGTTCTGGTAGAAGGCCAGATTGGCCAAGACTTGGAATACCTTGGAGGGACGCAAGAGAGGCCTTCGTGAGGAGCGAGCAGGGCTACGGTATATTGCAGGCTGAGAAGAGGTTGATGGAGGCAGTTTTCTTCACACGATTGCTTTTGTCGTCATCTAGAGTTTAAAGCTTTTATTGGTCGGTGCTTTTTGTTTTTTGCTGTACTAAATGTTTCTTTCTATTTTTTTTTTCAATTTAAAAAGAAAGAAAAGAAAAGAGAAAAAATCAAGTACCTAGATGATAAGATACTACGTAGGCAGAAACTGCACTGCTTTTTATGTGTGGTGTTGCACAGTTTGGCACTGGTGGCACTGGTGCGAGTGTGTAAGTTAGGCGCAGCAGCTTGGGTTAGAGGATCGTCCAAGCTGATCTATCCTTTGCGTTGTCTCATGGATACCACGAAGGCAGCGGTTAATGCTAATTTTGCTGTACACCGTATGATTGGATATTGATTGCCAAGTTGACAGGATCTTTCCTTTCATCAAGGTGACTAAGAATGACGTTAAATGGCAACTGCAACGAAGAATACACTCTGTAAAAGTATCAATGATGCGAAAGTTGCTGCTGTTACAGGCACGATTTTTGATTTCATGGTTTTCAAATGATATGTTATTTTGTAAGATTTTACTTTGTAGAATTAGTAGAAGAGTTGACGAGAACAACTTCTGAAGGTTGAAGTGGTGAGAGAGTGTCCACGGAAGTTGTCTCTTGCGACCTAGGCGCTCCCAACTCTTGGGCAATTTCCTTGGCGATTTGTGATACAATCAAGGTGCCCATAAGTTCATCGCGGAGCGTGCTGGGACTAAGTATTATTGTATTATTTTTTGTTGCAGATTATTGTTCCTTGAGGCCGAGCTACCATGCGTTCTTCATCCATCACAGAAGTCTAGCCCCTCGAGGTCAGCAACTTTCGCAGGGCGTGTATCGCACATTTGATTCACGACCAAGGATAAAGGTTGGCAAGGACTATCTGCACTGCGTTGCATTACACATTTCATGCATGCATGCATGCACGTGACTTGACGTTACTCGACTTGAACATGCAAGCTGGCAAGTGACAGATCCATCAATCCAGCGCGACTAACTTATGCAGATGCAGCAGCAGGCTTGTCAGCCTTCTTGTGGTAGAGTCCAGTGATACCGTACTGCTTCTCGTAGTCACTCTGGGCCTTCTCCAAGATTGCCTGGAGCGGGGACTTCATCTGGGGCAAGGACTGCTTAGCCTTAGGCTTGGCAGCGGTGGTCTTGGGAGGGTTCGGCTGCGAGGCTGCTGGCTGAGAAGCCACAGCGGGCTTGGGCTCGGCGGCCTTCTTGGGCTCCTCGACGGGCTTCTTAGGCGCCTCAGCGGCCTTCTTGGGCTCCTCGACGGGCTTCTTAGGCTCCTCGGCGGCCTTCTTGGGCTCCTCGGCGGATGCAGCAGGCTTGGCGCCGGCATCGGCGGCGGTGAAGTCCTTGAATGCAGCGATATCAGACTCGGACTCAACCATGACTCCGATCGGGGTGCCGACGGCAACGTCAGAGGTGCCGGCGGGCACGAGGATCTTGGCGAGGAAGCCCTCGTCCTGCGCCTCGAAGTCCACGGTGGCCTTGTCAGTCTCAACCTCGCAGATAGACTCACCAGGGTTGATGGCATCGCCCTCCTTGAGGGTCCAGCCAGCAATGCCACCACTCTCCATGGTAGGAGACAACGCAGGGAGGGAGAGCACGGTGTGGCTGGGCCACGAGGCGAGACCACGGAGCGCAGAGAATCGCATGGAGACCTGCATGGAGCCCGTGGAGGCGGCCATGGAGCGAGCAGCGAGGCTCGAGGAGCGGGAAAGTGCCGTGCGGAACATGGTGGATGGCGGGAGGAGAACGGGGAAGGTGCACCTAAGGTGAACGGAGCTTAAGACTGGAGTGAACGCGGTTCGGGCTCTGCGGACAGCGGCACAAAGTCCATCATCACGAAAGCAGAATCGGTAGTTTTCTTTTTATTTTTTTATTTTATCACCTTCGTCATTAAAAATAAAGTGCTTTTCCTCTTTTCTCTCTGTGATCAATGATTTTCAATCGTCGTAGTTAGTAGGCATCTAGTACTTATTAATAAATAAATAAATAAATAAAAGGAAACATGATGAATAAAATAAAATAGGAGAAAGCAAACAAATGACTTTCAACGCGGTGTTTTTAGTTCACGATTCATGATGACGAGGGGGGATCCAAAGTCCTTCTTTCGCTACGATCCATCCTCATGACCATGGCCATGTCTTTTCGTAATTCATCTCCACTCGAATGTGGCCAGTCACGACGGTTGGGACAGGGCTCGTGTCTGGAGTGGTCAAGGTTGAGGTTGAATGAACAAACTTTTGTGATTTGCTCTCCACAGCATCTCCATCATCTACAATATCTTGCATCTTGCAAAGCAATGCACAATATATTACACACGAATATAAATATACGTATTATAATATATCAATTCATGATGCTAGCGAGCACTTCTCCGCCCGATCTCAAGTGCACCATGCCCACGTTTCATTGCTCGATGACCTTTCCCTGATCAGTTCGGCTGCAGATCCTGTCATAGCTATTGCGATTGCAATCGCTTTTTGTAGCACTACTTAAGTACCTTATTAGTTTTGTGGATGGCGGCGGATTTCTTTTTATATCGAGACTTCACGAGGCCAAGCAAGTCCTTGAAGCGCCGGTCAGGCCAACCTAAGCCAGTCCAGCCAGTCCAGCCAGTCCAACCCAAGCCTCCATCGCAGTCTATCTTCGGCTCGCGTTCCCAGTCCCCGACCTCAGTCTAAACCAAGCTGCGAACCCATCAGGGATCGAAGTTGATGGCCATCTTCAATTCTTCACAACCAAAAAACTCTTCAATTTTAAATTGATTGTTTAATTATTTTCATCAACAATCTACCAAGGCACTCCTACGGAGCTCCTATACACCGCTAGTACCCGCTACCTGTGTGCTACCGCCCTGCTAGGCAGATAAATGGATCAACATTTGCAACATTTGGATCATTTTCCCCTATTTTCTTCCTATTTTCCCCCTATTTCGATGGCAAAGCAGGGCGCTGCGTGCGCCGGGTCTTGTAATACCACGTACAACGATATTGTGGTTGTAGACCAGGTATCTGGGGGAGACAAGAGCCCACCGGAACGAGTGGAGGAAAGAAAAGCTGAGGGCATCATCATCGAAATAGCATCTGCGGTGCATCATCGATGATTGATTGATTGATTGATTGATTCATTCATTCATTCATTCATTTACTCATTGATCGAATGCTGTCTGCCCTATATTGAAGAGGTAATTGCAGATGAGCTTGAGCTTGGCCAAGAGTGGCTGGTGAATTGTGGCAAGACCAGTGTTGGGCTTTCGTTTTGCATATCACCTTGCGACTGCAATCAATCTGAGGCGATATGATGATGATGATGTGCGTTTCTGATACCGTTTCGGTATTCAATTTATGACGCTCATCGGAGTGCCTGTCTGGTACCGTGGAGGTAACCTCCTCGTGCTCAGGATACTGCCAGAAAGCGAAAGTGAGACCCAACTGCAAATCCTCAACGAAGGTTATGGGAATGAAAGCTCTGCGCAAACCTCGATAATAGTGCCACAATGAATCCACCATTGCTGCTGCTTTGGAACAAGCTTAGCACGTGCAAGATTGTTGCAATTATCTATCTATGATGTCTGCTCGGTGTCGCTGAGAATTCCGTTCTAGTAACCTGGCTACGGTTAACTGATAGTATGGCAGTTGGACTTGTGACTTTTGAGGTCGGAAGTCACAAAGCAAAGAGGCAGTAAGAAAGATAAATAATCAAAACAAGAATCCCCGCGACAAGACCCTCTTCGATCCACGAGGAGCCGGGATCGTTCGAGGAGGTTGCGATTGAGGAGTGCGACAGAGAGTACTTGGACTTGCCTATTCTGGTGTGAGATCTGCATCGAGAGGAGGCATTGCTTAAATCGAGCCATCATGAAGTCCGGCTTGGTGGCAGAGATGGCCCTTGCGCTCCGCCCTTGGAGTTTAACGGCGAGCGTTTTTCCTGTCCTCCTTACGGCAGCGGTCACGAACACTCTTTGCAATCGTGAGTATGCCGTCAAAGTTTGCGCTACTCTGTTCATGGGCATTTTTGTCCATTTCGCATCAAACTTAGCCAACACATATTTCGACTTTCGAGACGGCGTCGATACCAAACTGCACGCATCAGACCGCACGCTTGTAGATGCCAAATTGTCTAAAGCAACTGTTGCTTTCATGGCAGCGTTTTCGCTCATCAGCGCATTTTGCATTGCATATTTCACCATCGAGCCCGAACCTGTGCTTAGCATCCTAGTTGGAGCAGGGTTTCTGCTTGGACTTTCGTATACGTCACCGCCGCTGCAGCTCAAGTATCGTGGTCTCGGAGATATTGTCATCATGGGCTGTTTTGGGCCCATTCTAATGTTGTCTTCAGCTATGGTGCTCACGAATGGCATGGATACTCTCCAGGCGAAGGAAATGCAGAAGGAGGTATTCATGCTCAGCATTCCTGTGGCGCTGGTGACTGAGGCGATTCTCTTTGTAAACAATTCAAGAGATATTCGCACTGACAAAGCATCTGGGATCACCACGATTTGCACACTCATGGGGTTTAAGCGTGCACGAGTTATTTATGAGGCTATCATTGCTGCAATCTATGTATCAGTATTGCTTGTTGCGATGTATCAAAAAAATATCTGGTACATGATCTTGCCTGGCCTTACTCTGCCTATTGCAGTTGACAACGTACGTCTCTTTGTCGATGATCGCAGGCTCATGATTGACGCACCGGAGCGTAATGCACAGTTTCATATGATCTTTTGCCTCTGTCTCGTAGTAGCGGCCTATATCCAGAATATTCTCTAGATGTATAAGACCCGAGATGCGCAAGTTCATCGATTTCATGTGCTTGCCTCTCGAGGCCCATCCTCCGTAAACAACTTTTCTTGAATAAGTTACCACGCTGCTCGGCCCCTTCTGTATGTTTTAAAAACATATGGCCGCCTTTCCTTATAAACCTCTTTTCGTTCATCCCAGCTTGAGTTCTCTTTACGTGAGGATTTATGCTTAATCGATCGATCTGCTCGAGTTGGTAAGGCATATTGCTTTTCTAACAAACATTTCCTTTCATAACCTTAAATTTGTATTCTTTCGTTAACCTCTTGTGAGTCTTACTATGCGCAATTACTCGGTGAGACTACTTTGTCCCTTTGAAATCACTGAATTACCATCACTAACTCGGCTATGTACAACCTCAAGCTGATAAGAAGCTGTCTCAGCAGAGACCTTGAGCCGGGGAGGCCTCGTTGCAAGTTTCAATCCCGTATGCATGTGCTTCCAAGATGGAGGAAAAGGTCTCAACGTCCGCAGATCTGCTCGCACCTAGACAGTCTTTTGCTGTCCCTTTAGACCCAGCTCGACTCAAGGTCCTCGTTCATCGGCCACTGCCACCGGCACTACATTGCCGCCAGTCACTTTTGAGCACCGAATCTCCTTTGAAATCGAAACTAAATTTAGGTATGGCCCTCCAAGCCGGGTTCGCGAGCTTTCATCCGGACACAGATAAGATCTCATCAAGCCTAGCGCTTGCTTTGAGAAGTGTACATACGAATAGTGTGCTTGATCCTCGCGGATCTTGACTCGTACGAGCAAAATAAAGCTCAGGGATACTCTCCTTTTATGGTCAGATCACTACGCTTTCCCAGAGTAAACGCCGCATCAAGTCCTGCACCCTGACCATTGAGGGTCCATGATGCACAATATCGTGTCCTTGTCCTTCCCGGTGTCCAGGAAAACAGATCGAGATCTACCAACAATACTTTGGCGCTTCCGAAGACGACCGACAGAAGCCATGACTGCCGAGTTCCCCCAAGTCGCCATACGCTTCTTTCGCAGATTTGAAGGAGCTTGAAGGCCGCTGATACTAGTACGACGCTGTGGCCTACTTTGCAAACAAGCCGAGTTGAAGTTAACTGATCCCTCGAGTAAGTTCACTCCCCCGAAGTTTGTGTTAAACTACTTGTGCTGCGTGTGCTCTGCCCTTTGACCACTGACCTTGGTGTCTCCAACTTCCGCTTCGTGTTCGCCAAATCGCAGAGGCATCTCGAGAGAAAGATGGTCCCGGCCTCCTAGATTGCTGCAAGCCATCCCAGGTCAATCAATCTCGTTCCAATGCACGAGCTTTGTTCTCTACAAGTACGTAGCAGGAACTACTTGGGTGTCTAGGAACTCGTGAAAAGAATGAAGGAATGGAAAACAAACAACGCCACAGAACTCGACGTGAAGAACTCGACGTGAAGGACGTTTTCACTTAAATGCAATGCGGAGGGGGACGATCTGAGTCTAAGCTTAGAAGCACCTGCCGTCGCAAGTGCTTGTTGAACAGCAAGAACTTTGCGGACGAGCTGACGAGGACAATCAAGTTGACGAGGACAATCAAGTTGGCTCCAGGCTTCTTCTCTTGTCGGAAGCCCAGTATGTTGAGAGAGGATCCCTCCAGCCTTGACTCGAAGGCCACCAAGGAAGAAGTACCTAAGCTGTATCACGTGTTGGTAGGTAGGCCCCTAGGTAGCTGGACACTGGTTTTCTTTGGGTCTGTCGCTGCTGCTGAAGAAAAAGTGTTTCTTTGTTGTTAAGTGCAAGAAAAGTTGAACTCGAAGTGGATGCTCTGATCGCATCAAATCAGGATCAGACCTCGTTTCTTTGTATCTTTGGTAAAGATCGAAAACAAAAGTACTACTACCTACTACCCAGTACTGGGCAGTACCTCCCCATTCCAAAGTAATGCTCTGGCGAAGCGAGAGATATTGGCGGCAAACCAAGAACTCTGTAGCTTCGTTGTTGAGCTAGAACTCGGGAAAGCAGTTCGCAAAGACTGCTTCATCAGTAGTTTAGTAGTTTATACTGTAAAGTTGACCTGCTTCTTAAACCTCCAAGACCTTTTGGCGAGTGAAACGAAAGAAACTCACAAGTAGACAGGTAGTAAGGGCCTTGCCTTGTGGCGTTAAGAAGCAATTTAACCATGGGTCGCGGAGAGCAAAAGTATCATCACGATGGCGAGGAAGGAATGTGCTGCGGTGCGACAGAGCATCTGACGGAGAGCTTTTCTCTTCCGAGCAAAAATCACTGCTGGGTTTGTGCGTCTCGCGAAGACGGTTTTGTTGAAGAACCCGATGCTCTTACCAAGGCGCAAGTCACGCTCGAGGATGCAGATATGCTGGGAAGTGCCAGACATATTTTGCAATTTGCCAGCAATGTGCAAAAACGAATGAACCTCATCATGTGGGTTGTCGTCGTGCTCTTGGCGGGATCCACATTTGTCGAGGCCTCTGGCTCCCAGAGCATGGATGCTGCTCAGACTGTGCGCATCGTGGCTACTGCCCTTGCCGCGCTTTCAAGCATGGCTTTTCTTATTGTTGGTAATGCAGTGTACCTCGGCAGCAAGGGAGACGACCACAAGAATCCTTCTCTTTTTGACGAGGCGAAGCTTGCTTCAGTTGACATTAAGGAAGGCTCAACTGGTGCGGAGAAGCTGGCAAAGACACTCTCCAAGGCGATCCAGATCAAGACAGTCTCTTATGAACCCGACAATTTGGAGGGCTTGGAAACTGACTTCTCGCAATTCCTTGCCCTGCACAAACTGCTTCAGGACAGCTTTCCTCTTGTTCATGAGTCGCCTCACATTGAACGCACAGTCATCAACAAATACAGTTTACTGTATGAATGGAAGGGGAAGTCTCAGGAACTTCCACCCATTATGCTCTGTGCGCATCTGGATGTGGTACCGACGCCAAACGCAGCCAGCTGGTCTATTCCCGATCCCTTCAGTGGCGAGATTGATGACAACGGTGTCATTTGGGGGCGCGGTGCTATCGATAATAAGCATAACGTGATTGCTCAAATGCAAGCCGTGGAAAGCCTGCTCCAAGCAGGAGTTACGCAGCCGGAACGTACAGTCTTCCTTGCAATGGGCCACGATGAAGAACTCGGTGGAGTAGACGGCGCAAAATACATTAGTAAGGAGGTCAAGCGCCGCCTTGATGCTCGTAACCAGTCCCTTGCCTTCCTTCTTGATGAGGGCCCTTTTCTTATCAAGAATGTGCTTCCTGGATTGAACCAGCCTGTTGCTCTCATCGGTACGAGCGAGAAGGGCTCTGTGAACGTTAAGCTTTCAGTTTCAACTAATCCTCCTGGCCACAGCTCTATGCCGCCTGTTCAGGAATCTAACATTGGAATTTTGTCTTCGGCCATTAAACGGCTTGAAGCACGCCCCTTTCCAGCCAGTGGTTTGAATTTTATGATTGACAACTGGCAGCTGATGGGTCGCGAGCTCCCGTTTGGCCTCCGCGCCCTTTTTGCAAATGGTTGGTTTTTTAAGCCGCTGCTTCGCAGAGTTTTGCTTGCCAAGAGTGCCACTGCTGCAAGCGTAAGAACAACTACCGCTGTGACAATTGTTCGCGCTGGAACCAAAATCAATGTCCTGCCTGGTGAGGTTAACGCCTACATTAACCACCGCATTCACCCTGTGGATAAATCCCACGAATACGTTCTGGACTATGACCGAAAGGTAATTAATGATCCACGGGTCAAAGTATCTGTATATGAAAGTGAGCCTGTTTGGGAGCCATCTCCTATTACACCTGCAGACTCGCCTCAGTACCGAGTCCTTGCTTCAGTGGTTCACCGTATCTTCAATGCTCCCTCTGTGCCGAGTATCATGGTGGGTAACACTGATACCCGCCATTACTGGACTTTGCATGAGGAGGGCAAGACCTTCATTTTCCGCTTTACCCCCATTGTCTTCGAATGCCTTGAAGATACGAGGATGTTTCATGGCATCAACGAGCGTGTCACCACCAAGAATCTTGTGAAGCTTCACAACTTTTATGCATGCCTCATCCACAGCGCTTCCCAGGTGGACAATCCTTCAAATTAAGTGTGTATACGCTATTATCAACTATTTTTCCTTCATCAATATTTCTGCTCTTGCGTAATGCTTGTAAAAGTTGTTGCATACATCTTCGTTGGTACCGTTTGCTAATGTTGATGTTTAAATGCCATTCTTGCAGTGTTCAAATTACATTTGATCATGCGTAAAATGTACAACACAGATCATCATGAGGATTTGATTTCTTTTCTTTTACCAATAACTGTAAGCCTTTTTGATCTAGCAAGTGCAAAAACATGCAAATAGCTTGACTAAAATCTCAAGCCATACTCAATAAGAACAACAGTACTATCGAGTCTAAGATAGTTTTTAAACGAAGGCTAGTTGTTTCGATACCACCTCAATCACAAGAAATACGATCACTCTAACCTGACTTTGCCTTCAATTAAAGATAGTTAAATCGCAAAAATAGTTTAGGGGTAAGTCTTTCCCTTCTTTGAATGCAAGTGACGAAGTTGATGACAGGAGCAAAATTAAGCAACTTGCAGGAGTAGGCGAAATCCATTGTCTTTTTATGTTTCTTTTGGGGAGCCCATTGGTGCGCTGAGGGAGACTTGAGTGCTGTGCATTATTAACTCAAGATGTTCACTAGTCTAGCTAGAGACATACATGCACCCTCGGAGTTGCTTTCATAAGGTAATCTAGACAACAAAAAGGAGCAAAAGACATTCAACACTGGGGCTTCGCATGCAGTCCCCTATCATACTACTGACCCGGCCCTACGCGACTTTACTTCTCAGTGCGAATGAGATGAGGTGTTACCCGCGTGGTATGATCGAATGTGCAAGGCAAGCAGTTTCTTTTGTATTTATACTTGCTTCTAATTTCTTTCTTAGGAAACCTCTCCTTCTCATATCTGTTAGTGATAATGGGAATATTTATGTACTCATTGCCTATCTCGAGGGTTGGTTTTATTCAGACATGAACTTTGAAACATACTATTTTTTTTTCATAAGAATAGAAGTAAAAGTATCGCACTCTTGTTGAATTGTACTTTGTGAAATCCGAAGTTTCGTCACAACAAAAAACACACCATAGCATTTTTACAAACTATGGACCACTCAATCACTGGCAGGCAACAACAGTTTTTTTTTAGTTTTTTTTTTTTTAATGAATAAAACTCAAGTTTATTTATTGCTATATTATTATTATTAATGTCTTGAAATTTTAGCTGTTATTTGTTTAATTAAATTAAATTAAATTAAAAATAGATAGCCGCCTGGCGTATATAATCAATAGCGGCTCGGACTTCGCATGAGTGGCATGCTATGACTTGAGTTTCTACCCAAGTAAATCCTCGTTTTAGGTATAGCCTCCGGACTTCGTCGTTCTCAATTGGCGGTGCTTAGGCGGCAGGTCGGCAACGCCTAGCACAGAATCACACCGAGGCCTTACTCACTCTCATTAGTCAGAGACAACTCCTGTCATTCTCTTCTCAGCACTTGTAATGACGATGACCGACTACCTATAGTATCAAAGTACTATGTACTGCCTTCGTGGCAAAGGAAGTCGACAATTGAGACTCCCAGGTGCGTGCAACTTGAACAATGTATCACCGTAGTACATTGCAGAGAGTTCTTGAAATGAGTGAATGAATGAATGCAATCAATCACGCCTCTGAGCTGCAGATGCGTGAGATCCAGCGTGGTGTAGTATCCCATTAAATGGACCGCCATTCAGACCCGACCTGAGAAGAAGTGGTGAAAAATTCCGTTTTCCAGCTTGCAAGGATCTCATGCTCTAATTAATCGATCCACTGTAACCTCCAAATCCCGGACCCACGCACCCACGCGTCATCATCACTCCTGAGTCCGTAGCACGGTTTGGTTTGGTTGTTTACTTTAGAGCGAGCGAATCTAAATTAATAGGTACGAATGAGAATGCTTCCAGCCGCTGATGTCATCCTGCTCGAGATTCATTACATCGCTCGCTGGTGTCACCTCCACGTCAGCTTTGGGTTCGTTTGCATCGTGACCAGCACACCTGATGGTATCCTAGACAGAACACCTTGATACGTTTACATCTCTGGGCCAGGACAAATCTTCTTGGCTGCAACCTTTGAGCTGCCAAGGCCGCAACATATTGGGAAAACACAGCTCAGGTTCAGCTGCAGCCTGAGCTCGAGCTACGATTGAATTCTCAAAGACGTGTACCTCAAGTTTGCTTCGTGAGCGTATGTTTGTTTGTTTGACTTGGTTCACAGCCCGGTCAATCGAGCCTGCCAAGCCGCGAATTTCCCGCAAAAGGGTTCTTCTCCAGAAGCTATCTCTTCGTGATGATAATCGTCCTAGTGAACCCAAAGACAGCGAGCGCTTGATCACCCGATGGCCAGCTCAGATTGAGCAATTTGAGTTGAGCTTGAGGAATGGAGCGAGTGTTTTTCGGGCTACCAACTTGTTGGGAAGACGAAACTGGAATAGAAATTCTGCCGCAATGTAGTGGCTGGCACCTCGGCGTCATTGTGACCGTCCAAGGTGAAGGTGGCAGAGGGCGAGAGAAAGGACCACTTCAGCATCGCTCTTCGAGCCAGCCGCAGTTCAACGCAATGACCTACCTGCTCTACTTTGATCGCCTCGCCGAGCAAATTCAAGGTCACGAAGTATCATCCTTTGCAATCTTGACAGTAACAGCTCATTACCTCAGGCTAGCAGAAAGACTGGTACACACCGTCAGCGCGTGCCTCGAGCCTTATCAACTCTGAAGTGGAGGTTATGTAGTATATGTCTCTGCACCGTTCCGCTACGCCATCGAGAACGGTTGCTCGGCTTGGTCTTGACCTTGGTCTCAGCGACCGCAGCTTCGAGCTCGATATTCGATTGCGGTAATTGATTCGCGAAATAGAATTCCTCAAGAGATTGAAAATGCGCTCTTTTGAGGCCAGGTGTGCGGTGCCTAAGCCCACTTAAAGTTTACCTGTACAAGGAGAATGAAAAGTGAGCGCTACTTACTACCTAGTGCCTACTAGAACACCTATGTCTTTCCATTTCTTTTTGAAGAAGGAAAAAGTAAAAGTACATATTTTCATTATAAGAAATAAAATTACATTGCGTTACATAGAATTTCATTCCACAGAAGCAACCTCGTTGGACTCTGGGCTACTGAGAGGTCAGCAGAACTCGAACTTGGAAGCTTGGAAGGGACTTAGGCTGGTGAGGAAGAGGATTTGGCAAGGTAGCTGAGTGGCTAAAAGCTAGGATGACGGCAGGGTGCGGGCACGACGAGCATGCCGGCGAGGACTGCGGCAAAGATTCCTCCCCAACGATGACGGTCCCAAGCAGACACTCGTGCTGGGTTTGTGCGTCTCGCGAGGAAGGCTATATCGGCGAACCGGATGCCTTGACCAAAGCGCAGGTTGCTCTGCAAGATGCCACAGCAATCCCCAATATCACAAGTGTTGCAGACACCCTCGGAAAGTTGCACCAGAGAATCAACCTTGTCGCGTGGGCCGCCATCATTCTCCTTGTGGGAGCAACTGCTGCAGAAGCACGTCGTTCTGGCGAGGATGTACGACATGAAATGCAATGCTTTGGTGCTTTACTTGTAGCTATCGTGACGATTGGTATGTCCGTGGCTGGAAACACTATAGCGCTTGGCAAGACGCAAAATAGCGACGACTTCAAAGCCTTCGATCCAGACTTGGATAAAATGACATTTAAGAGCAACGACGATACAGCTCACCTCGCGGAGACCCTCTCACAGGCAATTCGTTGCAAAACTGTCTCGTATGATCCAGAGAACCCGGATGGTGATACCACCGACTATGAAGAGTTTCTTAAACTGCACCGTGTGTTGCAAGATCGCTTCCCACTGTTGCATCAGTCTAAATATGTAATTCGCACAGTCGTGAATAATTACAGTCTCATTTACGAATGGAAAGGAAAAAGCAAACTTCTCCCACCTATTATGTTCTGCGCACATTTGGATGTGGTCCCTACTCCCTATGCGTCATCCTGGTCTATTCCTGATCCGTTTGCTGGCAAGATCGACGACAACGGCGTGATTTGGGGACGCGGCGCGATCGACAATAAGCATAATGTTGTATCTCAATTAGCCGCTCTTGAAACTCTTCTTGCTGCTGGTGTGGAAAGACCTGATCGCACGGTCTACATCTGCTTCGGACATGACGAAGAGCTAGGAGGCACAGAAGGTGCAGAGCATATTGCTACCGAGATCCGGAGCCGCTTGGACGCTCGTAAGCAGCACTTGGCCTTTCTCATTGATGAAGGCACATTCCTTATCAAAAACATTCTCCCTGGCCTCACTAAACCCATTGCTTTGATTGGAACTACTGAGAAGGGCATGGCGACTTTTCGCCTTTCGGTTTCAGCTAAACCCTCAGGTCACAGCTCAATGCCAGAGGCAAAAGGAGGCTCGAACATCGGTATCTTGGCCTCGGCGATCAAACGTTTAGAACAGCGCCCGTGCCCCCCGCGTGGACTGGATTATTTGATTAAATGCTGGCAAACTCTAGGATCCGAACTTCCTGTATCACTCCGCATCCTCTTTGGCAACCCCTGGCTCTTTCGCCCGCTGCTCAAAAAAGTTCTATTGGGTCGGAACGCTACAGCTGCAAGTATTCGTACCACCACTGCTGTGACAATCATCAAAGGCGGTTCGAAATTCAATGTTCTTCCAGGAGAGGCCACCGCCATTGTAAATCATAGAATTCACCCTGCGGATGGTAGCTATCAGTCGATCATGAACTATGATCGACGTGTCATCAACGATCCGCGTGTGTCGATTGAGCTTCAAGGTGATATGGATCCAATTGAACCTTCGCCCATCACACCAATCGACTCTTCACAGTTTCGTGTGCTTAAGCGGGTTGTCCGTCATGTCTTCGACGCAGCCTCTGCGCCAAATGTGATGATTGGAAATACTGATACCCAACATTACTGGGGGCTGCATGAGGAAGGCAAAACTCATATTTTCCGCTTTAGTCCGGTAGTATTTGAAAGTGTAGAGGAGACGAAAATGTTTCACGGTGTTGATGAACGAATCTCAGTGGATAACCTCCGACTTCTTCACAACTTTTATCTCACCCTCCTCTACAGCAGTGCAGAGCTAGATGATCCACAAATGTAAGCTCGACCTATAACCTCCCTGAAATACTCTTTCTTAAGGGTGCATCTAAAGATGGTACAGTATTTCTATGTGTATATGCGACTCAGATTTAGTTACCTGCAAATTGGTCATGTTAGTCTTATTTTGCTCACATCTAAAAAGCTTATAGCGTGATGGGAGAGTATCTCCTCTAAAAATCAAATCACCTTCAAATGTTTGAATTTATGTTTATTTACACTCCAAGCAAAAGAGAAACCCTACGGAATATGCCGATCGTAACGGTAGGAATCTCCTTTGCGTATGAACTGCTTTGACTAAACGCTTTTGCACAAACATTTTTTTGCATTTACTTATCCGAACAGTTTGTTTAGTGTATCCCATGCTGAACGAATTAGATCATCTGGGCATATAGTGTCGAGACTTGAGGGGTTCAATAACTTGAAACTTTACAGTGCTTCATTCTCTCCAAAATAGCGTTTGTTTGCTTGACGTGTATTATCTGTTGGCCATCGCTAAGAAAGAAAAGGCACCTACCATACAGCCATGGATTGAGTATATCTACTAAATTGATGAAGTTTGGCAATGAATTGATCGAGAATTCACTAGTCCTAAAATCATTTCATTTGAATTTGAAGAAGTACTCTCAGGTGACTAATTTGAGTTGAAAATGTATGATGCTATATCTGATTTATTTATATTATTAGTTCTGTAAACTTCATAAAATGCACGTCACAAGCTGGTATTCTGGAAGAGAAGTGTGAAGACACTATTTAACACAGGTCGAAAAAGCTGTCGCAATGTGCACCATGGAGTAGTGAATACCTTAGACGGGTATAGAAGTACCTTGATTTTAAATTTTGCTGAGGTACATACTGCTTGTAAATCTAAGTTTTACTTTTTGACCTTCCGCCGAGATCCCGCTTTAGTCCCCGGGTAATAAACAAAGGTTGACTTCTTGTTTCCTTCCATTGAGGATTCAACCTTCAATTGGTCCGCAATGTCGCTGTTCGTATGCTTTGCTCGACGCCAAGACGTACTGTCACTGCTTCCCGCGCAGGCATTAGTGAGGCTGTTGCGGTTTTCGTCTGTATCCCGGGACAAATTATCCCACGAAATAGGAGACGCGCGTGTTTCAACGCTGGACGCGGTATCGGCGTCTTCGTTTGCCTCGCTCTGAGTGCGTCGCTGCTCCCATTGAACTTGCGGGGTTGTGATTACCTTTGTACGGGAGGACTTCTTCGATGACTTCTTCGATGACTTCCTCGAAGACTTCTTCGAAGACTTCTTGCCCCGGGCCGGCATAAAATAGCTAATATTGTAGCCCTTTTTTGCTTCAGAAGACGGGCTAGTAATCGACTGCTTAGCTGAACGCGCATCTTCTACATGCATACCATGAGCCTCTTGACCCCACATGACATCATCATCGCAAGATGCCCAGTCTCCGATAGGCCCTTCGTTGATAAATGCATTCATGCATGGATAGGTCCTTGCGAACTCTTCGTCCTCGTAAGCAGACTTGGTCTTTGGCGTCTGGTTGCTAGAGGGCTCGAGCGTAAACTTCTCAAGGAGAGTGCTCTCCACACTGTCTACCTTAGATTGCTCAAGAACATTTTGATCTGCCGCGTTGACATCCACAAAATCTTCCTTCGTTGTGGACACGCTCGTCTGCTCATAGGCCTCCTCCGTACCGAACACTGCATCCGCAGATAAATCAATTGCCCCTGTCGTACTGCTGTCCTCAGTCTGGCTGGCATTGTCAATCATAGACGAGGTTGTGGAGGAGACAGAACTTGCCGAATTGCTCATCTCTCCGTCAAATGACTCGGTGCATACATGCTTCATGGATGCAACAACGAGATGACCCACACCACTATTCGTAGCGACCTCTTCGCGAGACGGCCGATTCTTGAAAACGTTGACCTTGGCACCTGATTGTTGAGATTTATAAACATCCAACACGTCTTCGGCCTTCTTATGAAAAGACTTCAACTGGACATTGCTGGAGTGGTCGACGTCAACAGAACTCCAATCACAAAGTTTGGTACTTTGCAACTCCACTTCGTCTTCATTGATCTCCTTGCTTTCAATTTCACAGACAATATTACGCAAGTCTTGAGAGGCCATCGGGTCCTGAAGAGGCGAGGGAGATTTGTTGTGCTTACTTGCTCCTACGGTATCATCTTCGTAGTCAGTAAAGATGCCGCCGTTCTTCTTCGCATCAATAACACCATTATTGGAGACGAATGGGTCTCGTGCGATCATTTCTGCAATCTCTGCAAGCTGACCCATCAGAAGTCGCTTAGGGTTGAGATGCTGCGTGGTCTTGGACACATGATCAGCGAGGTAAACGCAATCCATTGCAGAACTATGCAGATCCTTCTTATCTGCAGTGTCCCTTAGGGACATATTCGCATTGCAAGATGCATTTTCAAAGTCTTCAGGATCATTAATGCCGCAGCCAGCCTGCTGAATTGCGATGCATTCCTCAACTTGATCCATTTGACGGGAGCTGCAATTCTCCATGTCTGCAAAGTCTAAAAGCTTCGTAGTAGTCGCAACATGGTCTTCAGTGACAATCATGTTCGATTCATTCATAGCAGTTGACTTTAACGTCTCCACACCCGCCACTTCCAGAGATTCCACATTAGCCATGACAGTAGACTCCAAGTGGGCCTGACTGGTGTTCTTTGCGATACCCGGGCTGTCAGACAACCGTCTTATCCTTGACCTTTGCCGAGGTCTTGGCCTTCGTCTTGGACTTCGTCTTGGTCGAAGTAGATGACTTGATCTTCTTCTTAATCTTTGCCAACGATGAGGGAGGCTTCGCCTTTGCCACAGAAGCTCCTGTCGCAGCAAGAACAGCGGATACCACATTGACCAAGTCAAAGGTTTTCTTGATGGCCTTCTTGGTAGCATTCTTGGAAGCAAGAATAGTCTCCGCCTTCAGTGGAGTCACCATCTCTACATTAGACGCTGAAGCGGGCTCCACATTTACGGAGGTGATAAGTTCCACGTGCGCTGAGCCGGCGACTCCCTCGTCAGCCAGATCAGTAATGTCCGTATCAACCGAATCATCAGATGCGGTATTGATTGGGGAAGCTGTTTCTACGGCCACCCCTCCCACTGAGTCAGTGGCAGCGATATGATCCAAAGAGGCAGCATCCGCAGCTGCCGAGTGAGTGAGTTCCACATGGGAAGGACTGAGGACTCCCTCGTCCGTCAGTTCCGTAAGGTCTACGCTCGGCAATTCAGCAGACTTAGCGATGGCAGGCCCAGCTGCTTCCACATCAGCCAACGTGACAGGCTCCGAGACATTGGGATCCACATTGAGCAAAACATTAGGCTCCGCAACGGCTTCCACGTTAGCCACTTCCAGAGATTCCACATTAGCCACTTCCGGAGATTCCACATTAGCCACTTCCGGAGATTCCACGTTAGCCATGACAGTAGACTCCAAGTGGGCCTGACTGGTGTTCTTTGCGATACCCGGGCTGTCAGACACCGTCTTATCCTTGACCTTTGCCGAGGTCTTGGCCTTCGTCTTGGACTTCGTCTTGGACTTCGTCTTGGCCTTCGTCTTGGTCGAAGTAGATGACTTGATCTTCTTCTTAATCTTTGCCAACGATGAGGGAGGCTTCGCCTTTGCCACAGAAGCTCCTGTCGCAGCAAGAACAGCGGATACCACATTGACCAAGTCAAAGGTTTTCTTGATGGCCTTCTTAGTAGCATTCTTGGAAGCAAGAATAGTCTCCGCCTTCAGTGGAGTCACCATCTCTACATTAGACGCTGAAGCGGGCTCCACATTTACGGAGGTGATAAGTTCCACGTGCGCTGAGCCGGCGACTCCCTCGTCAGCCAGATCAGTAATGTTCGTATCAACCGAATCATCAGATGCGGTATTGATTGGGGAAGCTGTTTCTACGGCCACCCCTCCCACTGAATCAGTGGCAGCGATATGATCCAAAGAGGCAGCATCCGCAGCTGCCGAGTGAGTGAGTTCCACATGGGAAGGACTGAGGACTCCCTCGTCCGTCAGTTCCGTAAGGTCTACGCTCGGCAATTCAGCAGACTTAGCGATGGCAGGCCCAGTTGCCTCCACATCAGCCAACGTGACAGGCTCCGAGACATTGGGCTCCACATTGAGCAAAACATTAGGCTCCGCAACGGCTTCCACGTTAGCCACTTCCAGAGATTCCACATTAGCCACTTCCGGAGATTCCACATTAGCCACTTCCAGAGATTCCACATTAGCCACTTCCGGAGATTCCACATTAGCCATGACAGTAGACTCCAAGTGGGCCTGACTGGTATTCTTTGCGATACCCGGGCTGTCAGGCTCCGTCTTAACCTTGACCTTTGCCGAGGTCTTAGCCTTCGTCTTGAACTTCGCCTTGGTTGAAGTAGAGACCTTCGCCTTAACGGAGGGGGAAGCCTGCATTACGGCTCCTGTTGCAACAAGGACAGCAGTTACAACAGCAACAAGCGCAAAGGCCTGCTTGCTAGGCCGAGAAATGCCATTAACGTTAGTAATAGCAGTGGGCTCCACGTTAGCTGAAGTAATGGGCCTTAGATTGGCCGAGACAGTATTTTCAACGTTACCCAGGTTGAAAGCATTTACCTTAATCAAGCCGGCAACTCCTACGCTGGCGAGTTTTGAAGTAGCTGCACTGCCACAAGTGCTGACGAGCACGTTGGTGGGGTGGGTAGCCTTTCCAATAGTCAGGTTGACAAGCTCCACAGTAGCCGAAGTGCTGACTCCCGAAGAGGTCGAGCAGGCTGACTTACGGCTCATACGAGCCATTGCAGAATTCTTGCAGACCTTGAGGAGGTCCAGCAGGTACTCCTTGCAAGAAACTAGCTTGGCACGCACGTGCATGCCAAATCTCACAGACGCCTGCCCGAGCCGGGTCAAGAATCCGATAGCCCTACCCAGCAGGATGGAATGAAAGCTACTACGAGCCGTTTGATCAGCTCCACTTCCAGCGAGGTTGCAATGAGACATAATACTGCTCATAATTCCGAAATGTCGTACTTGGTTGATTACGGCTTCAAACAAAAGGCCCGTGTCCACGAGATGAAAACTAAATGCGTTGGGTCCCGAAGAGACGAGTGTAAAGCGAAGCGTCGAAAGGTAGCGAGAGGTTGAAGACTTACGTTCTTAAGGTCCTAGGTATCGTTGATGGTGCTCCGATGCAGATCTCCGATTTTGGTTTGGTTTGGTTTGGTTTGGTTTGGTTTTGGTTTGGTTTTGGTTTTGGTTTTGGTTTTGGTTTTGTCTAATCTGGGGTTTGGCTATAGTTGGGTTTGGCAGTGTTTTTGGGCACAGTGACGCCTGCTCGCGGTGTCCGCCAGTGGAGCGAGAGACAAGAAATTTGAGCATTTCTTCAAAATTTTTAAGCTACTTGGCTCCAAGCTACGGCGTTACTTTACTAGAAGTATCTACCACCATACGTAGAAAGTTCTGCGAAAAAGTTTCAATAAAAATTCATAGAAACGAGTCGTTTACACTCACATGGACCTGGGCCCCTCTCTTAAAAATCAAAAACTCGAGCCACGTTACTTTAGAATTGCTAGTCTAAACTCTACATATAAGAGAGCCCAGATGTTATGCAGTTACAGAAGAGAAGGCTGTTCTATGTAGATTGTAACCCTCGGATGGACGCGAGATACGGCGCATGTACAGTTTCGCTGGCGCTGCGCTGGAGCCTGGCAGGTACATCATGATTGTCAGAGCTTGATAGAAAATCTAAGGTGTAACTGTTGGTTAATACAAAGCATCCCTGGGTTTACTTAGCACAAGATGATCGGTGATCTCGCGCAAAGACAGAAAGTAGTACGGGGAAACTGCCGTAAAAGAAAACCAGGGTGCGTCACTCATGTCTAACTAATCTCTCGAGCAACACTTAGCTTCTCCTTGTATGCTACTTGCGATGGCACCGGTCAATGATACCTGGTGAGTAACTACCTGATGCCCAGGATGTCCGAGTGGATTGTAGACCGAACTATGAGTTAGGTCTTCAAAAATATAATCGCTTCCCCTCAAGTTTCGAGTATTTTCAAAGGAGAGTTCTGAAAAACGATTTTTCCATTACTGACCAGTGATCAAAGAATGGCATAGCTTACATTAGCTCCAATTCATTGATATCTGGTAAGTAAAACCCAAGTTCCTAGTGCTCAGGATGTCCGAATGAGTCACACAATGAACTGAGTTGAATCTTCAGTCATACAACCGTTATTTTTCTGTTTCGTCTCTGTTTAGAGGAAATTTCTGAGAAAAGAAAGGCATCAATTATCTAAGCTGATAAAATAAAATGAGTCCAATCTTTGCCAAATGGCAGTTACATGAATGATAGCGACATCTGCTTACGAGCAGTGCTGCTGCCAAATTGCTTTAAGTTATTGAAAACCTCCAAAATAAATATCAAATGACTAGTCAGTTGAATAAACAAAATAGTCTTTCACTTAACCATTGAAATATCATCAGTTCAATGGTCATAGACGAGACATGGTGGCTATGCATCTCTCCTTCTTTATTAAGCTGCCACATTTGGCCACTCTCCTCTAATATCTTAGCTGCATCTAAACCTATGCGAATCATTATAAGTTTAAGAACTCCAACTCATACCCAGAAAGTCAAGTGCGTTTAATAAAATTTAATATGCCAGAGGGCACAATACGAACCTTTTAGAGAGTCCTAAATGTACATTTGAAATTGAATGACTTCTATTCTGAGATTCTATGTGATCGGGCTCGCATTTTTAGTCATACACTAAGGTTTAGCCTAATAAAGGGAAGGTCTCTGTTCAATTCTCTTTAAGCACAATGACTTGATAGAGGATTCGCTGATTAAGCAATCTATCCATTTACACTATCCTTGGTTTCCTTAGCGCTGCTTATCAACATATTCTGCAGCAGATCAAGGTCTCAATCGGCTTGCCCAACTAAGTTCGCAAGCTAGCTCGAAACCCCCGCCGCGATGTGCAGGAAATTATTCAAGCCGGACGGTGCTGGATGAATAGCCTTGCCTGAAGGACCATTGTGTGGGGTTCATGGCAGCGTGTTCTAATCTCGCGCCAATCCTTGCCCGCTCAAGCCAGGACCGCTTCAACTTCATTGCCTGTGCTTGGTGTATGGAGCAAAACCAGCACAGAAGCAAAAAACTTTTAAAGTAAATTTTAAAAAAAAGTTAAGCCTTTTTTCTCTTTTCAATAATAATTTCTCGTAGGACCCTTACATAGATCCGTTGGCTTGGTCAAAACTTCGATGAAGGGTATTCCAAATCAACATTAACCTCTGGAATCATTGGAGTAGAATGATTCAAACAAAAGAGGGTCTTGTTATTATTTGTTGATCGTGTTCTGTACATATTTTTTTGGTCAGCATTTGTGCATTTAAGACAAAGGTCCTTCTACCAATCCATTTTGAGAGGAATTTCGAACCTTGCTCAAATTTCGGTTCCTACTTAAAATGGTTGCAGGGTATTCTTTTCTAACCAACAAAGTAAATCATATGAACCTTCGTGCCCCACTTCTTATTTCGTTTGGGCAGAAGTTTAAATCAAAGGATTCTGGCTTATCTCATTGAGTTAGTTCATTTGATTTTATTGAAATATTTGGTTAGTGGGTGATAATGTAAAAGTCGTTTCTTGTAAAACCATTTTAAAAAAGAGCTTCCTAATGAGAAGTGCGCTTGCTAGTACTCCTGAGTTCAGCATGCTGTTCCCTTTTTGTCGCCGAATTAGGTATCGAATTCCCCCGGAGTTTGATTAAAATTCTAAAGTTCCAACATAAAAGTCAAAGTAGAATTTGAACTTAGAGCAATAAAACATTACCATATGAATTACATTATCAAACTAAAATATATTTGCAAGGATCCCGCCGCGGCACATTAATTAGATCCACTAAGCTTCACATTTGATCAAAGTTGAAGTAAAATCTTATGGAAAATTTGTACCTACCCTCAGCTTTACTGACTGAGAATGTGTCAAATTTCGTGCTAGGTAATCTTCAACTGACATTTGCAAGTTGTTCATCTGTATTGCCTAATTGTATAGACGTGAGGAAAACACCTTTATTTGCGTTTCAAATACTTTCGAGTTGATCTACTGACCGAGTGATGAATAAGAAGAGGTGCTCAAAACTATTTTAGTCAGAAACGCTTCGTGTTATATGTTTCAGTGCTCTAAGAAAGCTTATTTCCTTACTTACCTAAATGGAGGGCTAGTTCTTTTAATTCTGATTGTTGATGCCTAAAAGAAATACTAGGCATTTGCCTTGGCTGGATTGGAAATTGGCAAATGGAGCTAAACTTTGTATCGTTGAGGTGGTGTAATTTTTCATTTCAAGCCTCTTGTGGAAAAGAAATAAGATATAGCTAGCACGGAATGAGGAATGTGTTACGGTGAGACACGGTCTGCCTGTGACTTCGTCCTCTACATTGCCTTTGTGTCTTCGAAGCAAATCCAATTTGAGACATCTTATTTCTGTTAATAGGAGTTGCATATACAGACCTATGATCTCAGGCTGTCCTTAAGGATCATAAACTAAATCGAGGAATATTAGCCTTGAGTAGGGGTATTCATTCTAAAATTCACCGCATGCCAGCTGGGATATATCAAGAATGCTTTCTTCTTCAGAACCTGCAGAATATACCTTTTGAATCCATTTTTGAGAATCCAATTTTCCAAGCTTCAATTTGGCTAATGAAACCGTCTCCAGGTTTGCGTGGATCTTTACACCTACGTCAGCTGCTCTACTTTATGCGTTTTGGACGATTTACAGAGTCGATCGACTCTCTGAATTCGTTCATCTATTTTCCTTCGAAGGTTTTAGAGCGAATCGTTGCGGCTTCCCTCCGTGAAATGCTTTTTTTTTTTTGGTGAATTCAACTTTATTGTGAGACATTAACTGATAATATTTTAATTCTTCACCAGCTCATAGGCATTGTTTTGCGGGGCAGCTTGCTAAACAGTTGTAAAAAATAAGATGAAGGTGATTTGGACTCTATAGCGAAGTTTATTCTTTTTTAGTCAATAAAATCAATAGAATCTAACAGAGCTAAAATAACTTTTGCAGGCCCTCAACGGAACGTTTGTTATTACAGTCAATATCTCGTTTGCCCCCCGTACACATCTACCTTTACAGAGGAGCTAAGCCTTTGTTTAGCGTTTCATTTTTTACGTTTGTTTATATCTATGACCTACCATAATTTGAAGTTTTCATTAATGTAACCGTAACAAACATCTTTTTCAAAGGAATCACAGTAGTGGAGGGTTCAATTGAACCTGACAAAAAACGAAGTCAACAAGACTCAAAGAAAAGTAGAGTATTGACTGCAACATTGCACCATACATGCGCAACCTTGATGCTTGGACATCCTTATTTGCTGTATATACTTAGTACTCATTTCTTTTTGTATAAAACCTAAAGAAAAGAGAAGAAGGTAAAACAAAACGAAACAAAATATAACAAAACAACAGGAGAAGCAGGTATTTGGTTTGCGCGCAGCGTATCTTTTGATTTAAAGACATTCAATTCACCATTTGAACCATAGACTTCTTGAATAGAACAGTTCGTCAGCTTCGTTATGCGTATAATAAGCTGGAATGACCATAATATAATAACGCCAATATCTTACTTGAAAAATTGATTTCTCATAACATCAACAAAGTGATACTTACGAAATATAAATCATAATTGTTTAGTCTACTTTGGTCTCAACGTCAATGATAATGCAAGAGTGAACGGACACTATTCCTACTGCAGCTTATGAGGATCGCGAAGATCTAAATAAACCTTTCGAGGGTTACGATTATTACGAGGAATATGGATACATCATCAGGGTAAAGGTGATAGTCTCCCAGAGAAACTCTGGAATGAGATGTTTCTTTGTGCTGAAGGAGGTCTGACCAAAAGCCAGAGAAGCAGAATGCGACGTAATGACAAACTAGCTGTTTCTGGTACAGTTTTTAGATATCGGTTTTGAGTATAGTCATCATTGAAGTAGTTGGCGGGCACTCGTGAAGAACACGGCGTGCGCTGACCAGATGATGCTCAGCTATTTGCTCGATAGAGTATGTTGATGACTATGGCATTAATATGTATTTCTAGACAGCCACAGGAACTATGAGAGACTAAGATTAAGTCGTTAGCAAACTACCTCCGAGAAACTATATGACTCTTAATCTGCTTTTGCCGTAAGAAAGATCATGAATAGTACAAACGTTGTACAGTCACAGGTCACGCAAGGACATTCCGATTGTTGCTGGACGGGTTGGGACGGTAAATTTGATATACAAAGGCAACTAGGGCACGATTGGGTTATTTGTGCATCGAGCAAAAGAAAATAAGATACATATGGATGCATGAGAGACAAGGAAAGGAGAGAAAAATAGGGGGCGAAGGGGAGAGGCACAGGAAATAAAAATATATGGAGACAGCGAATCCTAAAGCAACCAACATTGGCGACATTGAGATAGAAGTTCAATTGTTCCGAGAGGAAAATAAAAAAGTCGGGAAAACAAGAGCTAATGCTTGAAAGCATGGTGATATGAAGTTTGTGATCTAGCATAGCAAATAAGGAGATTAAAAGGTCAACGAAAGCCTAATGATTCCTCTTATTAATAAAATTCACTAGAGTTTTGACTTCTTCAAGGTTATCCTTGATCTGGCTCAGATTGACCAGGGAAAGAGCTTGGAGAACATACTAAGATATAAAAAGCATTATAAACTTAGTCTGATATAGTTAGCAACCTGCTGGCCTTGGAGATGAAGACCCAGGTAGCCTGATTCATATTCTAACTATGAAACTACAGACTTCATCTGTACTACACAGAACTAAAGTGGCTAGGGGTTTTCTCAGTCATTCACTCAGCTTTGTTCTTGCATATTCCCTTGCTTATGTAGTGTACTTTCACTCTTGCGCTCCCTTAGCCTCACATAGGCGTACCTGATAGTCAAATTCTTATCAACTACAACAATTAGTAATAGTTTGCAAGTTATAAGAGTTTGCCTAGGACTCTGGTAATATATTATATCCTTGGGGATCTCGTCGCTATTAAAGAGCGAATGCCTTTATAACCTGCGATTAGAAAGCGGACTCGCAAAGACATATCAGCACTTCCGTATATACATATATATAATTCTTCGTAGACGCAATCAATTGTATGATTCTCGATTGATTTCTTAAAACAGATTGTGTAATCTTGACAACAATAACAACATCAACAACATCAAAAAAGATGAATTTCTCCCTTGAAATTATTAAGGTAATTCCTATCCTTGAATCCAGTCTGAGTTGCTTGTTTCCTCTGACTCACAAATACTTTTTCAATAAAATATATAGGTGAAAACAGGGTGATATTATTTGAGTGGCAGTGTCTTTGCGACTTTCCTTTTCATTGACATCAAAGAGTTTAAATGCAAGTGGAGTGGAAGATAGTAGTTTTACCCACCCTTTGGCCGTCACAAAAAAAGAGGGGAAAAGTTCAAGCATACAGTGGCTTTGCTCGAGCTTTCGGGTTTAACAATCGAGACAATTTCGATTTCCTTGCCGATCTTCTTTTACTAATATGACCATTACAAACATCAGCTTCTCTTGGGCTCAAGGTTTGACTTGAGCTAAAGAATAGATAAATGTAGTTTCTTACAAGTGGAAATGGCGCTACGTAAGATAAAGACACGGGTTGGTGTTACATACAGCTGCAGTGTAAACAGAATGCCCAGAGATCAATATTTTTTTCTGTTGTCTTCGTGTTGGCAAGAAACATATATTCCTTTTGGAAAGCTGCACTTTGTAAGCACGTTTGGTAGAGGCAAATCGTAGTTGTAATATAGCTTTTCATGTTTATCGATTTTTTGGAGAACGCATAATCTCAGGACAAACGCTATTGGACGTCATCCTCACAAGAGGCTCTGTTGCGAGCATTGTGACCTCTAAATTATGATCTCAACTGTTGTCTGCGTATATGTTCAACTGGGTGATTTAAATGTTCCAGAAAATTATGTTTCAAAGCAAAATCCATTCTACTATTTTGCAAATGCAAAAAATATTTCCAACAAGAGGTAATAGTAAAAAAGAAAAACTTATTATCCAAAGATAAGACTTGTCACCACAAGGAGTTACCACAGGGACAGTGAAACTGAGCTTAGATTTAGCTAATGTTTGTACTTTCGTAATGACGTTAATTAAGGCTTTATTGTGAGAATTTGTGAAGATGAAATGTTATGACGAACCAATGCATTGATTCAATGGAATTTGTTCTGCCAAAAAGTAGCCCATTCATTCACAAGAACATTTACGTCTAGACTCGCCACATTAGCCTTCGTGGGACATCAGTCTTCGTGTGAGAACCATGGTACCAGCAAATCAGTGTATTATAATATATTTATAAAACACCATCTGCTATCTGAGGCTTAATAGAGTAAGTAGCTCTATCATCGTGTGTTTTTTTCTTTTCTAGCTAGGTGCCTAGCAGTAACTCTTATCAGTCACCTAGGATGGTCACTACTCATGCTACAAATAGGCCTATTGATAGTACTTTGAGATGCTGCTAGGAATTAATTTTAGAATGTACTGTTTTGCCCCAAGAAGGACCAATCCAGGTGACTCTGTATGAATCGTACAGGTTTCCGTGACCCTTTTTTTTTTAACTGCTCTGGAATACCTAGCAAAATCGATTTATCTGAGCTTCTTATTGTACGGTAATTTGTTTGACTGCCCTTCCAATCTAAGTTTTAAAAAAAATGATGAGATAGGAGACGTCGTTAGGTTAGTTGTGACTTATGATTGAACTGTTTAGACATGAAAATCACAATCAAAGTCAGTAGTACTCTACGAGGCAGAGCCCTGCCCAGTTTGGCAGAGCAGAACCTTGGAGGTGCCTACCTGACCTGAAACAATCACGTCTAAGTTAGCACCTTTCGTGGTCCGGAAGAGCCTTTTCGCTTGTGTAGGCTATATCACAATCGTGGCGAATCGTGGCAGCCATGGCGGGCACGATGTGGAATGACTCACGAAGCAGCGCTCAACGAAAAGCTGGAGAGCAAGAACATTACCTGTGGCCTTTTGACTTTGAGCCTTATGATATCCAGAAAGATCTAATGTATGAGTTATACGAAACTCTTGATCATGGTCAAGTGGGCATTTTCGAGTCTCCCACTGGTTCAGGCAAAAGTCTGAGCATTATCTCTAGCGCCCTGCACTGGCTCAAGGTAAACCGTGGCAAAGTCTTGGATGCAGATATGGACCGCAACGATCTGAGTCGAAAGACAGCCCAAGATGAGAAAAACAAAAGCACAGGTGGAGAGCTCGACTGGATCACGGCGTTTGCCGATCAAAAACGTGAAGAGGCTCGCAGCGATGCCGAGGAAAAGCAACGCCAACGCCGGGAACGCGTAGAGCAACGACGTGGGGAAAAACTAAGACCTGCTCGAAAGCGTGCGCGTCAGTCTAAACTGGGACAGTCAATGAAACAAGACAGTGGGAGCACAAGCGATTCAGAGTTTGTACTGGAAGACCTTGGTGAGGAAGACGCCGACGCAGCGGCGAATGATTGGCGAGCGCGAGCGTATGAGAGTGACGACGAAGTATATGGCCAGTCAAGTAATGCACATGAGGATGAAGATCTTTCGACCGATGAGCCACGCAAGATATTTTTTTGCAGCCGCACGCATTCCCAGCTGTCACAATTTATGAATGAGATACGAAGGACTCCATTTGGAGCTTCGATCCCGAGTGTAGCGTTAGGCTCGCGAAAACAACTTTGTACAAATGATACGGTTCGTGGATTAGGGTCGAACTCGCGAATCAATGAAAAGTGTCTAGACCTCATCGACCAAGCTCGAAAGTCAGACGACAATGGCGGTGAGAAGAAAGGGGCAAAATCCCGACGTGGGGGTGCTCGCGATGGTCGAAATGGTGTGGTTGTGACGAGGGCTCCTGCTCGGTCTGCATGCCCATTGTTTGACAAGAACAGCATTAGTCGCTTGAGTGATGAAATCTTATATGAGGCTCGAGATATCGAGAGCATCGCTGATATTGCGAAAGATGAGCAGGCCTGTGGGTATTACGCGTCGCGAGTCTCCGTTCGTGACGCGGAGTTTGTAGCTCTGCCATATTCTATGCTTTTGCACCGCAAAACGCGAGAGTCCTTGGGCATTCGGTTGAAAGGTAATATCGTAATATGCGACGAAGCCCACAACGTCATTGAAGCTATCAATGAAGTTCATAGTGTGACTCTCTCGCTTGCAGAGTTGACGCAGGCCCATGCAGATCTTTTGGCCTATCGTGATCGCTACAGAACCCGCCTTAATCCCTCTAATAAGGTTTCGGTCAACCAATTGCTGATTGTGATTGCGGGTTTGCAAAATTTCCTTGAACAGAAGGCAAAGCAGAAATGCTCTTCAGTCATGACATGCGGAAAGGTCGTCTCTGAGGCCGATGTTGAACACATTAACATTTTCCCGTTGCTGGATTTTCTGGAGAGGTCACGCTTGGCGCAAAAGCTGCGTGGTTTTGCAGAAAAGTACATTGCTCAAAAGGAAAAAGTAGGGGAGGTCGTTCTATCAAACATGAAAGAAAGAAAGCGAGTCCATGCCAAGGAACCCGGTGCGCCGCTTTCCGGGCGGAAACCTCGCGCAGCCGCTAGTCTTCGTCCTGTTCAAGCTTTTCTTGAGGGGCTCGTCAATACAGAGAAGGATGGCAAAGTTCTCATCGTTGGGGATGGACCTCGCACGATGATGAAATTTCTTATGCTGCATCCTGGAACCCATTTCCGGGAGATTGTGGATGAAGCGCATGCTGTAATTCTTGCAGGAGGCACAATGAAGCCTACTGCAGATGTTGAGACGCAACTCTTCGGGCATCTTCCACGATCCCAAATTAGGCTTTTCTCATGCGGCCATGTCATCCCGAAGGAGAATATGTTGTGCCTTTGCATGGGAACTGGGCCAACACGGACTCCACTTGAGCTTACATTTGCTAATCGTACCCAGCATGTTGTCATGGATGAGATTGTACGCAGTTTAGTGAATATGTGCACAATCATCCCATATGGCGTTGTGGTATTTTTGCCTTCGTATTCATACGCTGAACAATTGTTTGCTCGCTGGAAGTCTCAGAAGCAGTGGGAGCGTCTAGAGGCTAAGAAGACTGTTATTTGTGATACTCGAGACGCACATCAAGCGGAACGCCTCTTGGACAATTATGCAGCAGCAGCACGGACGCGCCGTGGCGCCTTGCTCTTTTCTGTTGTAGGAGGCAAATTGTCTGAGGGCATTAACTTTAAGGACGAGCTAGCGCGTTGTGTTGTCATGGTAGGTCTGCCCTTCCCCAATGCTCAGGACCCTGAACTAAAGGCAAAGATGGAGTTCTTGGATCGAGGCATGGCGACCATGGCGCTATCGGGCCAACCTAAGCTGACAAGCAAAGATTTTTATGAAAACCTATGTATGAAGGCAGTAAACCAATGCATCGGTCGGGCCATCCGTCATCGTGATGATTACGCGGCTGTGGTCCTTATGGATAGCAGATACGCGCGACCAAACATCGTCGCAAAGTTGCCTCGATGGATTGTTGGTGATGATAAACTTGAGAGTGTTCCACACTTTGGAGCCTTCGTGCAACGTATGCGGAAGTTTCTCGCTACCAAGATTCCTCCTGAGCAATCCACAAAGACTTGAGAACAAGTTAAATTTAAGGCCTGGGAGCTGGAGATGATTATTCCTATTCCTTGGCACCCTCACAGACTGGCAGACTTGCAAGCGGTCGGAAGAAGTTCTCCACATGTAAGGTCCCGTCAGGGGAAATTGCGGACCGATTGTATATACTAGTCTAAGTTAGTAAGTCAAAGTAAATGAAAAGGGTGTCAGACATTAGACAAATAGAAATTGATTTTTTTAAAGGGCAGGTACGAACCTTCTTCTAGCATGAAGCGAAAGGAAAGGGGGTGATGGAGAATGTATGGTTATTTGATCACTGTGATGGTGAGAAGCTCTAATTTTAATATTCTTTTTTGTGAAGGGTGATGAATGAATGCCAAGGAGAAAATCCGTCATCACTGCATCCATCAATGTTGTGTGTGTGACTGTAATTACTGTATTTGTCGCTGTAGTTGTTTTTGTTCCTCTAGAGAGGAACGAGAAGGCATTTGCCGGACACATGGACACATGAGAGGTGCTCTTGTAATTGTTATTGTGGTGGTTGTTTTTGTAGTCATAGTAGTAGTAGTAGTAGTAGTAGTAGTAAAATCATTGTTTTTGATGTTTGAGCATTGTAGAGCCAACCCTAGGAGTGTTAACGCGATACCTCTCTTACTGGTTCTTCTTCTGGGCAGTGGTGCGGGCCTTCTTCTTACCATCGGATGTGAGAATCTTGTAGAGGATCTGAAGGAAGAGAAGGAAGTAGGAGAAGTACATGACAACGCCAGACTGGAAGCTGACGTCCGAGGTGGAACAGGGCACACCGGCATTCTTGTATTCGTAGATCTTGACGCAGATCCAGATACCAAGTACCATCTGAAAGAGCTGGAGGAGCGTGATAGTGTACCTCGGGATGAAGCTGGGCCACATGCGCACCGCCGCCAGCGCGTAATAAAAGTACATGATGCTGTGCACCGTGTAGTTCATCGCAATGAAGTAGATGCCGGCGCTAGACTGAGTCGCGTACGACTGCCAGACGTAAAGCAGCACGGTGAAGTGGTGGTACCAGTGGAGCAGCACGAGCGGCTTCTTCCTGAGCACGATGAAGACCGTATCGACCAGCTCAGGGATCTTACTGATGATGAAGAGAAATGACCAAAGTCCAACCGCTCCGCCACCAAAAGTCTCGCCAACCGGAGCACAAATCGACGTGTACATTCCGCGCTCACGAATGGTCAGGAGCAAATGCGGGACAGTACGTACAACACCGATGGTGCTAAAAACAGAGAGCCCGAGGTTCCACAGGAACAGGAGCGGAGTCAGGTTCATGGCGGGGAAAAGCTTCATAATCAAACGGCCCGAGAAGATGCCCACGAGGTACACGACACTGCAGATGATTGGGATCTCGTAGTACTCGCGCATGTACATGGAGAGGGGAGATCCGTCGAAGTGGTTTTCCCACTCAAAGGGGTACAGAGGCTTGAGTTCGGGCTCGAGCACCTGGGTCGGGATGAAGAACTGGTCCTCGTTGGCGTTGCGGATGATCATGTGTGTGGCGTTGTGTTCGGCCACAGTGTTGTCCTCCCATGCGGCGGCCCACGCGGAGAGGGCATCGGCCTGCCAGTCGCCCGAGGGCCGCCATTTGAGCGGCGTCAGCACATCATCGCGCTGGAAAAGAGTACCGGCCTTGACCAGATACTCGCGAACCAGGGGCTCGTACACTGCCCACTGCTGGAGCAGCTCCGCCTTAATTTCGTCCATCTCCCCAACAACCTCTCTGGCCTCACGCAGATCCTCAATCCCTGCGCTTTCCAGATCGCAAACCGAGTTTGCCTGCGGCAATGCGCAATCGATTGCGCACAGCAGCACAACACCCCTCTACTACGTAGACAGATAACAATTACAACTCTAAGGTACCTACCCTTCCACTTACTATCTATTTGTATGTATTACATACATAATATTTACAAACTTACAACATACAAACTTACATACGTACATACATACAACATACATACATACATACATACATACATACGCACATACGTAAATACACAAATACATAAATAAATACATAAACACATAAATACATAAATAAATAAATACATTCATTCATTCACTCATTCATCCATCGCTCATACTCACATATACATACATTCATTCTCTTACTTCTCAGACATCCTCTTTCTAAGCAGCGGCGCCTCCTACCAGTTTCCCCTAGCACCCCTACCTCCAACAGAACAGCCCCCCCCCTAGCGCAACCGCTATTGGGCCTTACCGGAACACATTTTTAAGGCAACAGTTTCCCTCTTATTAACGTTCGAATAACTCTAAACTGTCGTTTAATTGAGGACCCACAATTGAGAGAGAGAAAGAAAGAGAGAAGAAAGAGAGAAAGAGAGAAAGAGAGAAAAAGAGAGAGAAAGAGAGAAAGAGAGAAGAAATAATGAGACGCAGGAAACGACTCGAACAACTCACAATCAATCCATACCCGCGCAGGCACTGCCTGAGCTGGGTGGCCAGGAGGCCAGAGGCGGACCCCGCGCCGTACCTGGCGCTGCGGAGGGAGAGCGAGCGAGCGAGCCGGCAGCCGCCAAACTGCGGCGCCAAGCAGCTAGCTAGCTAGCTAGCTGCACAAAGCGAACTTGCGCATGCGATGTGATGCTGTGAGTGACTAAATTTGTGCTCGTTTCATTTCATTTCATTTCATTTCATTTTATTTGTTGAAAATGATTTTACAATTATTTAAAACATTAAAAAACTTTAAAAAAAAAAAACAAAAAACAATCATACATCTCTGAAAGTTAAATCTTCAGTTAAGAAGGAAAAAGAAGGCCACGATCGACCTCTGCCGCGCTTCTGCAGAAGCCGCTAGCTGCGCAGGCCAGGGCCAAGGGCGTGGCCTTCTGGCTGCCCGGGGCTGTCAGGCGTCCAGCTGGCCGTGCGACGGCCTTCCCCGTCCTGTCCTGCCAGGCCTCCCGCTCCACTGATCGATCGGCTGCGCATCGATGCGACTAGTACGATAAGCGCCTCTTCGCCCGGCACAGTGGGGCAACTCTATAGTCCATAGTATATTACTGTGAAACAAACGCTATACTTCACTTGCGCGAGTGCCGTGCAAGTCGGAAGTTAACTCTTAAGAGAGAGAGAAAGAAAGAGAGAGAAAGTAAGAAAGAAAGAAAGAAACAAACAAACAAACAAACAAATTCGTGAAGAAACGAACAGACAATGGAAAACCGGAATCAGGAAAGCCCCGCTCACTCGCTCACTCACTCACCCACCCACTCGCCCACGCACTCGCTCACCGGCCGGCTGCGCTCTGCAGAGCCCTCCGCCGCCCTCTCCGTCTGCCGGCCGCCGCCTGCGCCTCCCTCAGCGCCGGTCTTCGATCCCAACTTCATTCCTGCACAACTTAACTAAATCGCAGAGTCCTAAAGAAAGAAAGAAAAAGAAGAAAGAAAAAAAAAAAAGAAACGAAGATCCCGGGTACTTCGGCACACCGTCCCTCCTTAAGATGTATGAGTTCAATATGAGCGCACTGAGGGGGTTTAAGGCCCTAATTTCCTGACTTGGGCTCGCAGTGCATTTGCTTTCTTCGTAATAATGCACAGCCGAACTGCGGAGACTGCGCGGGCCATCGCAGAGGATCCTCAGCGCCGTCACGCGAGCTGAGGACGGAGTTCAGACGCCTGCGCTGACCCCTGCGAAACCCCCCACTCTGCGCAGGAGAAGAGCGACTGATTGAGTGACTGACTTACTTTCTTGCCAGCCTGGTCAGCCTATGCTGTCTAGCTAGTGCACACCTTTTGCTTGCGGGTTCCCATTGAGTACAGTGGGAGAAGAGGCAGTGGGGAGAGAGGGGCAAACCTAGAATTTGGGGAGAGTAGATAGGGTTTAGTATTGCAGTGGGGAGAGAGGGGAAAGTGATACTGGAGGTTCACCTGTTTTATGCACCGGAGGATGGAGGATTTCGCTTGTGAGATTCTGCTTTGCTTGCTTGTTGTTTTTTTTAGATTGAGAGATAGATGGATACCTTGCGTCGATAGCGGTTTGATTGGCGGTTGGTGGCATGGAGGTCTGACTCAGTATCGTGGAGAGTAAGGTAAATTGGTTTGTAATTTGCTTGTGCACTTGGTGATGGTATGCGCATCTTGTCTAGAACTTACGAAGGGCAAGAATCCAAACATGAAGTCACCTCATGATCATTGTGACCACTGAATGAGCAGTATATACTTAAAGAGCTGCTTTAGCATCCTGTATTAGAATTGTAAGTTGTCAAACGTGATTGTTGAGGCAAATGTGACGAAGTGAAACGGCCCAACGATCGTTTGAGGATACCAAAGCTAACTATCTTTACAATTACATCATCTCTTCTCACAGACGTGTGCGCACCAATCGACTATCATTTAATGCATTATTATGAATGCTTTGATATTAATACCTCTAGAGGTAGGTAGCGCTACTTGGTTTTGAAGTAAACACCTTTTTATGCGTTGTCGTGAGCAACTATGGACAAGGTATATCTTTCAATTCAATTTTACATGTAGAAGCAAAAGGTGGTGCGTGCTTGCAAAAATGTTGTGCACCTCATGTTGTCTTCTGATTACTTTGCATTGCGTCTTAAGTATTCATCTTTTGTAGTGCATTCATGTATTTAGCTGAGTTTGTCCATAATTAAATAGGGATAGCTTCTGACTGGTGAGAGATAGTATTACTCTTCACATAAGTATCTTCGTGCGTTATGTTTACACCTCATGCATAGTCGGTCGCGCCTAATTTATTCTTGCCAGATTTCAACCTGCCTCCGCCTACAAGAATGACCTAAGTAAATAAGTAAACGACAGTTCAATTTAAAGACGCCTTCTTCTATCCACACTCACCAAGCCCTGAGCCGGTTCATCAGCCAACCTCCACCACGCCCATGAGAATAGATTCGCGCGCTTCCATATGCTACAGCATCGTCATCATCATCCCTTCCTCAAGTTCCGGTCGTCCTGACCTTCATGCGTTCTCTCTCCAATCCGGGGAAGAACGAAGAGAACAAAGAACGTACCAGACGTACCGAAAGAGAAGAGAACGGCCCCTAGAAAGAATCACAATTTATTTTTATTTAAAATAAAAAATGAAATGAAAACGCACTGAAAAGGGAACTGTGATCATAAAACATGAGATTATGATGATAAAGAGGAGAATAAACAGAGAAAACTGTCCGACGTCTGAGTACACAAATTCCTAGGCACACGCTTATACAGTGATCCAAGGAAAAAGAAATAAAAAAGAAAGCTTCGACCGGGAATCGAACCCGGGACCTTGAGATTACGAATCACACGCACTGCCGCTGTGCTATCGAAGCTCGTATTGAGGTGCTAGGCGCTGCCAAGCTCCCAACTGAGAACGATTCTGCTACACTGGTATATAAGCCTCATCCGCTGTAATCCCAGAGCCAGAAGTCTGCGTTCCTCCGGCTAGCTCACTCCTACCGAAACCGAACACCAGCAGCTGTAGTGTAACCTGCGCCAGACAAGAGAAGGCAGCAGATTCTGTAGCACGTCTTCAACCCGAGCCTCCCTGCAACGCCTCCGCCTCACGGGCGCCGACCGCTCTCTCCAACATGGTCTTCTCCAACTTGAAGAAAACCCATAAACTCCTGAATCTCGAGCGATACTGCTTTCGCACACCTCTGTCGCAAATGCCACAAGCGACACGGGGTAGCGGCCTGCTACTGCCTCCCTAGGAGTGGAGTAGGACAGCTAGATCGAGGATAAGACGGAAGCTCCATAGATCGTCGGTACCAATATGGATCAAGCGAGTCAGCTCGAGCCCGAACTTCGAAAGAACTTGAGGTTCGGCCGCGAAGGCGAAGCCTCGGAGGCTCCGGAAGGCATCTTCAGCGGCTGGAGAGCGACTCGGTACAATTCGCGCAGAGGGCGCGAATCTGGCGGCAACCCGCTCCCAGTTCCCAGACCGTGAGAGGCAGGCAGACGGACCCTTGGCCGCTGCGGCGTTCGCCCGGCGCCCGGGAGTGCTACCAAAAGGGCTAGGAGGCCGGTAGGAGCGGCGCGTCACCTGAGCCGCAGGAAGAACGGGCGGGCGGAAGTGAGTTATAGGGCGCTATAGCCTATAGTAGAGGAGGCGCCACAGTGGAGAATGGCGGATAGCGCGTAGTGGGAGGGCGGCCTACAGTGGAGAATGGTGGCGCCTTTGGGAGGCGAAGAAGGAGCTGCTCGAAGGTCCTTGTCAAGTTCTTTGTATTAGTTGGTATGGGTAGAGAAGAGATGGGATCGATTGAACTCGGTCATACAAATAATAATAATGAAGGAATGAAGGAATGAAGGAATGAAGGAATGAAGGAATGAAGATCAATCAATCAATCAATTCATGAATCAATCAATCAATTCATGAATGAATGAATGAATGTGAATCAATCAATCAATCAATCAATCAATCAATCAATCAATCAATCAATCAATCAATCAATCAATCAATCAATCAATCAATCAATCAATCAATCAATCAATCAATCAATCAATCAATCAATCAATCAATTCATGAATCAATCAATTAATTAATGAATCAATCAATGAATGTGAATCAATCATTTAATCAATCAATCAATCAATCAATCAATCAATCAATCAATCAATCAATCAATCAATCAATCAATCAATCAATCAATCAATCAATCAATCAATCAAGCAATGAATGAATCAATGAATGAATCAATGAATGTGAATCAATCAATCAATCAGTCAAAGAATGAATGAATCAATCAATCAATCAATCAATGAGCGATTGAAAGAATGAAGGAACGAAGGAAAGAATGTCGATTAGGCAGGTGGTGCTGACTAAGTTGGTTCCGCTCCGTATGTTTGTTTCCGTGCCGGGTCGCTGCGGTGTGCGGCGGAGAGAAGCGAGAGCGGCCTCGGCTGTGGCCAAGGCTCGAGCGAAGAGCGGTTTTGCCCGCGCTCGTTCGTTCGTTCGTTTGGCTGCTTTGAGTGATTGCTTGTTTTCTCCAAGTTTTGAATTGATGAGGTCTTGAATTTTTGAATTTCCGAAGCGCAGAGAATTTGAATTTTGAATTGGTTCATAAACTCTCAGAGGTACGTAAAACAATCGCCGGGGGGATCGGCAATACCAGACTAGATGCACTACCAACTGTAAAGATCGAGGATGGCGCTGACTCCCGTGGGAAGATGTACTTTACTCTGGTGAGGGAATCTTTTATCGTAGGTAGGAGTTAGGTAGGCAGTAGTAGGCAGTAGGGTACAGATAGGTGGATTAAAAAAAGTTGATTTCTTCTTCTTTCTGCCTTAGACTGTTCAAGTTCATTGGGAAAGGGACCCGCGAGACTGACCGCGATGGTGGCACAGAGCGTGAAAGGATGGGAGTGGAGGGGTCTGTGAGGCCCCAAGGCCGCGAAGAGCAGGAGGAGCACGGTTTGGAGGCGTCGGCACATTGGTTCTTCGACTTTTTTTGCTGCGATTGGCCTCGAATTGGGGCTTGAGGTCGGGTTTTGGAGGCTGGGTTTGAGGTTGATTCTGTTTCTTGAAAATGATTTGTAGAATCGTAGAGGCTGCTAGGCGCGGCTAGCGCTTACTGGTAAGAAAATTAGAATTTGGTTATAGTTGGGAAGTGAATGAATGAATGAATGAATGAATGAATGAATGAATGAATGAATGAATGAATGAATAGAGAATCAATTGGATCAATAACACTGTTTTTCTTCTTATAATAGATTTTAGTGGGTAGAAGTGGATAGGAGTGGCGCTAATGACGAAAGTAATAACTTGATGGGAATGAATATGTATGTATGTATGAATGTATATGTACGTATATGTAAAGGACAGTCAAAAATCGAATCAATTGAATTACTCCACCTCGATCTGCTTGAGCGAGCGAGCTAATTGTATGGCCAAGGGAGACCAGGAACGCGACCGCGAGAGGACAAGGCCCTGGACCCAGACCGGTGGCCAAGCAGGCTGGCACTGGAGCATATCTGTCTATCTATCTATCTATCCGCCCGTCGATCCATCCGTTCGAAGCTAGTTTCGTTTGGTGAGAAGTTAATTGTTCTTACCAATTGGAAAGAAACTTTGAGAGAAATAAAAAAAAAGTAATCCTCGAACAGCCAGGAGGAAACGAAGAAGCAAACTCCGATCGCGCAGGTCGAGGTGACCAAGGCGGCCGAGGAAGGAAGGCGAAGGCACAAGCGCCGATTGCGGAAAGCGGCCATCTTCTCACAAACGTACCAGAGAACTTGCCGGAGGAAACCCTTCAAGGCGTTGATTGCTGCGTAGTCCACCTACTTTTAGGTTGGAGCCACCTAGACGACGACAACTTACTTGGTCTCCACAGAAGGCCGCCAAAACTTGACTGGCCTGAACCGCTCCAAGAGCCTCTCTGCAGCTCTCTTGGTTTGCTGGTCTTCTACCAGTCGCAGGTTTTCCTCTTCTGCGTCAAAAGAGCCCTCTCTTTGGTTTGACGTGTGAGAAGGAACGCTGTATATTTTCTTTTGGTTCTCTTCTTCGTTTCTGTTTGTGACAGCAGATTCGCTCCGACGCACATAGAGTCTACGAAATTTATAGGAGTACGCACAGAGGCCTCGCGCCTGAAAATTTTGTATTCAATTCTGTTGATAGCAAGAACCTCGCAAGCGAGGTTCTACTTCACAAGAGGTGGTGGCCAAAATAGGGCATAAAATGTCGACCTCGACACCGTCGAGGGTGATTTACTCCAGACGTGAAGGAGCAGTTTCATCGAGGTCCAAGACCAATGCCGTGGGCGACAAGCTTAGCGAGCAAGCTGCTGAGGTTATGGGCGTGAGGGGAATTTGTGAAGTCGAGGAGAATGGCTTCATGCGCGATAAGGTCGCGCAGGTGACCTCCCTCGGTATCACAGGCCGCCGGGGAATTAGTGATAGCATGAACCTCGGTGAGACTCAAGTTGGATCCGTGTGGAAACCGCGCATCCTTATGATCACCATGTCATCCATTCTTCTCTTTTCTAGTCGTAAGAAATCCTCGTCTTCCTCAGGGTCTACGGTGACATCTCCGGGTTCGGCCTCAACAGCACCAAATACACCTGGGTCGCCCACAAACGGAGGAGGGTTTTTTAAGCACCGTGGTAGCAATGACAATGACAGTGATCCCAGCAGTAGTAGCTCAAGATCCACAGGTCTTGATGCTGTCGGCGGATGGCTCCTAGGCCAGGCTGACGAACTGAAAACAATTATCCCAATGGAAGATGTAGCTTATGCATGTCAGTTTATCGACAACAGAGTCAGCAGCAAGGACTACATTGTTCAAATTCGAGCCACATCAGTCACAGGAATCGTACGGACTCATCTTGTGCGAGTTAAATCACAAGAGAGACTTGACGAGTTGATGAACAACCTCGAAATCGCGCTCAGAGCCTACCGTCAAGCTCTGGAAGCCCTGAAAGACGGCCTCATTACTGGTGGGTCTAATTTCAAATCTTTCCGCCCGGTGCTCATTACAAAGTCCCCGGCTGCTCACTCGCCAGCCAAGAAGGGAATTCCTGCAGATGAAGTAGTCGTTGCTCGTGATATCACATGGGACACACCTCTTGTGTGCCGTGGCGTGGCCGAGACTGACATCCTGCGCATTTATATGACTGGCCCAAAGGGTGTGGCCTATGTCATTAATCTCCGTCCTCTCCACGTACGCGCTGCGCAGCGTCTTGTCGAAGCCGATGATGACTCCACTCCGATTATTCGTGGAGATGCAATCAACAATAGCAAGGCGCGACCTGTAAGTCTGACCTTTGACGCAAAGTTCTGTGAACCAACTTCCAAGAGTAAATCCACAGTACCTGCAGCGAAGCAGACTTCTCTTGCGGAGGCTGTTCCTGCGGCTGAGGAAGAACGTGCACTCTGGCTGCAAATCAAGGAGACCACTGTCGTGACTATTGTTTGTGCTTTTGTTGCTGTCGCAGTCGTCTTACCGGACTGGTGCTTTCATCGTGAGTATGTTCTTACCATGTTAGCCATACCGGTGGCTGTAGCTATGCTCTTTGTGCGTAGTAAGCAGCAGCACCAGGCAATCAAGCAAGGCTCTAAGGAAGCAGCAGCAACTACAATTCATGCTACGATGACACCCGAAGCTCCATTGTACGACATTGAATTGCGGTTGCGCTCATGCGTAGAGGGGCTTTCCCAAGGCGCGATGACTGAGGACCAGACGGAAGATGAGCTCATGGATGTAATCCATGATCGCGAGACAGCACAACACGAGGCTGACGCCATTGGTGATGCTTCAAAGAAACAGCTGAGTCCCAACATCCCTGACTCTGATGAAAAGGGCATTGAAGAGCTTTTGCAGGCTCTCTCTGGAGCCTTTGATGAAAGTCTTACTGAAGATAACATCCCCAAAAAGTGGTTTGATGCCACTGACAATAACCGAAAAGATGCAATGCGACAATGGCAAGGTTCCCTACAGTGGCGTCGCGAAGAAAATGTGGACCAGATTCTTAACCGGCCGCTTCCTGACTTTTTCCGAATTAAAAAGCGTTTCCCTCACTGTTGGTTCGGGAATGATCACGATGGTCATTTGGTGACTTTGGAGCGTTTTACAGACGTTAAACGTAATGTCGAGGAACTCAAGAAAGCCAACATTACCGCGGAGGACTTTGCTTACCATTGTGTCTTTTTGAATGAATTCTGGATTAAGAACAGGCTCACCAAAACCGGACGTCTGAACAAGATTATTGATCTCAAAGGCTTCTCCATTGGTCAACTGTCACGCGAAGTCATTAATTACTTCCAGCCCATGAACCACTGCATGCAACAATACCCTGAGCTTATCATTAAGGTCTATGTGATCAACGCTCCGAGTAGTTTCCGCTTCATTTGGGGTGTGGTATCTCCATTTCTTGCAAAGAAAACAACTGAAAAAATTAACTTTCCCTCTGGTAGCGACGAAAAGCTCAAGGCGCTCCTTCGCAGCCTCATGGATCCTGCAATTCTACCTACGGAGTATGGTGGTGACTTTCAAGGTGCACTGGAGGATGTCAAATTGGAGCGCACAGTTGCAGCAGCGATTCGCCAGCTCAATATTGACAAGGGTGTAGAATCCCCCGAAGACTGGGCTCCTAATGAACTGCCTGCTAAAAAGGATATTCCTGCCGATGCTATCGACATGACTGGATCCAAAACTTTTGAAATCGCCGAGTCCAGACCTGCAGGAGCTGAACCTTTTACTACTCCCCCAGACACTGCAAGCAGCGACGCTCACTTAGACCTCCTTGCTGGAACTTGGGTAGGCAACTTGAAGGAGAGCGAGGTAATGGACCCGATTCTAGAGTTGCAAAATATTAACTTTGCCAAGCGAGCTGTTGCACGTAGGCTGACCCCAACGCAAAACATTGAGATTACCCATGAGGGGGATAGGCGGCATGTCAGTATTACGACCAAAACGGGGCCTGTGACTAATCTTGCCAAGGGTTACATTAACACTCGTGATGAAGGTGAGGCCGTTACTGAACCTGCAGAAGAGGATGTAAAGGTTGGGATTCAGGATGAGTCTGTAATCATCCGATCTGTTTCCGCCCCACCCCACATCCAGGACCAAGTTAAGGAAGGCCACCAGGTTTTGCGGCTTAACTTTAAACTCGCGAACGGAGATCATCGTGTAGTGCATCATGGCATTCATCGTGAGACCGATGACAAAAAGGTTATGTCTATAGAATATAAGCGTGCCGCAGACAACCAGAGCAAGACTGTAACCTTAGTAGCTGACCGTAAACAGGACTCTTGATGAGGAAAGAGCTACTCTTTCCATGTTCTTTTAATTTTTTAAATCATTACTCAAGACATAAATTTCTTTTCTTCTTTTCTTTCTTTCATTGATCTAAATGATTTAAATACTAGCATGTGCATTAACCACGTAAGGTCTTTGCTATCACAATATTCAAACAAGCAAACAAAAAACGGGCTTTGTTAAATTCACCAGCAAACAAATAAATATTCTTTGCGTTTTATAAAGACGACTTGAGCAGCGCCAGGATCGGGTCCCGAAAGACCCTTGGTTGGTTTTTGTTTGTTTGCTTGTTATGTATATTTTATTTTAATCAATAGGCCTATATAATTATCGATTTTAAAATTAAATACGAGTGTCCTTCTGCATCACTTTCATGTTCTGTCGGGGCTCTAGTCTTACTACGTGAAATGTATTCAATGTATTCAAAAATGAGACCTGCCAAGGTGGATTATTTTTTAATAGATAATAGTATTTAATGCCCATTTATTGCTTGCATGTACGACTTGACTTTATCCAAACAAATAAAAATTCAGCACTTTAGCACATAATGATTATGAGGCCGTTTGCAATTATGAAGTTAAGCATACAATTAATAAATCTTGTCGCCACATTTGAAAACTTTAGAAGGGTTGATAGACGCATAAAGACCATCACCTGATCGAGCAATACGTTTCAAGGGGATGTGGCGACTATTTTTAGCACAGTGAAGATGAGTGACTTTAATTGTACCACACGGATTTGCAACACGGTAACCGGCTTTGTCTCTCATTTCGGCAAGGAGGCGGTTTTCAGCTCCAAGACGGTTTTGTACAAAATCAAGCCGACTAATCATACTTGGAGAAAGCGGGGGGGCAAAAATGAAGGTATCATGGCTGCCACGATACCCAAAACATTCGTCATACTCCCCTTTACGGGCCCCGCAAGGTGCAGGATGGCGACTAAGGGCTAGAACTAAACGCCGTTCAGTTTGGTTGTACACAACGCTGCTGGCAGGAGTTACCTCTCGCGTACATTTAATACTATTTCCAATAATGATATCAGAGTTACTAATAATCCCAATGGATCCGCGGCTCAAAACACGGTTTGCATAGCCGAAGAGACACGCATACGTTGGCTGGCTTACCCCTGGGTTCATCCTCACAAGGATTAGTTTGTGTTGGAATGTTTGCGAGACATTCTGAATGTAATCGTTTTCCATGTCTATGCTGTCAAGGATGACATGAACAGCTGTCAGGTGTTCATTGGCGAGATTTGTCCAGAGGATATCACGAAGTTCTTGAATACGATTTGCCTGATAGCTGCCTTCGTAGTACGAAACAATCAAGTGGCGTCCAGATGACCATGAGTTTGGTGACGGTAAGTCTTCTACGCGTAGCATTTTTGCAAGCATTGCTTCAAGGTTCTCATCTGTCTCTAAGTCCATGGGTAATAATGCGTGAGCATCCAAGTCCGAATTCCCTGTGTATTCACTGCTGTCCTGTTTAGGTACATGTAAGGATTCGTCACTCAATTTTGAAAGTTGACTTTGGCTCATTGATTCTGCATGACCAACATGCTTCTTCCTGCTGGACGTTAGCTTGTCCGTGAGCAACGATTCAGTGTTCACCATAAGCCAGACTGTGATACACAGGAGCAAGATGAGCACCATGTAGAGGCCTTTCGAGCTCTGCGCAATTCTCATCATGAACCCAGCTGGCAACGAAGGTCTTGACTCGACAGGCTTTTCTATGTCGCCTTTCATTGATTCGTACTACGCCAGTAATAGAACATAAACCCGCGACCCTTGAAGACGGACCTTCAAACGATCGGTCTTGCAAAGCTAGCCCCGATAACTCCAGCTCCGTCAGCTCCCTTTGTTGCTGAAGAGTCCTACGAAGTATATTCTCTTCAGTTGTAACTTGTGTTGCACAAACCAAGTCCAACGCTTCGTCCAATTACTTTGATTGAGATTCAGATTTGCTGGTACTTCTCGACGTCGGCGTGGAGGTAGGGTATTGATCGCAAAGCAAAAACAAGTTATTTTTTAATCAACTCTAACGTAAGGTTGCTTACCATGGTAGGTAGGAACCTTGTACCACCTCAAGAATTCCAAAAGCAACAAACAATAGGAGTTAGTTTGTTTTAATTATAATTAAAAAAGTTAAAAAAATATAGGCCTACCCTCAAAAAATCATAATAACGAAAAGAAGATAAACATTGCAGGTCCTCGGAGAACTAACTCTAGCTAGGTACTGTATGATCTGCCGAGCTATCATAGTAGCACTATGATACGGGAAATTGTTTTGCTTATATTGAAAGATTCAAGCAAATACCATTTTACCTCGTGAAAAGGAAGAAAACTAGAAGCTAAAAGCACGTACAATTGATTAATTTTATTTCTTATTTTTTTCTTTCACTGAGAGACTAATCTATAGAATTTGTAAAACTTGCATTTCCAAAGGTGAAAATGTGGGGCAAAGGCCCGCTCGCGGGTAAAAACTACTCTGCAAGTCAAAAACAAATCTCAAATCATGTCCTTGGATAAGTAGCGCGAAAGGATGCCTTTGGCGGCGTAGATACATCACGATCGGCTACGTATTTGCATTTTAAAGGGGCATTTGGATGTTCCGAGATTGTAGTGAATGACACATTCAATACGTGGTTTTGAGGTGTAATCATCTAGGCAAATAACCACGTTTACATCACTGGCAGGAAACGAGCTCGGCGTTGCGAATTGGCGCTTGTCAGAGGCTAACGAACGACACATCAGTCGAGCTGTCTAGTTTGATTCGGCTTGTTGACTTTTTGAGGTTTCAGATTTATGCGAAAGGATAGTAGCATAGTTTTCACAGAGCCAAAGTGTAAGCTGACGGTGAATCTCAGTAGTCCAGTAGGGCGCACAAGCCCGACCTGCTGAAGTTGGCCCTGCTACTGATGTCTTTGTAGATGGCGGATGCGTCTGGACTTGCTGCACGGCCATTCCATTTTCTTACCTAACCTATACTTCTCCTTTAAATCAGAAATATATATATATATATATATATATATATAAAATCTACATCATTATAATATATTAGTTATAGACAGTGTAAAAGTTCTAAGATTCGCATAGGTACAGTAGGTAGGGTTTTCTGTTTATTTTTTAATTTGGTTCTACCTACCTACTAACCCATTCTATTTCTATAAGTTGAAAGGAAGTCATGAGACGGAAGGTACGAAGCCGTTGACGATGACCAAATAAGACTACTCCTGGGACAGCCAGCACCTTGTGCATGCGTACAATCCTATACCTGGGAGTCTGCGGCACCTCAGTAGTTCGAAGTTGCTCAGGCACTGTCACGCCGGAGGCTGTCTATACTTTGCAGGATGACGGCGAAGAGCATCTTCTTGAGGGCCACAGAGGCAGGTTTAGCGGAAGCGGGCTCGTGGGAGTTACAAAGGCGTCTTGAAGCGTAAGTTGTCCGGGCGAGCCACAAAGTTGTTAAGTGGTCTTACGAAGGGGAATGTTGTTGCAAAACACACTGACAGCGCAGCAATGGGGGATTCATGGTAGTCTTTGCTAACTTGCTTGTTAATTTACCTGCAATACGGCTCGCAGAATCACATCAGAGAACTCGAGGATAGGAAATTTGGGTCCAGCGCTATTTGTTGTCATTTGCTTACTCGCAGCTGTGATTCTATTATGTTTCTTCTCAGGGTAAGTTCATTCTCAGGTTATCGGTATATTTCCTAGCTACGTGCTAACCTGACCTTTCGTTTTCTTGCTTTACCTCAAACCTAGCTTTATCGACAAGCCTGGCCCTCGACGCGCAATGCAGTAAGTTCAGCAGGCACCATGTTTTGACTTTTTTGAGAGATTGAGGGCTAACGAGGCCTTCCCAAACCCATGACATTACGCTTTCTGACTTTTTTGTTGTTGTTGTTGATTGAATTGTATACAGAGCTGGAGCTGTTGCTCTTATCGTGATCCCAGCGTTGTTTTTCTCGATGACTTCTTATGTGACAGATACTTCTCAAATTTTGGATAAAGATGTAGGTTTCAACATAGATATCGAAAAACACGAAAAATTCTTTGGTGTTGTCTTGGAAAACAAGAAAATACACAGAGCGATTCATATGCCAAATTCATTATCGAATAAGAAATATATTCTTGGCTGGCCCGCTAATAAGCTAGTTGCTTGACAAGTCGAATTCTTTATGTGAAATTCATTGCACCATGTGCAGAAGACAGATTTAAACCTGGAGAAACTATTTCACTAACGAACTGTTTGGATGGAGTGTTACTCTGATAATATTGTGATGAAACGGACTCAATCTATATATCAATGAATACTTCCGGGGGCAATCTCGAATACACATTCCCCACTCCCTTTTTGCCGCAACTGGACCAATCATGTATCCTCCCGGCGTTGCCGATTTGTAATATGGTTTGCTATTGATTCATTATTGCTGCGGCTGTGTGTTTTCTACCTATAGAATATTGACACCACATATAAGCCAAGGATGCTAGTGTTTGTATTTTCCATAATCATTCTTGGTGCTGGCGTGGGCAGTCTCTTTGCAGGAGAAACTGCGCCTTTGACTATGCACCGTCAAGGAAGAAATATTTACTCGATAGCGTCAGCTAAGGGGAGTGGAGCATAATGGTTGCCTTTCTCTTCCTAAGGAAGACGAGCACAAAAACAAGCATCTTGATATAACCCAACTATTCTTAAACAGTTGAGGAAGGGTTCCTTGTGCTAAGGAAATCACTGATACGAATCTCCCGCAATTCTCTCCTCATACACAGGTACTCGCCTATGAACGCCCAAGATATAAGGGAAAGCACAGTATTAAAGTATGACATAGTTAGTCAGCTGTAACGTCAAGCCATTTATTTGTATTCAATAACGCAGCACGGGAAACTTACCAACGACGGCTAAGATAATCATAGAAGCTACGTCTAAGACCCACCATTCCCAGTTGGAAGGAAAACTTTCGTACAATGTGCAAAAGATGAGGTGAAGAACATGATTTGTGAAGGCAAAGTCAAGGCACTTTTTGGCCCTCTCCACAATTAGAGACAGGAAAACAGCGCTACATGACAAAAATGAGAATCGTCGTATTCAGATAAATAATGTCAGTATTTACTCACACGAAGGAAAGTGTTTCTTTCCAAAACCTGATCGATTACTTACCTTACGACTGCGTTAGAAAGGGATGAAAGGATCACTACCCAGCCCGTTGGTGCCCCTGCATCAACGGATTGATAACCAAAGAACTATATTTTGATAATTTTCCATACATGTAAGCGTCGAGCTGTTTGTGAGTTTTCAATGCAGAGAGATTGATATCCTGACCATCGTTCATTCTAATGACTTACTTGCTCAAGCGTGAATGCTGTGCCGAAGAGCGTATGGAAAAGACTCAGAAGCATGCCGTAGGTAATGTACGAAAGACACTGAAAAAGCACCACATTTTTTCAAAGACAATGAAGAACAAAGAAATGTTAGTCTGACTGCCGATAACATCAAAATTGAAATGCAGAAATAAACTATGGACTCATTTGGTAAACGTACTTGCAAAGCAACAATTTGAGCAACAATAAGCTTCGGGTCCCATTCCTGGGATCCATAGAACGGCATCTTTGGGGGTTTGTACCTGATACACGTTTCACTGCAAAGTAAAACAGAGGTCCTTGTTAAACCCTCGTTTCCGCAGCGATCCAATGCCTATACAGAACGTAGTGCTCTACCACAACCAAGTTTTACAGTACTTGTCAGCCAAAACTGGTCAGATTACCCGCCCCTTCCACCAGCAACAGCAAAAGCAGCAGTAGCAGCGGTGGAACTCCCTTATCCTGAGATCGAGGCTAGTCCTAATGAGGTTCTTTCCGCCAGCAGCTGCGATTTTCCTTTCCGCCCACCGTTACGTGGCAGCTTCTCCTCAGCGTCTTTTGTCTTTTGCTCCTGCAACTCTTTCTTCTCCTTCGGCTCCTCCTTGTTACCCCCTTTGTTTCTGTTTGCTTCTACTTTTTAACAAACCAGAACAGAACATGCTAATCAGATAACCCTATTCACTCCTCATCCTATATTTTAACTAAATACTATTTTAAACTACTCGTATTGCAATTCAGATAGCCCTCTATATGCTTAGATAAAACCCACTTTTCCCCTCACCTTACTCCACTCTCTCATGGTTATATAGTATTCACACCACATACTTGTATTATATCTTAGATACACCACTGCAAGCGTTTCCCCGGCCTTAATTACTATTAAGCAACTCCTATGGATTCAAAAGAGGTCTATAGCGTGTTCTCTCTGTCAGGAACACCATGGTCAAAGAACGAAAGCAGAACGAGGCTGAAGGAGAGAGATATGAGCAAGCTGAGAAAAAAGAAGAACGGGGAAAGTGACCCAAATGAAATAGGTCTAATTAAAATAAGGGGTCTATTGAAGAAGGTCGATAAATTTCTGGGAATGCTCTCTCTTCGATCGAATTCTGTGCAGTTGAGAACCGCTTCGATTGGATTGGCGGGATCGTGGCCCGCGACAGAGCTGGATCTTGTTGCAGCAGCAAGATCTGGGGATCATCGGGTGGGCGCGGCGGCGCGGCCGCAGCGCCGACGGTGAGCTTGCGGCAGGCTTGGGTGCTGGAATCGCTGTACCGCGCTCGGCAGACTGTGGAGGGCATCGCTACTATGCTCGGCGCCCAACTCGGACACGCTCCGCTAAGAGGTGAAGATGCGGCAACAATATTCCTCTTTCACAGATCCTTCGAAGTCGCAGACATGCCTGCAGCGCAAGGCTCAGAAGATGCTGCAGAGAAGCAACGTGCTCGAGCTCTTGAACAAAAGGAGTTCCAACCTAGTCGAAGGCAAGATCGGCAGCAAAACTCGCATCAAAGACGGGATCTCCACTCCCAAGGTAAATCAACAAGAACCAAAGATCAACGAGGTGCTTCGCGAGGGTCTAAAAGTGAAATGGGTGAGGCAGACTTTGAACCTGGTCGAGGTAGGGTTCCGAAAAAAACACCCAAAATGCTTGTGGTGAAAGATGGGTTTGTAGATGCACACGATCAAGAGACTCTTACAGGGGGCGATGATGGTGTTGATGACTGCGAGGTTGTGGACAATGATGAGGAGGAGCAAATATCAAAGAGCGAATGGGGGCAGTTCATGGCAGCCTTCAGATCGGTAGTCTGGATGACATACCGACGTGGGTTTAGGCCCATGAAACCTCCGTCTTCGTTTACAACAGACAGCGGGTGGGGCTGTATGCTGACGAAGTGCACAAATGATGCTTGCAGAGACCTTAGTGAGGCACTTGGGGGCTGATGAATATGGCAGACACAAACCTGCATCCAATGCTCACAGAAACCTGTTGAGGTGGTTCATTGATGCTCCGAAGTACTTTGCATTTTACTCTATCCATCGCATGACCGAGTGTGGCAGGCAATACGGTAAGCAACCTGGCGAGTGGTATGGCCCGAACACTGTTGCTCTGGTTCTGCGGGAGCTTGTTAGCTCCCACAGCCTCCGTGTACCTGAGAAGACCTCCAGCGGTGAACCGCGCGTACAGCCAAGTTTTCTTGACCGCGACTATCACTCACTACGCTCGTTCTCCTCTCAGCAGGACGTATCTGTATACATTTCTGACGATGGAACCATTTATTTAGAGGAGTTGCGCCGACTTTGTGAGCAGCTTGACCCGGAAGCCTCCGATCCTGCAAACGGTTCTTCCTTGAAAGGGGCTACCAAGCATAACGAAACTCTTCAGGATGATAGCTTGCCGTCGTTGGACGACCCCATGCTCCGCCCTCGCCGTGGGCCAAAGTGGAAGTCGGCTCTTTTCCTCATCATACCTGTCCGTCTAGGCTTACACACCATCAATGAAGACTACATCGTACCTCTCATCGAAACACTCAAGCTTCCACAATGTGTGGGGATGATTGGCGGCCGTCCTGCTCATTCACTCTATTTTATTGGCTCGCAAGGGCATAATTTACTGTATCTCGACCCCCACACCGTCCAACCTGCCGCTACCGAGCAGGAGTGCGACGATGAGTTTTTTCCTTACCAAGATACAGTGGAATCCTATCACTGCCAATCTCCCAGAGTTATTTCAGCCAAAGCTATTGATCCTTCTCTCGCTGTGGGGTTTTATGTTCGGTCTGCTGAAGACCTTGCTGACCTGGTTGGCAGACTTGGCCAATTTCATACGCTTGGCCTTCCATTTGTCTCAGTTGAAGAAACTAGGCCAAAGTATGATAATCTTGATGATGAGGATGAGGAAGAGGACGATGATGAGTACGATGATGAGTACGATGTTGAGGATGAGGAAGAGGACGTTGATAGCGATCTCAGCGATGATGAAGTTAATATTGACGAAGACGAAGACTTTCCTAGTAATAGTGATGCGATTAGCAGTGGAGCTTCGCAAATTACTGCTGTTGCCAAAAACTCTGACGGAAAGGAAGCTTTCAAGTCTCAAGCAAATAGCAGGACTCCACGGAGAAAGTCTACAGACCAACAGGGGAAATCTCGAAATCATCAGCACCAACATGGGCAGCAAATTAACAACATTGGAACCAACAGCGGCAAGAAAAATGATGATGATGATGATGATGAAGGAATGGAAACCGCATCTGAAGGTGAAGCAGACGATGAATTTGTATTCCTGTAAATACGCTAGACACTTCGTGTCCATGTATGAGCTCTTTCCATATGATTTACTAAATAAAGTTGATAATTGCTATCTTTCTGGTTATTTATTGTAAAACCTCATCAAGCCAAAACGATGAAGACCGAAAAACCTTCTCCTTCCATATTCTTTCAAACAGATGCAACAGCATTCTCTTACTCTTGATATGCTAGAACTGAGCGAAACCACGTACTTTGAATGAACGTATAGCTTTTAAGTGTATAGAAGAGACGAAATACTGTACAGAAACCAACCCGGTCAAATGGTCAAACTCTGTAAATCTTGGTAAAGCAAATCCGTTCAAATGTCATTGCGTGTGATGAGGACTCGGGTGACAATGAATATTTTTAATAGGATTCCCTAAAGATTTACATCTGGATATCTGTATTGATTGCTTCAGCGCACAGAGCTTCAACATAGTGTCGCGCGTAAAATTCAACGTGGAGTATAGGATGCAATGAATATAGGAGTAGTGTTTGTGTGAATTGTACTAGGCAAAGAAATTTACTATCTTCAGTGTTGCTCCAGCCTTGTGATCTTTACTTCTCAGGCATATGCTCAAATTTTTTAGTGTATCAACTGCTAAGTCAATCATATACAAACCTAAGATCATTTTCTTGCTGTTCCCCGATAGTCAATAGCTTGCTGTCTGAGCGAATCAATGCTCAATAACAAAGGGGATTTACATGCATATAAGATTTAAGAGCTATTTACATCATAATATTGATTATCTTTGCAAATAAAGTGAATACGCTAAATCGTACTCTTTAACCAATCAAGTTTATCTGAAACAACTTCAAGAATATCATCTCGAAGATTGGACCTCTCAGCCATGAAAGCTAATCTATTGCAGAGCATTATTTGAGAAAAATAGAGAGAAATATAATTGAAGGAAAAATGTTTTAAAAGTCAGAGAGATCGTGATAATTAATTCACAATCTGCATATGCTACGAGTTGCGTAAAGAGTCTTCAACTTCATTCATGGCATCCTGCGATTCGAAGTGGATCTCTACTCATGAAATGAAGCTAAAAGCATGAGAGACTTCTCCAGGCTGGTTCCATTCCATGGTAGCTAGTCAGCTCTACATTTCTGATGGCTGCCACCATCTACTTTGCTGATTTCTTGGAGAGCAGAAGTAAGCATGTCTCCGTCTTGCCACCTTTCTTTCGATAACGATTGTAAGTCACCTTTTGATCTTTTGAAAAGCGATACACAGCATGATACTGTGACATCACGTCACCATTTTCAAACGTATATGTCACGCAAAGACAGGGACTACAGGCCGCATCTACAAGGTCACTCGGTCTTGAGACGACTTCCATTGAAATTTGGGGATCCTTTCCCGTCTGGTCAGGTATATGCGAATCAACATACGAAGTAGAGTCAGATCCCGATTCGAGGTCTGCGAGTACTGCTTGTGCTACTTTATAAAATACAGGTCCAGCCCAGGTTGTTAAGGTAACAACGTTTCGATCCAGCTGGATGGTTTCGTATATTGTAAGCATAGAGAGCGCTGTGCGAGCCACAAATGGCACGCCAGCAGCTTTCCAGATAGGTGTCATAGGCTCACTTTCAATATCAAGAAGTGTCCATGAGCCAGGGAGAATATTCATGAGTTGCTCTGCCGTCGAAATAACAGCAGGCTCGTGATCTTCGATATCTTCACCAGCACGTGGACCACCCTGCGACTGAAACTGGGAATTGAGATGTCTCACATACTTACTGAGCATGGCTTCAATCCCAACATGCTCTAACTCACTGGTCAATTTCCCAGCGAAAACATCTGGGAGAATATCCCTGGGTAGTTCGGAAGCTTTATTAAGGATTATTACAGATGCGCGAGTCTGTTCATCAAGAAAGCCCGACATGAGCGACCAAGCAAGGCGGAATGACCGTGAAGCATTTACAAAGTAGATTTGAGATGTAATTCCCGGATAATTTGAAAGTGCGACCATTGCTGCACCAAAGTATTGGCGCACGCTGCCAAATACCTGGGCAAATATGGGGGTATTCTGAACGTCAATAATGCGGACTATCCGGCCGGATCGGGAGAGGCTTTTTCTGATCCAGAACTCAGTGAGAAACATTTGGTGTCGTGCGAAACGGTCTGAAGAAATGCCAGCATGGCGTAATGCCTTGATGATGTTTCGCGTGTCACGTAATAGCTCAAGAGTAACAAGGTTGCCCTCGGGGTCCTGCCCAAGCCAAAATTGGGGATACAGTTTCTTAATCACAAAAAAGTCTTTCTGTTCACGGTCGAGAATAGTATCTAGCTTATGGGACTCCCTGAAACGTGCCATGTTTTCCCACGAAACTCTTGCAGTGTCCTCATCGCCCTCGCAAGCTTCAATCCAGCGCTGTGGAACCTCTGCTTCGGGTTCTGCAGCGTGAGTCCCATCAATCGCTTCGATGAGTTTGTCCAAACCTTTGTGCTCTCCTTCTTGAAGAGCATACGGAGTGGAATTTGAGACCGCGAGACTCAGAGGTGGTTGTTGCGTGACATTGTGCCTGCTGCTCTCTCCAATCTTGCGTAGCACAGAAAGCTTACTCATCCTGCCCACACTCAACCTAGACAAACGAAGGCGCTCTATCACCTTTCAGCTGAAGCCAAGCCTGCTGTGCACGGCTAAAAAACCCAAAAGCGCCTTCCAATCAGCGCCTCACACAAGAGCTCACCCAGAGTCCTTCAGCGGCGCCGCTTCTCAATTTGTCAATCCCACTTTGGTTTATGCTTCGTTTTGTCCAGTGTTGCTCGCTTCGGCTTTGGTCTTCCTATTCATTAATGTATCTGGTACCTACCTACCTGCCACGAAGCAGCCACACACACTATCGTGGTTCGTACTTGTTTGGTCACCTCCAGATCAACGTTCAGGCTCCCAAAAGTTCTCCATTTCCGCCTTCAATTCCCTCGCGGCCCTCGTACTTGCCTCCTCGTGAGCCTACTCCCCATCGCAGCGCGTGCCGCGCATCGTATCATCATTTTACAGTACGGCAGCGAATCGCGCACACCGGTGTTCGAGCCATAATATTGGGGGTCCATGGTTACTATAGGGCAAGCATAAGCACTCCTATGCAATTATGATGCTAATATGGAGAACATAAGACGTTTGAGATTTTCAAACAAATTTGATTTTGAATCAAATCTATGCAGATCGCTCAGAACGCTGGGCCGTGCGCACGGCCCAGATCCTAGACGACCATCTCCGGCGCGAGAGAGGCCGAGAAGTTCACTGGGAGGAGAGGGGGACACGGCAAACTGCCTCTGCGCCAATCGATGGACCAGACAGTCTATGGAAGATCGTAACGATGAAGATGTTGGCGCCTCGTCAACAACAGCGTTGCTGCGAGCTCATAGTCTTCTGGGTTGTATTCGCGCTCGCGGCAGGGCTTACAGTGTATTTTGGTGTCGATTCAGCGACTTCAAAAGATGTATGTGACATCCAGTTGTACGAAGAGAACCTAGTTGAGAGCCTTGCAAGCGTGAACACGGGTTCTGAAGAACTGGGAATCAAGCGAGAGGACTTAAGCTCCGCAGAATGGAACAATGCAATTCGCTTTCAGGCGACCACGGCTAGCTCCAGAAGGCAAAGGATTGACTCAAAGGCTATCTTGATCCATGGCATTGACTTGACTTCTGACCCTGGTTCAGATTCAACACCTTTGTCAAGTGCCACATCAACTGGAACTACTGTAGGATCTTCAAGTACTTCAAGTACTTCAGGATCTTCAAGTGCTTCAGGGGCATCGACTTGCGATGCAGATCTTGGCCAAGACGGCGAGGCGATTTTGCCAGGACGCTGGGGCATGAAGGAGATCCGCATGTTCTGGACTAAGGCAGAGGAGCGCGAGGGGCTTCGGGAGGCAGGAAGCTGGTCCGTCACGCTAGTTACACAGCTTGGCCTAAACCGCCTCGCGAGGTTAGAAGAACTGCTGGAGTCTTGGCAAGGACCCATCTCGGCAGCTATTCTAGTTTGCTCTCAACAAGACGTGACCGAATTGAAAGCATGGTATCATAGGGTCCGCTCAATACAAAGAGATCGCTTAGCAGAACGCTTTTTGAGCCTCCACATCGTTGTGGGGGCACGAAACCCTTATCCTGTGAACGTTATGCGTAATATTGCCCAAGATGGAGTCCTTCATGCGGAGGGCTTCAGTTTTATTGTTGACATCGATGCCAAAGTTGGTGGACAATCTCTTGAAGTAAGCCGCGATGTACAAAGAGCAACTGAGTCACTGCGTCTATCTGATAGTGCAGTGCTCTGTGTAGCAGCTTTCGAGCTTGCAATTGCTCCTCCGACAATTGGCTCCGTGTCACGGCATTTGCCGAAGGACTATCTCGAGCTTCGCGCAATGCTGAATGCTGGTGCAGTTCGGCCCATGCACGTGAATCACCGCTCGTACAGTGGGCCCTTTAGCCACACAGAGTGGGTTGCACGGCGTGAGGCTTATCGACTTGTTTACGAAGTCATGTTTGAGCCTTACTTTGTACGTCGCACTGCAGGAAACTGGCCCATATTTCCGGAGCAATTCAAGGGTCGAGGCTTTAATAAGCAAGCCCATCACTTCGAGCTCTTCGCTCGCGGCCATGAATACGCTGTGCTAGGTAAGACGTTTGTTCTTGACATTCCACATGATGATCCAAGCTGGACCTCGAGTTCAGTCACTCTTCAAGACAACAAACCACTTTGGTATGCTTTCCGGGAAGACATCGCTCAGCAAGTGGGTCTTGTTTGCCACGAAGAAGATTGGGCTCGCTGTGATCGTCGAGGAGTTGGGTGTCATCGAGTCTGCCAGTCTGATAAGACTCGTGAGCGTAGCACTCGGCGAATGCACCACTCCAACACGCCAAACCAGGTACAACAGCCTTCTATACAGGGGCACTCGCAGTTACGTAATGGCCATACAGACGTTTCTGAAGTGCGAGGGAATGGTTTGACTGATAGTCCAAACAAAGGCTCGGATGAGCAAGAGCCTAAGCACTTTCGGGAGGAAATTTTAGAACTTGAGAATGCTGATGCACAAGCAGACATTGAAGATACATTATTAAGGAATACTCACCTGGCAGATGAGCGATCAAGGGTAGCATCACGAACTCCGCGTGTGGCCCGAGATCGAGAAAGCCCTGCTAAAAGAGGTGGCCGTCTCCATGGAGCCGCTGGTGGTGGCGACCTTTACTGGAAGGTATTTCTCGATGGTCTTGAAAGCCAGCCTCGGAGAAAAGTTCTCCCTCGGGGCATCTCTTGCAGAGATGCTCAAGGGCATCCGGTGGTTGATGTTGTTTACACATGGGTTAATGGATCAGATCCCGCGCATATTGCGCTACGTGGGCAGTACATTCCTCCAGACGCTTATAGCGGGACAATGGATGTTGGAGAAGGTCGATCAAAGCCTGTGGGAAATCTTGAATATCGTTTTCGGGACTTTGGTAAAGCAAGTACCCTCTCATTTTCATTGAGAAGTATTCGCGTCTTTGCTCCATGGATCCGCAATATTTATATTGTTACTGCAGACCGGCAACGGCCATCATGGCTAGATGAGGACAAGGCAGAAACAATGAATATTCACTTTGTTTCACACAAGACTATTTTTTCTTCCAAACAAGGTGCTTTACCAACTTTTAATTCGTGTGCTATTGAAACTCAGATTTCAAAGATTCCTGGCCTGGCAGAGTGTTATATATACTTGAATGATGACTTTCTCCTAGGCAAGAAACTTGATTTTGAAGATCTATGGCCGGAAGACTCCTCGCTTCCTAATATTCACTTTGGTGTCGAACGCGCACCACGAATAGGACGCGATCCATGGCAACAGAAGATTGCTAATGTTGGCAAAATGATGCATCGTGATCTTGGATATCGTTGGGAACACATGTTTACAGTTGGACACCAAGGCTTCTTTTTCATTAAAAGTATTGTTGAAGAAGTTGAGACGCGTATGAAAGCAGAGTTTGATCGTACAGCTTACGAGCACTGGCGTACACCTTATTCGCTATGGGTTCCTTTTGTATACGCAAACTACTATGCGCATGAATTTGATGCGAAGGCTAAGAAGGGGAGTGCAGCGTACATCCGCATAAACGATTTCACCATTGAAGACAAAGCCCTCCCAGATGCGCTTGAACGTATAAGGAGTCGCAAACCCCAGTGGATTTGTATCAATGATCTAGTTACACAGCCTTCTGATGACCTCATAGAAGCCTTGTACACAATGTTAAGCTCACTTTACCCTGATCCCGCGCCTTATGAACGATTTTAATGTCGTCGCTGATGTAAACTATGAATTGCTTTTGATTATCATTTCCATATTTTCCTTTGTGCAATGCCGCGTGCAACTTAATGAGAGCATACAAGTGGTGGAGTCCAAACGGTCAGTCATGATGTGCTGTAGCTGAAACTGTGCTTTTCCTTCCTCATGTAGAGCCTTCTCATTGAATGTTTGGTTGACTGTCACAGATTTCCAACTGGAAATTTTATGTTTTTGTGCTTTGCCGTTCATCGTTTGCTTGGTTTTCCAGAGGAGTCCATGCAAGATCTTCTGATTTTCAAGAGACGCTTCATTTACTGCAGGGCGTTCCATCCCTTCAGAAGTATAGCGATGAATACTCAGCCTTCGACATTAATTTCGCGTTAGACTCTGTCACTCATAACTACTATATTTTTTTGTTAAATTATTATGAGAGCGAGTTTATTGGGTGGTTTCCTTCAAAAGCACTCTTGCTAGCGTTTAGTTTGCCTGAGAGTCTGGCGATATCGAACTTTAATGCAACAAGGCTAAAATCTCTTTTCTCTGTAGAGAGGCATGCCAAGGGGAGACTTTGAGATGCGGGTTTGGCAGTAAGCATAGTCCCCTTCTACGCGATCGATCATCACAAAAATTATCTAGAAGCTTCGTCTCAACTAGTGATTTATTTTGAATAATCTGAGAGCGACTTAAGCTTGCTTTTAATTAGGAGCGCTTTTAGAGTTGATAGTAGCAAAGCTATAGTGGTGGGGTAAAGAGCAGATTCTTCAAAGAACGGGATAGCAAATTGCGAGGAACCCAAGCAATGCCCAATTGCTATTGCCACAGACGCTGCCTGGGGTGGTTGAGAAAGACTGCGTAGGCGAGAAGGACTGCATAGATTGGCTGCAAGCAGAGGGGTTCTAGCCTTATAAAGGCTTTGGCGGAGGGAGTCACTCGATCGCTCAAAGAGCCATCAGGAACTTGCGTGGTCCGGCCTATCCAACAAGCCATGTCCGGAGTTACTCTAGAAGGTCTTGAGGCAAAAGAGGGCACAGAAGACAAATCTCATTCTTTGCGCATCATCTCTGACGATTCTAAGCATGCCTGCTTAAATAGTAATGACCATCAAAATCGAAGTATCACCGAAGGGCCGGTTTGCTCGGGAGTGTTGAAGCGTACAAAGTTAAATGCTAGCCTCGATCAGGATACCGAGGATAACGAATTTGAGGACACAAAAGCTTCAGCATTGTTTCTCAAAAAAATACCAAGGAAATATGAACCCAAGTTAGTCCCACCTTGTGACAGCGTTCGTGCAAATTGTGTCGACGTAGGTGGGATGACACGACTAAACGTGAACACAGGCAAGGTACAGGAACCACAACCTGGGTTGCAAGGGGCGAAACAATACGAATCTGACCAAGAACTAGACTATTGCGATGATGACGACGACTATGTTTATGAAGACGGTGATAGCGCAGAGGAGGATGAGTACGAGAAACAAGCCGGCACTGAGCTGACCTCAAGCAGATCTAATAGTTTCTGTGGGAAGCTAGAAAGAGGACACTTGAGCCCTGTGGAAGGTTTCCCTCAACAAAATTATCTTATAAATCAAGTCCATGACGCTTGCGCAAAGCTCAAGTCACCTGTTCGAGGTGCTTATTTTCCAGTTGGCGCATTGACAGTATGGGTATGGCTTGAGATAGATATGAAAAAGCAGCACGGTTTAAGTCATACCCAACTTGTGGGTTTACAAGCTTTGTGTCTTTCGAATGAAGAAAAACGGCGGCGAGGGACTGTTCTGCAGTGGTACGCGTTTTATGCAAATTCCATTCCCAAGTATCGTTTGAGACGCTTAAGATAGAAAGCTTAACAAAATACTTTCCCAAGGTAGGAAAGGAAGTTTTTGAAAGTGCCCAACCCCCGCATCCTGAGGACAACCTAGATGGCTCAATGATTTGGATTTTAAAGGAGCGAATAAAGTTTGAGAAACAACGGCTGAATTCTATAGGTCCACAATCTGAACACACCGATGACGAATCCAAGGTTTTGCATTTGGCTACTGGTGAAGGGTCCGATTTCAGGTTTTGGGCAATTTTTTAAGTATTGCGATTGTTGATGTAGCAACTCACTGCATGCTTTGTTGGAATCGTCTACCATTGACAACCTACCGTCCATCCGTTTGTGCCAGGGACAAATGCCTTTTTCAATCAGAGGAGCTTAAGCTCGGCGTCAACATTGAGTATGAGGTCCTTGAGAATTCGACAGTGGTGGATTTTCTACTGGTTCTATTTTGTACAGCGCTGTTTCCTTCTGGTCAAAGGGGAATAAATCTCTGTATGCCTAAAGGTATAGGTTTACCTGATAACATTACTGAAATTCAGGACGCGATGCGTGAAATGCCTTCGATTATTAAGCTGCGCGAAATGACATCACATAAAATTCTACGCAAGACCTTAGATAGCATAAACCAGTATCTATATCCTCTCCTTGGGTGGATCGTCGGTAGTTCCAATCGAAGTTTCTTTCGGCGTCTACCGCCAGATGAAGAGATTCCAGGGCTAAATACGGTTTGCCAGTTTGAGGTCATTTGTTCTGAAGAAAAAGAAAGTCGTTTTGCCAGCCTTCAACGTGAGTATGGGTCCTTCTTAGCTTTTCATGGTAGTCCTAGTGCGAATTGGCACTCGATTATTCGCCTTGGGCTACGAAACTTTAGTGGGGATCCTATTTATCGGAGACATGGTAATGCCTTAGGCAATGGAATTTATCTTGCGGAGTCAATGGAGACTACATCTAGGTACATGAAGCATTCTGGGCTTCAATGGGAAGGCAGCTCAATAATAAAACCATCTTCTAGTATCAGCTGTCAGGCGGTTTGTGAGGTTATCAATAACCCTAGTGCATTTTCTTTCAGTGACCATTCCGAGGGACATCCTAGAATGACAGCGTTGCCCAACGAGGTCCAGACTATTGAGACAACAACGGCCTCCACTGAGGTTTCCTCTCACGCCTCATCTCTTTCAAAGTATAACTCCAGAGGAAGGGGGATTCATGTTGTTCCGATTGAAGACTATGTGAAAACCTCAGTTATCTTGATCTATGATGGTGATGGTTTGAGAACTCATTCATTTGATCATGCAAAGTCACTCAGGCTTCCGAAGTCTATTTTTCCTTTTGACAATCATCATCAACAACAACAGCAGTAGCAAAAGAAAAAGAAAAAGAAAGTGAGAGTCTCTAATTTATTAATTAAAAACCAAAACCAAAACAAACCAAAAAAATATAGACGACCAGTAAACATTTTCTTTTTGCATGGTTGTTGCTCCTCAAAGCTGGGAAGGTCGCAAGAAATTGATAATCAGTCCCGCTTCTCTGAGGTATACAGCAGATTGCAGGATATTATAATTTTATCATGAAATGTTTTTCTAAGTGCTGAGAGGTGAATCTGGTCAGCTAGAGGTTGACTATGTAAATGAGGGCAAGCGCCTTGAGGAAGGTCTGAAGAAGGTTCAAGAAGGCTTTATAAGCTGAATTTTCACTTTCAAAGTTAGCGTTCAGCCGTTTTGGAAATTAATTTCAAGACAGGCCAAGTTATGTTATCATTTGGAGATGAAGACAGTGTAGATCTGATCTACAGACAATTGAAGAGGCTTGGCTAACTTGTCCCTTCATGAATCAATTTAGATTCCATCATACTTGATTATAGGGAATGTCCACTTTCACTTCTCGGTTGTCCTGAGTTCCCAACCTCGCATCTGCTTGGGTTTTCGACTCTTATGTAAATCTTACATTCTTAAGGACTTGCGATGGGACTCAAAGAAATCTAGCAACGTCTTGTCCGCAAGTTCCTTCGATTGTGGACCTCGCCCCTAACTTATAGATAGATATATGTAGCCTTGGTGGTCTATTGGTCGGATAGTTCCAATCAAATAGTATCAAGTCCGGCGTGCGTACTCAGAATTACTATAATGATGTTGAAATTGAAAAGATAAATAAGTTATCAATATGGAGATTTTCGCAGATTCATCAGCTAGCAACTGCTTCCGTGAACAATACTAAAATGTTTTAAAAATTAAGTGCGCCAACGGGGGGAGTACAAAGTGCATTGAAAATATAATGTATGATACCCAAACTTGGGACCTCGTATATTTGAAAATATCAGTTTTTTAAATTGAAAATAGTTTGGTCATGAACATTATACAGGTCTATAAAGCATACGTGGTAAATAAGGCTTCAGACATGGAGAAAGTGTAGTTACAAAGTTTCGGCAAGCGCATTTCAGGAGCAAGCTATTATTTTCATAGCTCTAAGCACAAACATAAAGGCGATATCAGAACATTCAATATATTTTAGATAATATGGATGAAAGGTTAGTCGCTTTCTTTGACAAATTTAGTCGTCAGAATACATAGAATCGCTGATGTTCACGACTAAGCAAATTTCTCTTTGAACCTTGCATTATGGCAAGGAATTAATTATATGTTTGATGCTGTTTGAGATGAATGCAACATGGAAATCAAATAACTGACAAATCCTTTAGAGTCAAAGAGTCAATAAATCATTCCCGAGGAAATAATTAGATGGTGAATGACGGTTGAAATTGAGGTAAATTAGCGATCGTTTGTCAGCCATACGCATGTGGCATTCTTTTAAAGTATGGGCAAAGGCCCATCAAAATTAGCTCTTGGTTAATGCTATAAGTATATAATTAGCAAATAGTTCTCTCTGCTACCACAGACCCCAAAGCTTTGAATAATGTGCATCTTGTTCGTTGATTTTTATAGTTTTAACATGAATGTTTGTGCATTTGGTTGAATCTCTTTGAACGTGATCAAGTCAAAATCTTTTAAGGTGTATGTTACCACTCGAAGATCCATGATGGCTCGTCAAAGGTGAGACTCAAGTTATTCTTCTTTAAATTTTATCGGCAAACTTTTGACATGCTAATAACTTCTTCTGAGTATTTGCAAATTTATGAGATGAAATGGTATCCTAGACTCCTAGGCATTTATGTGAACCTAGAGGAAATCTTTACACGCTTGCTTTATATCTAAATATTTATAAATCTTTTAACAAAAACTGCTAGACTTGATGTGATATCGATGTCATGTTTTGCCCAAAATGAATTGATGATGCCATCTAACAACGCATAGAGGATTTAATGTTGAGCTATGGAAATGCATACTTATATATATATTTTTCATTGTTTACTACATAGTTCCCGTGCGGATTCCAGTGTGGCAATGTTTTGCAAATAAGAGTTCCATATTTGGGATTTTTGAAGTCCGGGTGATTGAACAATTCCTTACAAGTTCATTGAAAGCTTCGGGTAGAAGGGGATAGGTCCATAGAGAGAGCTTCAACAGCAGACAGTGATTGTTTATGAGATCATTGTTAAAACCGTTTATTGGTTCCAATTAGCATTGTGTGTGCCGTACAATTGCTTCGCTCTGCTTTTATTCATGATTCAAAATAAGAATCCTTTACCTGGTGTGAGGATAAGTAGGTAAATTGGTTCGAACTAACATACCATTTTTAACAACTTCTTGAATGATTCACAATTTGCTGCTACCATGTATCGATTACGCAAATTTGAGGAACACAGCAACAAGCAGAGGCTGAAATTGATAGATTCAGGCTATTGCCGAGATCTCCAATTGAAGGAACTAGTGGACAAGACATTGCTAGAGTTCTTGGCGTCCTTTGTGAAACCCTAGTAGACATAGAGCTTACAATAGAGCACGAGTATGCAGCCAGATTCATGTGGATGCTAGAGCCAAGAGTCAAAAGTGTGACTACACCCTTTGCCTACATCCAAGGATGGTGCAATTTGAATCGATGGCTGAAGAGGTTGAATTAAGTCAGCCCCATCGATTATCTCTATACCTTTCAAGAATGTCTTAACCTCCTAAATTCCTACACGAATCCATCGGTCATGGAGGTTTATTCTCCAGGAAAGCGGTTTGCTAACTCTTAAATCAACCTTCCTAAAACCATTACTAAGAACCTTGCTTTCATCTTATTCATCTTATTAGTCAACCTCAAGCTGACCAGACTCATCTTTCAGCAGCAATATAATAATTTAAATACTTAAAGATTGATTAACGTTAACCTGCAATGTGAATCGCGAAAAGGGGTCTAAAGAAGTGTCATCTGTATACAAATTTGTGTCGCTTCTTAAGATGATGTGTGATGTTTAACAATTCTACCTTCTGGCAATTGACTCATCCAGTTTTCGTCCAACTTTGAAATGCGAGAACAAAATAAAATAGCCTAGTCAGTGGAATATATGTGGCATCACTAAATGCAGAATTGGAGGTTTAGTTATTTAGACTCGAAGTATCGTCAGGGTTTCACAGAGATGCAACTACCATTCCCTGGAATTGTTCTCCGAGAAATCCTTTGTTTTATAGATAAGTCATCTAGATGGTTTGGCAACAGACACATATACTTTTAAAATCTCATAGCTCAACGTCATGCATAATTTCAGTGTTTTTTTTTTTTTCCTTTTCTTTTTTTAATTCAAAGTATTCCGCAAACTTTCAAAAGGAAATAAGAGCAAATTTTGATATTTTATGTATGTCTGTCTGTTCACATTGACGATTTATCAGAAACCTTGTTTTGCTTATGTAAATACTACATTCTCTCTAAAATACATTTGAAATATCAATAAATCGAAGACGCAGGAACCGTAAGTGGGGATCGTATGATAGCATTATTTTGCTTATTTTGAGAGGAGAAATGACTTTAATTTGGCAAGCTTGGCAAGCTTTGACATGAAGAAGCTTAACAGCAGCAAGCAGCCTCCAGTGAAGATTTTGAATGCTATTTATTTTTGGGTTCGTTAATGTTATGAAATGAAAAGAAGTGGACTGTTGCTTTTGTACTATAAAAACTATTTGCAAAAAGATCCTGAGTTAAACAACAATCGCTTCTGGTGTTGAAGTTAAGTGGGGAGGCTATATGTACCAGCAGTTTTGGGTACGTATGCAATATGTTTCAATGTGGAGACAGCTATTATGGGCAACAAGCTTCCAATCAGTTAAAGTAAGTCTTTCTTTTTCAAAGAGTAAATCTTCTTCTTGATTTGTAAAATCGCTTCTTCGCTCGGACCGTGAGTAAGAAAACTGTGTCCCGGCAGTTTATGCACCCACGAGGAAACCATTCGACTTATTCGATTTTCTGTCTAAGGTTAGCAATCAGCGTTACTCGGACTATTGCCTGTATATTACAGATGATAGCATTACTGGTGTTACGTGGTGTCTGTGGGGCTAGTACCAGGGGTCGCAAACATCTTATACCATTTGCCTGGATGGCGAAGTAAGTCTGTAGCAGTTGCAGTGTTAGTGCTTCTGTTACATACCTTGAACATATGAACAAATGAAAAATACGCGAAAGAATGTCCATTACGAAGTCAACGCCACTACTACTTCTAGCTAGCTAGCTAGGTAGGAGCTTTAATCGAAGGTGGTAACTTCTTCCTCTTCTGCGGAAATGTTGTTGGCCAAGCAGTTGTAAAAGGTCTTGAATTGCGTTTCTCAATAGACCGTCAGATCCTTAGGCTGTCAATCAGCCATTCCTGCTAAGATACATCCCTCCTCCGCTCTCTTATTGCCCGTCAATGGCCACGCAAGGCAGTCGCTTCCCTCCTATTCTTTTCCTAAAAGCAGCCAACGATTTCGAGCTGGTTTCCACGTCTGCAACTTCCTCGCCCAGTCTGCCTGCTGGCTGGCTGGCACAGGCAGTTAGTTAGTTCCAAGCAAGCTCTCCACGCGAGCCACCAACGGTGGTGACCTACTGCCTATTCTCCACCCCCCGAGCCAATCTCTATGTCTCGCTCGTACGAGCAGCGGCATCCTGCCGCCAGCCTCTGATCTATCTATCTTCTGCAGCATCCTCTCGCGCCTAACCGCTCATCAGCGCGCCTGCCTGTCTTTCACTCCGGGTCGAGGCTGTCTTTCGCTCCCGCACCAGCCCCTCACTGCGGGGCCCTTCCGCCTCTCTTCCCCTCACAAACCGGGCTTCCCTTTCCTCTTTCCCCACACCCACACCTCCGCCTCCCACAATGGTCCCACTGCTGCTGCAGCTCCGCTACCACTCGCCTCGAGGTCACTCGGCTCGGACAGCGCCCGCCCTCTTCTCGCACATTGCGAATGAATGCGCTATTTCGTTCTGCTTTCCTGCATCAGAGCGGCGCTCGTCTCATCGCAGCTGCCTGCTGCAAACAAAGGACCAAGAGGCGCAACGATGCCGCTCCTTCGAAAGGTCTGCGGGGCCTATCTCATAAGCTGCGCCACGCTCGCTCGCTCAGGTGCGCTTTAATGCGCCGCCATTGCTCGAGAGCTTTGTCGCGTTGCCGCTGCTGCAAGAAACTGCGCTTCTGAGCTTTTGTCTCCGCCGGAGTCGGGGTCGCGTGTCTTCAGGAGCTGCTTCCCCACGGCGTTTACAGCGCCAATCGTTCTAGTCGAAGCTTCCCCTGAGCCAGACTATCTTCATCTTCATCTTCATCTTCATCTTCATCTTCATCTGCATCTGCATCTGCATCTGCATCTTCAATCCTGCGAGTCGACCACCAATCATCATCTCACGCACTGCGTTTGCGAGGCACGGTTTCCCTCCCGATCGACGGTTCATTCGTTCGCAGCGCAGAGCGCGTTCTTTTCGCGTGTCCGTTCATGGCCGAGGAGGGTCGTCCTTGGCTCCTCCTCCTCCATCGCAGCGCTCGCTTTCCCGCCGCCAAATCGCAGTTCTTCTCTCCGCCTCATCGCTGCCTCGAAGGGCCCTTTTCGTCGGCTTACGCGCACAAACCAATCTCGCGAAGGCGCTACCGCGTAAACCCGAGAGCTTCATGTCGCCACGGAGCAGGAGCAGCATAGCGACTACGAGGAGGCGCCTTGAGGTCTGCAAACCTTAATGTAATGCAATGCAATGCGATGCAACGCAATGCGATGAGAGGTCATGCTGGGTTTTGATCCCCCTACGGCGCGAATACCTCCTGAAATTTGCGCTCGAGGCATTCCTTGATCGTTGCGGCGCTCTGCGGAAACGAGTCGAGCCGGGTTGAGTCGAGTCGGGTCGAGTCGAGTCGAGTCGAGTCGAAGGCCAACAGAGCGAAGCAGCGTTTAAGGCAGAGCATTACTTTGCTTGCTTAATCTTTGCTTGCTTAATCTTTGCTTAATCTTTGCTTAATCTTTGCTTAATCTTTGCTTAATCTTTGCTTCATCTTTGCTCCATCTTTGCTTCATCTTTGCTCCATCTTTGCTTCATCTTTGCTTCATCTTTGCTTCATCTTTGCTTCATCTTTGCTTCATCTGCAGTTGAAATTGAGCACGAGACGAAGTGCTGCAGCTGATTCAGGTGCCTAAGGGGTGAGTGAGCAGGTCCGAAGAGCAGGCTGAGGAGATGAATGCAAAATGGGCTCGCCAAGGGGCTCCAGCGAGCGAAGCAATAAATGACAGGCGTGGTGAGGGAGGGAGAGATTGAGGCGCTGCTCTCTGCCGTACCTCGTGTTGGGGCTGTCTTCAACAACGATCAAAGAAGAGGGAAAGATACGCCGTTTCACTTCTTTTTACGAAGCACTTCGTCTTTTACATAGTTGTACAACGAAGGGGAGTTCGAGTTACGTCCTGTGAGAAGGGGTGATAAACAGAAAAGAAAAAAGAACTACTAGGTACTTCGTAGTAGATAAAAGAAGAAAACTACGAACCAACTGTATTTATAAAATTATAATTATAATATGAGAGAAAAGGAGGTAACTTGATGGGAAAACCTTTAAAAAGGAGAAAGAGTGAAAAACGAAAAAGTGAACATCGAAGCGACCATGGGAGAAGGGTAAAAGTGCAGAAACATGAAATCAATCGAAGCCTCGAAAGTATCTTCTACTGATGTCCGGGCACCGAAACAAGTGCCTTCCTCCCTCTGGCAGGCGCGCAGGCGGATCGAAGAGCGACTACGCCTATAACCATTCATTCATTCATCCATTCATTCATTTAATTCATTCATTGGTTTGTTTGTTTGTTTGTTTGTTTGTTTGTTTGTTTGTTTGTTTGTTTGTTTGTTTGTTTGTTTATGTATGTATCTTTGCCAGTCACGCACGCGACGCGAAGTATCCTAAAACCATCCTCGTAATTGCTGAGTAAGCAAGCCAAAAACAAAGTACACCGTTGAGTGGTTGCTTCGCAACGTCAGGATCAACGGCGCAACAGGAGACTAAACAGGTGAAAGCGTACTTTAAAAGATCGACCCACGCAACGAAAGACACCCGCCACGCGCAAAAGAGATCGTCGATCCGTCTCTTGGTCAACTACTGTGTCACTCACTATCAACCTCGAGTTTGCTCCTTACACCTTAGAGCTAAATCGATCTTCAAGAACTCACCTCCTAAGGGAGTAGGTAAGTAGGTGCATAGACGTTGATTAATTTCAAGTTCTATTTTTTCTTTTCTTTTTTAAAGTTTTATTTATTTTAGAATAAAATTAAAATTTATTTTGATAATTAATATCATTAATTAAAATTACTTATCTCATCTACATACGAAGGAGTGAACAGCATGCGTACCTTCTTTTATGCGTAGGTGTGTTTCTGAGCCCTCGCAATAAGTGCAGAACTCAAGTTCAAGTTCAAGTCCAAGTTCAGGTTCAACTTCGAGTACGTACCCACCTACTTGCGTACCTCGCGAATGATACTTCGAAATGGATTTTCCTGTCGCCGTCTTTTCCCCACTTCAAATAAGCACTCGTCCATGCTTTGGTCATCCATCTTTTTCAATCCGTAAAGTACAACAGCCAAGGCGGCCTGCTCCACGCCAAGCAAGGCCTTCTTCGCCACCGCCACGCGCTAGCAACGCGAGTTCTCCGTTTCCCGCTCTGTCTCAACTTCCCTGCGTCGCCAAGCTTGTTTGCTTGCTTCCGCACAGGCCGCCTACTTCCTCATAGGTCCTCACCTGGGTTAGCGCTCTCATTCTGTATTCCTGTAATCTCCTGTAATCTCGCCGGAGGCGCTTGAGACGGCCAAGGCGCTGCTGAAGGCGTTGCTGAAGGCATGGCTCGCGATGGTCCGCTGCCGGAGAGCTCAGGCCTTTGCAGAGGCCTCTTTCCTTCAGTCGTGGCGCTCGGGAAGCCTGGGCAGACGGGCGCCGCTGCGCCTTGGCTCAGGAAGCCTGCCTCCAGCTCATGCGGGTCGTCAGCTCATGCGCTGGGTCGCCACTCACTGCAGCGAACTGCTTTCAAGGACGCGGCTGCTTCCAACGTCCTCGAAGCTGCGGGCTCGAGCTCCGCAAGGCCGGCCGCGTTAAGCAGCGACGGTCGGGCGCTTCGGCACGGCATCTATTTGGTGTATTAACTCTGCCTGCGCTGCTACACAAAGCAACGGATCAATTCTGTTCATTTTCATCGTATGTCTCTCAGATGATGTATGTTATTATGATTATCAGCGTCGTCATTATAGTTTACTTATATTACTTTAAAATTTATAATTAAGTACCGAAAACATAAATAATAAAAAAAGGCGAAAAGAAAGGAAAGATAAGAAGACGAGGCCCCATATTGAGGTCTGTTTCTGCGAACTAAGTGAGAGATAAGAAACGAAAGAGGTGCATCTAAAAAAAAGAAGCTAAATGGCGATAATGCTAATAATAATCACAATAATAATAATAATAATGAAAACGACCAGATGGAGCAAATTAACTCAGTACTGAGTGTGATCGTTTTGACTCGAAGTTCTTAACCCAAGTTGAAAGATTTTCATCAACTTAACTAACCAGGTCCCTGATATTCTGTTTGCTCTGAGGTTCAGAATACTGAGCAGGTAAGTAGGCCCTTCTTGATTCTTGGTCGCAGAGGTACCTAATTGGCAGCCACTGCAAAAGCTGCGGCCTTGTCCTTCTTTACGAGGTCCATTGTGCCAGAATGTCGGAGTGCGTGCGTCGGTTTGGCGCTCCCCGCACGTTCGTTAGTCCGGAGTTCATGAACCCATTTTAAAAAGATCAACACGCCCACTAAAAGAATAAAGAGTAAGAAAAAGAAAGAGAAAGAAAGAAAGAAAGAAAGAAAGAAAGAAAGAAAGAAAGAAAGAAAGAAAGAAAGAAAGAAAGAGAAAGGACAATTATTCCAGGATACAGATTGTTGCTCCTGGAAATGAAGCAACTCCATGAGAGGTAATGGCCTCCATCGCTATGGACCTCTGTCGCCGCCTCGACGGCCACATCGCCGGCGTGGAGGGCCTCGTACCGGGACAGCGACCCAGAGATCAGCCGGCTTGGGCACTCGAATGTCTGGCTGGCCGGGTTTCCCGTTCAGCGAGCTTGCTGGGTTTTCTACCGAGCGAGCGAAGTTCTGACCCTGGTTTCCGCGATCATGCGTTAAGGTGAATGAAAGCCCTATCAAACGACATCAAATGACATCAAATGTATGCATGGATATTCAACATCTCAATGCATCCTTCCAACTTGGGCTGGCTTGGAATTGAAGACTCGTGTCACCTCTCTCGAGTCCTCGTCAATTCGCAGCAGAGCATCGCTGATTGAGCCATCAACCGCGCTAAGCAAACAAACAAAGTCAGCGGATGAATGAACCGCAAAGGTCAAATCATTCCATCATTCCACCATTCGGTCGAGCATTTGAGCGATCAATCCGCCTGCACTTTGTACACGCAGTGCCTACTTTACTCTTCTTTATCCACCCGTCGATTCTTTGCCCCCGAACTGAGAGCAGTTTGTTGGGTAGTTTAGTCGGCAACGGAGAAAAGGATGGAAACCTTCGACATCAGTCAATCCTTGCGACACCCGCGGATACTGCTCCGGCCGGCCTCGACTTTCTTCCCTTCTCCTCCTCCTCCTCCTCCTCTGCCTCGCCGTTCGAAGCCACGTCGGGACAGCACAGACCGTTGATCATGCGAGAGGTGCCTCGCAGATTGCAATTGTGCAATTGCCATAATTCACGCGCCGACGCTGAGAGGGAGAGATAGAGAGAGAGAGAATGAGAGTGTGTACTCTGCTTTTGCTCTGTTTCTGTAGAAGTAGAAGAAGAAGAAGAAGAAGAAGAAGAGAAGACCTGGGAAGAAGAGGGCAAAACGATGGAGCGATCTCTTTCAGCGTGCACCCTCGGCTGCGGCGGCGACGGTCTTTACGAAGAGTCCGCGCGGCGACCGGGCTTGTTCGCTTGCCTGCCAGGGGGTCTGGTGACCTCTGCCGCTCGAGCGAATTGCATTCTGCGGCAGAAGGAAAGAGGAGGAGGAGGAGGAGTGAGAAGAAACGGGTTAAGGCCTGCGTAAGTACTATTACCATCATCGATGGAGAGAACGACACGTGAAAGAGAGAACGGTTTCCGGTCTTTCAGAACTAACTAGCGGCGTCTTTCAAGGGCCTGGCCAAGAACACAACAGCAGAGGAAAGAACACCAAACTGACCTTCCGAGTCGCTCGCTGTCTGGAGCCAGGCTTAATTACTTGCTTGCTTGCTTACTTACTTATTAACTCCAGAAACCAGCTGTCTGCAGCCAACAGAAACGCAAATTCATTCCGAACCTCTCGAAAGTCAGCTGACTGCACCCAGCGTATGTGCAGAAGGTGGCACGAAGGTCACAACACCCGACACACATTCCTGTTGAAGGTAGTGCCTGAGAAAGAAACTTTGCACAATGAAGCGAATAGATAAATTGATAAATTAAAATAAAATGAACAAATGACTTTAATAATAGACTACAATATTACAAATGAATAAAAAAATCAACAAATGATTGATTGATTGGAATGAATGAATGAATGAATAACAGCTGGTCGGTACTTTGAGAGGAGAAGAAACGAGAGGCCCCTACGTAGTCATTTCTAAAACTCGAAGAGGGAAAGAACTCACTTTTTCTTATTCATTAAAAACAAATAAAACGTTTTTTGTTTTAAATTGTTGGCAGTGTCAGTTTGTCCTGTTCAATTTCGTTTCCTTTCGTTTCTCTGGAGTTTCGCCATCAGCTCTTGGAAACTACGGGTGCGACAACAATACAATTTATTACTCTGCCAGGTCCCCTTTGGTATAGCCTCACTTAGTAATATAGTAATTCTTCTTTTCTTTTCTTTTCTTTTTTCCTTCTTCTCTCATCCACTCCTCCTCCATCCATCATGATATGCCGAAAATAATAATCAAGCAGCAACTTAGTACCTATGCAGCATGCATTTATGAACCCCAAGCACGTACTGGTGTTGATTGATTGGGTACTTGAATTGAAAGAGGGGTAATTGCTGGCCCCTTGCCTCCGATTCTCTCCGCTGATCGCGAGTTCTTCTTGGGAGCAAAAGGAACTCCGCGCGAATTCCAAAGGACAAAGCAAATGGAAGAACGTGCCGTCTCCGCCAAAAGGTTTATAAAAGTTGGATGAAAAAACAGTTTTTCTTTTGTTTTTGATAAAAGAGGTATATAATCACTCTCGTGGCAGTATTGGCGAGCGCCGGAAATTATACTTATTTATGTTGGTTTTTGAAAGAAGGAGAAGAGGGAGAAAGAGAAAAGAAAGAGCCCTTAATTGTGATTGTGCATGTGTATTACTACTGGCTGTTCGTGTGTCTCATAAGAATGCGGAATGAAAGCGAAAGGGCTTAAAGCATAGATATCGAATCTTCGAAACGGAGGAAACGATAGATAGAAAAGGCACCCAGGGGATATACAAAAAGACGATCAAAGTTGATCACTGGCGACTCAATCGTGTTAAATCGATCGTTTAAATCCTTCAAACGTAGTCTTCACCACAAGTAAACAAATAAAATTACTTTTAATCAAAATTAGGGAATTAAAGTTTAAATGCATGAACAGGTAAAGATCATTGGAGATGTGTCTTCTGTCTGTTCTGCCTACCAAGCTCCGTGAGGTGCCACTCAGCCACTCACCACGATCTTCATCGGCCTTCGCTGCCAAGGTTCCTCAACTTGCACCTCCATAGCTCTGGACGGACACTTCTTCGTGCTCAGGGAAGCTTGCCTCTTCCTTATCAACGCGATGCGAAGAAAAGGAGGAGACGAAACAAAAAAGGAAAGAGGAAGAGAAAGGATGTTAGCTAGAGAACAAAAACTGAATAAACATTAAATACAAAAATAAAAAAACATGTGTATCGTATTATATATATAAACTCGTGAAGGTGACCGATTGTATCAAAGCTTATATAAAGCTTATATAAGGTCTCTTGGCACTATCACAGCAACTAAGAAAGACTCAGTTCGGTCTTTCATTTCCCCCTTTCACGATCAACTGCGATAAGTGCAAAACGAAAGAAAGAAAGAAAGAAAGAAAGAAAGATCTCTATTTGAAAGCTCCTTTTCGCACCTCTTTCGCAGAGGCGCTTTTTTTTTTTTTTTTTTTTTTTTTTTTTTTTCGTGGTGAAAGGTTTTCTTTCCTGGTTTATCCATCAGTTTTGAAGCAATGCATGGACAACAAGTAGAGCCCATTGATCTTTTCCAGGTGATCACGTTCAATGAAAATGTCGCGACGGAGCTCGGTCGCAGATATTCTGCTGTCCCAATGCTTGATCTTCAATCGCTGCGGTCGTCAACGCCTAATAAGCCCGACGTACGTGAGGAAGGAGTCCAAGCGACCACGAGAAGTATCCTTCGGCTCGTTCGTTCCATAAACACAGACGGAGATGATGGCATTTCCAACACCAATTATCTCATGTCGTAGATCTTTCTTTCTTTCTTTCTTTCTTTCTTTCTTTCTTTCTTTCTTTCTTTCTTTCTTTCATCGCCAGAGCCATCCTTGTCCAACGAGCCTTCTTCTGGTTTCGGCATATGTCCTTCGTTCCCGGGAACCTTTAGGTTTCCACTCTCCTCGAAGATCCTCACTCTCGCTCTCGCAGTCCTTGCTCTCTTTGCTTTCACCAGCGATGGCCTTCCTTCGCGATCACGAACGAATGAACTGCAAAGTGAATGAATGAGTGAGAAAGTGAATGAATCAATTACAAGGTGCATGAGTGAATTACAAAGTGAACGAATGAATGAATGAATGAATGAATGGATGAATGAATGAATGCATGAGTGAATTACAAAGTGAATGAATGAATGAATGAATGAATGAATGAATGGATGAATGAATGGATGAATGAATGAATGAATGAATTAGAAAGTGAATGAATGAATGAATGAATGAATGAATGAATGAATGAATGAATGAATGAATGAATGAATGAATGAATGGATGGATGGGTGCATATGCTTAAGTATGTAAGTATGTCACCTAAAATCCTTCTGGGGAGCCTACTCACGAGTAAGCGTCCCTGCAGATGTTCCTGGAGCTCCCTGCTGACTCCGCCCTTCCGGAAGAGACGAAGCCGCTGATCATCATCATCATCATCATCATCACGGGTCTCTCGGAGCAGCGCCTCCGTCGCTTTCATTCATTCATTCATTCATTCATATTCTTTCATTCTTTTGGACTCTTTTCGAGGGCTTTGCGGCTTTCCATTCGGAGAGGTTTAGTCAGACTCAAAAGAGATTGAGAGAGAGAGAGAGAGAGAGAGAGAGAGAGAGAGATTGGCGTTCTTCGAGGGATCGAGAGAACGCCGAGAGAACGCGCCGGGGAAATAGCAAGCAGGGAGCGGCGCTTTTCCTTACGGTTGCGGCGTTCTCTTTCTTTCGCCCTTTTGCCAAGAATTCTTTGGCCTCTTTTCTCTCTCTCTCTCTCTGTTTGTTGATTGTTTGTTTGTTTGTCTGTCGTGTCCTTCTTCTTTTTCTGTCCTTTTTTCCCGCCTCGGTCTTTCACCGTTCTAGCTAGGGACTGAGTGCTGCTGTCCTTTCCCGCTGTTTGGGCCACAGCCAGGTCTGTTCGCAGCTTCCCTCTCTGGGGTCGTCAACAGGAGCGAGCTTGTAGCGGGCTGGTTGTTGGAAAAGCACTCGCGCTGGAAGGGAGGGACGTGACTTCGAGAGAAAGCTCCGCGCCTTCGACTCTCGCTATTGAATCAGAGGCTTCGTCCTCGGATTGTTTGTGCGCACAATCCAATGTCGTCTCTACGAAAGTAGAACCATCGATAAACCCTCCTAAAAGAAAGCTTTTTTTTCCCCCTTCATTTTCCAAGAAGTTTAACTTAAAAGAAAAGAACACAAAAAAAAGATATTTATAAAAAGAAAACAGAAAACAGAAAACAGAAAGGATAAATTCTGGAGGTGCGCTAGCTGGGCTGCTAGATGGTGCTACGTACTGCTGTATGCCGCGTCTGTCGGTTTATTCTGCGAGGAATGGAATAGAAACGAGGCTCGAGGAGAGAGAAAGAAAGACAACTCGAGTCGCTTCTCCGCTCAAGCCTGCCCTCGCTCCGATCGATCGATCGATCGATCGATCGATCGATCGGTCAGCTTCCTCGGCTGCGGAGAAGGCAGGCCGTTGATCCAGGCGGGCGGGATGCGAGCGAATTCACGAGTGCACCAGATTCCGAAGAAGTCAAGCCTTTTCCAAGACAAATCCTCCATTCACTTTCCACATTTTCACATTTCAACTTTTAAACCTTTTTACCTCCATAAAGAAGTCTCATCTCATCTCATCTCATTTCACTCTCAGAAGAGCACAGTGGAAAGAAACCAAATCAGAGAAGAACCATAGAAACCGCAATCATAATTGATGGGAACGGCCGGAGAGCTTCGACGTTTGGAGGGTTAGAGGTCGGCCACGCCTTGCGGCTCGAACCGCGGCTCGGGCGGGATGGCAGTTAAGGCGGTCCAGCAGGCCTTGCTCGCGGCCCGTCTTGGGCGGAGCGGAGCGCGGCAGCCTCCACGAGCGGATCGCCCGCCTGGGGCCAATTTTGGTTTTGGAAAACTGCGAAGTTATGACCAATGCTGTGCCTTCTGCTTTCTTCCCATTTCTTTCTTCTTTCCCTCTGCAGGGACAAAACGGAGGCAATGGATGGAGGAATGGATGGATAATGGAATGAATGAATGAATGAATGAATGAATGAATGATTGAAGTCCTTCATCTGATTGGAGTCGACTCCAACGCGAACACGCTTTGCATACCAAGGTATCGCCATCCCTCTTCCCACCTCACCTCCGCGAAGCACAAAGCTGTCTCCCCCGAAGTGCCATCGCATCGCATCGAATCGAGTTGCAGTTGCAGAGCTTTGCAATAATGCGAACTTGCCGACACCTCCCAAGCTTTCATCAGAAGTTCTTGAAAGGCTCCCTTCCTTCCAGAGGCCATCGATGGAAAAGACCTTAATAGACAGACGGAAGCAGAAACAAGAATCTACAAAGAGTTTGTTTATTGTTGTTGGTGTTTGTTTGTTGTTGGTGTTGTTTGTTGTTATTTGAGCCAATTATTATTGTTCCTGTGTTGTTTGCTTTCTTCTGCCTTCCGAAGAGTTCCGCCAAACTCCGCAAAGTTTTGGCGGAGCTGAGCAGAGCATAGCAACTTCTCCGCAGATTCGTTCCGAGGAGAGCAATAGGACGCCAATGGAATCGTGGCATGCAGTGAATCTCTTTCCATCTTTGCGTCCAAAGGAAGAACATCGACGTCACTCACCGGCAGAAGCGTCGCCGCTCTGTCCGCAATCAATCTCGTTGTATGGGCGGCGCTATTGAGCATCGATGGGATCTCTCGGTTACCACAAACAAACAGAAGCACTTCGAAAAGGCCTCTCGAAAGCAGCGGTATGGGAGCAAGCAGAGGCGCCACCGCTGCGAAGAATTGGCGCACCATGAAAGACAGGCAACTCTATAGATAGAACCAGATAACTATAACTAAATAACTATAAATAGATGAATGAAGGAATGAATGAAGGAATGAATGTATGTTCGTATGAATGATGGAATAAATGGATGGATGGATGGATGGTTGGTTGGTTGGTTGGCTGGCTGGATAGATAGTAATCTCGTGAGTCGGAGCCAGCTCGTAGACGATGGCGTCGTCGCCGAGGTGGAGCTTCCCGGCAACCACGTCTTGGCGCTCAAGGAGACTCTGGAGGGAGACAACTAGGAAGAGTGGCAGACAGCCACTGTCTGTCTTGTTGGTAGGAACTTGGATAGATTTAGTTAGTGTGCCGTTTTCATTGTTATTCTCCTCCTACTATGAGATCATCAGCGGATAGCAGAGTATTGTTGGAATTATCATCATTAGTTTTAGGATTGTTAGTAAACGAGGCAAATTGGTGAAATCATCATTTCTTGAAGGCAAAGATGTAAACTGTTATTTCTTCATGGTGAAATGAGAGAGAGAGAGAGAGAGAGAGAGGGAATAATTATGTGATATCATGATCAGAAAACCCTTTAAATGCATAAATACTTTATCCCAAACTTGTGAGAATTAGGATGAATGTAAAATGTTAACATACTTCATTTTGTTGCTTATCAATTTTTTGTCTAACCCTCACAAACCTTTCACGTGAAAATAATATATATAGGTAAGCCTACATATAATCGACGGAGTTTCAGAATGGTCGTTAGTCGCGGACGCCGGACGGATCCCGATTCAAAACTAACTAAAAGAGATCCTCTAAAAGTTAATAAGTTTTAAAAGCAAGAAATGAAGTTTGCTTTAAAAACGTTGCCAAAATGAAAAAAAAAATAGTTAAAAAAAAAGTGAACTATTTCTATTCATTTGTGCTTTTCATAAATAAACATTTACGAAGAAGGGTGCATGCATTATACTGTAACTTTATATTCACTGTCATGATACAATTTCTTTAAAATGTTAAGAACAATTGGGAAATAACTTAGTTTTTCAAGTTAATTTTTAAAATTATGCATCGAATTTGACAACAAATACTCTGATTAATAAAAACACGAAACTGTTTCGCTTTTTAAAAAAACATTAAAAAATCATTTTAATAATAGTTACATTTTAAAAATCAAAACATTGAATTGTTCCATATATTTAAAGTTGAAAAAATATTTATATTAAAAAAGCAAAAAAGCAAACAACCAAAAAAAAAATGTAAAAATCAAGACGAACAAAATCAAAAGAAGTGATTATGAATTTCATATGTCGGAGTGAGCGGAAGTGGAAAGTTCCATTACAATTCCGACGGTCTGTCTGCAACAGTCCCCTCAGTTGCTACCCTAGGTACCTTTAAAGCTTCGTATCTACTTGAACTACGCAAGCGACATTACTAAGCCAATCCAAAGCAGTCCAAACTAAAGCAAAGCAAAAAAAAGCAACCAACAAAGAAACAAATAAAGGCTCGATCGATCAATCCGAACCTCCATTTCTTTTCAACAAGAGCAGTAGTCTTGACAGAAAGCCTAAGCCAACGTTCGAACGAGCTCTTTGTTCTAGAGTCTCGAGACTACGGTGTGCCACAAAGACTACAACAGTGATAGAGCTAAGCAGAGGTGGGAAATCCTTGCCAGCCAGCCAAGGGGGTAGGCGCTAAGTCAGTCAGTCCATCAATCAATCAATCACTGAGTAAGCAAGCAAGCAAGCAAGCAAGCAAGTAGCCAGTTGGCTGCCAGTAGCCGGCCTCTCGTAGCCTCGATCGAACATCACGTTAATCGCCAACGTCTTCGCACAGACTCTTCGCACTCGCTCCGCTCGAGTCGAACTCGCTTGCCTGTTAGCCTGCTCCCGCTTACAGAACTCCAAAAACCAGTTTTAGACAGGAGCAGTCGACACTGGTGGCAGAAGGTACGTATTCTGTTTTACACATTGGAACTGGGCAGAAGCGGTAAGCCAGCACAAGGCAAGACGGTCTGAGCACCGTGCGAGGTCTAGTCAGAGGTATAAATTGAGTATATCCGAAGAGTCCACGCCAGCCAAAGAAATAAAACAACAACTTTCTCGCACAATGCCAGCACGATGGAGCTCCGTGGCGACCTCAAATGGCATCCCGCTGGTTTTGCTGCTTCTAAGCAAATTGGTTTATTGTAGAAGTGAGCGAATACGAATAAATATGAATGAATAATTGTAAGAATGAATGAATATATGAATGTATGAAAATGACTTAATATGGATGAATACAATAATTGTAAGAATGAATGAATGTATGAAAATGACTAAATATGGATGAATATAATAATTGTAAGAATGAATGATTGCTCGATCGATTGTAGCAGCGAACGAATGAACAAATGAATGTAGCAGAGTGAAAAAATCAAAGCGGATGTTGTGGTGAACACTGAGTCGGCCATAAGCCGTTGCCTCTCTGGACAAATCAGCTATTCACCCTGACCAAGCTCCCACTTGTCCAAACTCCAAGATCAGGAACCAACAAGTCTCATCGTAGGTAGCTTTGCAAGACACGCAAAGAACTCATGTTCCTCAGAAGACTACCAAGTTAGCAGTGGACTACCACCCTCTAACCCACCGCGTCCAATTCCTCACCAGGGAAGAAGGTGAAAGCGGAAGGGATAACGGGGATGACAACAACAACAACTCCAAGACCCGCGAGTTGACATCCGCCCCCTGCTGAGGCGGCTGGAGCCAGCTAGCTATCGAGCGGAGCCCCTGCAGCCGTCGAGTTGGGGTCCTGAACCCTGGCGATGAAGCGTCCGCCGGCGCGGCTTTCTTCCTCAACAACGTCGCGGCGAGAGATGAGCGGAGACAAGCGGAGGCCGGCGAGCGGAGGCCACGCGGCCAGGCGAAGCAGGCTCGAGGGGCGGGCTCTGGCCAGGCTGCCAAGGGCGAGCTCGCGAAGGCGGTCGGCGGAAAGCATTTGCTTGCTTGCTTGCTTGCCTTTGGAGCGTTTTCGATGCCTTTAGAAGTTCTTTTATTTTGGTCGATAACTTTTTATTAATAAGAATCAAATCAAATCAAATCATTTTTACTTTTTATTTTAGAAGAAGAAGAAGAAGAAGAAGATTGTTGTGACAATAGTGTCAGCAGGTGAACTTGAAGAGTAAGTGGAATGAATGAATGCTTTGGTTGGAGGAATTGGAGGAGTAGCTGTGGGTACTGCGTGCCTACTGCGCTGCGCTGCTTTGGTTTGTTTGTTTGTTTGTTTGTTTCCCTTTCAAGCGCTCCAGAAAGGATTCTTTCCTGTTTTCCTACTTGCACCGGACGACCTATGGCTTTTTTGAGCGAAGACGCAGAGTGGTCCGGAAAGGGTATTTACGCTGGATGTTGGCAGAGAGGTGGAGAGGATCGACAACCACGCCATGAAGAGAGGAAAGGGGGAGCTCAAGCGATGAAGGGAGAAAGAGAAAGCGAAGGACTTCTTCTTCTTCTTCTTCTTCTTCTTCTTCTTGTTGAGTAAGAAGTGACTCAATTGTGCGCAGAGGTCTTTCAAGTACTTGCGCTGTGGGAGAGAGCCTTAGTACTAGGTGCGACTGGCACAGTGGTATGGAAGCTGTTCGCTCGAGAGGGTAGTTATTTCCCTCTCTGCGCCACTGAGGATTTGAGTGGCAGTGCAGATAGGTGATCACTGTGGGCTGTCCCACCCCTTCCTCCAAGAGTTTGTCTCTAGCTGCGTTCTTTCTAAAGGAAGAGTCGGCGCAAAAGAGACGGGCGACGTAGGACATCGGGACCGGTCTTTCGCGGTCCTACTGCTCTGGTTAGATAGGCCTACCAAGACTTCTTTGTGCGAAAGTGCTCCTTCCCACTTCAGAGGGACTTTCGCCAGTTTGTTTTCTACGGAAGAGTAAATAAAAGTTTAACTGTGACTGATCATTCATTGCCTGTAATCGATTCACACACACAAAAAAAGAGACAGATAAGAAAAAGGGATCATTTCGGGCTCTCTGGTATCCATCCCCTTTCATGTTCATGGCCTCTGCGGTTTTGCCTTTGCTCCTTGTTCTTCTCCTCCTTCCCTCCCGTCTTTGCGCCTGCTTGGCAACTATAACCCACTTCCCTTTTGTCGAGGTCGCGCTCTTGAGCGAACTTGCGCCTGAGCGGTTTGGGCAAGTCAAGAGGAAGGTACAGAGACAGCGGCGGCTGGCGAGCGGAACTTCAATTGAGTTTCAATTGAGTAGAGCCATCCGCCACCAGCACAGTTTAAGGATGTACCGCAACGCTACGGAAGTATCCTTCGTTGGCTCATGCGGCTAAAAGCGAGAAGAGCCAACGCTCCTTACCAAACAGTCGAGCAGGCGACACGCTCGTCCTCCAGGTACTTGCTGCTCTCATTCTCGGCCGGGAGAAGCCAGCAGCACTCCTGGCGTTGCAAGAGCTTGCCGAGTTTGAGGTACCGGGTCTTCGTGGATCGAATAAACTCATGGAGCTCTTGAAGCGCGGCGTTACCAAATCGCTACAGCATTCCTGTGGCTCGGAGACAATACGGAGAGCCACTCTTCGAAACTGAAAGACCCGCGTTCACTCGAACCCAAGCCCGAGACTCTGTATGCATGCGGTGACGATTTAAGCGCGAACGGATGGTTCGAAATGCCCCGTGCAGCGCTTGCCTGCCACGCGCTTTCGATGCAATTTCAATGAGGTTCCAATGGGTTTCCAATGCAATTTCAATGGCATTTCAATGGAAGTTCAATGAGGTCATCGGGCGCCCTCTTCTGCCGCGATTCTTGAGGTCATCCGCCCGCGATTCCATGGCCTCCATGGCCTTCAACACTCGCCCGTCTTGGCCACGACCTGGAGCCAGAATGTCCGCTGAGCGAGGTTCTCTCGAGCTGATCGAGCCGTCGCTCGTATGAATTTGGTTTACGCGCGCAGCCGTTGAGATCTTGGCCAAGTTCTCGCCGCCCTCGACCCGAGCCCAGTCGTGCGGCAAGCAAAAGCTCCATCTCTCTCCATCCGCCAATGTGACATCCGTCATCGACGTGGAGCGGTTTCGATGACTCCAACGAAGAGGCAGTCTGCGTGCCGCGGGACGTCTGCTGTCGCTGCGCGTGGAGCTCGCCGGCAGGAGCTCGGCCGCTGGCAGCAGGCACGCACGCATGCCATGGATGGCCCCTGCGTAAGGACGAGCTTGCGCACGCTTGTGGACTACTTTTGGAAAGGCGGTCGCAAGCGGCTTGCAGCAGAGCCAGGGCGGGCAGAAGACAGCGGCGCGTTCTCCGCAGAGGCCGCCGGCATGAGGCTGGAGGCCGAGGAGAGCGCGGCTTCGAGCGCGTTCTTGCAGTCGAAGGCTCTCTCCGTCTGTGCCTGACCTCCAGGCCGGGGATCTGATGGGAGGAGTGCACACCCTGACTGACTGCAAAGAAAAGCTATGGAGGAGAGAGGTAATAGAAAAAGAAAGGAAAAGGGATAGATAGAAAGGAAGGCGTTCGTTTTGATTTTAAAATTAATAAAATGATATTATAATGAAAAGGTTCCTTTGTTGGCTTTCTTGTCAGAGGATCGATCGAAACGATGGATGACTTTAGAATGGTCTTCCGGAATGAAAGAATGAAAGAATGAATGAAAGGATCGATCGAAGCACAAACGATGGATGACTTTAGAATGGTCTTCCGGAATGAATGAATGAATGAATGAATGAATGAATGAATGAATGAATGAATGAATGAATGGATGGATGGATGGATGGATGGATGGATGGGCTGGCAGGTAGCCACCAGGAGGGACGGAGAGAGAGCTGGCGATCGATGGTGGTACAGCCACAGCGAGCAGGAAGAGCCGAGAGCACGGCTCGCATCGGATCGGCGGACGCACGGATGTTCGTCCACCAATAAGAAACTCAACTAAAAGAAATGCGTTCCCGTTCTTGGAGCTGTCGGTGCCGGAGACAACATTGTGACAACAACAACAACTAACAAACACTCCACCAAAGCGCGAGATCGACTGCTTTTGCTCAGGAGATGGATGAACCCCGAAAACCTCCACGCGACGGCTGGCTAGCCGAGGAGGGACGCCCACGTCGATCGATTTCATTTGTTTCCATTTTGCCTTGCATTTCATTTCTTTGCTTTGCATTTCATTGCATTTCATTGCATTTCATTGCATTAAATTGCATTTCATTGCATTAAATTGCATTTCATTGCATTAAATTGCATTTCATTGCATTAAATTGCATTTCATTGCATTACATTGCATTACATTGCATTAAATTGCATTTCATTGCATTTCATTGCAATTTTAGTCGGCAAGAAAGCCAAAGCTTTGCCTGAAATCCTGGAAACTCGGCAATCTCTCAGACTTCTCCAGCTAGAGCTGCTCGAAGAAGGGACTTCGACCACGCCGAAAGAAGAGCAAGCGATCCGAAGAATGCGAATAAGAATAAGAATGCGAATAAGAATGCGAATAAGAATGCGAATAAGAATAAGAAAGAATCCAAAGACTCCGAAGACGTCCAAGGAGGCTGCGCGTCTCGAGCTCTGCCTTTGGCGTGTTCAGGAGCAGAGCAGCGACAGTCAATCAGTCAATCAGTCAATCAGTCAGTCAGTCAGTCAGTCTCGCCGCGCTCTGAACCAGAGGCGAAGAAGCCAAGACAGTCTTTGGAAGATCGAGGTTGGAGCGGGGAATGGTTCAGCCGGACTGCTGCCTGCCACAATGCGGAGATGTGCGACAATAACGATGCACGCTGCCTCTCAAGTGGAGGGTGCCTTATGTCGTTGTGGAGGTTGAGAGCGGCTTCGATCAAGAGTGGCGTCGGGTGCTGCGATGGAGGTCGAGCGGGATGATTGTCAATACTCAGCGCAGGGTTGAATTCTGGCGACCGATGGGAGCGAATCTGGTCGAGTGGGAGTGGGTGGATGAGGGAGTGAGTGGAATGTCACGTTGGTTGGATTGCGACGAGAGACGAAGCATGAAGAAGGCAACCAACGCCAATGGATGGCTTCGTGCCCCGCGATTGAATTGGCAGACAGCTAGTTGGTTCATTTATGAAGGAAAGTGACGTAGAATTTGTTTAGATGGATCTTGCTCTGTAGTAGTGTAGATGGAGATGGAGATGATCTTTAGAATAGTGCGACTTTTGCGGTTGTACAAGTATATTAGGGAGGCGAGCGAGCATAGAAGAGGTACGGTTGGCGACATTTCAGGACACAGGTTGTGCTGATTTAACTGTTCGGTTTTGTATACCATATCATAGTTTGAAATCGTGTGAATGCGCACAGAGAATCTCGAAGTGACAGTCGCTCGAAGGCTTGCTCCACCATTCACAGGGAGATCGCAAGCCAATTGATCGAAAAACAAACTTTGGTCACGCAAACACGAGAGGTCTGTATTCATTTCTAAAAAGGAACACATGAATCTCTTGAGGGAGATGGCACTACTGAAACATTTTGCTACTTTTTATTTGTTTTCATTATGGGCTTGCCATTTGTAAATTCTACGCCTCTTAGGCGCACTCAGAAAATGCAACTACAACAGTGAACACTCTGAGTCTCGTTTCTTCAGGCTGCTAACAAGTCAGAGAAACACCCAAATCTCAACGTACGACTTGTTTGCAGCGCGCGAGTGAGTTTCTATTTGTTATCCGCTAACAAATTACAACATTCAACATCCATTCTGGACGACATTCAACGTCCGAAGCAGGCAAACGCCCGCTCAGAGCGACCAGAGCGCTCATCTGGAAGGGCCTCGTGTCGATGGCGTCCCTGATCAGTCTACCACCACCTCCTTCCTTGCTTGGCTTGGCTCGGCTTGGCTTGGCTTGTCACATGCGCATCACACGGCGGCAATTGGAATTACAGATTGGCACTTCGCAGAAGATCCAGCTAGACGGCATTCCCTGGAGTCGGTAGCGTCGCTATTTCTTACTCAGGCACCTGCTGCAACTTGTTAGCAAAATCAGTCTACAATACTTTGGGAAAGAGGGAAAGGCGCGTAGAATATGAGGGAACGTGTGAGACCTCAGCAGGGACTACAAATATAGCAGCAGAGGGCTCAGGTTAAAAACGTGCGACATAAGCTAATCAGGCTCCTCTCGCTTAGAGAATTGTTGCGGACGCGCGAAAGAATACTGGCGCTACCTACTTCTTAGCACCTGAAGGACTCAAGCCGCACTTGCTGTCGTCTACAAGGGGTATTTGAGCAATTGCAGTAATGTTGTGATGCGATGTGATGCGAGGCTTGGAGCTAGTCAGTTGCACTTCGTGTAATTCCTAGATTTGGTAATTCTGGATGAATAACCCGCAAGTTGTTGCTTCCTTCCTTCAAGTCGTCTTGCTCGGGGTGAGCACAGACGAGATGGAGCACTTTCATTCCAGGATGAATTCTGGATGAGTAGAAAGAACCGCTCATTAACAAGGGAATAGAAAGAAAATAGGAGAAAGTTTCAACTGAGGGGAGGATGACTAAAAGCTAGCTAGCTGGCAAACAGTTCTCGAGTATTCGCTCTACCTCCTTACCGCAAGATTGAGATTAAGCAGATCATTCATTGTTTCTTCTGTTTGCTTGTTGGCTTTGCATTTCTCCTTTCCTTTTCTTTTTATTTTTTCTTTCTTGGCAAAAAGGTTGTTGGAAGGCACTTTATAAAGCGAAAGCGAGAGACCAAAGATCGCCTTGCTGGAAGGTGTCATCAATATTACGCGCTCAGTCAGCACTTGAAGGTAGCGAGCTCCTTATTACTTTGTTGGGCGGATCACTTAAGTCCCATTGCTGCTTTTCTTTCACGTCCTCAATAAAGAAGAAGAAGAAGAAGGAGAAGAAGAAGTAGAAGAAGAAGAATAAAAGCAGCAACAACAAAAAGAAAAGTGCCGACCGAGATGAAGAAAGTGTTATAGAGTTATTCTATCTTCAAGTGTAAACTTTTTCGAATGTAGATGCTGAACGTTCGGGACTTCTTGGCGTTTACTCGTGGCAACATTTCAGATCTTCGCCCAGGTGCTGGAGTCTGCTATCATTTATTTTCATATGGCATGGCACAAAGTTCGCGTGCTCCCTCGATATTATCAGTGCCTTTTCTGTCCTAGAACTGATTGAGGTTCTTCTTTCGCCCTCACTTATCTTCTCTCTTATGCCAGTTTCCCTTCGGTCTCTATGTATTATGTGTGTCTGTCGTTGTTTTCCCACCTCGAGTTATCCTTTCTTTTTCTTCTTTCTTCTTTCTTCGTTTCTCGCCGTCGAGCCGATTCATTGGACACTCAGGAGCATGTATGATGCATATGCATCGCGAGTGAGTGAGTGAGTGAGTGAGTGAGTGTTGGTTTGTTTGCATCGCCTTTCTTCTGCTCGCCAAACACGAAGTGAGACGGCTGAAAGCCTCCTTTCGGAGCATCCTGTCCCAGCCTGAAAAGAGAGTAGCAAGTGCGCAGAAGTGAGACCGCTGAAGAAGTGAAGGCTGAGCGCATACCTTTTGCGCGCTCTTTTGATTTGATCCTTCATAGATTGAAAATATTATTAATTCGAATAATAATATTATTATTTAAAATTAATAATTTATTTCAATAATAAATGTGAAAAATAGTTACAGCCAAACAGATCTCATAAGAGACACTTTATTTTATTATATTCTATCGCATTTCATTCTTTTTTATTTCTTTTTTAATTTTACATCGTGGAAAAACAATTTTGCAATTCTTTGAATGAAAAGTCATCAAAGAAACAGCCCCCCACTGAGTCAGAGCCTTTTACTTGTAAAATTATTTTACTTTAACTTAAGAAAGAAAAAAAAAGAAAAAGGGGAGCATACCTTTTCCTACGAAGCGAAGGAGATCTCATTTGATCCGGAAGAGATAAGATCACCAAATAACTTTCTGCTGAAGTTGTTGTTGAACCTTCTGTCCGTGTGCATGGATCGAAGAATAGCACAATTGGAAAGAAATTACATTCGTCAGAGACCTGCGTTCTTAGCGGCCCCGTCTTGGAGTGAGCAGAAGAACGCGCCGCCGACGCCTCTCTCGCGTGCGTGCGCTAGACAACAGCAGCGGGTTGAATCTCGCAAAGCCGATCGAGGCACGGCACTACTCTGAGAAAGTGAGTGAGTGTGTGTGAGAGAGTAAGCGACTCGGTGTGCAGACGGTCTTTCATCGATACGGGTTTTATCCTTCTTTAGAAATCACTTGAGTGCTGGGACTTCGCCGAATTATTAGATTGTGAACTTTTCTGCACGACCTCGTCTTGATATTCATCCATTCTTTTTGTTGATGATGATGTTGTTCTTGAGCCTGTGTCAATTGTTTCATTCGCCATGCTCAGGCTGACTGCCACACACGTGGAAGGAGAAGAAGAAGAACAGGAATATCAAGAAGAAGAAGAAGAAGAAGAAGTGCTAGATTCTCCGAAGGTTGACGGGCCGGGCTGCTTGAGCGAGTTGAAAGACACATTGGCTTTGGTGCCGAAGCTTCGCAGATACCGCAGTCTATATGCTGTCTTCCCTGGAGAAACACGTGCTCAGTTGGGACGGCTCAGAAAAGGACACAGAACAGTGATGAATTGCTTTTCTAATCAATTGTAAATAAGACCAATGATTACGATCACACATAGTAGAAATTCTGCGATCTTGATCTCTAAAATGGAAACTATATTTTCATAGCTGGTAACTAGGCATCAAATTCCTCAATTCGAGCCACAAAGGCAAATATTCTAACCTACCCCTCTAGCACCAAGGGTATCTTGTACGTATACAAATTTATGCGCCAAAGTGCCGCCTCGCCCTCTCCAATTCACTCGTTCGCTTGCGTTTTGTCCTTGCCGTTGGACTTGATCCATCTCCGATTTAGTATTCTTTATTTTTTAATTGGAAAATAAATAAGTAAACAAATAAACAAGTACATCAATTTCAAGATTTAGAAGATGACTATTAAACACACACACATACACATATAATTCATTTAAGCGATCGCGAAGCCAACGAAAGGAAACGAATGAGGTCTCCTGCTCGTTCATCCGTCTCTCCCCAAACCCCCTCGCCACTGCTTCCTCCTTCGCCTCCGTCCTTACCAACTGCTGTACCTGTGAATCAACAACGACACTACAAAAGATCTCGAGGAAGAAAGCAGCCTGAGCTGCCAAAGCAACGAAGGAAAAGCAAAAAGGAAAAAGGAAAAAGGAAAAAGGAAAAAGGAAAAAGGAAAAAGGCCGACTTGGCAAAAACCGGAGTTAGCAAAACGAGCAAAACCTGCAGCAGCAGCTCGCCTCGGGAACCAAGACACAGAAGCCGTCCCCCAAGCAACTGCGCAAGGAACTTATTCGCAGCGTGTGGCGAAGGCTGCGACCCTCGTCTCGCCTGGGGATGCATGGATGCATGGATGCATGGCTCCCTTCGTCAGGCAAGGCGCCTGGTTTGCGCTGCGCGGCAGGAAGCCCGCCCCGGCAACTTCTGTGGAGAAAGGCACAGAAGCGGAGACAGAAACGGTGAGTTCGCTTGGAGAAGTGCTTAGATCTGCTCCAGCCTCGGTTTCTGGCGATTTTCGAGTTTGCTATGATGTGCGCTGTATTTGCGAGCAAGTGCAAACTGATTTCTAAATGACCGATCGTAGAGGAAAGCAACCTGGGAAGCTGACTTTTACATCTGAGTCGGTGATCTGCCACACTTGCTGTTGTGGTTGTTGTGGTTGTAGTTTGTCCATTTCAGGAGGCACCTCAGAAGTTCCAATGCAGAAAGGATTGCAGAGCCTGGAGGTGCGTACTCGATTTCAAGCGATTCGATATCAACTTGCCATATTCAGGCTCCACCTGAGCCAGAAGATCAACTCGTTCATCCCCAAGCTCAAGCTCAAGCTCAAGCTCAAGCTCGCTGTTGGGCCCTTCGAGCTTGCCGTGGATCGAAAGGTCCTGGAATTTAACATGTGGAAGACACGCGCACTCAAATAGAGTGGCGGGGATCACCTGGCGCTCCAAGGATGCTTTCTGAGCCCCCCCGTCTTTACGTTTCCTTGTGTGTCTGTCTTGGTGCGTTAATTACTCTCAAGGCCGCCAAAAGTCTTGCGTATATTCGAGTCCACTCAATCATAGGTAGGTAGGTAGGTATGTGCTGGCAAGGGCAGTCCTTGAAGATCGGTGAAGCGAGCTTCTATTTTAGCCGGTTTAGGAAGCCCAGGGATTATACATCCGATCCGGCAAGAGACAAAGCAGTGGAATTCTGTTCGGCTTCATGTGCCTTGACTCGAGAACCAAGCATAATCGAAGTTTGTTGGTTGTTTGTCCTACTTCTTTTCAAAGTTGAATCCTCAGTCAAGACCTAAACTGATGCAAGGGATTTTATCATGTCCAATCAGACGCTCAAAAGTTGAAGGTGCAGACCATCGTCTAACGAAAGAATCATTCTGGAATCCGAGGAAGCCCGCAAATTTCGACCTGCGGTGGTATGCAAATATTAATTTGATCTGTTCTGCTGGTCTCGTTGCAGGTAAAGAAAGGGTGTGCGCCATGGTGCAGCCAATTTTCTTTCTTTTTTCATTCAAAATTTATAAAAGAGACATTTTTATTTTTATTTTTATAAAACATGACTTCTCGATTCTAGCTAATCTGGCTAGGAATACTATTAGCGAAAGCAGGAAAGACGAATGGATGGGAATAGGGAGGGAAGTACACTCTAGCTAGCTAGATTACTCAGGGGAAAGGAAAGAAATCAAGTACGAAGCGAATGCCTGTTGGATCTCGAGTGGAAGAAGATAAAACCAAGTCAAGCGCTGAATAAACACAGCATAAGTTTTCTTTGGCAGTCTCCTTCATTCTATGACTCCAGCTCTTTGGGAACAGGCACTTGAAAACCAACGAATCCAGGCACTCTGCCACTGCATAACATAAAGCCATTAAGCACGGTGGGCACATAAGACTCCAATCTATCACGAAGGAGGTTCACAGGATTCCTCACATACTCACGAAACAGGTGGACGGCAAGACGATGTTAAAGCTCGTTTCTGCTGAAGAGGACAAAGCGCGGAGCGCACAACTTAACAAGAGGCATTGAAACTCCATGGCGCCATAAACGAACTGTCGCCTTTCCCCGGTGCTTGTATTTGTAATTGGTAGGAGTCAACTTGCTTTCAAAAAGAGCAAAACTAATTGAACAAGGGGTTTCCAATCCTCCCTCCGCCCATCAGAGGAAACCAGCGATAAAACGAACGATTTTTGAAGGTTTCGGAAACCTAGCAAATGAGTGGCACACATTGGAAACGGCGCTCGTCCGAAGCGTGGCGATAGATGGATAAACACCATTCACACAAACTTGCGCACACCTAAAAGGGCTATGAGTTAGGGCTCACTCAGAGAGATAGATGCCTTATGCTTCACATCTCTACGATCTTCTACGTCATAATTCGAGGCGAGCCGTGATTGCTCTTGTTTTGTTTCACTTTGCCCAGCTATTTTTTTGTTTAGGGTCAGCCATCTGCTACCACGATTCCAACACAAGCTTCGCTTGCTACGATTCGCGAAACATCACTGGACAAGATGACGACTGATGCCCAATCTCGGGCCAAAGGGGATCCTCGCGGACGCCTCTGCATTCTCCAATCCTGTCACGAGAAACTCCAGCTTTTCCACAAGATCGCCACGCAAATTTGCCATCGTACAAGTCCCAAAAGCAGCCAGCCACTTCTCGTTGCTGCTCCACCAATGCGCCCTTCGGCAATGCCTCCCCCAGAATCAGCAGCGGCACTCTTCATTTCTGCCTTCTCGTTGTCAACTGATAAGCTCAAGAAGCTCTTTTGATGCCAACTTATATTTTCATTTTCTAAAGCAAAAGGAAGAGCGGAGAAACGAAGGGGGACTGGCCAATCCTGTCCTGAGTCTCTGTGTCTGTCTGTCTTGCGAGTATGATAGTTATGTATTGGTTTTTACATTGTTGGCCTTTCCAATACAAAAAAAACTTAAAAAAAAAAACTAAATTTCTTCTTGAAAGACAGCCATGTGATGCGATTGCAATATTCGCAGCCTCACGCGCTATGAAGAGGGGCTGAAAGCCCCGTGCAAGCGCTTGGCGGCCATTGCGATGCTGTCCTCGGTTGCGGCAAAATGAACCATGCAACGCAAGAGAGTACGACCTCTGGGCCCAACTTCCAGGCGATGCCAGTTCGAGCATATCGAGTGTGACCCGGGATCGCTGGGGATTGGACGAGAACTCAGAGCGTACTTACTCGCCTTTGGCTTGCCTCTATACTCTGGTTCACAGTTCCTAATTTCTTATGATAGTTGGAGCTTCCCTGCCATCAGAGAGACAGGCCTGCGCATAGAGCATGCAACCAGGTCGTTAGATCGCGCCAAGGAGCCCGAGAAAGAAAGGGCCTTTGGTGGTTTCGCTTGTATTGAAGATCTCAGCCTGCAGGAAAGGCAAGTTGGTTTAGATAATAAGTTAGCACCTGCGTTTCCATCGAACAACATTTTCTGTCATATGTTTTGGCATCAGTTTTCTGTTGTGGAGTATGTTTGCTGATTTTTGCCGAATGAGTGCAACTCGAGACTGGTGATCCGAACACATGATACAGCACGCGAAAAGCGTCTGTCGATGGCAATAACAAATAATCGAAATTAACTGGGACCTTTGATTTACTTTCTTCAGACATTCCACATGTGTGGAGGTAGGTGATCTAGGAGAATATTTTTCGTAATGTGAATGACAACTTTCACAAGGACAGGAACAAGAAACAAACAAATAGATCTCGACGAATTGCTTGTGAGTATAGTTCTTCTTGGAGCTTGTTTCGCAAACTGGAGAATTTCCGTCCTTATGAACTCTGGGCGCTTGTAGCAATTCACAGAGAACCACTAACATAGCAAACAAAATTGATGCAGCGTTATACTCGGTAGCCTGGAGAATTCAGGTTCGCTACGTTGAACTCATCTTTCCTAACGTACGATTTGATTTGATTTGATTTGATTTTGATTCTCTACCTTCACGTGTAGAATGCTGCGTTTGGCATGTTTTGCAGCAGACAGGTGCCCGTATCGCTTACTATTCTGCCCGGGTGGCCTTCAACATGCTAGGGTCCTGGTTCCCCCCTTCAATACTAAGAAGTTCTAACAAACTTAAGTTTGTTCTTTTGCTGTTGTTCTTGTTCTTGCTGATTCTTAAAAAAACCAAAAACCAAAAAACTATATTTATTTTTATTTTAAAAATTCACTAAAAAGAATGCTGAAAAGCTGCAGGAATAAAGTAGTGGACGTCTTCGCAGGGCCGCTTGCCAACAGCTAGACCTTGCTCCGAACCTTCGCAGGTGTTGTGCTGCGCTTCTTGCGCTACGTCCGACTTTTTGGGAAAGCACTCCGAGGCCTGTGAAATATTATTGTGAAGGTGAGGGTTGCTACAGAGAGTTGCTCGAAATTACATCGTTTCGTTTCGTTTCCTTTTTTCCCTTTTTTCCCTTTTTTTCTCTCCTTAGTACAAGGTAGGAAGGATTAACAAACACCAACCGTCCTCAAACCGCCAAGCAGGTGTCTTGCCATATCTATACGTTTAAAACTTAAAATTAAAAACTTTAAAATGTTATTGCTATTATTAATTAATCAAATCACTCATTAAAATTAAACAGTATAGGGGAAACTTAGGCAATAATAGAGAACTAAAAAACGTTTTTAAAAAAGAGACAAATGGAAAAAGAAAGCCCAAGGCTTGCTTGCCTTGAGTAATTGGGCTTTTTATAGCGCCTAGGAATGGAGGAATGAATGCACTTCGCTTTCAATCAATTATCCACTGCACTTGGCACTCTATTTGATCGATGGTGCACACTCTGAAACAGACGAGTGAGGGCGAGCGCAAGCACGGGAACGCAAGTGCAGCCCAAGGCAAGTATGTGAATAACTGTAACAGTGTGATTGACCAAAAGCATCAAAAGCGACAAAGACACAAAAAGAAAACAGAAGATTGAACAGGTCTTCTTTTCCCCATTTCCCAGCTTGTAGTTCTTCAGATATTCAATATCCTTTGCCTTTCGTCGCTTTCACTTCAGGACTTGATGATGGACCTAAGGATGAAGCAGTAGCGAATGGAGCACTTTGCGAGCACAAGGCCCAACGTTGAGCAGGATTGTAGCACCATTCCCATTTGCTTATTGACCCCCAACCCGAAATTGATATTATGCATGAAGTTTGCTCAACCAAAAGCTATCTTACATAATAATCAGCCTGCCAAGACGGCACCCGCATGGGCCCATTTGTCTGACGGGTGGCGATTATCAGTTGGGCCAGGCACTTAATGTGGAGCAAGTATCTGCTTTCGTCAGCACGAGCTCGTGCCACGAAGTTGAAATGGAGTATCTGCTTGCATTGGCATGATTTTGGGAATAGGAATTCAAGATCGCTCAAGATCATTCAAGCTACAGAGCGCAGAAGTGCCACTTCTTTCTGGCAGAATACGCTAAGCCAGCTACTCTCAGAGGCCGCCTCTTCAATATACAAACTTCCTCTTGCTACTGCTTCGACTCGGCTCGATGACTGAAGATGGTCGATGATTCTTGATCCTGGCCAGCTTGTGCTCGTTTTACAATGTGCAGGGAAGGTATAGATGGGTGGATGGATATACATCTAAGATATCTCTCCTGGCCACGACGTGGGCTGTAGATCCTTGCAATCGAGTGAGGCTCCGGCCAACTGCCCTTTCACCTGGTTTCGGAGTGGAGGAAGTCAACGTTCAATCCCTCACGTTACAGCCATAACGAACTAACAAACTTCCTCGCGAAGATCCATCGCAAAGAGCGCAAGCATGTGAAGAGCGTGAAAGACTCGTCTCCTCAGATTGGCTCAATACACTCACTGCTACCATAAACTGTAGCGTAATGTGGATTTCAATTGCTCCTCACTCTTATTCGTCTCCTTTTTACTTAAAAAAACAAAAAACAAACCAAAAAAATGAAAAACCACCGTCCTTCGATGATGATTTTTTTCCCCCCAAAAATAAAGAAACGAAGCTCAAAGACTTTGAGTCGCCTTTCTACCTCCTTGTTTATTATTATTATTAATATTATTAATAATTGTTTTTAAATAATTAAAGAAAACATACAAGCAAAAAGAAACACCGAATGCATATGAAAGTGCCGCTGTCTTCTTTGGAGCAGCAAATAAGAAGTAAGAATCAACGAAGCGGCCGCAGAAAACTCGGGTCGCCGCATGCTCTCAATGGAGTCGCTTCAACCAGCCCAGATTTATGATTGCACTTGGCGCCATGGGTCGCAATCTGCTTTTGAAGCAAATAACCAGAAATGGCCAAAGTCGGACAATCCATCTATCTATCTATCTATCTATCTATCTATCTATCTATCTATCTATCTATCTATCTATCTATCTATCTATCTATCTATCTATCTATCTATCTATCTATCTATCTATCTATCTATCTATCCACATGCTTATTCTTATGTGGGTTATATATATATATGGATCTTTTTCGGTTGCATCGATAGGTACAACGCCATAAAAGATTGGTTTCTTAGGTTGGGCGTTCAAGCGCGATCTCCATCAACATCGATATGATCATCTCTCCACTATAGGAATCGGAAACCACTTGAGCACGTAGGCACAATTGTAGGCACCATTGTAAATTACTCGTCCTGTTGCTAAGTAATGGATGTATCTTACGTGCGGTGTCTTTCAGAAGTCAGCCGCCTTGACCTAGCACATTCTGATAGACGATCTACTCTCAATACTTTCGATTGACCCTATTACTGCAAGGTGTATACACCACTTGGTAGTGTCCCCTCTCAGCGGTCTTTCATTTCTGAATAAACTTGGCAACTTATGGCTTAGTGGTTCTTTGGACTCTACCTAATTGATTGATCGATTGGTCGATAATTGATATCATTGTTATCAGGCAGGCGCTCATGGGCTGTGGGAGTCGGACCTTTTCAGTGAGGCAAAACGTGCGCAGGAAGGGTAGAGGCCGCTTGGCTGCATATTGCATGCATACCGCACTTTCCTCAGTACTCTAGGAGCAGCGCGAAGCACCAAAAAGAGTTTGAGCAGCTCTGAATGAACGAAAGACAGTAGGTATGTTGTTTCTCACTTCTATTCTTCTTTGCTTTGTAACATGACTAAAAATGGTAAGATTGAAAAGGTTTTGAAAAGAAAAGCAAGAAAAGAAAGGAAAGCAAGTATGCCCTTGAATCATTTTGTAATTAGATTATTCACGCTCAAGGCTTTCTCAATCTCTTTACGAACTTATACAGCCGATGTAAAGAAAAGATTGAAGATAGTGATCTAGTGGCTCATTTTCATTCTTGGAGGTCTCACTGTCTTACATTTAAAAATAAAAAATAAAATAAAATAAAAAATATTTGAAAAACCAACTTGAATATGTTCCTTATTAATGTATTCGGACAAAGAAAAAAGAAAAGAAAAAGAAAGAAACATTTAAATAATTCCTCGAACAGAACATGTGAAAGACATGCTCAGGAAAAGAGAACTTTAAAGAGAAAGGATCTCGTTTCTCTGGCTTCTTCAGGTCAAGCTTTCCCTCTAAATTTCCCTCACTCATTCGCATCCAAATGAAAGCTTTTCGAAGTAGAAGTCCAGTGTGGCAGACTGCTTTGGAGGCTCCATTCTACATGCAACGTGCTCGGCCTCTATGTCCCCGCTCAATACACGCCATCGACTTTCGGGCCCTCCCCTTCACCTCCACTGCCTTGCTACCTTCAGAGCTCGCTCGCTCGATGCATTCATGCAGAGGGCAGTCTCCGCTGTAAGCAGAAGCTTGTTTGTACCGTGGTGAACGGAGATTTCGTGATGATGAATATGGTAATGCATTGTTCAACTTTTCAAAGGAAGAGTTTAAACAAGAACGATTCAAGGCCCTCTGAGGACAGGGAATGAGGCCTCGCTTGTTAAAGATCTTTGTAGTAGGCAATGCGATGACAAATCGGCGATCTTCCTCACGTTTGGGCACATTCTGTTTATAAAGGGGGATTGCAAGTTTCGCAGCGATGGGCCTTTATTCTTAGTTCGCATTTGCACATCGTTGACCAAACTTATACGTTAGCGAGGAGCGGATCGGATGAGCGAGTGACGGATACATTTGCGAGCGAGCGAGAGGTACTCCCACGCTCGCGTCAACGGTTGTCTGTGAGCTAAAGCTGCATGAGTCATGCCACCCCAGGATCATACTTTGAAAGAAGCTATTATCTGGACTTTGTTTGGGAAAAGGTAATAAGTAAAGACCTCCTATTGATTTGATGTCAGAAACACCTCTCCTTAAATTGTGCGCTTTCGGCTTAAAGTCGCTGATAATTCCGAGCGCGGATTCTTGAAATGTGTATAGACAGCGCGATTTCGAGGATCTGTACTGGCCTCCGTTATCTCGCGATTCACCTCATCTCACTCAAGCCTCGCGCCCACAAAGTATACTTCCGAGTGCAGCGTGAGGTTTACGAACCTTTGCACCCGCAAGCCCAATCGTCGCCCTGGAAATAGCAGCGACGCCAGCAAGGAACTCATCAGTTGAATTGGCAGTCTTTCTCAATTAATTATATAAACAAATCAAAATAATTAGTTTAGACAACTTTAAGTTAATTGCATTAAAAATGCAGAAGAGAGACTAAGGATCTACCTTCCTAGTACCTACCTACCCCCCTCAAGCACAGAGCCAATACGTTAACCTAATAACTCAAGCCAAAATAATCGCTCGTGAAGATACATCCCTCAAACCACTCGCCCAACAAGTTTGCTCGAGGGAAGAACTGCGTACCTACCTGCCAGTATTGCAAAATGCGCTGCGAAATGCGCTGCGAAATGCGCTGCGAAATGCGCTGCGAAAAGTTAATAAGGGTGTTGTCGTACCCTTCAATCCTCACACCGCGCACTCACTCAGTCAATCACTCACTCACTCACTCACTCTATGTATGTATGTATGTAAATGTATGAATATGTATGAATATGTATGTATATCTGCATGTATGTGTATGTAGTGTTTCTGCTCTGTCAGCACACGCTCCGCAGCTCCGAGGCGATCGCAGTCGCAGGCGCTGTTGGCGGAATGCATGTTGAAGGCGGGTTTCGTGCGCAGTGGTTTGGCTTTGACTGCGGCTCGCTCGCTCGCTCGAGCCCGAGCCTGGTTGATCATCTTCATTCGTTCGTTCATCCTGAGGAGAAGGCGACCAAGCTCCCAGTGGACTTGAACTGTCTGTTGGAGGAGCGTTGGAGCAAAAGAGTGCCCAACGAGGAATGCGCAACTGAGTAGTGTGGCAGATACATAGTGAATGGATAGATGGATGGATAAGTACGCTGTTTCTTCAAGTTGAGTTTCTTCTTTCCAACTGTCAATGAATTTTCTACTTCTTTGAAAATTTGATTTTCGGGTCAATATAATTTTAATTTTAGTTTAATTAAAAAGAAGAAGAAGAGGTGGGAAATACATTCATTTGTTTGTTTGTTTGTTTGTTTGTTCGTTCGTTCGTTCTCATTCATTTGTTCATTCGTGGATTCGTCCAAACACACGTGTCAATCAACAAAGAAGAGGGAGAGATACATACATCCTTACATCCTTACATACTTACATCCTTACATACTTACATACTCATACATACATACATACATACACATGGCGGTGTTACGGCTCGCAGGGCGCCAGGAAGAGGAGGTGCTGCTCCTCGCGCGAATGAATGGCTGACTACCGCTGTCCTTTTCCACTCGCTCGCGTTGCGTTGCGATTCGTGTCGTGAAATGCAATGGCCTTATGAAATTCTGCAGTTTGGACTTCCGTTTCTTTTTGGTTCTTGTTTTGATTTGTGGCTTTTGGTTTTGCTTTTTTCCAAGAACGCGAGTTACTAACTCTGCGCGAGATGGAGAATGGGGATCGAGACGAGAAAAGAGGCGAAATCAAAGACAGGCACTCTGCGAACCGCCGAGGTGGCGAGGAGAGGCTGGCTGCTTGCCACGAAGCGGCGACGTGTGCAGAAGAAGATACCTTCAAGATGCGTGCAGCACATGGTGATTCGGGGTGATTCGGACTGCCTTACGCAGAGCGCGACGCTACAGGAGAATCGCCACGTGCCTGTTGAGGCGGGAGTGCTGTACCCTGGCCAGATGGAAGCCTGAAGAACGGCGAAGGCGCGTATGTCTGGAGAGGCTCACATCGGTTTTACGAGACAGCGAGAGAATCTGGAGGCGCGCCAGCCCTACGTTCGCTTTTGTGATTACAAGTTGACAATGCGATTACAGCTGGTTCTGCAAAATTGAGCGAACGTCTCGAACTGAGCGGCACGAATGAAAGCCAACAGAGAGACGGGGAGCAACCCGAATCCGGCTTTGTGCTTGAAGCCTCTCTCTGAAAGGGGCGAAATACACACAAAAAGGAGAGAGCGACCAAACTTCTGAAAGACCAGCAGGTTGCGATGAATGTAGAAGACTCAACTTAATTGTGCAAACAAGAAAGGGGAACGGCACGGGCGCGAAATTGATACAAACAAACCAAAGCCAACGAAGATCTTGAGACATGGATACTCATTATTCGAGGCGAATGTTAAGTATTGTTGATTTTTTCGGTCTAGTACAAAATAGTTCAAGTTGAATATGAAAAGAATGTAGTAATTGAGTAGAGTCGACTCGGAGGCTGCTGGTATTGTCACATTCCCGGGCAAAACCAACATAAACATGTCGTGATCTCTACACGTGGACTTCCGCGATCCCTTTTCTCGATGGGCTAGAAAGCAATTTGAAAGATGTGGTCAAGATTTTCAAGATTCTGGCGAAGTCTAATTCCAAATCCGTCGCCCTTGGCTTCTTCGTTTATTGCTCTAGACTTGTGCACGTGATGCAAGAGATTCGCGCAAAACGTGTTTTTATAGATTGAAGGTCCTTGAGACCTCCTCGAGTTCGACTCGTACATTGCCAAGAGCCTGAAAGGTGTAGTAAATGTCTATGGTTGGGCGTCTGTACTGCCTTTTTCTTTTTCTCTTCTGCATTAACTCACGAATGCCTACAAGTCCGCAGTGTTATACATTGCTGCTGAGGAGACCCGATCCTGTAGTCAAACCAGCTCCTACTACTAAATACAATTTAGAACGCAGTGCAGTTGAAGGGCGCTCGATAATCGGCTGTTCATATCCGAAGGAATCAATCTTCTTCTGTATTCTACTTCTACCTGGCTTCTACCTGGCGTAAAATCCTAAGAGTGCTACCGCACTGCTGATAAGACATCGGAAAGTGAGGATTCGGAAATGTTGTTCGAACCTGAGAGACGCCTCAAACAAGCACACGCCGCACCGTAATCTCCCATAGCGCCGTAGTTTTGTGTGCCTGGGACCGCACCTTCCACGCCGCGTATGGACCGCAGATGGACTCGTAATATACAAGTCTCTTCAGGCTTTTGCCGGATTAAACTGCAATCGCGCACTCGTGTGGTACAGTTAATAAGCCCTTCGCGAGACAGTGAATGCAATAGACTTCTATAAAGAAACACCCGCGCATGAATAAATAGCTATGAATAAATAGCTATGAATAAATAGTTAGCTCTCTGTGCAAAGCTGTTCAATGGGCGTCGCGACGACTTGCAGATGTAACCTGAGCTCAGTCAGACTAAGCGGGACAGCGTGACAGAGGGGTCGAAAACTCGAATCCCGAGGCACTGCGACCTTTTGCAGCAAGCAGGCAGGCAGCGATCTGGACTCTCGAGTGAGTAAGTAACATGGATCATCGATGGACGCATTCCGGCTAATGAATCAATCTGCCTAGAGAGACCCTAGCTGTGCTCTAGGACTACTTGTTTTCATTATCTTTTGTATTTTACTTTCTTGTTTCTTTTTTCGATTTGGAGAATGACTGAGAATGATAGAATGGTTCTTTTCAGGGAAACAAACAAAAAACACTACTGATAAGATCAAGGTGAAAGAGAGACGGTATGAAAGAGAGAACCATAAACATGAGTATAATACCTTTGTCGCCCCCTTTTAAACAGCTTGAGTCTGTCACTTCGAAGAAGAGCTTCCTATTTATTTCTTTAGTTAGCAATAAAGAATTACATTGGTGTTTACTCTATCTATCTTTCTTTCTCTCTCTCTCTCTCTCTCTCTCTTTCTGTTTCTTCATTTTCAACACTTCTTTTTTAATTCAAAAACATTCTGAGCCTATTTAATAAACTTCAAAGTTAAAATTATCTTATTCGTGTCTCATTTTTAATAATTGTTTTTTAAATAAGAAAATAGAGGGAAAAAGAAATATGTAAGCAGTAGGTAGGTAGGAAATCATTTTGGAGGGGTTTCGTTGTGAATGTGAGCAAAGAAAGTATAAGGAAGAACAAAGCAGTGCAACTGAGTCGTCCGATAGATGGAGGCGGGCAATTTAAATCGATCGATCGTTAGCCTATTGAAATCGCACATATATTTCCTTTGAAATGTTCTGTTTCGGCTGTCTCTCAAATAAGGTATTTTTTATTGTGTTGCTTCTAGGAGTGTTACTATTAAATATATTTAAAGTATTCAGTCACAGCGAAGACAGCAAAGATTTATTTACAATTTTTTAAAAAATGATGCGCTGTTTTAAAAGGAAGTGTTTTAAGTAAAAGTATGATTTTAATCTTATTATCAAGTATGATTTTAAAAACAATAAGATTAAAATCAAAATGAACCAATAAGATTTAGTTACAGCGAATAATTGCATGAACGGAGCCCACGGAAAATTTGAGAATAAGCGCTATCGAAACTAAGGATAAAACCTCAGAGATTGAGCAAGAGCTGATGATGATGATTGTTGGTTACTTTGAAAAAAATGACCATTTCCTGCACGTTCTACAGTCAGAGACTTTGGCAACCCAGGCCATCTTGCTAAATAAAGAAAAAGGTAATTCCGCGTTTTGGAGAACCCAAATTGCATGATTTCGTCGAAATGAGGAAAAAAAGTGAATAGTCAAAAGATATATTTAAAAGCAAGATGGGGCTCAAACGCTCCGGCAGTTCAACACCCGCTTCGCTGAGTAGATTGAACCCCCATCCATCAAAATACTCCAAATGGGACTTTGGGATGATACCAGATATCATCAGAACAGAGGAATGATGGAAAAAATCAGCTGGTTTACGCGACTTTTTGATGGGGGGAGGGGAAGTTTGACTGGCATACAATGCCAGAGACTTGAGGTAAATTGACCTACCTGCGCACATTTTTGGTGTTCTAGCAGCACAATGTATGCTCTACTCACCGAGTCCGAAGGTACAACCAGCGCGTGACCGCTGTGTCTACAGAACTGCTTTCAAGGCAATAAGCGAGGAGATTGTTAGCTGGATCGGAGGAATGTCCCGGCCGGAATCGTGATCTTTCTTTGGAAAAGGCTTCGGGCAGTGATGGATGATGCCTCTCAAAATCTATATAGCCCAGTAGTCGTGTCTGAATTCTATCTTTCTGTAGCTAGCAAAGTCTTACAAACAAAATGACTTTTCCAGGTAAATTAACCCTTATCATCAAAGCTATTTCTCGCTTCTGTCGTCTACAAAGATTGCATACTCTTTCTCACTGAGGCTGCCACTCCGAAGCTACGAATTATTTAGTTTGCGTATTTACCTGCAGGAACCGCGGATGTTCTATCAATTGCTGCTCGGCTAAACTAATATGATAATTCTACACACACATCTGCGGACCCAATGATCGGATGTCCTATATGATGCAATCGCAAGCTCTCTCCTGACATATTTTCTTTTAAGCAAAGAGTTTTGTAAGAGTATAAGAAACGCACTCTATCTGCTATCTCGAGTTCTCCGATTGAATCGCTGCAATTGAATAGCAAAATTCTCGATACAAATACATACATAAGTACGAAGGAATCATGTTTGTGTTCTAAATAGTTGCCCCAGGCAATACTAACTTATGACAACGCCAGACATTGCTTTTAATCTCATTTGAAAATGAAAAACGAGCTGCCGGTGGTCGAGAACCATCATCCAAGAAGTTTCATCTCATGGTATACCTAGGAAATCCAGAGGAAGGAGTGAGCTACTGAGGTGACAACCAAAGGGACGAAATGCAGACAAAAGTTACCCGGATAAATATAAAATTTTAAAAATACAGAGAAATTTAGACTAACCGAACTTTGCATGGATAAATTATCTCAGGAAGGAAACCTCGAGCACTGGTCTCATCTCTTTCCAATTCGTCTAGTGACAGTAATCCTCTACTCAAGGTCATCCATCGGAACCTCGCAGCCATCTCTTCCTGTCGCTTGCCGTAGGCCAGTCGATCGTACCATTGGCCCTATTTACTCAGATACTCATAGCCGGTGTAAGATATGCATTGATTGAATATACGAGAAACTAAACTACGAAAGATGCGCGTCGTTCCCTCCTAGTCAACTATAGGCAGTGAAGAATCATCACCAACGACGGAGATTTAGACAGAGAACATCTCGCTAGCCCTTCGGAGTGAGAATTTCACGCTATGTTGTCCCTGTCATAAAGCTCAGCTTGAACTTTCTCATTGGCTTGGCTTGGCTTGGCTTGGCTTGGCTTGGCTTGGCTTGGCTTTATTTTTTTCCTTTTTGGCTTCCTGTCCCAACTTTCTTTGCGCTTCGTTGCCAACCAACTATCGAACTGTCTGTCGGACGGGCAAGCTCAGCTGGCACTAGGACTTGCTTTGTCAGCTGCCAGGTGACGAAGAGCCAATAACCCACAGGCCCTCGACCACTGCAGACGCTTGTGAGAAGCGACCTGCTCAAGGAAGCCATGCTTTACCAAGGGCCTGTGCTTTGAAGAGCTGGCGGACGCTCGACATGCGGAGGAAGTCTCACAGAAAGCAATAGCCTGCGCAAAAAATCAGTGGACCTGAATCGCCTGGAGGACTGGTGGCGCCCTCCTCCGAACGCTAGCACCGAGCGGGTCAGGGCCGCGACCTTCAGCAGGAGGACTGCGATGCGAAGGGGTAGTAGAACCAGAAGAACCTGCGCTTGAGAACTCCGGGTTGAAGCCCAAGTAATGTGATCCAGAGAACAGAACTAGAACGCGAATAGAACACGTGGTAAAAAACTACCATAGTAATGATGGCGAATTATCATTAAAATTAGTACTACCTAGTGTAAAGAAACATAGAATAAATAACTGGTAATGATGATTATGGTATAACAAAGTACCTAGCTCCAGCCAACTATGAAATAACAAAAATCAGAAAAATAAAGAAATAAAGAAACAAAGAGAACAAAAAGAATACAAAACGAACGAAAGAGCAGAGTTGACTAATAAGGTACATTGGGAAACCATAATGGCAGAATTGCAAGGGTTGAGGAAGGTGCGAATAAAGGACTGATTTTAATCTGCTTACGGGCAAAAAGTAAATATGAACTAAGACGCAATAAGCCGATACGCTCACTGTATCATTAAAGGATTCAATTGAGACCTTTAAAAGCACGGCTAAAAATAAAAAAGACTAGTTAAAAAGGCCGCGCGTTCCTGCAAGTGCTAGAACGCATAGCCACCGTATAAGACAATGTGTACGTGCTGCGTTCTTCTTTGATAAAATCACTAATTTACTGTTAACATTTCATTGAGAGTTCAAGCAGTTGATCAACTTCCGTAATTGACTATGATAGAAACATGACTCAATGACAGCTACAAATGATATGTCGTTGATGCAACAGTATGGTAGTATACATCACGATAGGAAGAAAAAAAAAAAAAGTGAGGTCACCTTAGAAAGGAGAACCAAACGTGGAGAAAGGAAAGGTGATTGAGACAGCATAATTGCAGAGTTCATACCTTCAAGTTCCTCCAAGATGTCGCCAATAATTAGCCTCAGGATTGGTCTGAATATCCTATTCCAAAATATTTCATTAGCGACGGCAACTCTCTCTATGAGAAGAGATTAGTTTCAAGTCGGCCAAGGAGGGTCTTTCGACTGATTTTCCTGAGTCCATAACCTTACCTTTTCCGCAACTATACTTATATATATATTTTGTTTTTAATTTTAATTTTAATTTTATAATGACGAAGGAATGTCCTTCTTCCCAAATGAGAAAAGTCGATTAAAGGAATACAAATTAGTAAAACTAGTAGGTTCCTAATTTTATTTGGGATCACAGCTGAGAAATTCTTATGGGTTGGATTTAGTTTTCGTGAGTACAGTTTTGCGCTTTTACGTCTTGATAAGATTTTCTGCTACACATATGTCGAATATTGAAAGACAGCTGACTGAGCCAACCATTTTCACGGTAGATACTTGCAACAAACCAGAGACTTTATTTCTTCCGGTTTTGCTATCAGAAGCAAACCTCTCATTTCCGTCTTCCTCCGTCTTCCACTAAATTGCTATCTCCTGTTTTGATAAAGAATGTTATTATTTTTATTCATTTTTTAATTGCGCACGATTACTTGCAACAACAACAACAACAACAACAACAACAACAACAACAAAACGTCTTCTTTATTAAATGCTTGTGGCTCCCCCTCCACAATCGCCTTTGCTTCTTCCTCTGAGCGCCTGCGAGCCACAAGTGTTGAAAGAAAAGGGAGTCTCTCGACTAAAGATTGCCAGCCGTACGATCCCTGGTTCTTTTGTATTCATTCATCAGACCTTTTAGGATTTCTTTCATTCGCAGCTCAAATTTATCCCATTTATTGTTTATTTATAATTTAATTATTTAAAAGAAAAGAAAAAAAAAAAAAAAACTAGAAAGAGACACGAAGGGTCAGGTTTTTATCTTCACTTTTGAAAATAATTGTTTCTTTGTACCCATGTTTTCCATCTACTGGAATATAAAAATCGATTTAAAACCTTCGCCTTTGTTTCCAGTGCGAAGAAGACGGCGAAAAGCTTCTCAAACTGAGAAGAAATGTTCCTCTCCCCCTTCATCTTCCCTTCTCCCTTTTCATCAGAAAAATAAGCATGAAAATGAATACGAAAATAAGTAGGTACTTCATTGGCTCATATTGCTTTCAATTAGTTTTTATTTAAAACCAGTTTCTCAATATAGTGAGTGAATCGAGCGCTGAGGATTGATTGATTACGTGCCCCAAGTGAGTAGGCGAGCGTCTTTCAAGTCGCCGCGTTTGGCTCGGCCTAAGTAAGCTGTACCATCGGAGTAGCCTCCAGCACAGCGAGCCATCAAGCCCGTGCTAGTCAGCTCAGCTCCAGAATGGCTCAGCTCAGCCGAATGAGTGACTCGAGCGCGAGCCCAGCGCGTCCCTCCGGGTCTAGCCGTCTATCCGCCCGCCAAAGATTTGTTTGCGCGCTTGTGTCCTTCTCTCCCCTCCTTTCGCCGTCCTTTCTCTGTTTTTTCTTTCTTTTCTTTTCTCTATCCTTAAACGTTTCTAAAAGTAAACCTACTAAGCCACTGTTTCTTTTTTCTTTTTTCTTTTCTTTTCTTTTCTCTATCCTTAAACGTTTCTAAAAGTAAACCTACCAAGCCACTGTTTCTTTTTTCTTTTTTCTTTTTTCTTTTTTCTTTTTTTCTTTTAAAAAATTACTTTTAACTTTTAACTATTAACTTTTAACTTTTCTTTTTTCTTTTCTTTTTTCCTGGATGCAGTCGTGTGTCTCTGTGTTTGTGTCTGTATGTATGTAAGTATGTCTGTCTGTTTGGCCGGCTCGGGTCTTTCAGACTCCTTCACAATTGATTTGAGAAAAGGGAAGAATGGCTTATTTTCTTTTCTTTCATTTTCTTTCGTTTCTTTTTTCCTCTTTCTGTTGTTGCACTGCGTTGATTCATCAAAGTAAACAGACATTGGTGCTGAGTAGCAAGTTAGTTCTCTTTGATTGAATTGGAAAGAATTGAAAAGAATCGAAAAGAATTAACTGCTGTCTTTCAAACTAAGCGAGCAGGAGCAATCTCTTCTTCTCTTCTCTTCTCGTCATTGGTTTCTGTCCTGGTCTCGTGCTTGTTCTGCCCCGGTCTCGGTTCTCCTCCGAGCCGCTGCTGACAGCCACTCGCTCGAGCACATACGCCCTCTCTGGTATCACCGAGAGGACTTCAGAAGTCAGTCATTCGCAGCAGGCAGAAGAATCTCCAGAGGGATGGACAGGGCGCGCGAGAGAGACCCCTCTGAAGACGCGAGGGCGCAGAGACGAGGAGAGATAGAACAACAATTTCTTTTCTTTTCTTTTCTTTTCTTCTTTTCTTTCTTTTCTTTTCTTCTTTTCTTTCTTTTCTTTCTTTTCTTCTTTTCTTTCTTTCTTTCTTTTCCTTTCTGTAGAATAGATGGGAGCAGAAACGAGAGAGTCTGCCTTTCCAAGGTCTTGGTCTGAGCGAGGCAAGGAAGGAACAATCGGCCTTTCGGTTGTGCTCCGCTCTCCCTTTGCAGAGCGTGTTTTCGCTCTCCCTCTCTCCCTCCCTCCCTCCCTCTCTGTCTGTGACTCCACGCTTTAGTTCTCTCTGAGCTCCTCTCGAGGTCACTGCAATTGCTCAATCGATTCCCAATTGACAGCCTCTGTCCCGAAGAAACGAGAGAGAAGAAAGACCGCGGCGCCCCTAGAGGGCCGCTACCGAGTACCGTAGAAGGGGGTACGGCGCCGGCCCGTCCCCTGTAAAGAAAGAGCAAGAGCCCGACGGCAAACCCGGAGCTGCTGGCGGCGGACGATCAGGTGCAGCAAATCTTTAACTCGAGTCTCGCCAAGAGCGGACGAAGTCCAACATAGAAAAGATCGGCAAACCCGCATAAATATATAAGCAAAGACAAGCGACCACGCTGCTGCTCTGCTGCTTATTTGTTTGGTGTTTTATCTATCTGCGTCGTGAATTACAACAAGCAAGAAGAGCAAGTCAGCAACTAATAAGGGAAAGCAAGTTTGCCCACCTCCGCATTTATTTCGTGTCATCTATCATCTATCATAGAGTAGCCAGAAGCTAAGGCACTGCTAAGGCTAACGTGCTTACGTGCTTGCTGTATAGGCAGGTGAGAACGTGTAGTCCCAGGGCAAACATTCTGTCCCGAACCAGGCCAAGCGAGCTCGTGACCAGCCAGACCAGCTGCACCATCGAAATACTCGCAGTCCAGCGTGCATTAGCGCACTAATCAGCCAGCGAAACCATCTACAGGCTCAACGTCAAAAAGAATTACACGCAAGCCTTAGGTGCCTGCATCGCTTTACAAGAGCCACTCTTACTACTACTGATACTACTTGTAGTATTAGATCTAGACTAAGACAAACAACAAGAAGTCGCACCATCAAACACATAATTGCTGTAGTTTATCTACAAATCCCAGTATGGATAGCAAAGACATGTGTGATCTTGTGCCAAGACTCGAGTTCCACAGTAACATCCAGTGGGCTCAGGCATATCAGCGCAACAACAAGGCAAATGGGCAGAAAAACCTTCGTTGTTTCCCCAACCACTGCCAGGGACTCGGCCACCAGCGCGGATTCTGCGGCCACAGCATTGTAATTAACTTCTACTACTTGCCGCAATCTATCCAGGGGCAGCTTTACAGCTTTGCGCACTTTTGCATTGCTGACTGTGAGCTTAACAGCCCAGCAGCCGCAGCAGCCAAAGGTGTCTCTCGTGAGCGCTTCAAGCCCGGCGATGTTCTTTCTATTGAGCAGGTCCGCTCTAAGATTAGACAAGCCGACGAGCCTCTGCTGGAGTACATTGAGGGTCTCGAGCTTCAGGACCGCCGCATTGACGCAGACGGTAGCGTACGTGTCAACTTCGAGTTCAATCGCAACCTCAAGGGATGGCACTACGGCTTCCTCGGCAGCAAGCTTACGCGTAACGTGTACCACAACTTCCGTGCCTACGTGCTTGAGCTCATCCCTGGCTCCGCAAAGCGCCCTGAGCACTACCGCGTATTGGCAGCTGTCACCTCCCCTAAGTGGAAGCTCTTCTGCCGTCGCCGCAACCGCAATGGAGTCTTGCCACCGCGCATCGAGAATGGTGTGCCTACCAAGATCCAAAACGCACAGCAGACCCGCCTGCCGATGAACAGCCCACCGCTGCCCGTGCGCCGTGTCAAGAAGCGTCGTGAGGCCGAGGTGCCTCGCCTCCAGCGCCACCCGGCTTCGCAGCCTACCACAAGTCTGCACCACCGCACCGTGCCTCTTCAGGCTCGCCGGTACCCGAGCGACCCTGCCTCCGACTGCTACTCGAGCGGCCCTGAGATCACCGTCGGCAACCGCCACCTCTCCACGCAGCACAACGCCTATGTCTCTGCATCCTCTTCTTCAGGACCGCCTTCTCCGTACCCCGGCAGTCACTACGATCAGTACACTATGCACCAGCAACAGCTTCATCATAACAGCGCCATGGACGACTACAGCGAGTACACCTCGGGCAGCAGCAGTAGCAACAACAACAACAACAACAGCAACAATACCAGGGGACACCCCGGTGCACCGCGCCCGCACGCGATGCCGCATACCGCAATGCCGAGCGTCTGGTCAGAGCATGCCACCGCCGCCCCACCTCCTCCTCAGGCGTACCCTGGAGTGAAACAGTACGTACGACGCTTGGCCTCGCAAGAAAGGCTTACAATTTCCGGACGTTCAGGTTTTACGAAGAAGCGAACCTCGAGCGAGTCTTTGGAGCCTGCGAGCCCGAGCAACAGCTATCAACATCAGCATAACACACGATCGGGAGGCCAAAGCTGGGCAACATGTTTTGACTCAAACCATTTATCACGGTCGCAGTCTATTCCGCAACTTGAGCCGTTTAAGGGCAGCAACAACGGCCCGAACGCGGCTACAGGTACGAGCAAGAGCTTGGACGAAATGACAGACCCGCGACAGGTATGTCTTTACGAGCTCCTGCGTATGATCAACTTTTCTACCAAGAATACTGAACCGCGTGCTTCACTTTCGCTTCGTGATCATGGTGAATTTCAGCACTTTAGCGCGACCGCACTGGACCTCGCACGCCATTGGCTCTCCGTTCCTTCTGACAAGCTTGGACAGCCTTGTGCAGGCCCAGGCATTCGTCGCCGATCAGGACGTGAAAGTAATACCGCTCGGCGTGCCCCTTGTGATGACTACCTCATGGATGAAGTCGGCTTCAGCAAGTTTCTCGTGGAAGATGAGCGCTTTGGTGGCCGAATTGTTCAATTCGCTCGTGACCAGCCGCTCGAGCAGCGCCAGCATGACCCGTACGGTACTGTTGCCTTTATGCTCAACCTTCTCAAGGCTTACCAGAATGTCTTTCTTGGCCACGTGTCTCAACCTGATGCTGAGTTCCTTCCGCGCACAGCTCGCGAGGAGGAAAAGTCTACCGAGGAGACCATTGGCAGTCTCTACCCGGTCATGTCCACTCTCAGCTTACGTGCTGGTCTTGATAGCCTGTTGGAAGCGGATCGCCTCACCCCTAGGCATACGCCCAGACATCAGTCGCACTTTAACTTCAACGGTGTGCTGTCTTCATCCACTGGCCGCCATGAATCCGGCAACACAAACTCATCAGCTAGCAACAGCCGCAGACCAAACTTGACCCTAAACACCCTGACAACCACTCCGGACAGCTCCCTCACAGAGTCTGGAAACTCAGGGCATGAGGAAGATAAACTCCACAGCACTACCGCAGACCTCGAAAGGTTTACACAAGACCTGGAGCACATCGCTACGGGTAACGCCGACGATCTCACTCTACGTGCTACAAAGTCCTGGAAGTCTTTATCCACGGCCAAACTGACCCATAAGCTTTCGCACAACTTTGGTTCCTCGCTCTACGGAACAAAGATGTCTGAACACTCGCTTTTCAATGCAGCATCCTTTTTGCGCCCGACACCGCGTAACAACAACGCTTCCATCTTTTCCTTTAGTAATTTGCCTTCGGCTCTCAATGTCCTGGCTAATGACACTGTTCATGGCGGCTCTAACGCCAATGGAGAGGCATCTCTCTCAAAGTCTACTGACAAATCCTCCGCAGATCGTGACCGTGCCGCACGGAAAAAGCAGAACGCAGAGTCCTCTATGCGCGAGCTCGACGAATTCCTCAAAAAGGAATGCGGCGCGCTCGAAGTGGAGGAGGTCGACGTGCCCTCGGTCACTGTGTAATAAAACAAACTATGCCATTGATGATAGATTTCTGCGAATGCACTGCAAGTAATTCAGAGCGCTACCTGATTCAAAATTCTCGTGTCTTTAACCTTCTGGAGTTCACGTTCACCAGGTAGCTCTCGCCCGCTACATTTCACCATAAAATATTCAATTCAATTAGATAATATTCAAAATTTGCATACTTTTCAACATCCCACCGTTTGTGGTCCCCTTATTCTAGATAGCTGAATGACAATATCTTACTTCACAGAATGCGCATTGTGTGCATTTGCAGACCGCGTGCTTTTGAATTTGCTAAGTGTTTTTCATATTCGTTGAACATGCGCACAGAGCATAATGCAAGCAGTACATCTTGCAACTCTCGTTTAAGAGAAGCAAGTTTAAAGAAGCAAACCAAATAAAATAAAAACAGAAATCGATAAATCTCAGCAACGATTTCTCTTAAATCTTAGCAATTTATTGTAGGACCTAGAACAAGGAAACGTACTTAGAGAATAAGTCCTTATTTCGAATGGATGACGGATTTTGAGATCTGAATCGCGTGGTGAATCATCCTACTGAATATTCCTCAGATTTCAATTGTGTGAAATTACGACCGATGCTTCAGGATCAGTGATGAACTTATCGATATTTTTTCGGCTTTAATATGTGTGGTCTAAATAGTGTAAGATACTTCTCATACGTACTTGAAACTGATGTTAATTTCAGATATTTCAAAGCCAACAAATAGCGTACACATAAAACAACGCTACTCGCCTCTTTCTAGCCTTTTCAATCGCATTAAAGAGCTTTGCTATCACGTTTTCTTGGCAGCCTCTTTTGGCAACCATCAGCTATCACAAGTCGATAAGTATTGCTATTTCAGTTTCCAAACACCTGCGTGTTGTAGGCAAATGAAAAAGAGCAGGCTCATTTCAACATAAGCAATTGTCTTGACATAAGATTTGGTTTAGAAAAACAACAGAGAAGCTTTTCTACTTTGTCCTAGTATATTCCCAAACAATATGACTTTAATACGTGATCGAGTGGTAATAGTCTACTGTGATTGCTGAGATCTCCAATCGGAGGAACTAGTGGACAAGACTTGCTAGAGTTCTTGGTGTCCCTTTGTAAAACCCCATTAGACATAAGGTTTACAATAGAGCAAGAATAGGCAGCCAGAGTCAAGAACTCGAAGTGTGAGTACACATTACCTATATCCAAGCATGGTGTAACTCGAATCGATGATTGAGAGGTTGAACTAACCTAACCCCATCGATTATCTCTAACTACTACATGAATCCATCTGCCCTGGAATCCCTTCTCCAGGACAGCGGTTCGCTAACACTTAAATCAATCTTCTTATAACCTTCATCAAGCTTCTTGCCTTCATCTTTACAGTCAACCTCACGCTAATCAGTATCACCGTTCAGCAGTGATCTGTCTAAAGTCTTGTATCGGGATTCCAATGTCATTTTGTATCATTTTTCAAATTCACTCCTTCAGAGCTCGGAATAATTTATAAACTTAGAGAACTTTGACTATGCTCAGACTATATTCTGAATATGAAAGATGGGAACATTCAACTGTATTCGGTCCCAAGGTACCCAGAACCAAGAGCATTCAAGCTATTGTTCAAAGGCATCGAGGAAACTGAATATTAAACTGCTTAAGGGATATAATTTGAGATTGTATGCACAGCTGAGATGTACAACCGAAGCAACTAGTGGAAAAGACATTTTCAGAGTTCTGAGCGTTCCATCGTAGGACTTCAAACTTCAAGAATTCAGGACCTACATAGAAATATAACTAGACAACCAGACTTGCGTGGATGTGAATCCATGAACCAAACAGGATGCATATGCATTCCCTTGAATGAAGCATGGTGCAGTCTGAATTGATGGTTGCAAAGACGAGTCAACCTAACCTCGTCAATTACATCTAGCACAGATCACTTATATCTTAGTCTCCAAATTATAACATGAATCACTCTGCCTTGCCCGAACCTTGCTTAAACCTCTCGCCTGCAGTTTTATTGTCAACCTCTAGCTGACCAGATTCATCTTCCAGCAGTATTGCATCTCACAACCATTTTTAAAGATTAAATCTTGTATCAAATCAAACTATATCCTCGAAATGCATGGGCCTTAGTTAAGCTCTTGGATGATTAAATATGAATAAACATAACACTGGGCTCCGCAGCAGATCAGCTTATAACTATTCTAGGGGTGGACCCAAAGAGTAAACGAAGCACCTGTCCATTTAAAGTAAAATTACACTATTACATCTTTAAAATAGGTTTTCACATGTACCCTTTTAGCTGATTCTAATTTATTTCTTTGTCGCTTTCGGTGGATGGCCTCTGCTCTAAACTTTAAAGTGCCCATACTTCAGGAAGCTCAAGCGCAGGCTTACAAAGACTGTTCTATGGGAGTATTGGGATTGGGATCTCTCGAATGTTCCCGAGTTGATTTACAGGTTTTACGAAAACTATCAACTCCTCTAGGTATTATAATTACAGCAACTATCCTCGCAGCACCAATTTCTAGTCAGCATAGTCAGCACCACATCTTTGAATCCTAAGCTTCTTTGAGTTTAGGCTCTTAACTTATTTGTTCAGTAGCCAGAGTTCGGGAGTTTTCTGGAGGACTCGGACAGTGCTTCCTTTCTTTTGTGAATTGGTTTGCAAAGTATGCTCAGCTTAGGAACTCCAATCTGATTGGGTTTTGGTGTTTGTTTAAACATAAGCTCTGATCGCTTACTGACAGTGCTAAACTTACACTGAAGCTCATATGTATAAATGATAGATACACATTTGGATGAGGCGAGCAAACACAGGCTCCGTATCCTCATAGCAGAGACAATAAATTCCTCAATAGGTGATAGCGCTATCGGAAGGAAGCACACGTTCCTTGTCCTTGATAGCTCCTGAAATATAGTTTGGATCATTTGAAAGGATACTCCTCGTAAATACTCAGTAACAAACAGCTTCATTTGAAAAATTTGTCACAATACATACATAACAAGTTCCTTGCAATAGTCGTGTTGGAAAACTTGGTGGTCTTAGGACTTTATTTATGTAATTAGTTCATCCAGATTTGCTTCACAAAAGAATGTCTCCCTTATTGCGCTTCGTATTCCTAGCATCTAAAAGCTTTGCCTGAAAAACAACCTAGAACTTCTGTATTCCAAAGGACCAACTCTGCATCTTTAAGTATATTTTTAAAATAGCCATTCATGCTAAGTACGTCGGTAAGAAGTATACCAACTACTGCGAACTTCTTTGCTAGAACTTTTCATAACCTATAGCCTGTTTACGTCCTTATCCTCCCTTTACTGTTTGTCATATGTTTCTGACTTGATGATTTTCCTTATTAGTTTCACCAAAGACTGACTTTGCAAGTAATTAAAACACAATGAATTCAATCGAATTTTCAATTATATTAATTTCCAATTATATTTTTTCATAATTATAAGTCTTTTCTGAATATTGGCCTATCAAATGCTTTACGTGAAAGTTTTTCAATGTAAGGACTCGGATGAGTCTTTTCAAAAATAAAAACGGCCTATAGAACTTAAATGAGAGCGCTCCGCGCTGATTGAGTGAGATCAACAGTGACTGAGAGCAAGAGCAACACACTGATCGAGAGCCATAACGCGATTTGAGACTGTCCTTCAGGTAATGCGACAGAGGAAGGAGCTAAAGGGACCCTAGCTTCTGCTATACGCACATGTATGAAGCGAGGACAGAGTGTTCGAGCTGGCGAGCAAAGTCGAAACAAGAAAGCTTTCGCCATGAGCGAAGTCCTAAAGTTTCTACGAGAGAGCCGCGATATAGAAGGCGGCAACCTGCCCCGCCTCGTACATAAGTTCCATGCTATGCTTCAGCCGACAGAGGCCACCTTGAGTAGCGTAGCCATGCTTCTTCAGATATGTAAGCTCTACATAACGAAGAAGTCGGATTTGACGAGCGAGGACATGCGCGGGCTTCTCATAGAGACCTGCGATGCGACAGATGATGAAGCTCTAACAGCTTTAATATATGCATGTCTTGGTGGAGACCTTGGTATTGTAAAGCTTCTGTTAGAGATGGGTGCAGACGTAAACAAGGGAGATCGGTACGGTCTGACACCGTTGGCATATGCCTATGTCCAGAGAAATAAACCCATCATTCACACTCTCTTAGCGCACGGAGCCCACCAAGCAGACCTTGACAAATCACACGTGTTTATAGATGCTGTTGTGACTAACGACATTGATATGGCAGCACTTTTTCTGGAGACCAGCGGCGGAAACAATAACCTTCAGGGACAAAGTGGATACAGAATTCTTCAAAAAGCTTGTGAATATGAGAATATCGACCTTAGGATGCTGAGTTTACTCACAAGTTATGGAGCAAGCGCTAATGCAACAGAAGAATATGCCAAGGACATGTACACACCGCTGATCACCGCATGCATGGAAAATAATCATGAGGTTGTAGAATTTCTGATTAGCAGATGTAACGCAAACGTCAATTTCCAACTATCTGAAAAACTGGCACGCATAACCGCATTGCATGTTGCATGCGTATATTATAATACTGCAATTGCCAAGACCTTGATCATAAATGGAGCAAATCTGAATCTACAAGACTCATTTGGGCGGACTGCCATGTTTTGCCTATTTTGGGAACCGGACCCTCACCCAGAAGATTGCTGGGAGCTATTTCACTTACTTCTGGAACATGGCGCTGATATCGATCTAGAACCTGAATCAGGGATTGCTAGACTGGAAGACTTCCTTCAAAATCTTAGTCTAGATGAAATCGGCCCTCCTAGCAGTAGAGGGAATTCTGCAGCTACATACCAGCGCATTGAATATCTCTGTATCTGCCGACGTGAAGGGGTCACCTTGAAATCTGCCCTGGAATTCTTAAAAAAGGATGTACCGATCTCTCAGGTCAGAGCAAACTCGTTTCACAATCGCGAATTGATGCGCTCTTCTGGTAATTCTAGGAAGACGCTGAACTAGAATCGAAACGATGATACTCAAGTGTATTCGAACGGAGGACCCTAAGTCTTTGAGAGAAAGAGGGATGATGACATGATCCAAGGTATATTTTGTTCGTCATAAAGAATAAATGATACTGCTTTGTAGGGAAAGTGGATATACAATGAATTGGACAAAGCACTATTGATATTAATAAAATTTTATAGCTACATATGGCGCGACTTATAAACTTACATTTGCACGCAAGAAAAAAATCTTATTTGAAGTAGCCTCTCGATTATTGGCGCATCACATTCATCAAATTAAGTTGAAAAGCTTTCACAGACCGTTTTCACCTACGTAATCAAGAAACTATCATTTTGTTGATCGGTGAAACTTGCGAGACTACATATATTGGTATCGAAGCATTCAAATTGGACTGGCACATCCTACAGTTTGGTACCGCTTTAAATATTGAGTTGACTTGCACTCTAGGTTAACGGATAGAGGTCCGATACTTGGGTGGCATTGCAGCAGGACACAGTATAACACGATTCAATACGTACAATTCGCCAACGTACTTGTATACTAAAGATATATTGCCTTGTACTAAGAGAACAGTTTGCAAAACTCTATTTCTGGAATAATCCACCCCACCACCATCGCTTAAACCTTTTTGGTGATTCGTTCAAAGAGGCAGGTGTCACACTCGAGCAATGGGTGAATATAACTTAAAAGGGTTTGGCCATATGAGTACTTCAGATAGGAGGTACGAACGTCCTCTGCTTTGCTTTCTTGCCTCGCTCAGATGAGAAGTGCACAAAAATAAAGCAAAACAAAAAGTCTATCTTTGGAATGCAACGCAACCAGCTAGCAGTGCCTTTAGATTAGCGACATATGCAGTAAATAGAGTCTTGTACAGGAAACCCAGCTGAGAATTACAATTAGTAAGGTCTCACCTTACTTACTTCCGTAAAACTCGTAAAAGTAAACGACTATTTTGCAACTTTTGGGGGTCTATTGGGCCCCAGCAGGATGATTCCCTGGCTGCAAAGAAAACAAAGTTCAAAAAATGTGCAGACTATGCATATATAGTATGTACATGTATGATAAACGCAACTGCATTGCCTTTTTGACAGCAACCTTAACTAGAGACTGTCTCGTAGAAGTGTGACTGCGAATGGCAAACAAACCTCATTTCTATAGGCACCTACCTACCTACCTAGTTGCACTGAGCACCATATGTGCTTGGATCTGTCGTCACCTGCTCTGTATTGACTGCGCTGCTGGCAAGCCATCGGCCAAGGACTTTAACTTTATAAAGGAAATATGCAAGACCAATGATGATTTTGCATTCTGACAAATGGCCTCCTAGATGTAGTATTAGATGGTACTCGAATACAAGAAAGTACACACCCAGTGCGCGCAGCCATTTTCTAAGACTACCAGGCTCATGCAAGTTTTTTCTTTAAACAACAGAGGGACTTGTGCCTACGTTTTTTGCTGGTATATATATCTACATATATAAAGGAGCACAATGAAGACTAATATACTCGAGGCATGTTTCGCTTTCGATTTTAACGATTATGTTTCCTTTTATCCCAACAGAAGAGAAATAATCATGTCTTCTTTCAAAAAAGAAAAGAAAAATTAGCTGACGCGAATTCACCCGAAAGGACGACCAGCCAGAAGCACATTGTAGCCAACAACTCAGGTGCGTACTTCCACAGAGTGAGGTGCCTTACTAGGAGTCAAGCGTTCATAATGATCGCCGTCGAAGAGTAGAAGATGCACGAACTAAAATGATCTCCTGCATCATTGCTGACTGGGCCCAAGACCGCTAAGAAAGCACATGAACAACTACTTGCGATTGTAGACGGCACGTGCCGCTATCACATCATACATAGTTAGTTACCTTCTCACAGCCCACGGTCGCTAGTATCATTACAGTTACTCTTATCCTATTCTTATTCTTATTTTTTTTTTTTTAATAATTCTTTAATAGTAAGCTAGTTTACCAAAAGCCGAGCAATTCTTTTATCAATGTCCTAAATAGGGTTTTCGGTAGAGATCCTCTAGTGAGTGAGCACCCTTTCAAAGTTGAATTTTACGATTCTAAGGAAAAAGGATTTCTGCGCGCGTGCGCGTTTGGGTGCAGGCTGATAGGAACTGTGCCACGCCTACCCAGCGAAGTAGGCAGCCAAGAAACACTCCATCAAACACTCAGCGGCGGGAACGTAACTAGCGAGATAACTGCGAGAGCCACGACGAGTTAGTTATTTATTTATTTATTTAGTTAGTTAGTTAGTTCTGAGAAGAAGTTGATCGCTGCAGGCGCTAGAATAGGGTGCGTCGCTGCTCCTGCATCGCGTGGCCTCCTTGGTCGCCTCTCCGATGAGCTCCTGAGCACGGCTCTTTCCCCTCCGTGAGCATGGGTGTCATCCACCGAAGTAGGCACGTGCGTAGTGCTTAGCTCGACGCCGCAGAGAAAGCTACGGCCTTGAAAGCCTTCGTTCTTTCATGTGCTTGCTTGTGCAGAAGAAGTTCGTTCTTATTGGCACTTGAAAGCGCTTCTTTCTTGATCGCTTTCTTCCTCAGTCTTGGAAACCTGGCTATCGAAAGGCATGCTAGCAAGCAAGCAAGCAAGCCCGCACCTAGCTAGTGGGCTGGCCGACTGACTGACCGACCGACCGACCGACCGACTGACTGGCTGACCAAATGGCTGACTGATATCGAGCGATTTGAGCGTGAGATGATGACTTGATGAGTGCTGAGCGAGTGAAAATTGATCACATCTCTCAACAAAGGAAAGCGCCTCCAGCCTACTGCTAGCATTAGGCGTAGCACACGTCCTACTGAAATGCACACCGCTGTAATAGTGGTAATAGGTGCCTATCCAAAAGTTTGTGTTTTTTGTTGTTGTTTTTTGGTTGTTTTTTTGTCTGTCTTTCTCCGGGCTTTTAGTAGTCTCTTAAGGAATCGGCTAGAAAACCCCTCTTCAGGGTGCGTGTGAACGAGTGAATGGAGAAACTTGGAGGAAGACAGGGAGGAGAAAAGCTACCTTGATATATATACTTTTTACTAACTAGCAACACCAGTTAGAGAGTGTGATATGATCATACATAGTGTGATGAGCGAGTGAGATTTCCTGTTGGTTTCTTTCTTTTTTTCTTTTTTTTGTTTCTGTTTCTTTTTCCTATTTCTTTTTCCATTATAAATATAATATTAGTATGTGATTAGGATAGAAACCTTCTTCTCCTAACTCTACTAAGACTATACTATTACTTCAAAGTTGTGCACATGATCCTTCAATTAATTAATAATTTAGGGAGCACAACCTCGACTTGGGTAAGCACCAAGCAGTGATCAGGGTCCGATTTGTAATTGCCAATACTATACGGCAAGATTTTCTAAATCAACGCATCGTATCTTACCTTTTTGCCCGGCGATGTAACTGATTAGCACTGCACACGAGTTTATTGTGCTGTACTTGATATTTTTATTCTCTATCCCATTAGCCGTACTCCTAGCGTTTTTTTAAAATCACAGTACCTACTATTTTATTTAAAAAAGAAAGTAGTACCCACATATTTTGAAGTAGGATAAATAAGCAAAAGAGTTATAGGATTGGAGTTCCCTGGCCTTGATAGGTATTGATTGCCACCGTGCCTGCTATCGTGCGATCGCACTCGTTTTCTCACTCATTCACACATCAATTGATCAATCGCTCAATCGCTCAATCGCTCGCTCAAGCGGTCGCTCAATCGATAGCTCAATCGGCCTGTTTTTGTTATTTTTGTTATTTTTGTTATTTTTGTTCTTCTTTTCATTTTTCATAGTTTTTTTGTTTTTTTTTAATTCATCTCTTTCTTCTTAAACTTCTTCACAAACTTGTTCTTCAAACTTTTCAAGTTCCTTTGCCTCGCGGCGCAGTCGCTGTTCGAGGCACCTTCGCAGGAGCTCGCTCGCTCAACTGTCGCTACCATGACAGAGCGCGAGGTCCTCCATGCAAAGCTCGTCGAGTTCTTTCAAAAGTATGACCCTGCACGTTTGGAGCATGGCATTGCTGCCATTGTGGACTTCGGCCTTGCCGAGGGGATTGAGGCGCTCAACGCCGCACTTATGGACAGGTATGGGGCGTACATAGGCAGCAATGTGGACGTATCCTTTGGAGCAGCTGAGCGACAGGTTCTAAGATCTCGAATTGAAATGTTCTACATCAAACACGATGTGGCGAAGCTGGACAGTCCCACAGATATTGATGCTATCACGGACTGGGCGATGCACAATGGTGTTGATGTTCTCTCAGACAAGTTGGCAAGAAAATTTGGAGAAGGTGTAGAAGATGTGATGGAGTCGGATGTCTTGGTACAGCTGGAGGCGTTTTATGAGAAACACGATCCAGCAAAGAGCGAAGAGGATATTCGCACCGTGCTGACATGGGGCATCGTGCACGGTTTCACAACGTTGAATCAGAAGATGGTTACCAAATACGGAGAAGGCCTTGGAGCTATGGATCGTACCAAGGTCAGAGAAGAAATTGAGAGGAAGCTCAAAACATTCTATGATGCTAATGCGCCAGAGAAACTTGACCCAGAGAACCTCGAGTGGGTCGTAGATTTCACGCTCAAACACGGCATCCACGATATCAACCGTCGTCTGCAACAAAAATATGGCGTTAACATGAACACCATCGTTCGCCGCTCCACAACTTTCAGTCGCCCAGGCAGCACACGCAATTCTAAAACCCTCCGGCAAAGTCTCCGAAACAGCATCCGGGCGCTTGCACGTCTCAGCGGATCCTCTGAGACTGTGAGTCGTGAGGAGGCCGAGGCCCAGGTTGAAGCTGACATCGCGTACCAGGACTACCTTCGTAAACTTGTCGAGGTCTTTTACGCTCGCCACGACCCGAATCGCCTTCTCGAGGAGGGGGTAACCCCTGTGCTCGAGTTTGCTATTGTAGAAGGAGAAATTGCCCTCAATGATACACTTCGTGCCACCTATGGTGAAGACCTCACTGACGTAGACCAAGAGTTCCAGGATGTCCGCGAGCAACTAGTGCGCTTTTACTCGCGATTCGACCCCTCCAAGCTCGAGCCCGAGAATGAGCATCAACTTGATACTGTAACTGGCTGGGCTATGGTTAACGGCATTGACCGCCTCAACGAAACTCTACGCCGCAAATATGATGATGATCTTGAAGCTTCTGGTCTAAAAGCTCGACTCCGTCTCTTTTATGGCGCCGTTGGCGCGACAAAGTCTGAAGAAGACATTCAACAGATCGTGGATTGGTGTTATGAAAATTCTGTGGAGCATCTTAATAAGAAGCTCAAGAAGCGGTATGGGAAATCTCTCGTGGACACAACCTTTGCCGAGGAACCTGATATTGCCAAACCATTGCCGGTCAGCTTGGGCCGAATGCGCTCTTCGAGTGACGGTCCGCACCCAGACATGCCCCCACCGAAACCAGATAAATCCAGTAAATACCAGAAGAAACCACCTTTGCCGCATGAACCGCCTCCGCCGCCTTTGCCAGAAATCACTCTTCCAGAAGAACATGAACGCTCAAAGCAAGGTGCTGCGCTTGAATCACGCCTTTTCACCTTTTATGAGAAGAAGGATCCCGAAAAGGCAAACCAGGAGCAGGTTTCTCAGGACGCAAAGAAAATTCTTCAAGTTGGAATTGATGTCTTTAATGCAGACCTCATGAAAGCGTATGGGGAGTCTCTTGTCTCATTAGATCGAGGCCGTAATAGCGTACGGAGTGTACGAGCTAGCGCTCGGGCTAGTGCGAACCTCCGCGCCTCGCGAAAGCTTGCTGTAGACAGGGTGTAGGATGGGGGGGGGTTAGTGTATGCTAATACCAACCCTGGTTTTGCCCGTTCTTCAGTTTGCTGCTTTCTTCATCTCTGTTACAAAAGTCACGCGTTGCCAATGCCCGCATCATCAAAGTCACGTGCTAGTGATAGTCAGAACATGATCACCAGCCCTGTCGTGAGGAGCCCAGGTGAACCAGCCCTCTGAGTTTTAAATTATAGGTTCACCAGGCCGCACTTGAATTATATCGGGCGCAACTCGTTGCGCGACATCAATTTGGCAATGATTTAAACTTAAAAAAAAAAAATCCTATAAAAGAAGCTGGCCTATGACCTTCCTCTGGTGGAATGACATAGGATATTGCATCTTCCTGCAGGCCACGAGAGCGCAATTGATGTTTCATATTTGCATGCGAATGAGCAAACTGTTCTTTTCGCAGTCCAACCCATATTTCTACAGGTTCCTGCTTTCGCTAATCCCCTCATGTTCGTCCAGCCACTTACCGGTCTGCTTCAATCTTGTCTTTGTCTGTCAAGATATTCACTCATAAATATCACAGATCAAACCAACTGTGACTCTCGTTCTCAACTGGTTACTGACCTGTCTTTTTTTTCTCTTTCACTCTTCGTGGCTTGCTGCTTTTGCGGTTTGTACGCTTCAACTTAGTCCACCTCGTCGTTCTCTCAATGCTCGTCAATGTGTTGCTACTGTTTCCTTTCCTTTGTTTTCTGTTGTTATTACTGTCTTTAGTGGACCTGACATATACGTATGGACTTTGATCAAGAACTCAAACGTGCAGACAGCCCAAAAGAACATCATGATGAAGGAGACATAAATCAAGCTATTACTTCACACAATAATGTATCGCGCTTTGAATTTGTTGGGACACCGCCCCTTAATTTGTGTTACTTTGTGCAAATGGTCTTTTGTCTCTACCATCTTCTTCGCTCCCATCACGTTTGCGAAAATATCTCTCTCTAATTCAGTGTCCTAACTATGAAATAAACCACCCAAGTTCATAATCTACTTTTAATTTTCCTTGAAAACCTTGAAACCTTTAAAAATCGAAATCAATGCGTGTTATCGCAGATAACTCACCCAAAGATTATTTCATTCCAGCTAGAACCTCCTTCATTTTGGAATCCGCAATCTTGTAAAACTTTTGTAGTCTCATGTATGCAAGCCCACTTCGATTTTCCAGATTGCATTAGATCTCTAGCCCCTAGAATGGCGATACGGGCATGTATCCTGTTTGGATGCTATCAGTCTTTGCCACTTCTAATCTTCAAACGTATCCTTTGAGGAGATCCAGTTTTGCACTTGCCGGAATTCTGATACAAATTAATTCCTTTTGATGACAACGTCCCTTCACAAGCTGGTCTCTGAACGTCGCCATCGATTCTCTTTGGGTCGAATTTCATATTTCGAGATGATAAAACTGACATCTTTGACAGGAAAAACCACTTTGTTGATGTATCATACACCCTCAATATTTGTAATACTCTCAAATACTTGAAAATTTGATGCAAGTATACCATCCTTATGTAACGTGTTTTTTGTTTTTTGTTTTTTTAATAATTTTTTTTTTGGTCTTTTCTCTAAAGAATACCGGTTTGTTGAGTAGACAATACCAATCCAACATCCCACATCACGCGACGATGCACGTTTGCTATGACACGACGGACAAGAAGGTCGCGCACAAGAGAGAGCCTTGCTGGTAGCTTTGGGGAGGCGCTGCAATGGACTCGCGAAGACGCTCAAGGTCAACCTGGGCCTAAATCGCCAACTCTAGAGAGCCAAGAAGAGCAAGGTCAGGAGGAGTCGTCCCGCACCTCAGCCGACAACACAAAGCAGGATCACGAAGCAAGCCAGACAACAAATTTCAACACTATAAGGGGGAAGTTTACTAAAACAAGCCATGAGAGACGACATAGTAGATCAAGTGTTGGCTCAGACAATGCTTCTACTTCGGGTCCTGCAGATCTTTTAGAAGAAATCGAAATTAGCCCGTGGACTCGTTGGGCACGATATGGTGTATGGCCAACGCGACTTCTTATCCACTCATGCTGCATATTATCTTTGATATGCTATGTGTTCTGGATAGAAGAAGGGCTACTACGAAGCTCTGTTAACTACAAGCGCAATGCGTATAATTTATTGTTTCGAGGTGCTTTGCAGCATGACGAATTTTCTCGTCATGGAGGTTTTGACCTCGATGCTGAAGACTTTCATGCCAACGACTTTGTCCTTTTTAATACTAGTGAATCTCGGGGCCAAATCGAGCGCGTCTTGAAGAATTACTTTCGTCTGGAAGGCGACTCTGTTGACAATATCATTATCGCTGGTTCTCTTTCTACACCATCATTACCATTTCCATCCTTGGAATTCCATTTAAAAAATGGGTCTCGAAGCACGCATATTGTGCAAAATGCAAAGGATTTGGGTCCGTTAAGGGGTTCACAGTCCCGAGAGCGCATCTCACAGTTTATCCACGAACTTGAAGCCCTGCGGTTGGAGATGTGGTTAGAGTCAATTAACCCGGATCCAGGTCTATTTTTGAGCGAACCCTGTATTCGCTGGCTCTTTGTTGTAGCTTTTAGTCGTGAAAAGGGTTCTGGGCCTTTCTATGGTCATTTGCGTTCTGAGGGCGGCCATCGGTGCTCAAGTAATGACTTCATAGATTCACCTAATGCCACGAATTCTCTGACTTGGTTACATGCCTGGCTCTGCGTTGCAACCTTCGTACATTTGGGCATGGGTTTGTCACGCGTTGCTCGGGGTATAGGCGTACTGCGTATGCTTCGCACAGCCCTGACTGCTCCAACGATGCGAGAGGCTGCTGAGGCACTAGGGAGTCGGGGGGTAACTGGTATTGATGATGCGTGTGCAGATCCCAATCATGAGAGACTACCACATTGGAGCGAAGTCACCTTCAGGGATAAGCTAACAATACTGAACTTTTGGAATATTTTAGCAATATTAGGAGATCTCGCTTGCTTACTTTATGTAAGCTTGCAATTCATCGACGTGAGTGAGGAATCTCGGGACCAAGGTACGATTGTAGATAAACTTGGTTTTGGTTTAGGTTCCGAGGCGGACAAAGTCCTCCTTGGTCTTGGTTGCGCATTTCATCTTCTTTCGCTCCTTGAATATTCTGAGTATGGACTAGTGAGCTATCTTTTCCTACAGGTTCACCGCGCCGCACGGCTCGAGGTGCTCAAGCTTTTGTTTGGCTTTTTCCCAGTTACGATGGCTTATATCGTGTACGGAGTAGCGATGTATGGCGAGGATGTTTCTCGCTTCGGAAGTCTACGTAATACAGCGATTACATTATTTTCACTTTCTTTAGGGGACGAGCTAACTCCGACATTTCGTGATTTAGAAGCATGCGTGGGAGTTCCGAGGGCTGCATCATATTTCTATGTTTTTAGCTTTATTGCTTTGCATCTCAACATTGTTGGCATGTGTGTAATTGCAGTTGTCCGAGAAGCATTTGTAGAACAGGGATTATGGCTTTTGAATACTAGCAGCCAGGCCGGTGGCCATGAATCGACAAATTTAGAGGTACCAACTTCGCCGACGCCTTTGAGACAATTTTCGGAGATGGACTTTGGTGAAGCGTTGAACTCGTCAATTCGTAGACCGCTACAAACGAGTTTTTCACTTCCTGAAAACCCGCGTCGGATGGCTTCGATAGATTCGACTGAATCTTCTTCTTTCAAACGCGGCTTTGGTTCTGGATCGGGCCAGCAGAGACTAGCAGCATCTCCAGGAAGTAGTATTCGACAGAATACAGGCATTTCACTTAACATGAGCAATCGTACGGCAGCAGCTATGCAGCGAACTAAAGTAGGCAGATCATCCTCATCAATTACAACTGCATCAAGCTTGAGCTAATTAAATCATCTCGTCGTGTATATTTGTATTTTGTTTTATATTGCTAGCTTCTTTGTAAAATCGACCAGGGTAGTTAGGCATGACTTTGTTCCTTCAGAGTATTTACAACGTGGAGATCTAATCTTAAAGGTAAACTAATCTTCAGGGCAATAAAAACTTCATATGATTATTGTTTTGATTTGAAAATTTCCTTAAACAAGAGATGTGTTGTCGAACAGGTTATTCATTCATCAGTCAGTAATGTTTAAATTTTTGGTTTTATTTTATTTTATGGTGTAGGGATTAGTCTGACAATCATTTCTCCTGGTATCTCCTTACGGTTCTTTTCGATTTGTGTGTGAATAACCTCATTCTTGCAGAGTATTATAAAGGAAGTGATGGTAGTTGGTTGCGACAAGAAGAATTGGACAAACAAGCAAAACTACTCACTGAAATGGGACGCATACATAAACAAAAGCAGTTTTGGAGCACTCAAGAAAGTGCACATCTTCATGTCTTCAGACTGAGTCATTCAATGAGGGGTAGATAACTTCCCCTAGGGTTACCTAAACAGAGAAGAGAAGATAGAAATCAGGAGGAAAGACAGCGCCAGCAGCAGGATCCCGGCGGTTTAGTGAAAGGTTCGAGCTTCAATCAGTTAGCCAGCCAGCCGACTGGCAGCTGGTTTGCAACTATGTAGCTGAAACAGCTCCAGCTAGATAGCTCAGCTAAGAACGTTAATAGCTGAAGAAGAAGCTAACTAACTAGATGACGAGTTCATGGGTAAAGTAGATTGGTGCGTAGGTGGGGAAGTGAAAAGTAAAAAAGTAATATTCGAGGAGAGGAAAGGGTGTCTGTCGGTTGAGGCAGAGCAGAGGCAGTGTTGAGGTTGTCATGGTAGACCCGGCGACAATCAAATATAGAGAGAGGATGAAAATGTGAAAAAAGGCGTTGCTAGATGCAAAACTACCGATGGTTACATCGACCCCTTTAATCACTTTTGGTGAGTAGGAAATGGATCGCATCGCAGAGAAATCAGACAGAAGCAAAGAAAAGATAGCACACTTGCAGATAATGCTATGCATCTTCATAAGCCGACACACAAGAGTCTTTTGTCAGCTTGTAATGCGGAAATGTCTCTATGCATACAATCTCAGTCTGCAAAGGGGAAGATGCATGCGTACAAAGGTTTTGCTATCTGCTGAAAATGAATGAATGCGCACTACATGCTATCATAGGTATGTATGGATGGCAGTCTCCGCGCAGTCCACTTTAAAATACTCCACAGTCAGAGATGAAAATCGGTGAGGTGGGCTTTCCCTTGACGATAAGGTCCTTGGAAAGGTCCTCAAGCACATCCATGCCCTTGGTGACAGCTCCAAACGGCACATGACGTCCATCCAGGTGCATGCACGGCTTGAGCGTGATGAAAAAGCAGCTTGCGTTCATGTGAGCTCCTGCATTGGCCATGCTAAGAATGCCAGGCTTGGCGTGTCTAAAAAAGTATCCCTCATCCTCGAAGTATCTCTCCGCAAATGCAGAGTGGCCTCCGCGACCCTGCTGGTGGCCCACATCGCCCATGAGCAGCCATGACTCACGCATGATCTGGTGCAGCTCAGTTCCCTTGTACGAGTACTTATCATCTCCACTTTCCTTCGCGGCGGTGGTCTCGGCCTCGGCGCTTGTAGTGTTAGGGCCAAGCATGGCGTCTCCAGTGGCCAGGCGCAAGAAGTTCTCAGCGGTGCGGGGAAGGAGATCGTCAGCAAGCTCAACCTCAACGCGGCCGACAACTTGCTTCTCGCGTGAGAACTCCAGCCAGGCGCGAGCACGGCGGTGGCCCTCAGCAGGAACAGGCAGGATGGGCTCAGCATCGATGCGCGCCAAGAAGGCCTCGCGAGCTGCCTTGTCCTCATAGTGGCGCTGCAGCCAGTTGTGGCCCTTAGAGCCGCGGCGAAGAGGCAAGGCGCGAAGAGCGCGGGAGACGGCGGCGGACGACGACATGGTGAACGGACGAGGTGACGAAAGCTCTCTAAAGAGATGCGGCGACACGAGCTTTGTTGAGAAGTTGGTTGTTTGAAGAGCAGTCGCTCATTTACTTTACTTAGTCATCCGCCTATTCACTCATTCATTCATTCCTTCATTCATTCATTCCTTCATTCACTTGTAATTCACTTATTTATTTATATACAATTCATTCATTTAGCAGTAAGGCTATAACTCATTTATTATACTAAAGCGATATGCGCATTGCATTGCATAACACAAAACTGCATAATACTAGCTACAGCTACAGCTATCTATATTTATGGGTAATATATAGACGAGACATACGACATATTTGTCTGTATGTATGGCTGATTCATCCCCCCGATTGACAGGGACCGATGCTTTTAGAAGAAAGCATTACTTTCATGGCATGCCCAATAAACTGTTTCCGCATTATGGTGCTCTACGTATACTTCATGAAACAAATGCAGTCTAAGCAATGCAATAGAACGCATGTTAGGTAAGTAAGTAGATGATGGACTTTTAAAAGGGAGAGAACGAGCAAAACAGCGAACAAAACCGGTGCTTTTACTGAGACGATTCTCAGACAATGCCATTATCAGAAAGCAGTAAGGGATGACTAAGGTGCTTGAAGACAATGAAGTTGAGGTTCAATTGCAGCACTTCATCACTCTCAAGGCTGCCTGATAAGATCAACTTATATGTGATTTGATATACAGAATACATAACATAGAAATTCTGTCATGAACGTGAAACGAATCAGTAATACACTATCCACAAATCCTTGTAGTTCTTCGATAATTTCATCATTCATTCCTATTATACCTAGGTTTAACCACCACCATTACTTGCTTACCATACACTATTACTGCTACTAACACTACCTACTAGAGACAGAGCTGCTCCTCAGCCTCTCGTTTTCTCTAGATACCTGCTAAGAGGGCTATCTACTTAAGAAAATAGGCGCTCATTGGCGCCGAACTTAAAGGAGACGAACAGGTTGCAATTTTGATAATGAGGATGTTCACAGACTGCGATCTAGACTTGCTTAAATGTAGTCATCGGCATTTCACGTACCCTGTTGAAGAAATTGATACTTATCTGCGTCATATTTTATCCCTAGTTTGGCAAACGAAATGAAGGAATGAACGCTTCAGTGTAAACTTATTCTTTTAAACTTTAAAATAAGTCCTCTTGCGTCAGGAGAATGAAAGATCTATTTCTTTGTGCAAGTAAGTTTTGATTTATTCTTTGTGAACCAGCCAAAACTTCGGGTCATTTCCTTTAGCGCAATCTTTCCTATAAGACATTTTATGGATTTTGTGGATTTGAAAAAAAGAAAAGAAAAAGGATACAGATTGGATGGGGCACGCTTCTTTCGAAAGAACTCATTCAAAAAATAGGGGATATGTTTAGCCAAAAGTGTCACTTTTTCTCACTTGTTTAAGGCCATATTTTCCGTATATTTTTTACAATTAAACACAGGATGCAAACACAAGGCGCAAGAGCACACAAAGCAAGGAGTATTAAAATCATTAAATGAATTTACAAAAGTCCCTTGCTCAAGCCTCTTCGAGAAAAGCAAATATCGAATACTATGAATAACAACAATAATAGCAAATGATTTTTTTTCTTCGCCCTTGTAGAAGCATGAAAAAGTCGATTTCCTCGCCTCGATAGCTGCCGTAGCTGTAAGCAAATTAATATTCAATTTTAAAAAGGTAAAAAGGAAAAAGAAAAGCACTGTGACATATTGATAGAAGTAGATCCATCATGAAGACTACCTAGATTAGCTAGAATCAATAGAGGGAGGCAAACTGCAATTCGTCCTTTTCATAAATATTCCTTTCACAAGGAGTCGATCTGATTTGATGGAGTGCTACTAGAATCATCCTCCGTTACAGAAGTATTACGAACAGAAGAAGACCGTCGCAAACCTGAAAGAGAACTAACATGTGACATCTCACGCTGAAACTTAATCCACAAGTCTTGGTACATCGGTGTCTTCAAAAATCTCTGAAATGAATCGTAAAATAACATATTCAACACCTCACGAACACAATCGTCAAATATGTTTTCTGTGATCTCGAGTTTTTCGGCCTTTGCTATTGTAGGGGCTAAAGGAGGAGACATAGGAGCCGTTGAAGCTGGACTAGCAGTTGGATCATACTTTTTCGAACTATTTCTGTTGTCTTTACTCTTGGCGCTGTCTCCTAAGTTAAATCCTAGCTTACGAGTAGTATAGCCCAAAGAGCTGACCTTGGTTACCTCAAGAGCAGCGAACTTTCGAGTAAAATTATCAGGCAAGTTTACTTGATACTCGGCCTTGCTCCATATGAATTTGCGGTAAATTCTTTTGCATTCTTTGACCATCTCCTCATTTGTACCAGTTACTGGATCCGCCACAGGATCAACCCTCACCTTTGAAGTACGAGAGGTTTTACCTTTCTTTGGCTTTTTTGGCTTTTTGAACCGTTGCTTGTACCGCGTGACCTCAATGATGAAATCCAAAGTCTCAAACCCAAGCTCTCGTCGGAGATGCTGTGCTACGGCATCATATCCATCTTTGGTTTGAAGAAAAGCCTTCAAGAGAGCGACATTTCGATCAAGACCAAGCTCGTCTCCTGCACGTAGCGCCGCCTCCAAAGTCCGATGCTCTTTCATATCAAGAATTGCACGGATTACCGGGATGACGATTACATCCAAGTATAACGCAAAAAGAATCAACGCAAAGACGCCCATAGCCCAGCGAACATGCATGTCAAATAGCATACCAATACCACTACCAATCAAAAGAACCATTGCACAGAAGCATTGTAAACAAATACGCTGTAGAGCACGTCGAATCCCCATTGAATCAGACATATACTTTGCATGGACATTGAGCTCGCGAAGAATTGGAAATAACAGAATAACTACAACCACCCCATTGATTGCGAATAACCCTAAAATTAAGTGCATGTAGCTATTGCCCCCTACACACTTATTATAGGTGTCTGGAATTTGATTGGCGTAAGGTGGTTTTAAGTCGTATAACACTATAGAGATCACCATGCCAGCTGCAAAGAAGCCATTGATAATTCTAATGATAGTCAACAGGCGGCGCCTTGCACGCCGATTATTATGTTTGAATCGCATTGATGCATCCGATGCTGTGTTTTGGGACCCAAACGAAATGACAGTCATCGCATTGAGACGATACAATCGATGAAAGCGGAGAACGAACATTTCAAAGGTATGACAAAGTGGTATTAGATGAAATACAAATAGTGATACAATCACGGCACATGATGAGCTTGGATCGTCCATGAAGATTCCTACATTAATGCAACATAATGCGCTTAATAAATTTCCCAGCAGCAAAGAGTTTGTGACGCCTCGGATACGGATCATACGATTGTGAGATAGGCGCCAGTAAAAGAACAGAAATACAAAGAGTATCGAATACAATAATATCGGAGCAAGAAGAGTGAGGGAAAACTCAAGTCTGCCATTCAGACCGAGATTCTTCGCTGGGTCTCCATATCCTTTCCAAGAGATATCCGCGAACATGCGGCTCCACTTATTTTTTTGACAACTACTCCACCTTCGCTGTCTCGCTTTCCCGCTGCAAGTCAACTTAACAGTACAGCTGAAAGTGTATTTAGAGCGCTTTTTGTCTGCCTCGTGCCTTATCGCGGTCGCTCTCGCTCTCTCGCAGAACCCCACTAAGGTATACACATACCTTGTGCTGCGTGCAAATGCACAGCTAGCAAGCAAGCGCCACTCCACGCCAGATGTGTTTGGAGTCTACTATTCCTGCTCCTCAAGGCACGAATTTCTTTTTGGTACCTCTCTGTTTCTAAATATATATGGCTGCCTCCAAAAAGCAACAAAGCGGTTCTCCTACTTAAGTCTTTTTTCTTTCAAAGTGAATCAGAACAAAGTGTGAAAAAAAAAAAAGGTGATTTGAAGCCGGTAAGTACTTTCGTTTGTTCATCCCTCCATACTCGCTTTCTAAACCCCAACTTTGAATCAGACACAAGGCTATCGATTGAAGTGCGCTGTATCAAAAAGATAATTTGTAAATTTATGTCATCAAGATTAGACAACAAACATTCTCGGCATGCCGCACTGACCTTAAGCATTTGCGGTCTTGAATCTGGATTCGAGAGCTTCTTTGCAGTATTCTTCCCTTTTTTGAGGAATCAGGAAAGGCTATATCACATCCTTGCTTTACTTTTTAAATAAATACCCAGCACTGAGGTTCTGTCTTGTCCACCACTGCCACCTCCACCCTTTTCTTTGCTACTGTTTGTCTCGAATTTATTGATTCTCACTGCTTATTAAGTAAAGGCGAAAAAGTAACTGTAAAGTCCGAATTCACTTTTCACCGCGGAAGCATGAATGACTATCGGAAGATATTTACTACTCATGCATCATCGATAAGTGGTCGTTCTTCTGCGCTGCGTGCCCTCGCCCCCCTCCGAGTCCGACGGCCCTACGTGCCATTTCACTCAAAGGAAGAGCACTGTTTGCCGAGAATTGATCCTTTTCTGGATGAATAAGAACAACAAAAACGGTAAAGTAGTTTTTGTTTTTGTTTTTTTCGCCGCGCCAGCGCAACGGACATATGTATTACGAAATGACACTCGAGGGTCTTGGGGGTATTCTCATCAAATTTTAACGCTTGATTTAAACCAATACTATTGAGACGCCTCATAATCTGCACATGACGTACATCTCGTTCTTCGATCAGTACATAGTAAAATCACGCATTTTCATGGCACCTTCCTCTGTGTATAGGTATATTTGTTAATATTATTACTATTATTATTACACATACAACTTAATTTAGTACTTTTCTCTGTAAAACTTATTCATTGCAATCATGCTTTGCGTATAGCTTATTTATGGATTTGGTCGTGAAGTTGACTCTTATACTCACACTGATACATCTAAACTCAGATATTTAGGCTGGGAGAGAAGGCTCTTGCTCAAAGTGAGTTTCTCGAGCGGGGCCTTTCCAGAGTTGCTCCCGGGTTGCTGCTTCCAATTTGTTCTCATTACAACATAAACTAAAATGAGTACCGGGTAGGCCAAGATGTGTTCAGCATCAATTTAATGCGAATTTCCGACTGTTCGAGTGAGCAATCCGTCTTTCTCATCCTGATTCGCAAAGCTCACCAGTCGCAGATCTTCTCTGTACTTGGCACGGAGCCGGAAGAAAGGCTATTAGTAATCGATCTGCCTATGCAAAAGCCTAGCCTGAGACAGATCATAACGAAGTCGCTTCATTTCACCCCCCGATTCATTCACACACTTTATTTCTACCTTTGCCATCCATGAATCCGTTATTGCTATACTTGTCATTGGCGTGACACTGCGACCCACAAACAAGCTTACTAGTAGTACCTACCATACCTGCCGGTAACATGCGTCACCTCAGCACGAGATTTCCGCACTCTTCAACACAATTCGCAGCCTACATCCACCCTGGAAGTTAATTCTAGCGCTGCAGAAGATAAGATCATAGTTGGCCACAGCATTGGTGGAGGAGTTGTGCTACTGGATTAGATAATTACTCGATGAGGCATTAGAGCTTTTCTGTGCCCATATTCCTCTGCCGTACCTTTAGTACATTCTATAGAATCAAGAAGAAAACTTGACTCCGATAGCCCCGTTCCCGAATGTGAAATCTTCCTTGGGGTCCTCAACTTTACATCTTTGAAAAGTTACTGCTCAGAGACGCATAGACAGCTTCTCTTTCGAGTTTTTGACTGACTAAGCAAGCTGGCAATCTCAGCTCTCGGCTGAAAGAACACTTTCTTTCTTTCATCCTTTCTGGCCAAGGTCTGTACTACTAGCGCCGCTGTACTACTCAGATCGTATACACTGTGTCTGGGCGCAAACCATTGTTGGCTAGCAATTCGCCTGGTCTCTAAGTCCATCGACTTCTCTATGCCAGTGACAAGCTATCAATTGGCTTGCATGATTGATTGCATAATCGCGCGCACCTTACACCGTCATATATGACCTGCACAAAGTTAGTTAGATAGATAGAATCTATATATCTACTTAGCTGCAACGCTGTCTATCAACAATTGCCGACTCGAAACGGATATTACCTAGGGATCTAGCGCCCGTCTCTGCCGCTAGCTGGCCTGCTTACTTTGGGCAAGCTTGCTGGCCCACCCCCATCATCGTAGACTGCTGAGTATGGTGGCTTACGTCCTGGGTCATCTCTTGAAGTTAGCGGACTCTGAAAAAGCTAGTCTTCACTCTCGATCGATCGTTTCACTCTCGCGTGTGACAGTTGGCTCGAGAGCAGCTCTTGATCGAGACGCCCGTCATGATGAGTTATGAATCAATCATGTGGTGACGGTCGCAGCCCTTCTTGGACGCCCGTGGGCTGCTGTTGGGTTTGGCGCCTTCGCTCGTTCGTTCTCGCAGAAGAAACGACGGAGTGTCGACGCGCAGCCTAGTCTCCGCTATGTCTGTCCTACTGCGATGACCAGCGGAGACCACTTCGTTCTTCTCCATCACCCGCGGTGCTGGGTCTCAGCATCATCCGTGCCACCGACTGCAATCGACGACGTGACGCTTGCGCTGCCTGGTACCCACCTACTTTGCAGACGCCGTGATGGTACGGTTTGCAGAGCCAGCTAGCTTGCTTGCTTGCTTGCCTGCTTAGCTTCTGGCGACATCAGCCATTTCCACCCAAGCTTAAGCTCTCAGCTTCGAACAGAAATGTCACTCGTGCTACTCCTGGTTCCCTTCGGCCAGTGCCTCGCTTGTGGAGAGAGCTAGTGCAGCTGAGACTTAGATCGAGCCGCTCCTCAGCTTGAAGCAGTTGAAGCAGCAGCAGCAGCAGCAGTTCGGTGTACTCTACGTGGCAATTCGACGAAGCATTGCTGTTTCAATCAACGTTGAGTGAGGTTTTCATTGACGACTTTCTTTTTCACGGCCAAGGTCGGTAGGGCCTCTGCTAGTGCTATCCCTAGGAAGGCGCTTGCGGGTACCGCTCGCTACAGAGTGAGTGATATGGAGGGAAGAAGTTATAACTAACTAACACCTTGAAGAGCACATACATCAGCAACGCAATCCCCGTCGGCGCGTTGGGTCTGCAAGAGATGCAGCAGGAAAGCCAAAACCTGTTTGTGCACTGTCGAGGGGGGTTCTGGGGCTCGGAGGCCCTCGGGAGACTGACTTGAGGCCTCGAGGCAGTTGTGAACTGGTTGATCTCCGCAGGCAGGTCAACGTGCGTGATCGTCGGGCTGGTCTAGCCCGAGTTGAGGAGTACTTAGCCAACTGCTACAAAATACGAGAGTACCAGTGCCTGGGGATCCCAGAGTGGGCCCATCGCGTACCTGAGTAAACACAGCACCAGCCCCAAGGGCAACTGTGCAGTTTGAGTTGATTAGTCTCTTAAGCCTTGAATCCACGAGCCAGTCTTTGGTGTCTTCGGTACTCAGGAATTTGATTGATAGGAACTCTTTTTTGTGATTAGTCGATGCAGTAAACTTGGCAGGAAGTGAGTGCCTTAATTCGCAGGTAGACGACACCTATTGTTTGACGACGAGTTGTAAGGTGGAGATTGGGCAATTGATTTTTGGAGGTCTTTCGTACAAGAAGTATCGAGCAGAACTTGAACGCGGGCACGTAGAGAAGATCATCGCACACGAGGTGACAACAGGGACGAATAGAACGGACAATCAGAATAGCCGAGACAACAATAGAGGAGTGTAGGAAAGGTGATAACCAAGAAAATGTCTGTACGCGAGAAAACAAGCGAAGACTGCCCCATTGTTGTGATAAGTGGGATCTTTGGTCCAACAAATTCAAGCTGGTGTGAAATGTATTGGGGAGAAGCGATGAAGTTAGGCACAAAAGCGTCCCCGGTACTTGCACTACCTGTGGCTAGTCTCGGAAGCGCACATGACCGCGCATGCGAGATGTTTGCACAACTTCGGGGTTGTAAAGTTGACTACGGGAAAGCCCATTCAGAGAAATTCGGCCACGACCAATTTGGCACAGATTACACAGGACAAGCAATGTTTCCTGAATGGTCTGCGGAGCGTCCAATCCACCTCGTGGGCCACAGTTTTGGCGGCAACACAGTACGCGCTTTTAGATATTTGGTTGCCATCGACTTCTTCAATGTTGGCACCTCAGCTGCTTGGGTTCGTAGCACTACTACACTGTGCTCCCCTCTACATGGGTCTCTCTTGACATATAAAATGGGGCATAAAGAAAGCCATTGCACAAAAATGCCAGTTCGCTTCTTCAGCGTGGTTAACTTTGTTGGACTTGGTATGCACGCCTACGAACTCGTTTGCCGCAAAACTGGACTCGACCAATATTTAGACATCGGAATGCGGCATTGGGGACTTGAGCGAGCTGGGTGGAAACAATTTTTCAAAAGCGTCGCTCATGGTTGTACTACCGCAGCGCAAGCTCGGGATAATGCATCACAAGACCTGACAATCCAAGATGCACTCGAATGGTTGGATCGATTAGGCTCTCTGCCCAAAAGTGCAGGTTCTCAGCACTTTGAGTTCAATTTTGTAGCCAACACAAGGGACCTTCTTCACGTTAATCCAATCGCACGACTTTGGCAACGCGATGGCAGAATCAATGAGTCTTACTCGGACCCGAATCCACAGGATGGAAGAGCCTGCTACCAACTCAGAACTGACGTAGAAGTCAAAAACTTGGAACCGGAACTTGAGCAGGTTGCCGAAGATACAGTAGTAGTGAATGAGTCAAGATCTTGGCGTGCTTTGGTCTTCATGCGAGATTTGGGCTTACATATGGCTGCACGGTATGCACATTCCCTATCATATGCGCTTGCTTTTGAAAAAAAGCATCACTCGGAAGCCATTTGTGTCAAAACTTTCCTCGAAAGTGGTACAGACGGGCTTTGTAATGTACATTCGCAATACCAAAGTGAGCATGTGCTGCGTGAGGAGGAGCTTGTACCTCAGAAAGACCGTCTAGCTCCAGGCCAATACACTGTGCTCATGAGCGAACACCACAGCCACTTTTCGATTGTTCCTTTTCCGGATAGCACTTCAGACCAACGTATGTTTTTCCAGCAACTTTTTACAAGCCTTCGTGGTCTTCGCGTCTAATTTCTTTCGTTACATTAATCTTGGTCGATTTTAGCGCGCCCTAGTACAATAATATGCAACAAATGCGGCTTATCATGAGAGCCCTTTTCTGCTTCCCACGTAAAACAAATGCTAATAGTCCCCAGTGAAGGGAAGTCGATGCGCTACTAAGTCTACACTTTTTTTGTTTGTTCACTTGTTGATTCGTCTCCCTTTTAGTCTTCAACTATTTATTACCTCGTGGCACTGAAGCAAATGCTCATGGCAAGGTGAAGATTAGTGACCAATGTCGATCATTGTTTTCGCTCCTTAGGCTTACACGAAGAACGAGGGATCTTGACCTAACGCTTATCCCAGCGCGAGTTCCTGCGTTCAGTTTTATCCTCTTGAATGAATCTATCATTGATACATCTGTTTTTTTTTAATCATCACCGTCCACATTATTGTCATCGTCTGTGCTTTGGTTCACTATTACTAGTAGTACTACTGCCACCTAATTACCTTTGATCTTATTCCTCCAAAAGAAATCTCAGCGCGTTCAGGTTGTTCTCTCATTCCCCGTGTTACCATCTTCAGAGAGTGCTCTGAGTTCGCCATTTCAATATGGTCCGCTAATAAAGCTTCGCTTTCCGCCAATACGAGCGATGCGGACAATAGAAAGCTCTCGAAGAGGTGCCACAAAGGCGAACTCACCTATATATATCATCCAATGAGCTTCGATTAGCACAGAACCAGTTCGCAGACATGGGCCATCGTACATACATGTGGCAAGCACACAGCCCTCGTGGGACCTGCCAGGAATCACGCTGCTCTCCGGCCTGCCTTCAAGTCGAGGTTGCTGGTCTTCTTTCGAAGCTGAAGCTGACTCGTGGGACTGGAATTGGAGTTGAGCTGGAGTTGGTTGGGTTTGGTTGAGCAATTCGAGGAACTGAGGAAGGATTCCTCGAGTTTCTTTCAACTCGAAGAGAGCCTTCCCGCAAATTGCTGTTTGCTTTGCAGCGTTTCATACAAGTTCAAAGAGGGAGGAAGGCGGCGAAAATCTCACTGAAGCAGGTGTTGTTTCCTCTCTCTTTGCTTTCAGACTGTAAGGGATGGCTATTGTGAACTGTAGAAACGGTAGCATAGCGAGGCCTAGCACCCACTACGTAGTTTCTTTTAAGATCATGAATGAATGAATAAAATGAATGAATAAATGAATGAATGAATGAATGAATGAATGAATGAATGCTTAGGAACCTGAAGACTCTTGACAACATGCTGCTTCGAGGCGTTGAGAAGTTGAAGTTGCATTGAGGTTCGTTGGGAAAGACGCGGTGGGATGGGTTCTGACACTCAGCAGCAGTGCTTTGTATTTAGGTCCAGGAAAGATCGCCTGCTCCACTAAGTTTGACAGCTATCTTCATCGGCAACCGAAACAGAGTCAGTCAGTGATTGTTTGTTTGTTTGTTTGTTTGTTTGTTTGTTTGTTTGTTTGTTTGTTTGTTTGTTTGTTTGTTTGTTTGTTTGTTTGTTTGTTGCCTTACTCTTTCGTTTTTTTTTACTTGAACACTTGAAAAGCCCTCTTATCGACCACGTATTTACTCCTACTGCGACGCCATTGTTTTAACACTTGAGTGATACGCTTTATGGTAAGAGAGCGAATATAAGTCCAATGTTGGTCCACGATTCCACAGCCTCATCATGATGATAAAAAGAAAGTGGTCCTCAGCAACCATACCTAGTTCTTTGGGTTTGGCCATCAACACTTCATGGCACGCTGGGCCTAGCGGTTTTCGTTGGCGTGGCCAAGGGCTGAGATCGTTGTGCAGTGACACTCCTCTGTGCTGCAGGTGCCAGTTCTGCCAAACTTTGTATTGCTGGTCCGAGTGCGTTGTTGCACGGCATAGATTGCCGTCCATAAAAGCAACACTGACAACACCGACAACACCGACAAAAGCAACAACAACAACATTTCTCCTGTTTCGTGGCAGACTGTAATTACAACAACTTGGACAAGATGGGTGTCTACAGCTACCTCTCTTCTTCGCCTTCATCGACGGCTGAGCCAGGTTCATCCTCCGTAGATAGAAAGCGTGACAGTGGTGGTGATGCTGCAAGTATTTCCTCATGCTCATCTCAGCCAAGTCATCACTCCAGTGACAGCTCAAGCATTCCATTGTCCAAATCCTCCTCTTGTTCTACAACCTCTTCATCTCCCCGTGCCTCAATTGGCTCTATGGATGATGACTTCATGATAGACCAGAAGCTCGTGTCTCAAGAACCCAAGGAGTATAATGACGCTGATTCCTCTTCGAATTGCCCTATCGTGCTAGTGAGCGGCTTCTTGGGCCCAAATAATGCGAGATGGTGCGAAATGTACTGGGGAGAAGCGGCCAAGCAGTCCACTGAATCATCTCCTGTGATTGTCATGCCCGTGTCTTGCGTTGGAAGCGCTCATGATCGAGCTTGCGAGATCTTCGCGCAGTTACTCGGGATTCGCGTGGACTACGGCGAAAAACACTCGCATGAGGCAGGTCATGACAGGTTTGGAAAAGATTTCAGTCAAGATTTGCCAGCATATAGCACGTGGTCTGCGAAGAACCCAATCCACATTGTAGGGCACAGTTTTGGCGGCAACACGGTACGAGCTTTCAAGTACTTAGTCGCTACAGATTTCTGGGGCATTGGGACCTCTGCTGCATGGGTTCGTAGCACCACGACACTCAGTTCGCCTCTCAAAGGTTCGCTCCTAACGTATCAGCTAGGAGCTGCAGAGGATCATACCGACTGCAAGCCCGTACGTAGATTCAGCCCCGGGTATATGCTAGGTATGACTGTACATTTCTATGAACTCTTTTGTCATAAGACAAAACTTGACCAATTTTTTGACTTTGGTATGTCTCAGTGGAACGTGGAAAGCGGCGGTCTGCGATTCTTTATCTACAGTCTTCTTGGTGGACACAACGGTGGTGGAACCCCTGCAGTTTGCGCGCGAGATAACGCAGCTCATGATATGACCATCCAAGCTGCACTGGAATGGAACGAGCGAATCGCTAAAGCCGTTGAGGACGATCCAAATCACATCGAATTCAATTTCGTTGCAAACAAAAAGGGCCTGCTTGATTATTCTCTGATCCACAACACCCAAAAACTGCTTCGCCCACCCTCAGTAACCTCCTTGTCTTCGGCTTCCATCTCTGCGTCTGACTCTGACATAGATGATGAGGAAACCTCCTCTGGAGGAGATAGCCCCGCAATTGAGCGAAAGTTGAGTGATAGAGAAGCTAATGAGGTTCTCATTGCTGAAGTCAAGACGGACCCAACCAGAGATAACGCACAACTATCAGATTCTCTGTCAAACGAAAAACATTCAATTTGGTATCGCGGGACACTCTTTTTAAGGGACTTCTGGGTCTATCACCTCGCCAACCGGGTTTTTGCTTCTTCTTACACTCTTCAGTTTGAAGAAAAGCGCCACCATGAGGCATTCTCTGTAGAGAATTATATTGAAAGTGGCGGCGATGGTCTGTGTAATGCGTATGCCCAATTTGAGAGCCACTTTACCCTCAGTGAGGAGGAACTGGCTTCTCGCAAAGCACCCTTTGCACCAGGGCAGTATACTGTGCTTATGAATGAGCGACATGACCATTTTTCTGTGGTTCCTTTCCCTGACAGCACGTCAGACCAGAGGAACTTCTTTCAGCGTGTTTTTGGAGTACTTCGAGCCCTTCCTTGCCCTGAGCCTTGAATGTACGTTCTGAAAAACGTAGTTGAAGCAAAAATGCTAGTCTGTTACAGTTTCCGGCCTGCTTTAATGAAAGGAACCTACAAGGTATAGATGGTATCTCCCAGGGGCTTAACAGACTTCTTCATGTACCACCAAAGATAGAGTACTTATGAACATCTAGACTAAGAGAAAGTTGGCTGATGATAAATCATTTTGACTTTCCACTTCCTTACTCTGTCTTTGAATTAAATAAGATAAAAACTAAATTTCTTACGATCGATAAATTTGATACGTCTTTTTAAATATACATAGCTGAGCTTTAGGTGCGCGAGGTATTTTGCATAAGTTTGATTATAAAGAAATTAAAATTAGCACGTATTACGGGAGTAGAGCAGATCTATGCTGTCTAGCTTCGCAGTCAGTTCAGGTCTACTATCAAGATCGAGAGGATTGCACTAGAGAATAAAAATGTTTAGAATGTCAATCTTGTTTCCTTTTGATTTCGTTGGGAGTTCATGTTTGAAGATTACGAGATGATAGACCTTCAGGAAGAAATCGCAGATTTGAGTATTCCGTTGGCGGAAGGGAATCCTTACGATCATCTTGCACTAAATCTTTTGATAAACGATTCATTCGTTTACTGGCCCTTGATTGGGCTGCAGATATAACCAGTATTTTTCGTCGGACGTGCTGGGTTTTGCTATGGTCGTTACCATATACCTTGCAATATATTGCGAGAGCGCGTTTGAGGTACTCGATAGCTCCCTGTAAATTACCCGCGGCCTGCTCCTGCGAAGCAAGCTCACGCAAAGCCATAGCTACATCTGGATGATTCTCGCCTTGAACGTTGACACGCAATTCAAGGACACGGTGACGAATATCAGACGACTCTCCTGGGTATTCTTCGTGTTCAGGAGCCCTGGAGAGAACATAAGCAAGAAAGCCCAGACACTCTGCAAACTCTGCTCCATCTTCCTTACAGCCCTCAAAAATATGTGCTGCAGAGCGCAAGGTATTGGTGGCCTCATCCCACCGCTGGAGCTTCATTTGGGCAGGACCCATGCGAGTGAGAACACGTGCAACATAAAGGGAGTCTTGAGGTGCCCCTTCATTTTGATCCCCAGCTTCGCGATAGTAGGAAATGGCACTTTCAAGGCGTTCTAAGCTATCTGCAAAGCGGCCTTGATCATAAAGGCATAACCCAAGCATAAAATGATCGCGAGCAACATTCTGCAACTGAACAAGAACAGTGCTTTGTGGATCATTTTGATGAAGAGCTAGAATGCTTTTGTCAATACTCAATGCTTCCCTGAACAGATCTTCCGCTTCTTGTTGTTCCTTCGCGCTTTGAGCTTGATCACCCAAGAGGCGCCCGAAATTAACAAGAATCTGGGAAAGCTTGGCTGAGTTCATATGTGTACGCTTGCGTCGCTCAACAATTACCCTTGCACTTTCTACAAGCCACTTGCGAAGACTAAGAGCGACCCTCTGATTCAGTGCTGCTGATCCACCTTCCGTATTTTCAATGGAGTTAAGAATCATTTCTTTATCTTCCTTCTTGAAAGCATCTGCACGAAGAACGTCGATGTTTGCGAGAGCTTGTAAAACCGTATCAAACTCTTTAGAAAGAGCCTCTTGCTCAAACTCCTCTCTCGCATCCGGTGAAAGAATAAAGCGTAGTTCATGACGCGGAACATGCGACGATCGTTGCGACCAACTTTTCTGATTGAGATAAGATGGTCTACGAACCTGTTGTGACCTAAGAATTGCTTCATGTGCCTCATATAAGCACCACGCTCGTCCAATATACAAAGGCTCCCGCCAAGGATATAGACATGCAAGGGTTGCCTGGGCGACATTCACTGCACGGTGAAGCATGTCGCCAATATCTTCTTTAGTATATTCTTGGCGTTGCATCTTATGCTGGTTTATAGCAAACACGTCCAGCCAGACATACGCCTTTTGACCCGTCTCAGCCTCCCATGCTTCACAAGCCTCCATGAGCGCCGAGACTGTGTATTTAAAGAGGTTATCCCAGGGATGAGATATGAAATGGGTTACACGTCCACGAAGATCAGGCCGCACCATCTCCACCAGTGTACAACCTCGCTCAACGGTAGTCTTTATCACTACTTCACTGCAAACATGAGCTGTGGTAGCGGTGGACCCATGATCTAGCCCATACTCAGCTATAAATTCTCGCAGGAACTCAAGGCTTAAACCTTGCTCCTCCACAGGAACTTCAGGCAGGTTTTTTTCCAAGCTAAAATCAAACAAAGGTTCTAAGGACTCCATGTCTACCATGGTGTAATGAGTCAATGCGCCAAAACCGTTTGACTTATGAGCATCATTGGCTTGCTTGCCCATGGGCTGACCGCCCTTGCTCATACAAGAGCCCATCTCTCAGTGCATCAATTTGGTCACGTAGAACTACCGAGAAGCTTTCTTCTTGTTGCCGCTCCGAACAAGGGAAGAGCAAACGCAAGCGGAATAGCTTATCAAACTCCTAGATTGGCGTTAGCCTCCAAAGGAAGTCTTTTGAGGGTTGTCTTCTTCCCTGGTTTTGCTTACTTTGCTTCGTGCTCAAGGAAACGTGTGTCTCAAGAGAAGGCGAGCGAGAAAACTTAGTTTGATGTGGTAGATGGTTGACAGCCTCGCCTGCTGCTACGGAGTGGCCTTTGACAAAGGTTGAGCAACAAATGGGGTTTGCCGCAACATCCCTTGAATCCCATTTGTGAGCCAGCTCCAGAATATGTTGTACGCGCGATTGTCAGGTACCACTTTGGGCTTTGCAATAACTTTACGATGTTTCAAAGTGAGCAACTGTAGTACACTAAGAAGATCTTAGTAACTATTTGTTTATTAGTAAGCTGCCTCACACTCCGTTGTATCGTTTTTACTAGCTACCAGCTACAATAGGTGTGTAAAGTCCCAAAATGCACATAGCATGCGACAAATTGGAAAGAGTAGAAAAGTAGTGTATGTGAAACTGGCTTTTGAGATCATATTGCATAGCACTTCACCATCATAATAAAAGATCCTTTTTCTGCACTGACTAATCTAACTACAATGAGTCATTTGGTTACAAACCTACTTCTGGCAAGTAGTAGAAAGAGCTATTACGGATGAACAGGAGGGCTTCGTAGCTTTTTAGCAAGACCACCACCATATTGGGTACCTCAAACATCTTCAGCAGAAAACAAATGGAACACTTTAATACTTTCCTTATCCCCAAATTACCTGTTATGCTTCATAGTGGAAGCAGGGGAGGAGGTTCGGAGTCAACCGGATCCTGAGAGTTCGAATATCAAAATTTCATGATTCTTCACTAGTGACTTACCAACATCGAACTTTTACCTGTTTTTTTTTCCGTTTCAAGTTAAAGTTCTCGAACTTTGAAGTTATCTGAACTGAAAGAGGTAACTTGGAGCGTCTAGTAGTAGGTTTTCTTTTCAGCTTTCCCTATCTTATTTTAATGGCAGTTCAGGAATCTGAAGGGCGTGTATAAATCATAAAATACACTCCAGAATGGGTGATGATTTCCTGTCAGGCCTCTAAAATGAGTAGCATGCAATCCACTCAATTACACAGAGATGATATTGATATAATCAGCATTGGTTCAATTGTATCATGTATGTGTCTTTTAGGGATCCGTGCCACTTCTTCGATTTGACAGATAACTACATGGGTATCGACTACCGAGAAGACTCATACATAGTTGTGAGTACATGACTTCGAGAATATGTAGCTAGCAGTAAACTTAATTGTTGCTGACAAAGCTGCTATAGAGCAGTTTACGTTTGTTACACGGTCAGACAAATTAACGAAGCTCCAAAGATCGTATAGTACTACTCGTATCACAATAAAACTTTACTTTCAAGAGAGATTAAGCCCCTCTCTCACATTGAACAGGATACACCTAGTACTAATCTATGAGATTAGTTACCATTGTAGAGTTGGGTCATAAAATTTATAGATGGTCTTGAGAAGCTCACTGGATAATGTTAACATCGAAGGAAATCTTTGCAACCTTTCAATATATTCAAAAGCAAATGTGCATTCACTTATTTGAGAATACAAATTCTATTTATTTCTCCCATCTCTGTGCAGATCAACTTGCATCTACACGTCAGATCCTAAATGGCAAAGTTGATAACCAAAGTCCATCACCAATTGTACAAGAGGCTACTATGTGCCTCGGACCAACCCGGGAGTACAATTGTAGTACTAATCTAATTTTGGACCGACTCACGAATCGTCTAGCCGTGAGCCGAGATGCAGTCTTCAATGATAATCTCATTATGACGCATGCTATTGTGTGGGCGGCTCTCACAGCAAAAGTAATTTCACGCACTTGCATTGAGTCTATTATAGCTTGTCACTTTGGCTCTCTAATCGCTTTCATTCTGGCACAAGGACTTTACCTTAATAATGGACAATTCCATACAGAAAGGATTACTTTCATCTATAATAGATGAAATCAATTTTATAAAATACTCTCTATCATTGTCATTCTGTCTACCAGCTTGCCTCAACAGTCCTTCTATTTTCAAGATAGTATGTATTCAAGTTGAGAATATCTAAATAACGGGTATGTAGAGGGTACTAGTACTAAGGAGAAAGCCATCATCATCCATATATTTCCCCTGGATTTTCAGTGAAAAAGAGCGCAGAATCTGTGCCTAAATTTCCCCGCCTTTGCTTGACGTTGAGGCTTGAGCTTATTCACATCACGTTGTTTGTAAACAACGTCTAGCTAGTAAAAAAAGCTAGCTAGGCTACTACCAAATACCTAGCTATGAATACTGCTCTTATTTGTTTGTGCTTGAGTCAAGAGTTCTTTTCTTAATCTATTTGGTTCTCCTGAATTCATTCATAAATGAAATGAATAAAAACTCTCTCTCAATCCCTCGATTTGATTCAGATCAACGAGGTAGCACTCGATAAAGCGTATAGGCAATCCAACATAAGCCCGGTCCGCGAGCTCGCACGCAGGCAGACAAGCGGAGCGGTGAGCAGCTAAGTACAGGACCGATCGTGTGTAGCATTCAAAATGAGCAGCATGCTTAATGTCGACTGTGCCATCTGCCTTGAGGTTCTTGAGGATCCTGTGCGATTGAGGCCTTGCGGCCACGGGTTCTGCCGCTCGTGCCTAGGTTTCGCAGTGGGCGCTGGCCAAGCCGTGTCCGATGTTTCCCCCTCTGCCCCTGCTTCACTATCTTCTCATTCAGCGCCAGCGCCATCTTTGAGCCCGGTTCAATCCGCCTCCAACTCATCTCTGTCCGCTACGGCTGAAGCGGCTGCTGGAGCTGCCTCGAGCGCCGCTCTCCGCTGTCCGCTGTGCCGCCAAGCTGTAGCAGAGGTAGAAACGGACTACGCTGCAGCACATGCGCTCTCAATGCGTTTCGTTCAATGCCCATCTTGCGGCATGGAGATGGCTGCTACTGCTTTGCGAAAGCACAAAGACTTTTGTGAGGCCGAACGAAGAGCTACACAGGAGGCAGTCCGTAGAGCCCAACAGCAGGCTAATCCTTTGGCACCGCAGATGCCGAATCGCAGTACATTTAAGTGCCCATTTCCGGATTGTGAAGCAGCCAACATGGACGGAAAGGATCTCTGTAACCACTTTGAGACCGCACATAGAAACAGCACGTGCTCTGCAGTATGCCCTGTTTGTGTGTCCATGCCTTGGGGAGACCCAAACTATGTGTCGAGAGATATCGTGAACCACATTCGACTGAGGCACAGGTTCACGTATGACGAGTACGTGGATTACCAGGAAGCGGACGACGAGGATGCCATTCTCCAGGCTGTCTTGAAGCAATCGTTGCAACAACGATGAGCCTCATAAAATATTGGTTCTGCCATCAAAATTAAGTTGGGCTCAGGGGTTACATATATAACACTGCCTAGAGACAGTTTCCTCTTCTTTTTCTTTTATTTTTTCCTACAAACGGAAAGTAGAAGAAAGAATTTACAATGAATCAGCAGCAATATTGAAGTCGTTCATCTAGGTTCTATGGCCTCGTCGGAGATGATCTTGAAGAGGACCCCCAACATTGAAGACTGCAATGGAGGGATGGGCTTTGTGAAAACTTCTTCTTTACGTGTAATGTTAGATCTTTCTTTAGTTCTTGGTTTGTTTTCCTATGAAGAGAAACAGCGAGCAACGCAATTGAACATGCAGCTTAGTGAGGAAGAAAAGCTGATTCCTGGTTCGATTTACTGCTCGTGTGCACTTTGTAATGACGAAAATCATACCGCAAAGAGGTATATGTGTTAAGGTCTTTGGTGATATGTGATGACCACATAAGTGCGAGATCTGATACAAATTCTATTTGCAGAGAGATCTTTGGGGTCTGGGAAACCCATCTCAATGTCCACCGCTAATCTACATAACCATTACTCTCCTGTATTTAATTTGTAAGCCCTTTAGTAGTGCGAAGCCAACGACAGACCTAGCCACCGTCATCAAACGGCCTTTTTAAAGTTTTAAACTAACAAACTGTACTCTCAGAAGTCAGAGGCTGTTACTATCAATCCTTTCTCTTGGGCTAAAACTCAAGCAAAAGCAAAGCTACAATACCTGGTCATTCAACATCTTCCTAACACCCTAGTCAGCATACTATGCCTCGTAGTGAAACGGATTGCACGGAAGTTAAACAACTTAATCAACATGCAACAAGCATTTTGTAATATCCTCATGCCAAGAAGTAGTAATCAGCCGATACTCAAGTAATCTTCCACATGAAAAATCTTCTCACACAAAAGTAATAGGTAACAAGGATAGCAAACATTTAAACCAGATTCAAACCAGTAATGTGAAATATGTGGGGCATCAGACAGAAAGAAGGGTAAAAGGTATACATACATATTCATTATTACATGCAATGTTTTTCTACATAATAATCAAGACAGGATAACATGTCCAGAATAACATGAACCCTTACTTGATGTTTACAGTGTCTCCCAAAGGAGAGCTTTCCATAGACCGATAGAGAAGCTGATCCTTCTCGGAAATAGATGGCCGGATAGATCCCATAGCCTTTTCAAAATCAGGAGGAGTTACAATGCAAGCAGAGCTTGAGTCGATAGTTTCCTCGTGACGCATGCGCCTCAGAGCATTCATAGCAGCTTCCTTTACAAGAGCATTCAAGTCAGCACCTGAGAAGCGCTCAAGCAGAGGCGAAACACCAATTGATTCAAGATCAACTGAAGAATCAATTGGAGTCTTGCGAGCACATGTTTTGAGGATATCGACACGATCCTTAGGAGTAGGAAGAGGGACATAAAGAAGCTTGTCGAGACGGCCAGGACGGAGAATTGCAGGGTCAATTATATCAGGACGGTTAGTAGCCGCAATAACAAAGACCTCACGGCGTTCCTCCAAACCATCCATCTCAGTAAGCAATTGGTTAACAACGCGTTCACTCACACCGTTGCTTCCGTCAGAGCCACGTCGAGGGCACAGAGCATCGAGTTCATCAAAGAATACAACACAAGGAGCCGAAGTGCGTGCACGAGAGAACACCTGGCGAACGGCACGTTCTGACTCACCAACGTATTTATTGAGTAGTTCTGGACCCTTCACCGAAATGAAGTTCGAGCCACTACTATTAGCAATAGCCTTGGCAGTCAATGTTTTACCACAACCAGGAGGGCCATACAACAATACACCCATGGGAGCAGTAAGGCCCATAGCACGGAAGCGCTCCGGGTGACGAATAGGCTCTGTAATTGCCATGCTAAGCTCTTCCCGGAATCTGTTGTTTATAAGTATAGATTAAAGAAGTTAGTCATATTGTTCACGATCTGAGTGTTAACTCAAACCACTACCCAACCTTTGAACACGAATTCGCTACTTCTCTCAACTCAATTCGATGTACACCACAAAGTGCTCAGAATGAGTAGGAGGTAAAAATAGTTTCACAGAACTTCAAACGACTGTTTTGGATCCTCACTGCACAGTGGATACTGAATTAAGGAGAAAATAGCGCCCGTATACACCCAACCACACTTTCTCTACACCCTTAAAATACCAAATTATACTTACATCGCCCAAAGAACCAATATCATCCCATGTTACTGAAGGTACAGTTGCGAAACCTTCACGCTTCGCGCTAGGCTGGACTTTGCCAACAGCTTCCAAAAAATCGTCCATTTTCATGAAAACAGGATCAAGCTGTTCTTGAGAAAATGGTTCCCGCATTGTATCAACAGAACGAACGGGGTCATTATCGGCGCCGAGTGAGTGAAATACACGGTTTACGGAAATAACGGCTGCCTCTTTGCAAAGAGCATCAAGATCAGCACCAACAAAACCAGGTGTCAGGCGAGCAATTTCCTCAAAATCAAAATCACCTTCAAGTCTCATCTTCGTAGATAGACATTGAAGAATTTTGCAACGTGACGGCGTATCAGGAATACCCATGGCAATCTCTCGATCGAAGCGACCTGCGCGACGCAAAGCAGGATCAAGAGAGTCGGGGCGGTTTGTAGCACCAATAACTAAAACCGCACTAGACTTCGAGTCATCTTCTGCACTGTCCTCAGCATCTTCAGTTGCATCAGCTTCAGAGTTGTGACCAATCGAATCCATGCATGTAAGCAACTGGGCAACAATGCGGCGTTCCATGCCACGGCTACTCGAGTCGCGCTTACCAGTGATAGCATCAATTTCGTCGATAAAGATGATTGCAGGCGCATTAGCACGTGCCGCCTCGAAGAGGCCCCGCAATTTTTGCTCACTCTCACCACTCATGCCACTGACAATCTCAGGGGCAGATACTGAGTAGAAGGCAACATCTAATTCACCCGCAATAGCACGAGCAAGCATGGTCTTACCAGAACCAGGAGGTCCATGCAAGAGCACGCCTCGAGGGGGTTCAACGCCGAGGTGAGCATAAAGCTCTGGATGAACCAAAGGATATGCACAAAGTTCACGGATGTCTTTGATACAGTTATCAATACCGCCCATATCTTTGAAACGAACTCCGGGTCGCTGCGCTTGTACGCCAAACGAATCAGAGTTACCAGCGTTTTTGAACATGGAGCGCATCTGTTGATTGCTCTTGCTTCGACCTTTAAGAGGTTGACGCTTTCCTGGAGTTTGCTGCTGCTGTTGTTTTTTATCGGCAGCAGCTGCTACAGCTTCAAGACGGGACTTCTTGCGGTTGGCAGCATAAAGCCCACCGTTTAGCATGTTGTGCATGTCAGGAACATCAGCCTCGGCTTCGGAGTCGCTTGAGACCTCGGCATCGTCAGCATCGGCACCGCTTGGATCTCCAGAGGTAGACTTCGTGGAGTTCGAAGCTTGACGACGGTCGATGATGATGGAACTGAGGAGTTGTTTAATAGCCTTTTCCGACTTGCGGGCGTACTCTCTGTGCTTTTGTACAAGGAGTTCGTAGGCCTTGTCTGAGGTGAGCTTAGATCCTTCGCCCTCAGAGTCGACTTCTGCTCCATCCAGAAGTGCATTGATGCGGTTTACGAGGAGCGAATCTCCGCGGAGAGGGCCAACAGCCGACGCCTGAGGCCGCCGACGCTTGCCCATTGTGAAAGTTGCCCTCGCAGAAACTAAACTGGCGGTATTGTGGGTCTAACCAACCGATCAACCCAGTCGGTTGAACGATTGGTTGGTTAATCGGGGTTTGTTGCGAGTCGCTCGCTCCACATTCACGACTTCGTTTCCACTCATTTATCCATTTCATTCAAAGCCACTGATTCACCACTTCTCTACCCTATGATATTCTCTATACCCACTATTACTTCAAAATACCTTTCTGAAAACATAGGTAGGTGTAGACTGTTCTTTTCGTTCCAAAGGGCTACGATTATAAACACTTAGCCCTTCACTATTGCTTTTAAAACTCTCTTTTACGTGCCCGTTCTCTCTTACCCAGTGATTGGTTGGTGCTGCTTCGTCCTATTTGCAACTTGTAGTCAAACCTATAGACATATGCTACTGGACCTGGAAATGAATCAAATCAATGAGCTAAGTAACTAGGTGACACATTCACTCGGTAACTAGATCAAACCTTGGCTTTTGCAGGAGCTCTTTTTAGTAGCAGGTGATTTGTCAGTCACTCCATAAGGATGAATGGAGCCGAGAAGGTAAACTAGATGATGCTATAGAACCTGCTGCTATATCCTAATAGTTTTTGTTTTTTTCCAGAGCCCAATGACAGATCAGATAGATGGATGGTTGAATGGATGATGTGTAAAAACTGCCAAGATCCGCGGAGAACCAGTCAATTGATTCTGGGTATTTTGATTAGTACGTGCAACATATGCAAGGAGGTTCCATAAGTTCTTTTATGCGTTCTATACCATGCCTCAGTCTGGCGATACTTTCCAATAATTATCAAAAAGAGATTGCAGCAGGGGTATTAATTACAGAGTAGCAGGCAATTTGAAACTAAGTAAGGAGGAGAAGAAGTATAGGAGTTGCTTAGAGGCTATTCCTTGAAATCGCATTATCTAAACTCACGAGGAATAAAGAAAATAACCTTGTTTGTACAATTAATGATCAGCTAGGGCAACACCATAAGAACCTGGTGATGCAGCCTCAATGAGAATAATGAAGATATTAACTCTAAGTCTTATAAACTCCATCTTTTTCAGATGGAATCGCATTGAGTGTCACGAATATGAAAGCTACGCTCTTCGAGGCACTTTGTGACAGCTCGCATGAAAGTTTGTACGGTGACTCTTATTATAGCAGACTAACATTTTGCTTTTTATAAATAGAGCCTTTGTACCGAATGAATCGCTTGATCTTCAGGTCACAAAGAATGCACGAACGAATGGACCTTCAGTAACGTCATATCAAGCCCAATTTCAAACTATCGTTCCACCGGACAAATATCCAAGTGGCAATTTCGCTTGGGGAAGCTCTCATCTATGAGTGCAATGTTTGGACTAGTGTAATTATTTTGCGCGGGGTTAGACAAATTAGGAGGTAGAGGATTCCCGGCGATGCTAAAAGATGCACACTGGATTTGAGACTCTGTACATCAATTTTGACCCCCCATGAGAATGTAATGAACATAAGTCGAAATCAAAACACCCGGGCTGTTGATAGCACTTTGCATGGCTACTCCATGAGATTTAGGGGCATCGTATACCAGACACAATTAAGAAGCCTGATCGAAAACATAGACTTTGCATATTCGCCTTTTCGAGCTGGTTTGGAATCTTGTATTATTCAATATAGAAGGACCAGAATTTGCGCGACACACGCGAATTCTTGGGTCGTGAAAGTCCGGAGAGGATCTCTTCTGCAGTAACTGGAACATTGTTAAAGTCGACCCCGTGGGCAACCCAATGACGCAACAAGTCATTCATACTCCACTGTTTGCCACGAAAGATAACTGGATCTTTAACCTTTGAACCAAAGAGGTCACGAAGACTGCGTCGAAGAGACATAGCTCGCATCTCTGGAAGCTCATCCCAGCGTATGTCAGCAGCAATCTCCTCACGCTGGAACCGTTGCCACTCTGGCCAAGTGACGAGAAAGGCTTCCACTTGCTCATCAGTGATGGCAAGGGCTTCCTGCCGGGCTGCATCCAACTCGCGATCTTTGATTTCCATGAACTTGGGAAAGTGCATAGCTAATGCAGAAACCGGCAGGTTTAAGTCATCCATAAGTGCAATTTCAAACCGTAGGTAGACACAAACATCGTCCACATAGCCCAGGGAGTTGCACTTTGCCATGGCGTGCTCGTGAACAACTTGCAAATTCATGACGCGTCGTGCTAAGCTGCGTAGCTTCGCTTCACTCCCCCGTGCTCGAGCTGTCTCCACCTGCAGATGCATTTGATTTAAGGCCCAAATAGGTTTGTCATCACACGCATCAGTACTATCAACCATGCGCAAAATAATTTCCTCCCGAGCTACTTCGTCAGTGACAAGGATCTCAAGGACTTCCAACACACGACAAGCCAGACGTGGTCGCATTTCCGTGAGTAAGAATTCTTTAGCTCCTCGCAAGCGTGACAAAAATACCAGCACGCCATGCTTACTTGCGTCATCGACAGCCTTTGATACATCTTCAGCTGTGAAATCCAAACTTATTGGGTCACCTTGCTCTGTGGCAGCATACTGAAGCCAGAAAGATACTGCCTGTGTGAAATTAGGAAATGGAGGTACATCTACAGCCTCTTCATTGCGTCGGTTAGCACGGAGAGAGACATGAAAACGTAGAAACGGCGCTTCGACATTACGGAGCCATTCGAGCGAAGTTACACTCAGACCAGAATTGCCGAGGAATACGTCATGCGGCTCTCCATCTTCACGTGCAGGCCAGCCAAGCATCTCGCTTGGCAGAGAATCAATTTTTTCACACCGTTCAAGATATACATCACCACCGACTGATAGTTCAGACGGCAACGCAACGAGGTTCATGCATGAAGAGCAATTGAGATCGTTTTCCACAATAAGGATCTCGGGAAGGTACTCGAGCGAACGTGAAGCACTGCAGTCAAGACTCCCGTGAACAATTAGCTGTTGTCCAAGCGTTTGAAGACTACGCAGGCCGCCACATTTAAGGTCTCCGCCAACTTCGAGGACGTCGGGAAGGCCTCTCAAGCTTGTTGCTTGTCGAAGCACAAGGTCTCCTGCGACATGAATATTATGGGGAAGCGTCTGTAGAGCTTTACAGGAACTGAGATCAAGATTTCCGCCAATCTCTACAATAGCGGGCAGCTCTGTAACGGACGAGCACCACTGGAAATTGGCGTCTCCATCCACACATAGCATATCAGGAAGTATTGCAAGAGAGTTACATTTACGGCAATCAATCTCTGCAAACCCATCAACAGAATTAGGGAGTCCTTTGAGTGCTGACGAAGGGGTAATGATGTCCGGTTTTCTGACGCGGAACTCAGAGGGCAAAGGTGCATCCGTGAGTGTGCTCCTGCGCCTTGATGTGATTTCGTACCACTTGCGATCAGAGAGCTCCTCAGCCCGTTTAACTGAGTCAATACCTGCCCACAGGAGGTTTTCCCAGGAAGCTCGCGGTCTTGCGTGACGGAGTTCGCTTCTGAGGTGCGTAAACGCCTCTGTAGACCAGGCGCCAGACGTGAGCTCGAAACCATTCCCTAATGAGGTAAGTCTCGGACAGAGATCAATGATGAGACTACCTTCGATACGCATGTTGTCTGGTAGTGTAAGTAGCATTGGACAATTTCGTAGGAAGAGAGCGACGTTGCGTAACACCAATGGGGGGATGCTATCGGCTGTGATCTTGGAAAGTCTGAGCACTCTAGCTCTAGGCTCTATGCTAGCTGCTGCAAGCTGCACCTCGTAGCGAAAATTAGGTTCCACGACAAGTCGTCCAATGTTGTCGACAGAAAGCGAAAATCTCCCGAGTTCTTTCACCACTTCTGAGTCCAAACCTCGCATGATTTTGCGTGTGTCTTCATCCCAGTCGTCCTCGGGTCTATGCAGACCAAGAAATACATCGTCGTCGTCGTCATCATGCGAGTTCACGCCAAGGGCTCTCTCAAGCTCACCTCGAAGTGCCTCTCGTTCGTTTCTGTATGCCTGGGCTCTCAGAACAGGGCCCAAAACCTGCAAGAGCGTTCTGGAGGCTTCTGCAACGTGTAAACGCGCAGATCTTCGCATGGAGCGACGTGGAGGCGGGCTTTCCTCAGAATCTCGAGACGAGTGAGACGCAGCAGAGCTGTCGGAGCCCTCGATAGCATCTGAAGAGCTTCTTCGTAATGTAGTGGCGCTTCGCATAGTTGCACTGGCAGAGTTGGACGAAGCTGACGGGATTGCATTTCGGAGCATGGCAGAGCTATTTGCAGAACGTGAAAACCTATCCTCAATATCTCTCCGAATACTTTGATGATCACCCTCAAGCTCCTGGCGTCGCTGGAGCTCCAGTTCTCGCTGGTGTTGTCGCTGGAGAATCTGTTGGTGTAGGTTTGACGTGCGAGACCTCGAGGAAGATGCGGGTGCTGGCGTTGTCGAAGAGGAGGGCGATGCAGATAACCTCGATGAAGAGGTCATTGCCGATGCAGCGCTTCGGAGTCCACGCGACCGTTGACGGCGAATCGTAGACAGTCGCCGAGGGTCGAGGGACTCCTCGTCGTCACCACTTTCGTTGGGATGCGAAGGCATGGTGAGGTAATAAAAGAAGCAAGCTCAGGCAGCACTGGCACCGCTCGCTGCTTATTGGGCTCCCCTGGCGTTGAGGTCAGGCGCGCGGTTGTGGAACTGGATCAGATAGCTCGGGCTCCTCGTTCCTGTTTAGAGCGAGCGGCTTTGGCTTTGGCTTTGCTTTGGCTTTGGCTTTGGCTTCGACCCTGAGGCGAGTTCGCCAGTACAATCAGGAACTGTCTGCACAAGGCGGGCGATCCCAGCTACTATCCCCTGCTTACTGCCACCTCCACCCCTGTCTACGTTCGCGACCTGAGGTTCGCGACCTCACTTGATTCAGGCTCTTGGTGACTGTATCCCAAAGCCTCGCAGACGCAGACCTGTCTAGACACAGAAGAGGAACTACCTCACTCTCGAAAGGGGTCCTGGAAGTTCTCTCCTCCCTCAGACAGAGCTGAGGTGTCCAAGGATACTTTTACTCGACACTGGCGACCATAGCCGCCGCCTAGCACCCCCTACGGAGGCCGCTCCTACTGTTCGCGCTAGCGAGCTGCTACTACCACCTCCCTCCTGCATAACAGTAGAGGGTCCGGCTTTGGAGACCTTTGGGCTCAAGTCGTCCCAAGCGGCGCAGGGACCTACCTACCTGGCTGGCTGCTCGAGGGAGCTCGCTCGCTCCGATGAGCCACGGCTGGTGGAGATGCTGGCGACGACGAGCCGATGACACCGCTGAAGGCAGCCAGGCAGCCAGCCAGGCAGCCAGGCGGGCACAGCTGATTCTCGAGCAGCCAGTCGGTTGGGCAGTTCTCCCTTGAAAAGATATTTGTTTGTTCCTTTTCGTAGCCCAAAAGAGTACCTTTACCTAACTAACTAACTGACTAACTAACTGACTAAGTGACTGACTAAGTGACTAAGTGACTAACTACCTACTAGACACCTCGTAGCTCTTCCCTAGCGGCGCCTACCCGCCCGCTGGGCAAGGAGGGACTCCTAGTGACTTCTAGCCAGTTCCTGGTTCCTCTCCAGTCCTGCATAATTTTCTTCGAATGCTAGCTTGATTGCTCATTCGCTTCTTTTCTACTTCCTGCTGGTTCGTTTGTTCCCCGCTTCTTTGCTCTGCTCTGCTCTGCTTTGCTCAGCTCTGCCCACTGCTACCTGGTCCGTGTCAAGCCATGCCATGACAGCACATGACAGACATCCCATGACATCCCATGCATGACACATGAATGATGTCATGCATGGTTCTGTCGTGCCATCCACGTCTATTGAGCGCTATCGCCCATGATCAGATCACGGCTCTTTCTGCAGAACTACTGAAGACAGAGAATGAGTGATGCTCTTCCTCACGTGAGCGAGGAACTTTAGATCTGACTCACTCTCGACTTCTCTCTGTGAAAGCTGCTTTGTGCGATTTCATGCTCATGCTCTGCCGTATGAAGGTGCCGGTGAAGCAAAACTCCAACTCGGTGCGACTCAGACCACAACGACCGACACTCACCAACTGACTCTGAGAGAGCTCCTTTCTCTCTCTCTCTCTCAGTCAGTCTCTCAGTCAGTCTCTCAGTCAGTCTGTCAGTCAGTCTGTTTGCTTGTCTGCTTGTCTGCTTGTCTGCTTGTTTGTTTGTTTGTTTGTTCGTTCGTTCGTTCGCTTGTTTGTTTGTTTGTTTGCGATCTCTTTGCTGCTTGTTTGTCTGCGTGTCTTTCATCGAAGAGGAAGGAAGTGTAATTATAGGCGATCGATGAGTCAGTCAGTCGCATCTCAATCTCTCCAAAGTCAGTCGTCAAGTAGCTAGCGGAGACCCGAAGGCAGGTGATCTATCTATCCATCAATCTTTGATCTATCCATCAATCATTGATCTATCTATCAATTTATGCACGCTCTCTCTTGCTCGAACAGCAACTCGAACAGCAAGGACCAACTCGTTGCCAAATCACAATGATGCATGCGTGTTCACTCCTCCAGACTTGCAAGCATTGGCTACCTATGAGCAAGCATCAATGAGCAAGCATCAATGAGCAAGCATCAATGCCGCGAGGGTAAATCACTGGGAATGAATGCTGCTGCTGCAAAGGCCGCGCTATTGGCAGCTCTGGCTGGCGAGCGTCCAGCGCAGCAAAGCCAACGTCTGCCTGCTCGCTGCAAACCGGCTAGAGCAATCAGGCCGGAGCTCGAAAACGCCTCTGGGCCGTCGCAGCTCTGGAAGAGCAGCCAGCGTGATACTTTGCCAGAGAGCCCACGTGCAACGAGCCAAGTCTCCGCGTAACTATGGAGCCATCGAATGGCTCACCAGTTCATGATCCAATGGCTCAACTCTTGCAAAGAGACTGTCCAGCGTCAATCGGGTGAAAGACTTATGCTTCTGCAACAGTCGATTTCGGACTCGGAAGAGACGCGGAGTTTAGCAATCGAGAGGACCAATCGAAAACCCGAAGCAGCGGCGGCGGCGGCGAGCTCGAAGTTCTTTTCATATGAACAAAGCATAGCAGAAAATCCGTGTCGAGCTTTCGCAAAGAAATGCATGCCTAGGTAGGTAGGCGCTTCTTCTGAACCATCTATACTTCTGCCGACTCGGAGTGAGATAAACTTCCATGACCATTGTGGCAATTTTGGTGATCAACGGAATCGCAAAAAAGGAAGGCACAACTATCGAGACTGGAAACGTGCTGAGGCTATTTTGAACTACTTATTCTGCCATCTCCTCACAAGCGACACTGGCACGTGCAGGTAGAAGGTACTATCTGACTTGTTAGGAGTGCTCAGGTACGAAATTTGGCAGTCCTCAAGTTCCTTCTGCCTCCAAGGGCTTGCTTGCAACAGAGCTCAAAGAAGAAGAAACCAGCATTGCCTGCAACCTTGAATAACTTGTTACGTGTAAACTTGAAGCACGCTACTTAGATCAATTTGTGCCGCCGGATAAAGCTTCCTTTTCATTGGGTAAAGGTATTCATTCAGTGCCCACTTGCCAGACATAAAAAATAAACAATCATTTTTTTTCTTTCAACTTGACTCGCAACTGGAAGTTATTATTTTAAAATTAAAAACAAATTAAAAATTAAATGTACAAAATGGTATCTATCGATACCCACCGAACAATGTTTTCCAACCTGGGCAAAAGAAAAGCCCAAGCTAAATCATAAATCGCACTAGTACTGGGAGTGCACCAGGTTGCCTATAGCTGTAGTACGCCATTACCCAGTCCGAAGGCATTACTTTATATCATGAGATTGCCAACGCTCACGATATTAAGCGAAATTATGATAGCATGAATTAATGATGGTGGTCGTGCAGTGACTCGCGCATGCTACATGCAAAATGTTTAAGGTGTTTAGTGAAAACCACGTTTATTCCACACCAAGCGGTATGAAGGTTTGTAAAATTGAAAAGGCAGAAATAGCGCACAATTTCAAGAGATGTAATATTTTAGTTCTAGTTGCGCTGGCTTCTAACAAAAGACTGAGCCACGGCTCTCATAGGTACCATTTCGAGATGACGCCACAGCTTGCAAGTCTATTAGGTAGGTTCTTTCAAGCACGCGGCCATGATTTTAAAAAACAAATAACAAAAACACATAACTGGCTAGACAGTACGCTGCTTTGGATTGTCCATCAAGAGTGGATAAGCATAATAAGAAAGAGGTAGGAGGGAAGCTGAATGATTGAAAACAAAGTTTTTTTGGCAAGTGTTGATGTGTGGTATCTCTCTCCAATAGATGCAATTGCTCCCCCTTGACCACACTGCTTCACATCCCTGTTCTCTAAATTGCATTAATTTCTAGTTTCCCCCACAACTCATTTTCTGTGTCTACAGTCTATCCACTGAGCTTTAAATATTTGTGAGGGATATTTCTTGCAAACGCCAATCTCCGTCTGGAGTTGGTCCTTAATTGAGAGAAATGTTGAAATGTAATAATTTTGTGATGGCCAGACAGACGGCAAGACAATAAGGATGTCAAAATAGTTGATGCTCTATTGGATAATCCTATATTGGACGATGGGGTGGCATCATCAACCTACCTAAACGCGTTATCATCTCTGCGCTCCTCTATGAAAAGTCAGGGCGCAGAGGGATATAGTATGTCGGAAAGTCAACTTCGATCCCGCGCACCAAATGGGAAGCCTGCTGCCAGGGTAGGCGCACAATCTAAAATTTCTATGACACCTGGAGAGCTTGTCCCATGGAGTACTTTTGACGAAGAAGTTGGACTAGCAACCAAACTAGTGTCTGAAGACCTCCAAGTCTTGGTGAAAGAAATAACGTTTAAAACTCAACAAGTTCATACTACACGATCCTTGGAAAGCTCATCAATTAGACGTTCGCAACAAACTTTGCAATAGCTTACAGTGGCCAGTTTATAGATGATGATCCTAGGCAAACACTGAATTGTTCCCTAGAGTATCGTGAACCTTTTTTTCGCGTCGATGCTTTGTGGACAATTATTGTTAAAAAATCAAGCCCTATCCAAGTGTCTGAAGTGTTTGGTTGTCCTAACGCTCTAGATGAATATCCACTGCTGCCCCACGAACACAAGAACCCACGCACATTTCCTTTTCTCGCCGAGCAGTTTGAAGAACTAGACACATTAAAAAAACAAAAGAGATAAACGAGGATGAAGACAACTGCAAACCTCCTAAGGACTCTGAAGCTGAGATTGAGCTCTGACAAAAAGATTGGGTCAAGAAGGTGAACTACGATAAAACTAAGCTGAAAATGCCCTATGAAAATTTGATCGATTATTGGGATCATGCAGAACGAGATACCCGCAAAAACCGCACTGAACAGTATCGCTATACGATTATACAGATTTATGTTTACATAATTCGTACGATGACTATGTATGGCGTACTAAGCACTTTGGACACATACTTGGTTTCTGAAACTCGACGAGAATAACAGGTTGCATATCTCAAGGTGTTTTAAGTTTGACGGAGTCGGGCCCGAAAATAGCACGCGGTATGCCTATGCATGTCTTCTCGAAACCGTGCTGGACAAAGGTTGTCGGCTGCAATTATCGAAGGACATGCTTCTCGAAACAGGGGAGATTCCTTCAGATTAAATGCTTCAATCTTGGTTGGACGTGTACAATGAACTAGCACAATTCTATGGTCTTGATTCGTCGGACTCAAACACTTCCATCAAAATCAAAATCGAAGAAGGGGGGATCTAACCGTAATGGTAACAGTAGAAAAGGTGGAAAGGAAGATTGTGAGGATGGTGTTTCTGATACATTAGATGGTTCCAATAGTAAGGAAACGGAGGTTCATTCTCAGAGAGGGTTTCGTAGGAGCATCGAAGCTTTTCGAAAACTCCGTGAAATGCTGCCTTTCCCTCAAGATCAGTTCGAGTACTACGGAGGCGTTCATGACACTATTTACCGGTCTTCACATGGCCAGTTTGGTGGCATGATGCGAGTGACGACGAATGGAGTTGATACTATCGTCAAGGTTCTAAATTCGCAAAAACCTGTTAGGGGTGAATATCTTAGTAAGGAGGAGGCCGAAGCTAAGAATGCTGCTCTTGGGTTTCAAGTCTCTCAAAATGAGATGGATGTGTACGAGGTTTTGCGTCCCATCTGGGGAACCTTTGTCCCGTTCTATCTGTATGGTGGTTCTCATATGTTTAATGACTTCATTATCGCACTTACCTTTGAAGGTAGGTGTCTTGATGATTTACCGATGGAGGAGATTACTGTTGAAACGATGGCCAAAGCTCGTGCTGCCCTTGATGCAGTGCATTCTCTGAACGTAGCTCATAGGGATATCGCACTGAGAAATTTTGTACTGAATCATGTGGGTGAAGTTCGTATTATTGACTTTGGTATGTCGAAAATAGATGCATCTAAGGATGAAATGAATAAGGACGTGTGACACTTCAACAGACTGTTTAGATTCCTTGACAGAACGGCGACATCTGAAATTTAAAATAGTTAATCAACAAATAACTAAAATCAATCTTGTTATGTTTATCACTTCTATACATTTTGTTTTCCAAACTAAGTAAGTAAGGAATTCTGGTTTGATACGAGGAACTGTTAGTTTGGAATTGTGTAGTAGGTAGCCAGTTTGTCAGTTTGGACACGAATTACAAACAATGAGGGCGTGCCGCCGAAAAAAGCTTTTACATTTTAAAATTAAAATTAAAAGAAAATAGCTGTATGCAGCGTACCCAAGCCACTTTATTTTCTTGGAGTAAAACGAAAATAAAAGACAGAACCAGAGAAGATGGCAGTCGTCGCAGCCAGCGCAAAACAGGAAAACCTCGAGTTCTACCAAGCCGTCGCAGAGGGAGACCCAGACGCAGCAAGATGGGCGAGAAACCTAGTGGATCTGCAGGTCCTGCGCGACAGAATCAGAACCAACGCCTACTGGGGTGACCACATGGCGCTCATCGGCCTCGAAAAACGATTCGGCATCAGGCCCGTCGTGCTCTTCACAGAAAACAAAAACCATTTTCATTCCTCTCTTCTAACGAAGAAAAAAACACAACACAGCACAGCATGCTGCTGCGAGCATTATGCTTTGCTGTTGAATTTCAAGTCGGAAACCTGAAGATTGGAAGCGTGCGTTGCTTTGGTTACCACATGGTGATCGAAACAAGACATTCTAGCGTTTCACGTCAATACGCCTGGAAAGATAAAAAGAACTCCTTCGAACAATATACCAGGACAACAAGACACTTAGAAACAATATTGTTCACATGCAATACATGTTGCAGTAGGGTAACATGCGTACTTTCTCTGGCCGCCTGGTTCGATTATGACAGGGATTGGCACAATTCAAGTTGACTTCAAATATGCGCCCTATACTTAAATTCTCTTCAATTCAAATGTCTTATTTTGAAAACCGTGTAGAGAGGAGAGGTGAAAATGCATTCAAGCAGCGGGAAAACGAAAGAGAGAAATACGTGGACTGTTCAGAATAAAAAGGAGCAGAAAACTTCTTCCTAAGTTACTAGTCTTTATGCGAGAAAAGTTCTGTCATTTCCCAAGCCCCCGAACCATGCAAATGTAATTTATGAGAATGAAATCTCTCGAGGGTGGCACGATGGCCAACACTAACGTAGGCTTCACAAGACGATGCCAAAAGAGCATGAACTTTCTCTTCAGCAGCAGCATCGAGTGCTGAAGTGGCTTCGTCCAAAAATACGAACCGGGGTTTGTTTAGTGCAATCCGACAAAAGGCGATGCGTTGCTGCTCACCTACAGAAAGCTCATCAGCCCACCTTGAAACGGTGTCAAGCCCAAGAGTATAACGCTGCTCTAGGTAGCCTAAACCAACCACATGAAGTAGACGTCTTGCTTCAAGGTCTCGGTCCAGAGGGACTTGATCTCTTGGCAGAGGATAAAATAGTTGTTCTCGCAATGTACCCAGTGGCATGTACGGCTGTTGAGGAATAAACAAAATGTCATCTTTGCTTGGGCGAATGATATGTCCTTCCCCATGCTTAACTAAACCCTGGATGCAGCGCAGGAGGGTAGTCTTACCAAATCCGCTACCTCCAGTAATAAGGAGGCAATGGTGATTTGTTAGAGACAAGCTTAGTGATTGTATAAGAACGCGATGGTTGAAGCGGATTGTTAGGTTATCTAACACAAGCCACACGCTCGTTTTCCCGTCAGATGCATGTGCAGGTGGAGAAACCTCGGCCAGGGAGATCTCAGATACGCTGCTGCCAGTGGTATTTTGAGAGTTATCCTGATCTTCAATAAACTGCAGCATGTCACTCAGTTGTTCAGAAACAGCCTTTAAACGGGAAAAGTCGTTGATATTTTCGGCAAGTATCATCAAATGAAACAAAACCTCGTCGAAAGCATCAGCGGCCTGCATCACAATTGCAAGCTGTTTGGATGCCTCACTAGTAACTCCCTCATCTTCAGCAGTAGCAGGTCCGCCATGGCTGTGACTATGACTGTGGTCATGGCTGTGGCCGTGAGTTGAGGCGTGACTGTGACCATGGGGCTCAGCAAGAGCGCTGATAACACTACTGTCGTTACTCTGATGGTGCTCCCCGGGCAGTGTAGAAACAGCAAGCATATAAAATGGAACGAGACCTGCAATCTTGCGATAGGTGCTAGAGAAAGTTTGCACAAAGTCGCGTTGTGCTTTGCGAACCCATCCGCATTCCTGCTTGATATCGTTTCGAATACGCAAGGTTTCCACTTCTTGGGCTGCGCCGTCGTAAAACGCGATCGACTCTGCATTTTCGAGACCTCTTGTAAGAGCGTAGCGGAAATCATTAACAGCCTCTCGTTCGTTACGATAAAGTTCGGGCAAGCGCCGTCCAATTGTCAGGGTTGCTACAGTTCCCAGAAGGGCGAGACGTTTAGTAGTGCTGGCTAGATATGGCGAAAATTCGGCCAGCATACCGGTGAAAAAGTACAAATGAATTCCTGCTTGAACAGATTCGAGGAAGAGGTCCAGACTTAGGTCGACAAATTTTTCTACACCTTCGGCTACATGTTGGTCAATGTTGGGGTCAATATCATCCTGCCTCGCGTCAGACGGCAACAGAGAAGAAGACGAGGAAGATATTGCTGGCTTAGATAGTCGAGCACAGGCTAATTCTACGTAATCGCGCAATAAACGATTTGTCAAATTGTTTGACCAGTCCACACGAAGCCCTCTGAGAACATATTTGTACACTGCATCTAGTGGAGAGAGAAAAAGAAGGAGCAACAGCTTCTGTAAGAGTGCCGTTTTCAACTTTTGCGGTTCCTGCGGCTGCAAGGACCTGTCGCGTCGAAGCGGCTACAAGAGTTCCAGTTTTGCCTCGTAACACTTGCAACAGCAACACAGCGGCAAGGCGCAGCCATGCACTCGCACGAGGTCGCACAGTCGGTTGGCTTGGTGCTGTTATAGTTGCCAAAGACGCCGAAGTCCGGTCATGGTGAGTGAGGGCGGACCCAGGAGAAATGCCCTTGGTGTTATTTAACTCAGAGTCTGCTTGTTTGCTTTTACTTTCTTGTCTTGATCCTTCTACTGTAGGCTTGGCAGGCGTGGTCTCCAGCCAGTAAAGCTGCGCCACAGCCCACCACGCGGATAGCGCAGAGCTCATGCCGAAGCACGATATATTTTAAGGTTGTGAAGGGAATTTGGTTTTACATTTTCTTTCTCTCCCTCATTACTAATAACATTGAATAAAGAGGGTCGCATATTTTTACTCGCAAAGCAAAAAGATACTATTAAAAAACTGAGTACTACACATCACAGCTGATAATAGCCTATAAGTCGTGAGAGTGATAGGGTCACATAGGCACCTAGGTGCCTGCCTTTACAATAATTTATTATAGCAGAATCTTTCGAATATAGTTAGCGTCCAGAGCAGTTGGGTTGCCTCCATCGCTGAGTAATACTCCAGAAGCATGCGCTAAAAGTGACATGACAGTCAACATGTTGGTCAATATGTTGGTCAATATGGATACATAAGTCACTAGTAAGACAGCACATCAGTACGAGCACTTCAGTTCTCCAACTAGTGCATAAAGTAGAATGGTTTGCCGAGTGTTGAAAACAATCGTATGACGATAGATATTATGCAAGAAAAAGGTGACGAAGAGATAGGATCTAGCTGGAGAAATGAATCTGAAGATTCTCTCTGACAAGAGATGAAAATAAGTATTAGAGGGGCGACCTTTCAATCAGCTCTCGTACACGTGTTTTGGTTTATAATAATCGCAAGATTAACAAATACACATATATTGATGTTAAAAACTTAATTTGGTTTACTTTGTACTTTGAGAGAAACATATAATTTGATTCTGAAATGCTTCCTTGGATATTCTATTTGCATAGAATATTTAAAAGGAAAAAACTGGTAACAAAAACAGCGCGTATGTGCTACAGTCCGGCAATGTTTATTATTATCTTTATTTTCTTTCAACCAGATTTTATGAACCGGCTCTACTTTGTTAAATTCAAACAAGTGCTTGCAGAATAGAATGAGTACAGCAAATATGTTTAACTATAACAAGAAACTCCCTGAAAAGAGATATAGAAAGTACTGAAGATCGCCACCTCAACCTTTTCTCTTTCGTTTTTCTTCATACGCAGAACTTATCTGACTTCTTCAGTTAATTAAACAGTCCAAACTAGAATTGTCTTCAGATGAAAGATATAATGCTGGTACAAACCATTGCTGTTACAGAACTCAAACAGCTTTGGTTACTTGAAGGACTTCAATATGACACACAACTCCGAATTTATCGATTGATCGATAATAACAGACAGTCAAGAGAGGGGTTTCAGAATTGGGTTTGGATCACATACTTTCTGGGGGCGAATACGCATACAGCTGACAAATAAGCACGGCAAAAGGTCCCGTTATGGAATCTGCAGCCTTTTATAAGCTATTTCTCTATTTTCTTTAAAATCGCAAGGGAAAATAACGAAGAAGCAGGTACGTAGTATCTAAATTCAAAAAAAAAAAGGAAAAAAAAAGCAAGCAAGCAAGTAAGCAAACAAACAAACATAAAACATAAAAACACAACAGCGAGACCCTTCTCTAAATATAACGTATTGATTCCACCACATCTAGCTAGAGAACAACTAGATCATATACCTTTTTAAAGTTCTACTGGGATGCACAGTTATATATGTCGTGTGCTTCTTTGTTGCTGTATGTACATAGTAATTAAAATTGTAAAGATGAAGAATGCACCCGCTACAAGTAGAGTTAGGTAGATTACACCTAGCAGTCATTTCTTGCAAATTTGGATCCTAGTACTACTAGCAGGTACAACTTTAGTCAAGGGATTTTGTACACTCCTGTTAGTAGTAGGTAGTCCACATCAATGCGCTAGGAAATTTGAAAAGCAATATTTTATTTCTAAAGAGTTATTTTATTATTATTAATTTATCATTGTTATTTAAATTTGAAAAAAAAAAAAGAAAAAAAGTCCCTCATATTTGCATATTTGTTACTTTATTTTATTTTATTCATCCTTCCATTACTCTAGAGGTGATAGTGATAACCACTAGCAGTAGTCTAAAGAAACAGAGAAACAAACAAAAACCTTAATCTACCTCTTCTCTTTCGAAGTTGTGTTGACGACAACAGTGGTCAACTAGAACTGAATTCCGCAAATTTGGATCTCGGCAGCAGTAGTAGTCAACGCAGCGCAATCTCTCCGTCATGTCTCCGCCAGAACCACTGCCTCCAGCTCTCGATTCATACTAGCTAGCTACCGCTGCTTGCTTGCTTGCTTTTCACTACCTGGTGGAAGAATGAAGAGCCTTGCCTTGCAGTAAAACCCAGATGTCGTTTCGTCTTTCCATGCGGCAGAGTTTGCAGAATAGAACCAACGGGAAAGAAAAGAAAAGTGACTCGGGTCTGTCTCTGTGTCGAATGCTGAGAGGTTGAGGATATGTACCTCTACTGAATTTGCAGTGCTTAATCAGAGATCGAATACAGACTCAACGCTTAGGCGGAGAAAGAACGCAAGCGGGTCTGGAAACTTACTCGCCGCGTCAAGCACTGATCTGCATTGCTCGCCACGGTATCTATCTATTCTGTGCTTCAAGCACACTCACTCACTCACTCACTCACTCATCACTCCCACTCAACACACACCCTTTGTTTTTGTTTTGTTCTCTCAAGAGGACCTCATCTCTCGAACACTGCTGCTGATTGATTGATTGATTGATTGATTGATGTACTGATTGATGTACTGATTGATGTACTGATTGATGTACTGATTGATGTACTGATTGATTGATTGATTGATTGATTGATTGATGTACTGATTGATGTATTGATTGCTTTTAATAATTTGACTTGCTTAAAAAGATCTCTGTGACTCTTAGACTGAGACTGGCTATCACTATTTGAGTACTATCATCCTCCTCATCATCATCGTTATAATTGCCACTAGCTAGCAGTAGTAGAGTAGAGATTCCTGTGATGATGCGTGAGCCTAAATGTGGTGATGACTTCGGGTCTATCAATCAATCGAAGGCGAAGGAAGGCTCTGCTTGGGCTTGTGCTGACTCCGAGTTCAAAAGGATTGAGTTAACGGAGGAGATCTCGCACGCGAGGAGGTAAGTCGAGGACCCCTGCACCTGCGAGTGTCTCACGTTACTGATGGTGTCCTTGTTTTCGTCCAGTTCCAGTCATCGAAGTCACTGACGCCTGTTCGCCTCTTCTCCGAGCAGAAGGGATTTATTTATTTGTCTTCGCCTCTGGTGTTGCGCAGAAGCAGAAATGGAGTTGTTCATCGACTATGGAATGAGCACTTCGATTTTGATACGTTTGGCGTGAAATTTCCCATGGAGAGCTGAGACGGCGATAAAGGCCCTCGAATGAACCGTGAGGTCTTCTTCGATCAAGGTAGTCCTCCAAGCGCTCGTTCTTCGGGATTTTATGGAGTAGTAAAACATGGTGCAAATGGATGACCTCACTCTCAAAGCAGGGGCCGCGACTTCAAGTTGAGAGCAGCTTTGAAGATGGGAAGGAGCTCGTTCAAGCATCTTCTTAAAACACTCAGTCTCAAGACTGAAGGAGCTCTTGATCGGTAACTGTGTGTGCGCAGGCATTAATTATCAGACTGGCTGGTCCTATACCTCTGAGTAGTGCCTACTAGAGTACGTATAGTCGATACGAGGGACTTTGCCATTAGAGTTTTTGTTTACCCCTGTCAGAGGACTAAGTCGGATAGGAGTGAGTATGAGTATGCTAACTATCGATAGTAGGCAGGTGGTAGGTAGGTAGTAGGAGGTACCTAGTAGGTAGGGTATCTAGCTTTGAAAGAAAAATTAAATGTAAATACAATCGATCAATCAAGGGAAGAAATGAAACAAATAAAGAAAGAAAGCTTTTGAATACATAAACAATTAAACTTTGTGGCTGCGCACGCGACTGCAAAGCCGCAAACGCCGACGACGGCACGCAAGGGTGAAGAGGCTCAGGAGAACACTGCACTCATCGTCGTCACCATCTCAGGTGGTGGTGGCGGCGTCACCGCGTCTCTCGTGACACTGTTGCGTCTTCCACCTCTGGGTCAAAGAGGCTTCTTGCGGTGACTGTGCAAAGGGAAACAACAGGCAATAATCAGATATTGATCATGTCGTCGAAACCACTTCGAGTTGTCGTGGCCGGAGCAGGCACCGGTGGGCTTGCCATGGCGCATGAGCTTCTCCACCGCATGGGAGATAGAGTACATGTTCGAGTTCTTGAGGCGGTGCCAGTTCTGCGCCCCAAACTGGGAGCAGGCTTTACGTTATCTGGTGGGCTTCAATGTTTACGCAACATCCCAGTCCTTGCTGACAAGATCGACAAGATTGGCGTCACTCCATTGCGGTTCCGCACGCTGTTTGATGACGGAACTGTCTTTCGCTCAGTCTCTGCAACAGATCTTGTGGGCGACCCACCAAGTATGGCCCAGTTCATGCGCGATGAATTGCAAATGCTTTTGTACCATACTTTGCCAAAGGGGACCGTCGAGTGCGGCAAGCGTGTTGTCAAGGTAGACCAAGATGCACGAATCGTCCACACCCAAAAGGAGAGCATACCGTTTGATCTTTTGATTGGAGCTGACGGCATCAAAAGCCAAGTGAAATGCGAACTGTTCGACAAAACATGGGAACGTCAATACTCTGGACTTTCCATGTATTACTGCGTCATCCCTGATTCACATATTAAGCAATATGGTGACGGGCGCTTTGAGGAGGGATCAATTACCGAAACAATTGGGAAAGGGACGTGCCAAACAGCTTTTGCTTGCGGAAGTAAACGTGAGTGGACTCTTGGTTATGCTTACAGAGCTAAAAAGCCACCTTGTGACAGTGATTGGGCAGCCACCGATCATATTCATGAATCTACAAGTGAAATCACTCGTTATGCATCACGTGCCATGCATTTTGGGCTCTACCACACACCTCCAAAAGCAGTGAATTGGGTTAACGACCGAGTGGTTCTAATGGGTGACGCTGCTCATGCTGCTACCCCATTTATGGGACAGGGAGCTAATCAGGCTATTCAAGATGCTACTTGTCTCGCCCGCCTTCTTGCTGAGGACCCTGACAATATTGATGCTGCTTTGGCACGCTACTACAAAATTCGCGAGCCTGTGACTTCGCAAATTATTAATGCTTCAAAGTACATTGGTTGGTTTCGAACCTCGGAAACTTTGCTGGAACGCACTGCACGGAACATTGCTTACCGATGTTTGTTTGCGAATGATGGTTTCCTGTTTAAGAAGTCTTTCCAAAATACAGCAAAACCTGTGATTTAATTGCATCTTGAAATTCCTTTTCTGGCACCTAATCGTCAAGAAACCTTTGTTTCTCAATTTTGAATTCTTATATAGTTTGTCTAGTTGTCTAGTCTATTTTCTTCATACATAAAGCTTCTACTTTTTTAGAGTTCTCTGCGCTTTTTTTTCTTTAAAAAAAATAAACAAATCATCTATTAAATCAGTGAGTAAATATCTATCTGCCCAGGGAACTTTGTATCATTCATTCAGTTTAGTAGGTCTACCAGGTAAGGTAGCCGGTGCTTTTAAAAGATGTTTCATACATTTATTACATTAAAGATTTATCATTTTTCCTTTGCTTAACTTGCTCGAATTTGACTCTTTCGTGCAGATGCAAGCATATTTGCACACATAATGATAGTGACCACACGACTGCTTTAAAGTGCTACTGTTTCTCTGTCATTACAAGACTTGTGTACAAATCGTTCGATCAGTGGTAGCTCCTATGATTTAAAACATAATTTTTGGCGTTCTGTTGTGCTAACTAAAATAAGGGTACAATATCCCCCGCCTCACACAACCCTTCTTGCTTTTCAGAATACCCAAAGATCTTGCAATCTAGTTGTTGTTTTTGTTTGTTTGTTTGTTTGTTTTTTAGTGTCAGGCATATCATATCATGATACTTTCTTTATTAGAAAATTAAAAGTTCCTTATTATTATTGTTTAAGTAAAATTCATTATTGATTATTATTATTATTATTGTATTTTTAAGAAGAAGAAGAAAGAAAGAAAAAACAATTTTAAAAAAGCAAAAAAGAAAAAAAGCAAACTTTGAAGTTATTTAACTCTAAAAATAAAGCTGTTGCAGGCGTTCGCGCTTGCTTAACTGGAAATTGAAATTTGTAGTGCACACATACAAAGTTCTTTTTAACCTTTCCATGTGTTCTGGCTCAAACTAGCTGTTAATTCGTAGGCGTTGAAATACTCACGTGACAGGTACATATTTTCATTTCTTCCGTACTAAGGAAAAAAAACAAAAAAACTACTAGTAGTAGGCTAAGTTATCCTTTACCAAGAAAAGATCCGTTAAGCGACATACTAGTACACACCCTCTCGTCTCTGCAATTTATAAAGGAATGACCTCTCATCCGAAAAGACAAGGATGAAGAGAATTAACAAAGGCAGAAGCTGGTAAAAGTTCGAACAAAATCGATTTTTTCCTATTATTCTTCAGGTCTATTACATAGTCTGTTTTGCTCTATTATGTTTGATTTTGGTCGCCACTTCAAAGATTTATAAAAAGAGCACAAACAATATATATATATGCATATTTATATATATATATATATATACCAATAGTGAAGGGTAGAAACGAGAACTCCAAATAAGAAAATCAAGCTTTAAAATATTCAGAAAAGAGAATCGAAGTACAGTTGATAAGAACATAAACGTTCTGAGTGGACGCTAGCTCTGTAGATAAGTCAGGCTGCTACTGTAAATTTACAACACAACGCTGGCTGCGAGGGAAAGCGCAAGCTTGAACCAGACACCCTTGCAATTATTCGCGTCAAAACATTAGAGCTTGGCGCCTCGTTCAAGGTAATTACGAGGCACCGCACAGCGCAGCTGCTGCCCCGTGTCTTTATTCAAGGCATACCCCTACACATTCGAAATCACGTATTGTCATTGAGGAGAGTGCAAGGCAGAGCGGTGCAGAATCAGGAGCTGGCAGGGACTTTATTTAGTCTAAGTCTGCCCAGCTTAACACCCAAACTTTGTCACGTAAAAAACGAGTTGGGAAACCCAGTCGTAGACTTAACGAAGTAAGGTTCATCATCATGTTTCGAGGACGCGCTGCGAACCCGTGTTCTAATAAATTTCTATATGCGAAACAAATCGAACAGCGCCAAAAGGCGCATCGGGAGCGCTTGAAGACAATGCGCCCGGCTATTGACAACAAACCACCGAAGAAGCCCTCACACTTGACAAATAACAAGAAGAGGGAAGCGCAAATGGAGGAGCGATTTCTCAAAATTGAACGTGAGAACAAACTCTTACTAGAGAAAATGTCTTACATAATGTCACAAAAGGCCCTTGACAATAAGAGTGAAGCAGCAAGCAAAGTGAAGAGCCTTAACAAAACCTTCCGCAAAAAAGAATTGCAGCGAATTACTGAAGAAAATCAGAAAATCTTGAGACGTATTCAGGAGAGACAGCCTTACTACAATCATGCGCAGTGGGAAGAAGAACGAAAATTGCAAGAGCAATATGTCAAAAACATCTGCGAGTATCCCGTGCATGGAGGTAGCAGCAGCAGCAGCAGTAACAACAATAACAATAAAAAGAGTAAACGTAAAAACCAACGAAGTGGTTCGGGTGGTGGACGAACAGCCTCCGGGGGTAAACAAATGGGTGATCGCTCAAGATCCGGATTGATCCCTTCGTTAGATTCTGAATACCAGCGACAATCTAGAGAAAAGCTTGATAAATCTCTTGGTGGGGGTCATGGATCATCAAGTTATGCGGATTTTCGAGCCCTTGGCTCGCCACCTGATGCGAGGTCTCTTGAACCCCTTGCGTAGACACTCCTATTGTGCTGTCATTAAATTGTGGTTTTATAGATACTATACACTACTTTGTTCTTATGATCATTTTTTGTGCCATTTACCTTCCTTCTTCAACAATTTTATTCAGGTGTAATGCTCTACCATCTTTTTGCCTGCAAATGTGAATTTCATAAATCGGTAAATCAAAAACTGCTTTTGATATATATGTCTATTACAGCTTGAAATATTCTTAAACCGAGGAGCTGCATTATTGACCTTTTGAAAGTTGTAGCTCATTTAAGGAATAGGTCTCGACTTGCTTCGCAAAGGCAATGTAGCGTACTTGCCATGCAGCGAGGTGTGATACCGTCGTGTTTGATTTTCTAACTTGCTAATCAGCGACCTCGTTGCTTTTGATATCATCAAAAGCACGTTTCCAAACTGTTGTTATTCTACAATTTGCACAGTTGACTTGATCAATTAAATTCTCTGTTTGATCATAGTACTCGTGGTAAGAAGACAAAAAACTGTAACAGCGATGTTGGGCCAAAATTAAGAGCGGAAAGTTTGAGCCAGAGTTGTTTGGTCTATCATCTCATACCTGGAGAATGGGAAGAGGACTTCTGTAGTGAATTCAAAGATATCGGCAGCGCTTTACAGTAAAATTATGGCATCCTGTTTAAGAATAAGAATATGCGCATCTTTCAGGAACAATCATTGACTTTGGTCTCACGCATTTAATTTTTATTTTCTAATAAATATATCTGTTTCAGAGAACCCAGTCCTTTGCCCACTGTAGGTATCTACTAATAGGACCAATACCTTTCTACTAGTAACGGGGGTATAGATGAAACTCTATGATTATAAACAAGAAAGAATAAGGAAAAGACACAAGCTGAGTGGTTCGTGGCGGAGCGAAACAATTAAACACCTTGGCGATAAGCACATATTCAGTCGGTCAATCAATCATTCACCAGCCAGTCCTTTGTGTGATCATTGCGGCGGCAGCATCCAATTCTACATCACTGGTACTTGTATCAAAAAGCAAGTACGCTTTTGAGCCACAGAAGGGTTGGCGGAGAGTTAGTTGGCTATTCTTCGTCGATCATGGAATCCGCTCTCGACGAACTGAGTCGTGGACTCGCTAGGACCTCTGCGACAGACTCAAAAGCAAGTGGTGGGAGCCCTGCATTGAAAGCTCCGGTGAAGTCTGCGGCTGAACAGCGTGTTGAGGAACTGCAACGACTCAAAGATGCCCGTAAATTTGACGGCATGGCATCCTCATTGTTCGACGCCCTCGACTCAGTTCCTGTGCGGCCTAAAAGCCTTCTCGAAGACAATGAAGGCGTGAGCACCTCCCGAGAAAACTTCGGAAAAGGTCTTTCTGTAATTGACCAGTTTGCTCTCAGAGTGCACTCAACACAAGAGCGCGCTGGTGATCTTGGAGATACGAAATATTCTCTTAGTGGAGCAGCGATCAAGTCGTCCGGCGGCAAAGCTGGCAAAGCTGGGAACCAGAAGAATCTCTCGAAGAAAGCACGCGCTCGTAAAGATAAGGCACGCCAGCGAGGCGTGGCCTACTCTGAACGTAGTGCTCCATCTGCGGGTCCGAGCAAACGCGGACGGGCCAAGGGAAAGTCGGGACGCCTGCAGTTGCTCTGAAGAGACGGATTCAAAGGCTCATGCCAGAAAGTTCTGTAATTCAAATTACTAGATATTGTGACTGTTTAGGAATGGTCGAAAAAACCAAAGCCATGCGAGTTTTATGCTGAAATGGCTTTTAATAAACTACTTTATGAGAATCTGTTACCCCAAAAGTAACAACTCAATGTTAACCAAACCCACGAATGGTTTATTATGCGAGGAACTTGAGTGTTATGTATTCCCATGGCCTTCTCTCGTCATCTGGCGCTCTGCTAGTAACAAGCAGAGAGATGGTATCAGTTAAATACGTATGAGACATATAGATATTGCAATTTACACATCATTTCATGAGACAAGCGTCCAGATGCTGATTTACCTCGTTGTTAGAACAGGATACATCAAAAAGTTTTCCACAAGCCGGGCAGCGAGGTCCTTGGCGGTCTGGGCAACCTGCGTGTGGCTCGACAATTTCGATCTCGTCAACTTCTTCGATCTCGTTATCTTTAGTGCTCTCAGTGCAGTTGTTATCATCTGCCTGAATTACAATAACCGCATCAGCATCTGTATGAGCACGTGAAGATGCATTAGGGTAATGCTGACTACGATCTCTTTGGGTTCCCAAATTGGCTTTCCAAAAGCTTTGAAGCTTTGCGGAATTAGATCGTTTTTTCTTCGATTCAAGAGGAGTCGTTTTTTGCCGTGCCCTTGTTGAGACGCCTCTTCATATTCTCTCTTTTTAGACGCATTTTTCAGTACTGTGGTTATTTTCGGTTGCCCTTTGTTTGATGTGACACTTTCGAAAGTTGGTTCATTGCTCCTATAACTGCACCCAGTAAGGCAGTCCTCCGCGTGCTTGTTAGCTTCAAGTGGAGAGAGACCATCAAGTGTTTGCTCGCAAAGAGGGCACTGCATAGGTGTTGCAGAGTTTGCAGAAGGTGAATCTGGTCGACTGTGTCTTTCCTTAGCTGCTTGAAAAGACTGCATTATTGAGCCTTGCAACGTTTTCGTTGCTACCTGATTGGTGGAGCAACTTTGTGGACCAGCTGCACTCAGTTTTGAGATCTTAATCCCCATAAGCCGTAATTTACATGGCATCTCTTTTGAGAGAAGCTCATGAGCGTGTGGAAAGAGGTCTGAACCATCAGCCAAGCGCGGCACCGCATTTGGAAGCATTTTTTGTCGAGTAAATACTTCAAAGGAGCTCTTTTTAATTTTCAAAGTCACACAATAACCATAGATTTTTTTCTCTACACATCGATTCGCCAACTTTCCACAAATATCTTGGCATGTATCGAAAAGTTCTTGTGGGCTGCTGGTGCCTACACTGAAGGTTCGCTCCATCCCCATGGATTGACGACCTCGAGGCTCATCACGACGTGAGGACGACTCTGTACAGCAAAGAGTTACCCTTAACAAATAATCTGCTTGAATTTTTGATAGTAAATATGCGCATAGATATCTCTTCTCCCATAGATCTTGCACCGAATTAATATCCAAGGCGTCCTTGAGTTTCTTTTCTGTGACCTTGCCTATACCAGGTACCTTGCGAATAGCTAGTTCTCGAACAAAATCAAGCATTTTCTTAGGTTCCCAAGGGATCACACATTGTCCATTGGGTTTATTTCTGTCTGATCCAATTTTAGCAAGCATTGTTGTACACGCAATTCCAGCAGAACAAGTGAGCTTAGTACGATCTGCAACTTTCTGTCTCATTTCATGCACAACCTTCGCTGCATACTCCATACGTTTAGCTTGGTCTCTCTTGTCAGTTTCAGATAGACGATCATCTACATAATCTGTGATGTCCATGTAGGCCTCGTCAAGGCTACCTGCATGGTGGTCCGGGTCGTATTCTTTGAATACTTCACGAACTTCAGCGGAGGCTTGCCGATATTTGTCAAAGTTGCTCTTAACAAATACGAGGTCTGGGCAGAGCTTCTTAGCAATGAATCCAGGCATTGCAGAGCGAACACCATACTCTCGTGCGAGATAGTTTGTGGTTGAGATCATTGACATGCCTCCGACAGCCATCGGTTTCCGGGCGAGACTCGGATCGTCCCTCATTTCTACAGCCGCAAAAAAGCAGTCCATGTCTACAACACAGTAAATGCGAGTTAAATCTCTTTCTTGTAAAAGCTTTCCAACACGCTCATCTACGCGATAGCGTACAGGTGCAAGGTCTGACTCGAGCATTCGGCTTAGTTTTTCACGAAGTTTCCGCACTTCAATTTGGGTTCTCTCATCTCGCCGTTGTGCCTCCCTGAAGTGTTCAGACCCCTTGCTCATTTCAAAGACAACTTGGTTCACGCGATCTTTATCCACCTTTGTCATTCCCTGCCTTTTCATTTGCAAAAACGAAGAGGTGCGCAAAATCTGAGCCCCTCGGGTCTGAGTCGGTCTCTCCGGAATCCTTGGCACTGCTGTCGCTAGTCTTGCTGATTTCTTCGGCCCTACTTTTCTTGGTGTGCAGCTCTTGCGTACATAGTGGACCAGGCTCTGAGGACGATGTCATGTTTGTTTGGTCTTGGACCTAGCAACAGAACAGCGAATGCCTTCAAGGCGAGAACGTTTGTGAAAGAAGTGAAGGAGAATTAAATTGGTTTTTGACGCTTTCACAAACCACGGAACGGGAGTTTCTCTTCTACCATATACATTAACTACCCATACTAAGGTAGAGAAATGTATGTATGTATGCCTCTCCATAAAACTTCTATTACTACCAGCTCAGAGACTAATAACTACCTAGGTATCTCTACCAGTAACAGTTTGAAAAACATTTAAGACGAAAACGAGCTTTCTTTATTTTTATACTGAGCCCATATTATTTGGACAAAGTATACAATTCCTCTCAATATCGAGTGCACAAATATCCACAACATAACATAGAAAATTAAAAAAATACAAAACAAAAGAAACATTAAGATGCGCATGGAGAGAACAAACCTTTTAGAACCCATGTGCTGCACAAGAAAATTTATCATTTGATACAATTCCTGTTCCTGCAAAGTCAGATAGACAAATGTAAGGGCATAGGAGGCTCATAATTATCTCGCTATGCTCATGCTCATGATAATTTGCAAGTCCGAGGAAACAACCCCCTGCTTAAAGTAGATCGCTTTTATGAACTTCGCATAAAAAACACATCAAGAAACTCAAGGTGGAGGGGGTGGGGGTGGGACGTCATCTGTGTCTTCGTAAACTGAGAGTTCCTCAAGCACCTCAACTTGGTGTCGTAAAACAGCATCAACAAGAGGGGTAACTTCGGGCAACATTTCGTCATGAACACCCTCTAGGCGCTCTTCAATGGCTTGAAGACATAGCTCACGAGAGATCCTACCCGTTTGAAGGTCGTCTAGAATATCCAGCATATCAGCATACGCATCAACTTCGTCTACAAGAGCCTCCCGAAATTCTGCTAGCAAATCTTCGAGCTCCATTACATCTTCAGCACATTGCGACATATACGTCATCTGAGTTCTCATAGTATACCGAGTTCCCCTAGCACGACCTTGAGAAAGATCGTCATCAAAATCATCCCCATCAGGAAACTGATCTTCAGCTTCACGATCAGTCTGGCTCCCGGTATCGCTACCTAGCCCCATACCAGGTGTAAGAACCGAGCTCAGTGGAGTGCTAATCCCGCCGACATGTGCGAGCTGTTCTAAACCTTCCATTGCAGAAGCTGTATTATACTGAAGCAGAGAAAGGCTGGCACCCAAGTCATCTCCACTGAAATGGTCCTCCCCGCTGGAGTGTGAGAAGCTGCCCTTTGGGGAGTGGCCCCGGTAGCTAGGTGAAGGGTTACCGAGACAAGCCTCGAAGTCCTCCAAGAGCTCCACATGATTGCGGAGAAGGAGGTAGACATTTTTGCGAAGTTCGCCCTGAGTTCGGGCTTGTGCAAGGTAGTCCAAGTATTTATCGAAGGAGTCTTCACCTGCAACTTCCCGCATTCGATCGTGGAAGTTGATGAGCTGCAGAAGTCCAGCAGTTTGCAAGAGCCGCGGCGGCTCGTGATCCGAGGGCAAAGAAACAAACTTCGCAGACTGTAAATTTCTCCTCGAACTGGTGCATCTCGCCCTGCTTCGACGAGGCATCTTGGAATGCCCTGCCTCCTCTCGTTGCAAGCTGTTACCAAACACTGCATCGAGTCTTGATTCTGTGGCAATCATGTCTTGGTTAGACTGACTGCTCAAACGACGAGAGCTTCTAACTCCCTCAAACTCAGTTTCATCGTCGTCTTCTTGCAGTAACTGCTGGGCAATTTCCCTGCAACCTTGACTCCCCTTTGATGAAGACCTCTGGCTCCGTCGTCGTACACTCGAAGGTCTTCTTATGATCTGCTTCAAGACTACAATTGGTTTTTTCCTTTCGTGGGACCCCTTACTATGAGCTGGGCCTGTTTCCAGTTCCTCCTGCGCAACATCTTCTCCACTAACCTCGACTCTACTTTCCCTACTGGTGAGCTCGTGATCTTCACTGTCCAGATCCCCGGTGCCTTGGCGCCGCAAGGTTGCCGCGATGAGTCTTCGCATTGCTGCCAAGCGAACTTGTCGATGGCATTTTGTGAACAACAAGTGACAGACTTCGGTAATCGTGATTCCTTAATTCTGATGCTAGTACCGTACTACGTACAATACATGTTTTTATAGATAGCTAGGGTACCTACCTACCCAACCAGACCAATGATTGCACAGAAAAAATGCTCGACATTATAGAGGAGCCTAGGTAGGGTACTTCAAACCATTTTTTAATCTTCATAGGATCTATGAAGCAATCGAGCGATCGTGATTCTTTGATAGCTAATTCACTCCATCACATTTTATATCGCTCTATGTAGCATGAATCTGGTGCGGCCTCCAGTGATAATGAGTGTCATCGACCAATCGGTCATGGAGGTCTGGTCCCTGGTTCTACTACTAACAGTAGTAGATACATAGTACACGTATATCATAATCTAGTATGTATTAGGAGTGCTGCCCTTCCATTTCTAAAGTGTCACCTTCCATACCTCCATAGTACGTACCTACATACTTCATTCAACCTACCAGATACTAGACAAATATCTGAATCGAGGACAGACTAGGTGGCTGCTTGAGCAACCAAGAAGCTAGCCCCGCCCCACCCCCCCCCCTTCGTCGGGTGGATCTAATTTTTCGCTTATTGGACGAGAGATTGGTCTTAGTGCAGAGGAAGTTTGCTCCAACCAGTGCCGCACTACCTCTAGAGGTAGTATGCGTCATTTTGTGGAAACTGTATGCATATCCGAAGTTCACCACTTAAATAGTAATAAGCAGCCATCATGACACAGCGGGCTTCTAGTCTCGGCTTATGTAACTCCTATATGCACGTGCCATTCTACACTATCTATACTTATCTGCCATGAAGCCCCGCTTCAGTGTATGGCGCTGGACCTTTTACCACCATCACCAATGAAGCACCTTATATTCTACCTACCTACGTACGTACCCGAGTACTTTCGATCTACTAGAAGAAATATACATGCATCTCCAGGATACACCCCCACTAGTCAGAGACTTCTCTAATCAATCAATTCTTTCGCTTGCTTGCTTGCTTGCTTGCTTTAAAACACTGCCGAGTCAAAACATATCACCCATCATGAGTTCATGGTTCGAAAGAATCCTTCTGAATGCAACCTTCGCACACACATTGATTTAGACCACAGCAACGCTCTCATGCAAAAGGTAATATTTCTCTTAACACATGGATGCTACCTGCGGTTTAGTTTCACGTTTAAGTTCGAGTATCGGAGCCCTCAACTTCTTCACTTTAAAAAGCTCGAATTATATTTTCATTGCAGGTGATACTTCAGTGAGACAACAAACATTCACTAGGAAACCCTGGTAGCAAATAACTGCACAGTTCACCAATAGTTCCTCCTATCTACATGAACAAATTGAACATGTCTTACGGGGCATTTCAGCAAGAGGTGTCTCCCATTAAAGAAAACTCCGACCACCCTTTGAGTTCTAGAAAAGGAACCCAGATTGCATGGGTTTTGGCAAATATCAAAATACCTGAAGCCCTTCGTGTGCTCCCGGTTCTTCTTGCTTCTTGTACAAAATGTTGATACAATGTAATACAGCAACCTCCGACAAGTATCTCCCCAAAAGAACCCGTGTCATGCCACGTCTAGGTGTGTTCTACCGACAGAAGGACCGCACTATGCACTATGGAAAATAGAAGAGCTGGATTGGGAGGGTTCCAGCAGTTGAAGAGTTCTTTCTTACAATTTCTGACTATGGTTTTGATCTTTTGATCTTCAAATTTCGATCATATTCTATGTTCTGTCTTCGTTGTATGCCTATATTGTGATAAGTAGGATCGCGAGGTGGCGAAATTAAACATCTGATTGCTCCACCGAGGTAGTATCGGTGTTCTTGCGGGTAAGAATAAAATGCGTAGGCGTATTTCTGGGTAATAAAACAAAGGTTGTCATGCATGTCTTTTAGCCTTGAGAGAGCAATTTGTATGAAACAGAAAGGCTGCAAGTTTAGCTTTATTTCCAGATAGTAAGACTCACATCAAGTTTGCATCATTGAATAAGGATATGTTCGTACATTTTACTCCCAGAAAACGTGAAGTAACATTGGGATCTATTTAGATGTGTTCTATTTTGGCCTTGACATGCTTCTACAGCAACTCCACAAGGTCGACTCTCCAGAAACTGGCAGGTCTGCACAAGGCTCACTCGTACTTAGATTCGATGCGAAACCACATCGAACAAGTCAGCTCGGTTAGTAACATAATTCAGTCCTACCAGGTCAAATAATAGGGCAGGAGCGCGAGTGTGTTGGTTCATAGCATCGTTGGAGATCAGAAAGCCTGCTTGCGTTTGTTAACATTCACCGGACTACCTACTGTCTGCTCTGGCCTAAATATGCATAGCATACTTCAATTGTGAAATATTTAAGTTTTCTCCTGAGTAAAATTATTGGTAGAGTACCTATCTAGAGTGACTTTTAGGCATTTTAAGGGCACGATGCAGCTTGGATGACAAAGTATGATTTTGATAAGGGTATAAACTCTGAAAAAACATCCGTAGAAACACTCTGCGACCAAACAATTTAATACCCGTTCGAAGAAGGTCGAGTTTTTATTAAGCTTCGATTCTCGCCTTGATTCGATAAATCATGGGTCCAAAATAATGTGTCTACTGCAGGAATAACCTGGTATACTGTGGAGTGCTAGTGTCATAGTTGGTTTCATTGGTGTGGGCAACGTGCTTTTTGTTTGTTTGCTTTGTTTGTTTTTCTGCGCCTCCTCCTACGAGCTTGCAGGCGCAGAAGCTTCTGATGTGCTGTATCTCTGATATTTGATCAATTTCCGCGTGCTGGTAAGTCCTGACAAGAAATCATTGATTGGAGTCATCATCATGTTGCTTCTCAAGAAAGCTAATATTTCCTAATACCTGTCTATCTATGTGTTTACGAGCGCCCAGGTTGTGGATAGAACTAGAGCGTCTGTAGAGATGGGTACACACATATAGTAGGTAGTAGTATGCAACTGCTTAGGTACTACCATCTCGACGTCATCAATGAAAAGGATTTCTTTCTCGACTACGCAATCGAAGGATGCGATTGAAATATTAAGTCTTTCTTTCCAATACTTTTATATCATTCATCCATCTACTACTACTATTAGAAGCTTTAAAACAAAGAAAGAAAGAAAGAAAAAAAAAAAAAAGGAAAGTTCAGTTTCTTGGAATCCATCGAATACTGCTAATCTAGAAAGGTAAAAACTTAAGCAGAAGGAGATTTCGCATTAATACTGCCAGCCTCCAAGTTCTATGAGAAGCAACACTCAAATGCGACAATAAATTTAAGACATCTTAATGGGCTTTGGAAACTAGGAGTGTCGTAAAGTATGCCAGGTGACTAAACAAGCAAAAACATTCGAATCTTCAGGATTTAATTATTTATTATTTATTTATTTATTCATTTATTTACTTTCAATACTATACCTTTCATGACAGTATCAGATCAAAAGTGAAGTCATAAAGGTGCACATTGACAAGAAGTCACGAAAAAGAGATTTCATTTACTTGCCGTTCCATGCGAAGCAATACTAAATCTCCCCGTGTATTCGATGGTCATGCAACTGCAGTCAATAAACTTGTCACAACTTTGCAAATTAGAAATACGAGATTGACCATATTTGAGAGCCCCAAATATCAAACTACCTACTAACTAACCTCTGATCGTGGAGAGAATGAAGCTTTACTTAGTTTCTGACAGTCGTATTTATTTCGGCGAGACCCATCCTCACGAGCGTAATCAGCGTGAATGCTTAAGTTGTGTTTGCGGATGTCCACATCCCTCCCGAATAACTGGTTGACTTTGAGGAAAAGATAGGCTCGAGGGTGCTTAGCTACTCGAAGTCTAGTCACTCGAACTTTAATCAGGAAAGTCCTTTCTCCCTAGCCCTCCAAACTTGGCCCGAAAGAGTTTCTCGCTCAACGAATTTGCCAACTCTGCAGGTTGACTCCGCCGTGATGGCTTCCGACGGACTGTAGTAGCAGGCTATCAACTTGCTTGCTGCTTTGACAACCTTACACCCCTTCGAGTTCTCGCGACACTTCATGAAGCTTGCTTGGTCTTCTCGAGTGGATGTTCTTTCCCTAGTTTCGCGAAACTTGACGAGCTGCCTCCCTCCAAGGAGTCTTATCGCCATCCATCTGTGGTCCCAGCACTCTCGCTCTTCCTTCATGTTGTTTCGAAATGCTTGCTCATCCTGAGCTCTTGGACTTGGATTGCTTGTCATCCTGGGACCGTATGAGCATACATACATACATACACACATACGCTGTGCCTTCTTGAGTTCTCCCCAACGGCAGATAGTGAGAGTGCTAGCTAGCTAACTTATGAGGGGATCGAGCTTGCATTTGAACCTTTGGGCTTTCGGTTGCTAATCGAAAGCTTTACTAAACTAGGGGGCAGAACGCGTTTTTGGCGTTTGCTTGGATCTTCACCGGTGGCGTAGCAGTAAGAGAAAGCACTTGCATAAAGCTTCTGGCTTCTAAGGAGGTCTGATTAATAACACGCATGCCCAGTTAGTTCTTCAAGTGGGTTTGCCCTCGTAACTGGGCGGAAACTCAAGAACCGCGCGAGGAGGAGATAATTGTATCCTCCGAGTCGCCATCACCATCAGGTGCAATTTGCCATCTACGAAGTAAGTGGCCTGTATCATTTTAATTTAAAAAAAGAGTTTTTTGTCTTAAAGCTTTTCTTTTAATTTATTATGATAATAAATAAAATCAATACTTTCGATATTACGCTTCACTGACACTGCATTACCTGGGGATCTTGCGTTTCCTGCCAAGTCAATGGATCTGAGCCTTGGACTTTCTCGGCCCTTCGAGACACTGAAACAGCTTTCACCCCACAAGTTGCTACTGCATCAACAGTGGAAACTTTACCAAGGAACTCAACAGCAAATAATTGAATCAAGCTCTGCTATTTATCAAACTAAAACAATGAGTCTCGGAGATGGAGCTCTCCAAACTCATTTCTTTTGCAGCCTTGTCACCTGTCAACCTACTACTGCCTACCTCTCTAGAGGTGCCTGCTTTGGGCACCTACAATTACGAAGCAAAACCAACTTTCCCTGTGTCTGCCTATAATAAGACCTGCCTAGCAGCACGTTCCCTCAGGTTCAATTGATAGCCAGCCTCAAATGGGACGCTTTGCTCCATCCACATCAATCAATCAATCAATCAATCAATGTACCAATCGATCAATCAATCAATCAATCAATCAATCAATCAATCAATGTACCAATCGATCACTGACTCACTCTGTTAATCAGTCAATTAATCGATCCATCGATCAATCAATTAATCAACCGATCAGTCAGTCCCTCGTTGAAGTGCGCCTGAGCTTTAGTCACTTAGTAACGCAGTGAATGGTGGAACAGTCTCTTTCTGATGAGGATAGAATAGAAGGCAGGACAAGATACTTGCTTGCTTGCCTGCATGAGACGCCTTGCCTGCATGAGACGCCTTGCCTGCGTGACCTCATTGGTCAGTTGGCCGATTGGTTGAGCCTTCAATCAGTGTTGGGCCGCAACCTGCTCGTTCTCTCCGCATTGCAGAATTTGGCCCTTCTGCTGCTTCGCTCTCTCTCTCTCTCTTTCTCTCTTACGTTCCTTTCTCTCGGTTCGACAAACAAATGTTTCCATCCTCAGACGAAGACTAAAAACTCGGAAAAGAGCCTCACGAAGACAGTAAGACCTCCCTACCTAGGAGGGTAGGGGCCCTCGTAAGTAGGTCTCGTGGCATTGCATTGCTCCCTCCTTACCTAACTACTCCAGTAGCAGGCAGTAGGCACTCTTAGGCAGACGCCTACGTCAGCTATGCGCTCGCTCGTTCATACGTGTGTGCGCGCATAAACAAGTGTTGATAGACAGTTAGATAGATAAATAAATAGATAAATAAATAGATAAATAAATAGATAAATAAATAGATAAATAAATAGATAAATAAATAGATAAATAAATAGATAAATAAATAGATAAATAAATAGATAAATAAATAGATAAATAAATAGATAAATAAATAGATAAATAAATAGATAAATAAATAGATAAATAAATAGATAAATAGATAGATCGATCGATACCATCTCATGGCGCGGCTTGCTCAGAACTAGCTCATAGTGGCAGAACTAGCTCACACTGGCTCCTCCCACGAAGAAGTCTGCTCGCAATGCAGCGATGGGCATACCTTCCTAGCTCGCCTGGTTCTCCACTTTTCGATCTGCTTCATTTGGCTTCGAAGTAGTAGTCTACCTCATACGAAATCATGCTGTAGTTTTGGACAGCTACTACGTAATACCGAGAGAAAGGAAGCCTTTCAAGCAAAGACCTCTCAAGCGAGTAAGGTCTCTAAGATGCGGTAGGAGCTACCTACGTACCCACGAGAGAGAGAGAGGTCGCTACTTACTAGCAGTACCTAGCCAACTATAGCTAGACAGCTATGTAGGAACGAATGTATGTCCTTTCTACGACAGAACCTCACCATATTGTTTTGGCTTGAGTTTTAATAAAAAAAGAGATTTGTGTCGAAGTGGTAGGTACGCAAAAATTGACCCTGAAAGGAAGAGAATCCTTTCAGGTAGCACCTGCTACATAGTTTTGACTATGGGGTAGTAGCCAACCCAAGAAACTTTCAAGCTTTTCCTGGTTTGAATTATTATTTGAATTTTGATGATGGTTTTTTCTTTTATTCTTATTTTTATTTTTATTTCTTATATTATAAAAATATGACAAAAGAGTTAAGGGCGGCCAAGGAAAGCCCAAGAAGTTTGCTTAGCCAACTCGGGTGCCTTGGCCCATCAGACCTGAATAGAGACAAGCAAGGTCGCTTGGCCTTGTAGGTGAAGACTAGAACATACCTTTTCCAGGTCTGGCTAGCCAGCTAGCTAGCTTGCTTGCTTGCTTGCTTGCTTGCTTGCTTGCTTGCTTGCTTGCTTGCTTGCTTGCTTGCTTGCTTGCTTGCTTGCTTGCTTGCTTGCTTGCTTGCTTGCTTGCTTGCTTGCTTGTTTGCTTTTTTACTTGCTTTTGCTTGCTGTTGCTCGCTCACTCGAGAATCACTCAGCGATTCAGGCAACTTAAATCGCTTACTTGTCTACCTGGCCTGCCCCAAGAGACAAAACGGAGTGACTCACTCGCGTCTCTGGAGCGGAGGCGACTCAAAGGATTGTCAGTGCCCTCAGGGTTTAGCACAGCGTCAAAGTATCATCAGGCTTTTGAGCCTTCAGCAGATATAACTTGCGTAGTAAGTGAAAACCGAAGCAGAACAAATTTCGATTTCTCAGATCATACTGTCATTCGAATCTAGACAATTGTAGCCTCACGCAAGGCCAAGCACTTATAAACTATCAGCAACAAACCTGAAACTAACAGCTACAGCCTTCGCTCGCTATTACTGTTGCGTTGAAACTAATTAGCTGGAACAGCGCGATATCATGACAGATGATGGAGGGAAAACCGTGCTTTTGGCCATGGCCTTTCTAACCGCAGGGGCCTCTCTGGGTATGCTTACCAGCGTTCTAATGACACAAAGAGCAAGGGAAAACCGACACGGGCGGGCCTTTACGCAAGAAGATACAGCTGCTCTTGCTTTCCATATCGCAAAACTCTCTCAACAGCTTGCCAAAGAACAGCAAGTGTCTGCCTACCCTGCACGGGCATTTCCGCTGCAGCAAGATGACTCTAGTGGCATCGATGAGGATGAACGCCGCACAACGCCACAAAGACGAGTTTACAAACGCCCAGGACGTCAGTACGGTGGCAGCAGCACTGCAAGCACTCCTCCACCATTGGCCTCAGCTCAGGCTCTGAGTTCTACAACTGATGCTGCTCAGGTCGCCTCAGTCGTCGATGAGAGCCGTGCTAGCAGTGAAGAACCACCGAAAGATGCTCAGGGCGAATCTCAAGGAGCATCTTCGGCTCAAGCGCAACAAAAACACCATGCCGGAAATACCACGCTCATGTCGTATTACAGTGAGCCCAAGCAGCGTGTTGCTGAGAGCTCAACAGAGATCGAGCGAAAACCCCGAAGCTTCGTTGAGACCGCCAAAGCTGTCCTTGCTCGCGATGCCGAAATCGACAGATACCGTCGCAATGATGACGTAGATGCCTTTGCTGATGTCCTTAGCGTTTACCGAGCCCAATACCAGAACTGGCGCAAGGGAAAACACAAGGGAGCTACAACTGCACATGAGCGCATGCTTCGTGGTCATTTCAAGTCTAGCTCACATGCTGATCCGGCAGACTTTACTGTTTCTGGCCTTACACATGATTCCCGTGACCAGCTCACGACACAGATCTGGCAACAACTCAACCTTGGGCCAAACACTACGCAAAAGTCCGTAAAGATTACTGTCATTGGTGGAGGCGCTTATGGTACTGCCATGGCTGCTGCTGCTGCTCGCAACGGCCACAATGTTGTAATTTACGTACGCCGGCGAGAGGTCGCCCGCGAAATTAAATTGACTCGTCGCAACGACCACTACCTCCCTGGGCTTGAGTTGCCCAGCAATGTTTCTGCTACCGTTGACCTTGATGAAGCTCTTGCTGGCACCGAGCTTATTATTCACGCCCTTCCCGCACAGCGCTCCCCGGATTGGATCTTGGAGAACCGCGACCGCATCCCTCCTAATGTGATTTACTGCTCTACTGCGAAGGGTTTACATTTGGCAAGTAAAAGTCTGTTATCCAAAGCCATGCTTGATGCGTTCGGTCGCCCACAACCGTTTGCGGTTCTTTCTGGGCCTTCCTTTGCAAAAGAAATTATGGCCGAGCAGCCCACTTCGGTCGTAGTTGCTTCAAAGCAACTCGCAGACGCCGTTAAGATCCAACGATTGATGTCATCAACATCTTTCCGCATTTATACTTCCCAAGATACCGTTGGCGTCGAATTGGGTGGAGCTCTCAAGAATCCCTTGGCCATTGGTGCTGGACTTATTGAAGGCCTTGGCTTTGGCATCAATACCATGTCTGCATACGTCACCCGCTCTAGTGCCGAGCTTACATCTCTGGCCATTGCGATGGGCGGTAAGCCGGAGACAATTGCTGGCCTATCTGGAATCGGTGATTTGATGCTCACTGCATTTGGTGATCTTAGTCGCAACCGCTCATGTGGCATTCGCCTTGTTAAGGGTGAATCTCTTGAAGATATTCTCTCGTCTACCACCGTAGAGGGTGTCCCGACTGCCAAGGTGGCCGTCGCTTTTACTGAAGAGTGCAACCTTCATTTGCCTATTTTCCGAACTGTCAATAATATTCTTTCTGGCCGCTTGAAACCGGAGGAGTTTGTAGTGACTGCTATGATGACTCGCCCACTTTCCACGGAAACTCATGTAACCCCGCTCAGTGAAGTTGAAATTGGGCACATTGGCAAGCAATGCATTCTTTAAAGATGTTAATATTGTATCAGCAACAATAGCTCCGACAAGAATTTGGTTATATGAGTCTGTGCCGATGTATCCCATATTCCGTCTTGAAGCAAAATAATTCAGGTCAAACAACCTTTTCAAAAACAAAAAAGTTATGCTTTCGTCATTTTTTGCGTTTTTCATCCTCTTGTTCATATCATCGTTTTATTCATTCATCTTCTTCTTCTGATTTGATGATGGGTTTCCTTTCAAATATTTAGAAACAAACTTATACACACAATAAGGCCAGATAGCTAACCATGATCTCGTCATAAACTTAGGTGTGCGTTGATCGCCTATCCTGTACTGGTATTGATTTAAGATCAAACTATCTCGAGGCAGTTCTACTACAAGGTCAAAAGCATACCTTTGTTAAATGTATTTTTTAAATTTTTTCAAAAGGCAAAGATAATTTATGGTAAATGAAATGTGAAAGGGTCTCTACCATGCTATCTTCATCTTACATGGTCATTCTCAGGATATTGCGGAAAGAAATGTTTGCAGAATTGGCAGCACGATCAGCCTCCAATGCGGCACGAGCGGCCATGCAGAGCATACGTTCCTTAGCATCAGTAATATCGGCAAGGTTCTCCTCATCACCGTGCTTGTTTGCATAGTGCCACTTGACTACAGAGTCGTAGGAAAGAGAACCTCCAAAAATATCCAGAGCACTGCCAATGGTGAGGTCCACGCGTCCTCTGCCGAGGAGCTTGACGAGTTCAAGATCTTCAAAACTGCGAGCACCACCTGCGTACGTCACAGGGATGGGTGACCACTGGCCAAGCATATCTACGAGTTCGCCGATGATACCAACGCGTTTGCCCTCCACATCTACGCCATGCACAAGGAATTCGTCGCAGTGCTCCGCAAGCAGCGCGATGTTTTCCGCAGAAATCTCAAAGTCTGTAAACTTTTGCCAGCGGTCCGTGACTACATAGTACTTGGGAGAAGACTCGCTTCCGCGCCTCCTGCAGCTCAAATCTAACACCAGACGCTCTTTTCCCACAGCATCTTCAAGTTGCTTGAGCCTTTCAAAGTCAATGGATCCATCCCGAAAAACATAGGAAGTCACGATAACGTGTGAGGCCCCTGCTTCAAGATACTTCGAGGCGTTCTCTGGAGTGATGCCTCCTCCAACTTGAAGACCGCCAGGGTAGGCACGAAGGGCCTCCAAAGCAGGCTCTTCGTTACCTTTGCCCAGCATGATCACATGGCCGCCCCTGAGAAAGTCATCCCTGTAGAGCTCTGCAAACTGACCGGCAGAGCGGTCTGTAGTGAAGTTGGTCTCAGGCGCTTGGTCGGCGTCGTCGGTGAGAGTGCCACCCACAATCTGCTTCACGCAGCCTTCGTGGAGGTCGATGCAAGGACGAAACTTCATCTTTTCTTGCTTTCTACTTGCCTTTGCCTTTGCCTTGTGAGTTTGTTTGCTTGCTTGCAAAGTTTCTTCTTACTTACTTACTTACTTACCTACCTACCTACCTACCTACCTACCTACCACCCTTATCCTCTCTAAAACACGTCCTCTTCCCTCTGTCTCTATCTATCTATCTACCTATCTATCTATCTATCTATCTATCTATCTATCTATCTATCTATCCCAATGAGAGTACGACTAGATCTCTTAAGAGATGCTTGGTTTTGCATCTTTCTTTCTTCGAGTCTCCTCCTCCTCCTTCTTCTGTGCCTACTCTCACTAGCTGGACTACCTACCATCAAGTAGTAGGTGCGTAAGGAGGTAACTACCAGCGCCGGTCCTTCTTCTTTTGCTTCAAGTTAGAAGTCTTTGCAATCGTAGCTAGCTATCCTACCTCGAAAGAATACTACTACGAGGCTAGGCTAGGTACTTAGTTAGTTGGTAGGTCAGCTAATATTTGTAAAGTAAGGAGGTGGTGCCCAAATTAATTTAATACTATCTGTAACGATGAGAGTCACAAGGTACCTAATGTATCACCAAAAACATTCTTTTGCAAATCTAGACCCCATTAAGGTGTCTACCTACCAAACGACATCAAGCGCAACAAGTACTGTGTGAAGAGCTCCAACCTCTGCAACTTTGTACATTCTGCAATATTAATTCAACTCCTAGGAGGTTTGTTCATTGCCAGACTTACCTGCATGAGATGTCACTTTTCTCAACCATCAACAATTATTGAAACCAAGCAGGTAGTCAATAGTAGGATTTAAATATCCTTTTTATTTTTTAGTAAAGCAAAGATAAAGTTTATCCTAGTCGGTTTACTCACGAATACAATAACGTGTTAAGAGTTTCAATCCTAAAAATGACCTCTATCTCTCTTTGATTTGATTATGCCATGGTATGAATACTGAAAACTATGAAAATGAGAGATGAATTATTGCGGAGCCTTTCACAAACACCCACGTAGAAAGTGATTAAATTGCCATAGCAAAGTACTCCTCGCCGTCGTCATCGTCATCATCGAAGTCATCGCTTTCCCCACCACTATTGGCATGAAGAAGATTGCTGATGATACCATTGCGAGAACTCATGGGTGACCGCCGCCCCTGTTGTTCAACTTCGAGATTGCTCATGGAAACAAACTTTGCAAGGCGGTCCCTCAATTCTTTTGGCAACGAAAGTAAAATATCTTCAACGGAAAGACGCCTGCGAGGTGGAACGCGAGAATACTGCTCAAAAAGATGCATTTTTACATCAAGGACAAGGCCTTCAGAACATTTATGCTGCTCCAGATAAACGGCCACGTCTTGAATCATGCTCTTCAACGAACGGGGCGAGAGATATTCACTGTAACTCTCATCATCGTATTTCGTGTTAACTCTAGAATCGACAGTTAAGCCTGTATGTGGCGAGCGAACAGAGCGTGGAGACTTGATACGTGAGCTACTCATAGGAGATTTGGCCCGATGCGCCATTGATCGTCCTTGAGACTGATGAGATTGCACCTGGTGCATATCAATCTTTGGTTGTTGCTGCTGGTCTTGATAGTTCTGCTGCCTTCCTCGAAGATCCTCACCTCGTGGTTGATGATGTCCATCGTAGAGTGAGGACCCTTCTTGAGGTTGACTTGAGGATGCTGACCCTTTCCCCAAAACTGATAGTAACTCCCGCATTGAGTGCACTGCTCTATTTGCCTTATATAAAGCTGTGTCAGGACTATACAACGGGAATGGGCCAGTGCCCTCTGCAATGGAGGATTTTGTAAACACCTCATCGCCTTGTTCTAGAAAAGCCTCACGCGCAATCCACCGCATCTGAAAATCGTGCTGCAACGCTAGCATGCAGCCACCCTGCCAGGCTGTGAAAATGGGGTTTTCAACACTGTCAGTGAGATCATCCTCCGTAGCGAGGATTACTTGTGGAGGTTTTCGAGATTCATGTGCAAACATTTCATTTAGCTCCTTCTGCAAGCGACCAGCAAGACCTCGAAGGTTGCCCGTGCCTCCGCAAATGAGCACAGTTTCTGAGGCAGCAGCCACAATTGACTCGGTACAGAGGTCCAAAGCGGCCTTTATAATGTGTTGAAGACTACCGCCATTATAAAACTGATCACGTCGAACCAAATCAGGAGAGAAGAGAGCCTCGGGAACCTGCACACGGGCCTCACTAACATTGAGGTAAGGCGCGCCCCGGGTGACGCGTGGAAGATAAGCTCCAAGAATATCAGGCAGGTTCTCCGCAGTAACACAGTACTCTTCGTAACCATTCGATATAACGCAAACGCGGTCCTTTATCTCGCGGGCCATCTCTTGTTCCATAAAGTGTCGTGTTGACGAAAAGCGAGCTGGGTTCTGGGCTTCGAACACCGACTTAAAGTCGTATCCATCCTGGGTGAGGGATTGCATCATCAATTCTGTAAGCTGCAAACCACCAATTGGTGAGTGAACAACTGCATTCTTCACTAACCTGTTATTGAAGACAACGCTAGCCGTTGATCGCGATTCGCCCATATCTAGTACAACGCAACTTTTCTGAGAAGCCTTGTACGCAACCAGCGGAGCTGCGGGTGTAAAGTATACTGCCGGAACTTTGAATATGTTTGTAAGAATCTCCATCAATCGATTTCGTTCAGCTGACCCCCACCTTCGGCAAGGCTCAATAATTAAAACAGGATGATGTTCGGCCTTGGTCTGCAGGATGTCCCTGTACATGTGCTGAAGAATTTTTTCCATGTCATCCCATTCTACAACCTGAGGGTCAACAATTGAATCAATACCCCGATGAATAGCATGACGTACAACGAAGCTTCCCTGGTCACCTGTATAGCTGCTCGAGCGAGACCCACCCGCCTGGAGAGACTTGCCGCACTCATCGAACACATCACGCCCCACTGACATTGTAGATGACTGCGTCGTGCGGACCATGCTGTTTTGTGCATGCTCAAACTTGCCTACAATCGATGGGAGAAGGACAGGAGTCTTGCTAAAAACATAGCCACATTTTATCGAGTCCCAGCCTATGTCGATTACAATTGGTGCGTCAAAGGGCATAAGAGAGCGCACCAGGTCTTCGGTTAAAGTAAGGAGGTGCCGCATGGAGCGTTTAGCTTCTTCAGGACGCGCCAACGACCTTTCATGTCGCTCCATGTCGGCTCTAATGTCGTGCAAATCTTTCCATATCGCCTTCGCATCGTCTAAGTCCTGTGTTACATTTGCTCGAGTTCGACACTCTGCCCAAGTCTTGTCCTTGTTATAGAGCTCTTGCCGATCCATAGAATGCAGGCTGTGACCCCGCATCGCACCAAGATTGAGTTGAGTAGCAAACCCCCCACGAGGGGACTTAGGAATTCGGCTTGTGCGCTCTGGGGAAGCTGGCGGGCTGCGAAATCCAGCCCGAGAGCTACGCATGCTTCCGGACATTGGAGATTCTCGCCCCGAAGTTGCACTAAGGCCACCTTTAAGTTGTTTAATAGCCCTCTCCAGCTTACGAACATGGCCCTTCTTCCGAACTCCAACATCCCTTAAATCACTAGCATGCATGAGAGCCACTGTTGATAGCTCATCCCAGCCATCTTCAACGAACGCACCAAAGTATATGGATAGGCCCAGGGAGGCTAACCAGCTCTCAACGGACTGCTCACCTACGTGAAGGTTATTTGCATCACCTAGTGACGCTGTCTCCACTCCGGCACGCTGATCGTGCTCATCTGCAAGGTTTGACGCTGATACAGGTGTTGGCCGCGACGTTGAAGAGGATGCGGGTGAGTAAGAGCCGCCAGACCGCGCCGAATGAGGACGTTGCATATATTGCGACTGTGCTTGCTGCTGGAGTGTGAGGGTTGATAAAACAAGGTTTTTCTGGATATTTCGCTTGCGGTCTTCAAAGTTCTGTTCTTCTGGGGAACGATTGCTTTTAACTGGTGAATCCTTCGCTGCAGAATCCACCGCGTACATGTGGTGTACCGTCGCGCTATCCATCTTCGACATTTCCGAAGATGCCATGAGCACAGCGTCTTCATCGTGCATTAAAGGAACATCATCAAGTTTCCGCCAATGTACTTCAGGAGCAGAATGAAGGAATTTTCGAGCATACTCAGCAACAGCACGCAAAGATAGAATTACCTTTGGGATATTTTGCATGTTGTGCAGGTCTCCAACATCAAAAAGCAGCGAATCAGGAATGCTCATTGCGTCGTGACAGGCCCGAATGAATTTTTTTATATTTTCCCGTTCGCTAAGTGGCTGCATGTATGGCGTTTCCTTTGAGAAATCACTTGTAAAGGATGTAATGCACCCAGGGAGAATGGCATTTGCTATGCGACAGAGAACAACGCCAGATTTAAGGACTTGGTACAGAGTTCCTGTGTCAGTAGCATCAATATTACTTCCAGTTTCAAACATTGAAGTCCCAAGTACGCGGTCAAGCCACACCCCGGTTTCAGCTTTCACACGAATGAATGTTTTACCCAGGTTTTCAAGATCCTCTCGAGATTGTGCACCAGGAATAAATTCGTCAGCACCTTCTTGACCTTCAGCTGTTGGTGGACGCTCACTAGCGCTGGCTGGCAAGGCATGTGCTTTAGAGTATTGTACATTGAAGGCAGACTCGTCTTCGTCGTCGTCAAGGTCGTCTTCAAAGTCATCGCTTGTCATGCGGTTTCGGCGCCGAGGTTTAGGCGTAGCGCGATGGCCCATAGTTTCTTCAATCTGCCTCGACCAGGCGTCTAGAACTGAGGCATGACTCATATTGTTTCCCTCTGCAGCTGTACTATCTTCGGAACCTTCGCCTGCGCCATTTGCTAGACTTCTGAGCGCGTGTTTCTCCGATGTGGTTGTGGCTCCCATGTGCTCTTCGTCAGAACTGCCGTCCGAATTCTCATCATCATCATCCGTTTCTCGGAGCATCTCATGATCTCTTCGAGCCCCATGAGACGCAGAAGTACGTTTAGCATTGCCCAGAGACTTGATTTGGGCTCCTAGTGAGTCTGATGAGTTCGATTTTGACGTCATACCCATCATCTTACCTGATGCTGAGGCCGATGATAATGACGATGGCGATGATGCAGTTGGTCCACGGGAGCTCTTTTGCGAGTCTGACGTATCTGACACTTCATCATCTTCGTCATCGTCATCTTCATTCTCATCGTCGTCATCTTCATCGTCGTCTTCCTCTTCCTCTTCCTCTTCCTCGCCTTCCTCTTCGTCTTCGTCTTCGTCTTCAGCGCTGCTCTCTACGCTACTGGTTTCGTCTCCGTGCTTGTCGTCATCATCTTCGCTGGACTCGTCGTCGTGACGAAGAGCCACTCCTTGAAACCTTTTGGAAGACCCCAGAGACTTCCTCAGCTGTGAGCGCAAAACGTCCGCGTCCATGGCGCGCTCTCTCGTTTTGCTGTCGCTCTCGTCACTTGTTGCTTCTTCTTGCCTCGCCTTGCCTTGCCTTACCCTGCCTTGTCATTCTTGCTTTCTTTCTTTTTCTTTTCTTTCTTCTACCTCCCTACTGTTCAAATAGTGCCTACCTATATAGCTAGTATTAGGCACAGCTCCTCTCTAAATAGGAATGCCTAGTGCTGGCTACGTACTACGCTAGTACTGCTACGCATCATCATACTTAACCTAACCTATGAACTCAGCTTCTGCTTTACTTAGCTACTTACGTACCGTCAACATAGGAGTACCTACCTAAGTTGCTTGCTTCAGGGTCTCTCTGAGAATCCATCATCGTTGTTCTTTTTATTTCTTTTATTTTGTCTGTTTCAAAATTGAATTTCTTTTTACTTCTTTCTTTTTGCTTTGTTTTGTTTTGTGAATGGTTGTTCGATTAAAGCTGTTTGTCTGTGTGTCTGTTTGTTTGTTTGCGTGCGTCTTTGTTTGCTTGTTTGAATCATTTGTCTGTTCGCCCCAGACTGCCTGATCCCAAACCGCATGAGTCAATTATATAGCATTAAACGCGAGAGCCTTTGGTGCCTCTCTCGATCAACTTGAGCTCTCTCTCTTGAGTTGATTTCTCGATTATATTGCAAACACTGCTAAACACCCGTTGATTTCTTCATTGTTTCACTCCTTCCCACTCATCAGCAGTCAATTCTTCTTTCTTTCTTTCTTTCTTTCAAACCCTAGTAGGTAAATAAATGTAGACTATCAGTACTTAGTTGGAGATGGTAGGTAGGTACAATAAACAGTGTAGGGCCTATTCCGTGTTAAAGTACAGAGAATGTAGGATACCGTGGTAGTACAAAAATTTTCGTTTTACTTCGCGCGAGCACTATTTAGGTGCACCACCTTGACTGATTTTGCCAGAATGAGGGTATTTTATCGTCTCCTTGGTTTCTTCAAAGGAAATAAGAACTACGGCACTTTCTTCATCTTTGCCCTTCCTTCCATCGCGACATGTTTCATATTGTTTGATGCTAACATTCTTCAGATTCAACGAGCTCAGACTTGATGAAATGGTATATAGGTAGATTGAATTGAGTTTCCAAGCAAAATATACTCGTACAGTCTGCAGTCCCAAATTCTGCGTAAAATTCTACATTCTATAAGAATTAAAATAATTGCCGTGGACCTCAGAACGACATGTAGCCTGACTTTAACCGATCTAAGTACAAAGTATGGGCTTCTAGAAGCTACCGCTCATCATCTAATATCAAGAAAAGACTAGAAGAACTCAAAAATGGTAGCACTGATGCTGCAGAAGCTGTCAACTAGTAAGATACTTTGATTGTTTGCCAGCGCTCATCAAAAGACTTTGGATAATAACAGTGTGCTCCTCGCGCATATGACCAGCTCGAGTGCAGCAATATATTACATTCAGGCTCCGTAAAAGTGGAGAGAAATAAGAGTAGTCAGGATTCACCCATCAAAACATCTACTCACGTTTTGCATTACTACTATTTAGAGACTGGAAACAGGTGCACTAGAACACATCTAGTTGGAGGCGGTGATAGAATGCTCAATAGCTGCAAATGATAAATTTGTTTTAAGTTTTTTAAAAGCTAGCAAAGAAAGGGAAGGGTGAAGAGTGAGGGAAGGTGTTGCACGGATATGCACAGAAACCGGTTATTGTTTTTAGTGAGCATATAAAGTGCACGAGGAAACAGGATATTTAAAATGATTCGATAAAAGAAACAGTGAGGCGAGCAACAGCAGTACGCAAAACCGTCTCATGAGCAGGCACCAATAGAGGAGCTTCATAATCGCGTGGATCTGTGGAGTGATCTGTACCTGTACTCCGGAGAATTTCAGTAGCTCTTAACTGTAACCACGTGCCAATCTCCGCAGCAAGGGCGGAGTGCAACGCGATTGTACGGTTACTTTGCAGCGCGATCAAGTCCATCTGTAATTTGCGACAGCTGTCCCTGAAGTCAAAAATGTCGTCCTCCTCAATGTTCCTCAACCTTTCACGAAGACAAGCATACTCAAGATAAACCAAGCATCGGCAAGCCCACCTTGCACGCGTTGTCACAGCAGTATGTTGAATATATTCCTCATCGGGCCTCAGCATTCTATAAAGAAGAGAAGTATTACCGTTAAGGATTGCAGGAGTAGCCAAGTGTTCATCAATTACCTGGCAACGCCGCGCAAGATCACCAGCCAGGCCATAACTCTCCGCCTCGGCGCAACGGCTTTCAAAAGCATCAACGCCGATATTCGCAGAGTAACCCTGGCGAAATGCAGCGCTGTAGGCTATCCAGGTTTGTGGAATGCCTAACTCTTGAAAAAAGATGCTTGTTTCCGATGATGCAGAAAAATGCCTATCGAGTAAAGCGCGTGCTGCTTCTTCACGTTTTGCAGGTTCAGGAAGAAACATGGCAACTGCAACAGCCCAAGTCCAAGAACCCTTAGCTTCAAGCTCAAGGATATAGTTCATTCCAAGCTGGTGCTCTTGCAGGGAAGAAAGCATTCCTCCAAAAACTCCAAAACTTTTCAAAATGTGCCACAAAGTCCACGACATTCCATATGTAAGCATGTTTCCAGAGTAGCCGCGTGGGTTCAGAACATCAGCCATTGGATGAGTGTTTGGACTGCAAGCTAATTGAAGGACTTGATACACAGTATCAAAACAATTGGTACAGTCATGCTTCTGGCTGTACCAAGTTGGGCGTGGAGAAGGAGCATATCCAGCCATAAAGGCAGACTGATAGGTTCCCATGCCTTGAGCAAGGTTAGCAAGGGGGTCATGCGCATACCATGAGTTCAGGGCAAGAGCGCGTAGCCAAGGTTTCTTGCGCTGCTCCTCCTGAACATTACCGGCCAGCATTTGGTATATATTCACAAGTTCATCGTCAATGTGAGAGATTGCACCATTTTCAGTCCATAGCTCAAGCTGTCTGCGCAACAGATCACGAACCTTACAATCTCCTGCAGCTTGACTAATGAGCGTTGCAAGACGAAAGTCTCCCCTTTCTATAGCCAGGTCGCTGGCCTGCTCAATGCACTTCAAACTCAAAGCACCAGCCACGTCGCCAAGATACTCAGGAGCTTCGTTTGTCAGATGTTCTTTAAGCCATGTATCATGACTATCAAGCCACTCATCCCTAATACGCCTCTGGTTGCAAACAGCAGTTTCACTGCGACGAGGAAGGGCTTCATACCATGACTCCCAGGTCATCTCGACTGACTCGGCAATGCTTGGGTCGGGAACACAAGGTCCTCCAACAAACCAGGAGTTCTTAATCAAAGACCAAACCTTCACTTCTACTTCTGTACTGCTGGCACCGAAGCTTGGAGAAGGCTGCGCGTGCCCCAGAAGGTTATCAACCGCTGTGGCAAGTACACAATTTGCAGAATGCTCTACACGTCTCATATCGTCATCTTCCTCGTTTTGAATGGCCCTTGTATTTGCTACATGCATCTTGCAGGCGTCCATAACAATACGAATACGCTCGCCATCGCTAGGTGTAGGATCATCCACATTCACCTTCATCAACTGTACCCGAGAACCCTTAGCAAAAACAAGTCTCCCATTGGCACCCCAACTCGCACGGAACGGCCGATGCAACTTTCGGATAGGGGGCCTCTGCGTTCTATTTAATTCCCCTAATCCCCCTTGCAACAGTCTTCCATCTCCACCTGCATCCCTAAAAATCGCAAACGTTGGTCCATCCTCAATTGGTAATTCATTCAGTTCGTTGAATAAAATGGGTTCTGGTCTAATTGATGAAACGGAGTAAAGTCCAGCACCCTCAATATCCACGTCATCATCATCATCATCATCACCATGGCCAATAGCTCCAAAGGGGTCTCTGCCCAATTCCTGGTTGGCCAAGGGACGAGCTTGATTGAATCTAAAACCTCGCAGAGGAGGGACGTTCTGCAAACCTGCCGGTAACGCATTAAGCATGTGAGCCTGGTGTCCTGGCTGTTGATGCCGAAATTCATCATGTCCCGCATCGACGTTAAACCTATCATCGTAAGTATTGCTGCCAGTTGTACCACCATTCAAATCCTCAGGAGAGGAAAACTCACCCATAGAGCCGCGATCATCATCCACCTCCAATCGGTCCATCTCATCGTCTCTGCCATGCAGACCAGGAGTAAGAGGTTCCTCGCGAGATACCTCACGCGCACGTCTTCCGCGCGCCGAGCGTGGGTACGGAGTAGATGCATCCGTGTTAAATGCATAGCGAGTGAAGTGTTCCACCTTGAAACACCAATCAGAAGTTTCGACATCATAGCTAATAAAGGTAGTGTCCTTAAGTAGGGGTTGGTACGTCTCCTTGACCCACTGTGCAAAGTCTTCCTTGGCTCCTTCAAAGTCGTTCGGAATCTCTACATGACTGAGCACACATATAGCTGGACGATTCAGCTTTGTCCCACGCTCAGGTGTGCCGTCCTCATCAGGATATACCTCAATAGACATCTCTTCGATGGTTACAACTGCATCAATGTCAAGATCGCGAACGTCAACCTTGCCTACCCATTGTACAGATCCATATTTATCGCGCTCAATGCGAAAATTGGATACTGACTTAAGCTCTTCGTCAGTCATGCCCATAAGATCACGCATAGATGGTGAAGTCGTATAACCTGCATCCATCATGGCTTCACTCATGCGCGGGCAATGCTCTGATAATGGGCCCTTACGACGAGCGCTTCGAGTAACTGTGCTTGAGCGAATATTGCCTTTATCCACAGACAGAGCTAGGCGATCGGGTGTATCGTAAACACCTTCCTCGTCATGCAGGGGCGTGGATGAAGACTTGCTGTGCGATTTTGCCCCGCCAGTACGGGAAGGAGTCTTTAAAGAATCATCGTATGACTTATTCTCGTCATCGCTGCTGCTAGCGCCGCCCCTATATTGACTATGAGAATCTTCACTGTCAACATTTTCAATAGCAGGGACATTTTGTGAAGAACTCAGAGCTAGAGGGGTGTTCTTCCGATTTGATTTTTTGATAGATAGTCTTTTGTTCAAATCAAAGACACCAGGCGTAAGAACACCATTTCCAGGTTTATCTTGTTTTGCCTTGTCTGTGGCAGTCTTGACATTACCATTGGAGGGTCCTGGAGTCGATGGAGCTGCAGCTGAAACAGTGCGCGCAGAGCGCAAGCTAGAACCCGGTGCTGAGGCAGCATCAGAACCGACCATAGAAGCAACAGCACCATAAGTGCGACCATAACCACGAGGTCTAATCTGAACCTTGCCAATTGGTGTTGAGCCCACACCACGACCAGGGGTTTTCGTCTTGTCAGACTTCACGACAGATCCTGAGTGACGACCCAAGCGGTCTGAATCGTCATCAACATCCCGAGACTTGTCTTCACTATTTGGCTCAGGATTCCATGCTTCATTGGCAAGTGCGATATGACGGGCCATTTGACTCGACGGACCCATTGCGTAAGGTTCGCCTTGCGTTAATGCCAGCATTTGCTGCTGCATCAAAAGTTGATTGTTGGGTTGCATTTGATTTTGCATTGGTTGCTGCTGCGGCTGTGATGACTGCATGAAGGACGATGTGCCAGAGTTCCCGAAGAGGCCACCACCTGCTGTGTTGTTAGTGGTGGTTGAGCCAAAAAGGCCTCCACCACTCGTGTTGGCTGAACCAAATGTATTTGATGTGTTCCCCGAGCTACCGAAAAGACCGCCACCACCTGTGGTATTGCTGGAGCCGAAGCCGGTAGACGCTCCCGAGCCTCCAAAGAGACCACCTCCGCCATTTGCGGGAGCAGCGCTTGAAGAACCGAAGAGACCACCACCACCAGAAGTGCCAGCTGACCCACCAAAAAGGCCACCACCTGTGTTGGGAGCGGCAGTGCTAGAGCCGAAAAGACCCCCTCCACTTGTGTTAGTGTTCGTGGAGCCAAAGAGGCCACCTCCACTAGCACTTGTATTGTTGGAGGATCCAAAAAGACCACCTCCACCGCCGGCATTGTTGTTGGAGCCACCGAAGAGGCCGCCAGAAGTATTATTTGTAGCTGTAGGACCACCAAACAGAGATCCTCCTGAAGAACCAAACTGGTTTGTCTGACCAGCAGTGCCAGTATTCGATCCACCAAAAAGGCCACCACCGCTAGCATTAGAAGAACCAAATCCGCCACTTGGATTGTTGTTCGTAGAACCAAAAAGCCCACCACCACTGTTGTTTGCACTGTTTCCAAAGGTGTTATTGTTCGCAGTATTTCCTCCAAAAAGACCTCCAGAACTAGCTTGGGAATTCGAAGATCCAAAAAGGCCTCCACTCTGAGGTTGATTGGATCCAAAACCACCGGCGGTGTTTGTGTTTCCGCCGCCACCGAAAAGACCTCCTCCAGTGTTTGTGTTTTGATTTCCTCCGCCACCAAAGAGACCTCCACCTGAGCTGTTCGTGTTGTTTCCGCCTCCAAAGAGACCTCCACCGGAGTTTGTTTGAGTGTTGCTACCAAACCCAGTACTGGTACTCCCAAAGCCACTAGTGGAGGTATTGCTTGAACCAAACATGCCACCACTCGAGGAGGAGGTGCCAAAAGAGTTGGTGTTACCTGATGAACCAAAAAGAGCACCTCCACCATTGTTATTGCTAGCGCCAAAGGATGTTCCAGAGTTCCCACCACCTCCAAACAAACCTCCACTGTTTGCGTTTGTGTTGTTAGAACCGAAGAGGCCGCCTCCAGAGGCAGGGGCGCCAAACCCTCCACTTGCAGGTTGCCCTGAATTTCCCTGGGTTGAGCCTGGTCGGCGGCCAGCGCTGTAGTCCTCCAAACGAAGCTGCTCCGCAGATTTATTTGCGTACTGGTTCATTGCTAAGATAGTCATAAACACCTCATTACTACTGCTAGCAGAGTCCACAGTGGGCTGGAATTCGACAGTGGTACCTGTACTACCTGCATTGAAGCCACCTCCTGAATTAGAGGCTCCGAATCCGCCAGTAGCGTTTGAAGATCCGAATCCACCAGCACTAGTGCTACTGCTGTTAAAGCCTCCAAAGGATACAGAGTTGTTTGAGGTACTGCTACCACCAAACAAACTACCGCCGCCAGTATTGTTAGACCCGAAGCCGCCGCCAGTATTGGTAGACCCAAAGCCGCCGCCAGTATTGGTAGACCCAAAGCCACCGCCAGCATTGGAAGACCCAAAGCCGCCACCTGTATTAGAGGACCCAAAACTTCCACCACTACCAAACGAGTTGTTTGCTGGCTGACTAGGAGAGCCAAAACTAGTGTTGGAGCCGAAGCCACCACCAGTGTTGGTGGAGCCAAAGCCACCACCAGTGTTGGTGGAGCCAAAGCCACCACCGGTATTTGAAGACCCAAATCCGCCGCCAGTGTTCGAACTGCCAAAGCCACCGCCAGTGTTTGAGCTACCAAAGCTACCTCCGGTGTTCGAGGAGCCAAAGCCGCCTCCTGAATTGTTGTTACCTCCGCCAAAGCCGAAGCTGCTACCAGAGTTTGACGAGCCAAAGCCGCCACCTCCAGAGTTATTAGAGGCTCCAAAACCTCCTCCAGAGTTATTAGAGGCTCCAAAACCTCCTCCAGAGTTATTAGAGGCTCCAAAACCTCCCCCAGTGTTAGAGGCTCCAAAACCTCCACCGGAGTTTCCGCCACCAAAAAGGGATCCACCACTGCCTCCAGAGTTACCGAAACCGCCACCGCCAGAGTTGCCGAAGCCTCCGCCGCCACCCGAATTAAATCCACCAAAGCTCATTTTGACAAAGCAGATTTGATTCGATTTTGTGTATTGGCAAGTCGACAGAGCTGAGAATAGATGCACAAAAGCACGGATAGATCTATAGACGGATGTTCACTACTCAAAGCAAAAGAGCGTCAAAGATGTTCTCCTCTCCTGTAGAAAGATTTTCTTCTAAAGAAAGGTAAGGGATGAAGGAGGTGAAGATACTGCCCGAAGTGGAGGTGAGTCAGTACCTGTCAATCAAAACAGTTTGATAGATACTGATGAACCAATGTTGCTTAGTTGCTTCACAAGCAGATGATTGATTTGGATGAAATCTCTCCAACGAGTCCAAATAGAAAGGCTGCTACGAAGGATAAGAGCGCAGCAACGCAAAACAGTTTGGCACAGATGGACAGATAAACACAAACCTAGCCGATGAACTCGGCCGAGGCAAGGTGAAGACTAGCTCGCTCTTGGCTAAACTAAATAGATAGAGAGTTAGCTGGCGGCTCGCTAACGATGATGGATGCCGTTATCAGCACTCTCCCTTGGCACTGCAGCCTCTGCCCACGCCAGAGCGTGACAGGGACGCCGCCCACCTGATTTGATCCCCCCGGGCTACACGCCTCCTGCGGAGCACCACTCGACTCTGCGTGCAAGAGATACACAGAGAGAGATTGAGATCGAGGGTCCTCCTTGCTCCTCTTGTTGCTCCTTTTGCTCCTTTCATTCCTTCTGTTTACTTCTCTGTCTAAGAGTGGCTATCTAACCAGCTAAGCACTCCGTCCACGACCCATCATCTGAGAGCATCACCTTAGTATTTCGTCTAACTACCACTATGCCACTATGCTAGCTAACTACTACGTACCACCCATCTACCTCTACATAGGGTAGCTAACACCTGCCTAACAGCCTCTCCCACTATCATCTGCACCTCCTCCTACTCAGGGGGCTAGTGACTACTACTAGTTGGTCTTTTATGATCAATGATTAGCCCTAGTGGACCTAAATAGTGGATTCTAGTAGCAGTGCTGGTAAAGTAGAGTGACTAGTCAATGCCTGTCTAGCACCTAGCTAGCCACCTACCTCTCGCTTTCTCCCTTCTCTTTATCGCTCTCTCTCGTCCTTACTATGGCATCTGTCTATCTATCTATCGATCTACCTTAGACCCTCTCTCGCTAAAAGTCAGGGCTACTCTTCCTAATACCCCTCCTCCACCTTAGGCAAAAACAGCACTTACAGGCATACTCTCTCTCTATATATATATACCTGTCAATGGTGCGGCGGTTTTTTCCCATTCTCCCCTTTTACTAGTTTGTATTAGGTAGGTAGGTACCACATATATAGTCTGGTAACATTCCATGGTAGGTATCTATCACTCTCACTAGTCAGGGGTACTGAATTGAAAAATCTTTTGACTTGGGTCAAAAACGGAAAGCAAGGCAATCGTTCAATTTTGCTTTGACTTAGGATTGTATCCTCTAGGTGGAGTAGCACCTAGGTACATAAATACCGAGTATAACACATTATCTTCTGCGGTTGAGTTGCTCGTTTGTGAACTATTCATTTGTAAATGTACTCATTTAATGAAAGTTATCCACCTGAAAATTAGATTCCTGGTTGTTTTTCAGGGCTCCAATCTGGCTTATAATGTGGGGCACGGCACTGTTGCATAGCAAAAGAAATTTAAAATCTTCACCCAAAATCTAGAGATAAGATATCCCACAATTTTAGATGTCTTCTGCGAACATGAATTGATAACTGTAAGATCTCGACATCCATAATTGATCAGATGTCAGGACCGAGGACTTTGCAACACTCTCGAGAAATCAAACAAATCTGAAAATTTAAAAATGTTTCAACTTGAAAATATCTTCACTTAAAAAGAGACTATTAACCTAAGCTTTTAAAAGAGAGTCATTGACTATTACAATGGTTCTATTTGAAAACAGGACGAATAGTGTAGATTGAGTAAGTCTATGCTTCAGGACATCTTCGTGGTTTTACAATAATACGATTAGGTTGGCCAATCAGCCCATCTTGTAGGAGTCATAAGCATGCACAAAAATAAAATATTTGAAGCAAGTTCATGCGAAGTAGCTCGATTTGCCTCAGTTGGTATCTCGGAATTCATTCTCCTGAAACCGACTCCCTATCAGCTTCCCAAGTTGGCTATTGGAAGCCTCGCTTTTCATAGCACCCGACTTTGGTTGTGAAAAAAATAAAATCGTACGAGAGAATCTGTGAAATCCATCAGGTATGCATGGGGGGAACAAGCTTGCCTAAGAAAAGTCAACCTAGGCTCCCTTCTCAAATAGGCTGGGTTTGGGGCTAATACATATGAAATTGACCTGTAAAAAGCATGAGCTGGTGTCTAGTCAACAGCGAGAAGAATGCTTTCCTCTTCTCCATCATCATCATCAGCATCATCATTTTCCTCGAGATTTGCAGTCTCTGTCTTCGTTTCGGCTGCCTCAACGGGTTTACCGTCCTCAGTGTCGTGAATCTCCTCAATTTCAACACCACTATTTTGAGCAACAGCAGCAGCAACACCCATACTAGCAGTAGCCTCCTCAATGTCTTCCTCGTCGGCAAGAAGCATGTCGACAAGTTTGAAAACCACCTCCGAAATGTCTTCGTTAGATTCAGTTGGGTGGTATACCTTCACTACGCCGTAAGTGTTGTGTTCACGGAGACCCTCACGGCCAGGTCGTGTAGTGCAGAGGATCACAAGGGTGTCGACAATGCCTCGGCGTACATCATCCTCAGTCTCTCGCTCCAGAGGCTCGTTGCCAGGCTCGTGAGAGGTGTTGATAACGTCTTGCAAACGGGTAGAGAGGTCAGCAAAGTCCTCGGGGCTTTCAATACCCTCGGGGCCAATAAGACGTTGCAAGAAAGTGTCCACCAAGTGGGTTGATTTCATTAGAAGGTCGTGGCGCGATGTGTCAAAGCAGCAATTACGGAGGGTAAGGACAGCTCCGCGGCGGAGAACAGGATCTTCAGCAGTGACTAGAGTGATGAGCTGTTTGATGGCCTGGAGACCATCCTCCTTGAGGAAAATGTCGCGGCCTTCATCAATTCGAGTTGTATTGGTAAAGACGAGGCCTGCTTCAGGAATCTCTGCAGGCTTGCGCAAAAATGCTCGCAATAGAAGCTTCACGTCAAGGCCACCATACTCACGACCAAGACGACCCTCGATGAGGCGGTTTGCTCCAGCAACAGATGTGGTGACGTTGTTGAGGAGCTTGACGCAGTTGCGGAGAATCGGGGGCACGGCAGCTGAGTTGCTTTTGATGTCTTGCAGACCCTTGAGGGTTTCAAGAAGAGATGACCAAAACAACTTCTTTTCTACAAGAGCTGCGTTAGCACGGTCGTTTGTGGACATGTTCACGAGAGCTGCCACCGCGTATTGTGCAATGGCCTCCTGGTCGCCAATCAGCCGTGCTAACAACGACAACACATCTTTGTCGTCGCCGTGTGTCGAAAGCAGTAGTACGACTCCTGCATCGGTGCCTGTGAGGGACAGAACTGTTTCTGCTGCCTGTTTACGCACGTCAGGCCTCGGGGCACGCAAGAACCCTACAAGTTCTTCCACCTGGTCCATCCTTGCAGTGTAAGTCTCACAACCTTATGCCAAAGTAGCGAAACCTTGCGACACCTTGCGAAACCGTGTTAGACCTTGCGTCTCGTCGCAGCCTGATCTGATAGTTTGTAAATTTCGGCAAGATGCAGATTGTAATAAATGTCCACGATGGTTTGGGCGTATGGTCACCATGGCCACTCCTTCACGAAAGAACATTGGTACTAGGTGAAGTCCTACCAGTTTACCTTACTAGACTCAGACTTCCTTCATTCTGTAGATAGGTACTCATCTTCCTACTCATAGTCTCCTCTTCTTCTTGCTCTTTCGTCTTCTTCTTCATCGCGCATGAGTAGTAGCACTGGTAGTAGCTACTAGTTTGACTTGCGGCGTGAGTTTTCAAAGATTAAAGCTATGCCTCGACTACCAGTGAGAGTACGTAGGTAGGTAGGTAAGCATCTACTACTACTAATTCTTCTACTTCTACTAATTCTTCTGCTTCTCCCGGAGAAAGAAAGAAAGAAAGAAAGAAAGAAAGAAAGAAAGAAAGAAAGAAAGAAAGAAAGAAAGAAAGAAAGAAAGAAAGAAAGAAAGAAAGAAAGAAAGAAAGAAAGAAAGAAAGAAAGAAAGAATGAAAGGGACAAGTCGATGGAAGCCCTTCCTAGTGCCCGGAATAATAAATAGGATAGTAGGTAGTAGCGATAGGTGGCCACAATTTTCAAAGCTCATTCAAAAAGCACAGCAGAAGAAAGAAAGAAATGAAGTCCAACGAGCTCGTGTCGGAATTCCAGAGTCAATCGTGCATGCAGCCTACGCCTCCAAGCCCGAGTGGGTCCAAGAGGAAACTTGAGGCAGAGGTAGTTCGACCTTCAAAAGAATTGAAGTCAGGAAGCAACATGACCCAAGGTAACTTCACGGACCTTGCAACTGCACAGGACGCCACTCAGGACGCCACTCAGGACGCTTCAGACGTTGACCTAAGAAGCAATGCAATGGCATCTAGGGAAGGTTCTTCACTGACAACCGCAAGGAGTGAGCACAGTGGGGATTACGAAGTCATCTTGTACTACAAATATGTGAACCTAGATGATGTAGAAACCGTATTACAAAAGCAGACAGAAATTTGCAAATCACTCGGTTTGAGTGGGCGTATTCGTCTTGCGCCGGAAGGAATCAATGGAACTCTGTATGGCCTAAAGGATTCCTTAAACAAATATGAAGAATACATGGAAGCCACTTCGGAATTTGATAATATTCAGTACAAGTCCAGTCAAGTAGCACCTGGTTTGGATCCTTTTGATGGTGAACTGCACGTTCGAAAATGCTCAGAAATTACCTCGACAGGACCGATGCGCACAGCTAAGCCAACTGCGCTTGGAGGAAAAGGAGGAAACCACCTTAGCCCTGAGGAATTTCACGAAATACTTCGCCGCTCAGAAACTGACAATAATATTGTAGTGATTGACACCAGAAACCATTACGAAACAGCTGTGGGTACCTTTCGTCAAGCTGTAGATCCCAAATTGCGATGCTTTGCGCAATTTCCATCATGGATTGAAGCAAACGAAGACCTTCTCAAAGGTAAGCATGTTGCCATGTTTTGTACAGGCGGGATTCGCTGTGAAAAGGCGAGTGCGTATGTGCGCCAATTAGGTGTCGCCGCGGAAGTAAGCCAACTCGCCGGTGGGATTCACTCGTACCTTGAGCGTTTCAGTCAGTCTGCCCAGAGCAGTGGTGTCGGAACGAAGATGCTTGGATCTACGGCACCTTACCCTCTTTCCAACCTCTCAAAAGAAAAATCTGAAAGTAAGAAAGATGCTGACCCTTCTGTAGTATCAGCAAACTTTGATAAGGAAGAGGAAGAGCTGGGACAACAACATCAAGATTGCTTTTTTGAAGGAATTAATTTTCAGTTTGACAAAAGGTTTAGTCAAAAAATTGTTGGAGAAGGTGATGAAGTGCAGCACATCCCGCGATCAAAGTGTCTTTCTTGCGGATGTCCGTGGAGTGATACTCGCGAAGGGTTGCAGTGTTTTGTTTGTAAAGACTTTGTTCTGTTGTGTAATAGCTGCGCAACCAACTTTTCAGAAACCCCTCTTGACGGATTCCCTGGTACAAGACCTGAGAATGCTATTCTCTGTGCAGAACATTTGTTTATGGCTGATGACTGGCGCAAACGCGTGGAACGCCTCGACTTGTCTAATGAAACCGTAGCCAGGCACGTTGTGGCTCTTGAGCGTCTTTTGAGGTCAAGCGAGCGCAAACGACAGCAGCGTGGTCAAGCCAAGCGCAAAGCTCGTCTTCGTCTTCAAATTGAGCGTTTGGCAAGTTTGGCACAAGAGCGCGGGGAAGAATGTACGTCTCTGCTCGCAAACCTGCGGGAGCGCGATGCCCAGGGGGGGGCTGGTTTTGCGCCTTTTGTCCCTATGTTCGAGTGGCAACCTCGTTCATCGCTGAAAGAGGCATGATGGCATAGCCTCGCGCACGTGTTTAGTTACAATAACTATTACAGGAAGAAGAAGAACCGTCCAAAGAAAAATGACCTCGTCGGCACCAAGTGCAAGGGAAATCACTACTGCAAGACAAAATAATGGCACAATGCTAAACCGAACTATGTCTGCAATGCTTGGGGTTTTCTGTTCGAGCATGACGCTGCGAATATAGAGCCCTAGTAAACAAGTCGATGTTAGCAGGAGAATTACACCAGCAAATGTGCAGGCTGTGGCTGCAGCATCCTGGTCTGGAGTAATTTTCGTTTTTCTTTCAAAAAGAAACGTTTGGAAATAACTTTCAGAAAGCGGTTGAATTGCGAACTGAGATACGAGAGTAAACCCAAACGGAAGCATTCCTACAAGCACACAAAAGTGTGCATTCAGCATCTGGATGTAGAGATCACTCACATTCTGTGTAATACTGTCGAAAATTGCATGATGCTGAGCATGGAGGATATTGAGAACTACAAATGTACTGACATAGCTTATCATGAGCAAACGGCCCCGTGCTGTAGCTTCTGTGTCATCATAGATACATTGAAATTTGAGAATCTCCGGCATGGCTGGACGACAGCCATCTCGCCAGTGTAAGATGCAATCCTCTGGATTGGTGAGGTCTTTGCAAGGAGGTGTTGGTTTTAGTTCGAGCACGATTAAGGTCGCTGCAATTGCAATAATACCGTCGGTAAATGCCTCAAGGCGGCTCTTAAATACCTGGTGTATCTGGATAGCTTCATGTGAACCTTCCCCCTCGTAGTTTCTTCTTGCCTCTTCCCTGAGTAGAGGTGATGAATAAGTATCATTGCATTCTCTTTGCTCATCAACTCTTGTTAGACTGCTCCAATCCATTTGGTTGGCAGAAAGAACAATATTATGAACTACATCTTGCCTATCGTCAGCTTCATTTTGTGTTTGTAAACGTCTTTCAATTTGCGCGGTTGAGGACTGCATAGAAGACCTATGCGCCATTTCTCGGGCGGAAGAAACTGATGCGAATCGCTTCCGATAGATAAAAACAATTGGAGCTATCCCAAGATAAATAAGAAAGGCGAGATTGGTTTCCCAAATGCCTAAAATGAGTGCAAGACCACAAGTTGTAGTTATAGCGAGACCTTCTTCGATGTGCAACCATGCTAATTTTCTCTTGTCCTTGCGGCTATAGAGTGCAAGACCCTGAAAGAAGAGATGAGTTAATGCGACAACGAAAATATTAACGTAAAGTGGAAAGATATGAGAAGCTTTTCCCGAAGAGGAGGAATCAGCATTTGCTGCAGAGGACGCAGCAAATGGTAAGAGACTGGTAACAAGCAGCTCAAGATAGTTTGCATAGATAAGGATTGTTGGATGATCTGAATTGGAGAGACCATGAAATTTGGCTCCTTGCCAAAACCAAACCAAAGTGACGAACATAAAAACGCAGTAATATATGCTCATCGCCTGAAGCCTGTAAGGTGAAGTAAGAACGCTTCTTAAGGTTCTACCTGTGATGAGGATTTCACGTTGAGAGGCTTCGGTGACCTGAAGCAAAGGAGTCGCCAAGACAGTAGCGATGACTGAGAGAATCGCATCACTATAAGCCTGAGTTCTTTCGAGATGTAAATGCCCCAGAGGCGACGAACCGGTACCCTCAGAAAAAAGGGGGGTTATCCAGCTTGTACGAAACATAGGTGTTCACCTGACAATTGTGTTATCTTTGTTCCTCTATCAAGAGAGAATAGGGGGTAAAGATTGGACAGTTGTTGTTTGAGCGATATCCTGGGCTTCTGCCATGGAGGAAATCATGATCTTCTCTGTGCCCTGTTAATTCTTAAATAGATACTACTAGTACCTGCTTGGTTTAAAATAATACCCCTAGTATGTATCAATGGTAAGTACAAAGGGAAAGAAAGAAAGAAAAGAAAGAAAACGAGCTGGCTAGGCCATATTGCCCACTTGGACTACTGGCCAACTCTGCTTGCTCATAAAATCGGCGTCAAAGCTTAGGAACATGCAGGAGAGATCACCATTGATACCAACGTTATTCGAATATCTACACGGTCGGATATTATAAGTGTTTTGTACCTGAATAAGAAACTAAAGCAAAGACGAAGTATGCTGATACTTTAGCTGGAGCCTACGCAAAGAATAAGAATCTTCAAAGTAGATTGGTTTATGAAGGAAGCAAACTTTCCTCTCCTCTGATGAATGAGAACGTTGCTATGCAAAGATAAAAATAATACCATGTGAGGATACACTTGATTAATAAAGGTGAGCATAAGATATATTAACATTATGATCGTTTTGTGCTGCACAACGCAAATTGATCCCATTCATTGAAACCAAGGTGAGGAAAAGTATTTGGCGTTTGGAGGACATAAGACATCAACGATTGTGTAACCAAGAAGAGATCGAATATACAACAAAACAAAAGTAATGCCCATATGATCCCAAGTCCCAACTAAGTCGGAGATTAGTGGAATCTATCCCTGGTATATTATATGCACTCTCCCTAGTCAGAGGCGCTGAGTTTAAATCGTTAAAAGCTCAAGCCGAAAACAATTACTCGAGTCATATTCTACAACAGCAATTAGTGCTAGTAGGTACCTACCTTCCCAGCTACGAACCATTGAGATATAGGCTTCGAAAGAGTTTCCAGCGGGAGATCACTTTCCACTTTCAAGTTTTGGTTTACCTCTAGAGTAGAAAAAACAATGATCCCTAATAACAAAGCATTAACGATAGTTGCAATGCATCAACACCTCTCTGTGTACACTCGGTCGGGCCGTGGGTAGTAATTATCCAAGCGTCGGGAAATCTACCCTACTGTTGCGTCCTACCCGCATCACTGGTAGGCTGGACTCGGCTCCTCAGATTCATTTTCACCTATCAGAAGTAAAACCTTTTTTTTTATAGCAGCATCGATGTCTCTGTTGATTTGTTAGATCGCAGCTTTTCAGAACTGCTTCATCGTCCGTCGTGACACAGTAAATCTGGATAAATTTGTCAAATGCATGCATCAGACTATAAAGTCGAAAGCAGGATCGTTCTGGACCTTGGCTAAATAAATGGAATCAAAAGAGTGTCTTTCTTCTAAAAATTGCTCTTGCTTTCTATTTCATTTACTTTAGCAGTCAGGTACCTAAGAGCCGACTTAACCTTTAGCATAGATAACTTCTTTTGTTGAAATATGTTAATTCTCAGGGATGAAGCTTTTTTATTATATACACTTTATAGAAGGAGTTTAAGAGTGAAAAGAGAAGAAAGTTTATTGAACTTCTAAAAAGGTCTGTCCTTAACCTTTTTCATAGATTGGTTTTTATCTTGCCTGCTTATCTTTCAAGTTTTCTGCAAGTCAGCATATGGCCATCATACCTGGATGATGTTTTTTGCCTTCGTACCTACAAGCTATCTGTACACCTAGGTACCTACTTTCGTTCGCTTCTGAGTCATTCTGTCTTCGCGCCCCACACTGCACTCTTTGCAATATAAACCATTTGAAAGCCATGTTCTTATTATTTTATTTTTTCAACTCAAAGCCTACCTTTGAGCCTGTTCTTTCTTCTCCTTTGCAATTGTCTCTCTTCAGTTTGCTTCTTACTGAAAGTTAAGGCAACCATGATTTCCCTTCTGTCAATGATAAACAGCATCGAGGAAATACTCATGGAAGATCGTGTTCCATGATTCCTCGCCACTACACGACGGGAGTTCCGTGCTCTGCTAAGCCTTTGCTACAACTTGAGCCTTCGACCACCATTGTTTCAATGGCTTGAACCTCTAGTCAGAGGTTAGGCTAAATATCAACCTTCTACTTGTCTCTAGAGAGGAACTATAGTGACAACATGGTGACCTTAGGAAACACGAATAGCTAAAAGGTTGATATGTGAGTGCACAACCAATTTGATGCCAGCTCTTCCTTCTCTCCAAGACAACGTAATTTTCTAAAGAATAAATATACACTATCCATGCAAGCGAAGATCTGATTAGCAATCGAGCATACTATTCCAGTTCCGGCGATTAGGAATAATTACCCACGAGTCCCTGTTTGTTGTATTTACCCTCAGTCGCTCCGATGGTCCGAAAGCAAAACAGAGAATAGTAGTGCATATGCTGCAGTGAATCATATGATAGACTGGTACCCGGGCCCTTCGCATTCCATCTTATTTCCAGCGTGGCTAATGAGTTGTTTGGGTTTGGGCTTGAGTTTTAACCCGACTTGCTAAAAGATTTCAACTAGCGAGTAAGAGTGAGCGTGGCAGCTGTTCTAATTAGTGATTTTGAATTGAGTTCCTACCCAAGTCAAAAGATTGATTAGATCTCTTGCCTCTGACTCGCGAGGGTGTATCTACGAGTTGCTGGGGAAGTTTTTGGCATTCCACCTCATGAATGCTTGTGTCACCACGCTCGTAACTCTACGCCTGTTGCTTCCATTCTTACCCGACCAAAGTAGAGGCCAACGTTTCCGTACCTCTTTTTCATTCTAATCACTGCAAGAAAACTTTAACGGTGATGGCCTTTCCTTCTTTCTTTCTGTCTTACAATTTTTTTTCAGTTGTTAGGCCTACAGCAATGTAAATTTTAAAAGTACAATACTTGGCACCGTTTATACACAATCAAAATATTGTCTTTAAGTTACCTTCTTTAATTCAACCTTTGCTATTTTATTATTTTATAATTTAAAAGGAGAAACTGAAAAATGTTGTATTTGAATAATAAATAAATAAATAAATAAATAAATAAATAAATAAGTACATTCAAGTTCGAGTCAACTTTTAATAGTTGATTTTTCTTTTTTCCTTTTTTTAATTTAATTTTATTAATGAAAAACAATATGAAAAATGAAAAATGAAATCTGCAGTATGTGTTGCGTACACACCTGTTATGTCATCTGTCTAATTTCACTTGTAGGGGTGTAGCAAAGACATTGTTTATAAACCTGACTGATCAAGCACCAAGCTGATGATCTAGCTAGGTAGAACAGACATGGACTGGTCCAGTAAACATCCGAGTCACCTCATTACCCAAACACAAAGGAATGACAGTAGTAGTTCTCTATACCGATTACAAGAGAGTAGGTAAGGATAGAAGTCATATGATAGAGAAACGTGCCAACCTGAACTACTAGGAGTGGCTATAGGTACCTAGCTAGGTATATTCTACGACACGTGCAAAAATAGACTCTATGGTGCTAAATAGGTAGGTAGGTAGCAATGAGTGACTATTTTGGCTTGAATATTTCTCCAAACTAAATGGTTTGAACTTATTACCTCTGACTAGTGAGAGTGTGTAGATTTGAGGCAAGCCATTCCAGCTCTCTGCCGAGGTGTAGATACTAGAAAGGCGTCATAGATAGCACAGGGGAAAGCTAAAAGGACTCATTTTAAGTGCATATAGGGGGGGCTAAGAAGAAAAAATGGAATTCATGTGCACCCTAATCGTAAGATATGGATGAGTGCCAACTTCCACATTGGGAAAGAAAAGAGAATGACTAAGTGAATACTAGGTGCGAGACAGAAAGACAGACAGACTGATAGAAAAGAAAAGAAAAGACAGACAGACTGACAGACAAACAGACAGACAGACAGACAGACAGACATAGAAAGACTCACACACGTGGAAAGACATAGAGAAGGCAGACTTCACACAGAAAGAGTTATGTTTTTTTCAATATATTTACTTTTTAAGTAAAACCTTCTTTAAAATACCTGGCACATTAAAAACTATCCACTACTACCAGAGTAGCAGGTATCGAGTAACGATTGTATAGGTAGTACTAGAGATCAAGAAAGAAAGTAAAAAGAAATACACAGACTTCAAGAGTTGGAGCAGCACGTGCAAACAGAGCACCACTGCAGCAGACACTGCCTACTTCAACAGAGCGGCAGAACAACAGAGCAAGTGCCTATTTTGTTCTCGCCCTCGCCAGCCGCGACTAGCAAGCTGGAGAAGAGATGGCGGACACAGAGGCAGCCGTGGGGGACGAAGACTCCCTTCAGCAAGTAGCATCTGTTGAGGTGGAGAACTTTCACGGGAGCGATGACGCAGTGGGCGAGACCCTCTCGGGATGGCTGCAGAAAAAGGAAAAGTACTTCAGCGGAGCCGAGCGGTGGAGGCGATGCTGGTTCGTTCTCAGCGCAAGCGCAGATGGCCAATGGACCCTCAGCCACTACGAACACGGGACAAATATGCGCGAATTCGTAGGTGCAGAACGCTTGGCCCAAGGTGATCGCAAAGTTGCTTACGTTAGTAACATCAAAAAAATTCTCTTTGTTGGCAATAAAGGCATCAAATTTGAGATTGTCTTCAATGACAACTCGCCTTCTCTCATGCTCAGGGCAGCAACAGAAGATGTTTGCAAACGTTGGGTTTTCGCTATTCTTCGTCTTCGAGATGGAGATCAAAAACTTGCAGCTCCGAAAACTAAACGCTCAAGTCTTCTCGGAACTGGGGCGTTTGGTACACGCATAGATGGTACCATGGACAAGCGCCGTGAGCGCGAGTCAATTAAGATGACAACAGATTTTCTTCATGACTCTGAACTTTTCATGAGTAAAGCAAAAAAGTTGCGTGAGCAGATTGAGCGCAGGGAAGGAACCACCATTAAACGAGGAAACACCCGGAATAGAACCCGTAAGAGAGATCAGGCCATGCATGATACCTCGCATTTCAGTGCTGATGAAGAAGATGGTGAGGATGAAGACGACTTTATTGACTCTTCTTATGTTCCACCGCCCCCTGGGCTCAATGTATCTCTTGACCGAAGTCACAGCAAAGCGGGCGACGAGGGTGTCCAGCCGGTGGAGATGCACGAAACCTCTCATGCAGAATCAGAGAATTCACACAATGATGATGACGACCAAGCCAGCTTCCATGATGAGGTTCAACGTCAACGTGATGCTGGGGTGGTTAGCAGTAGTGGAGGGTTCCTATGTTTTTGGTCAAAGCCCAAGCAAAGGCATACCGCCCGTCTACCTGAGGGTGCAGACGCTGGCAAAACCGATGATGGGTCTTCAGACGCAAACCAAAGAAAGCGTTCTTTACGACGTTCAATTTCCAAAGTGGTCACTACCAAGGATGATAAAAGCAAAGATTTTGCCTATACCAAGGATGATCGCAACAATATATTAGGTCCTGGGCTGACATCTTCGCAATTAGGATCTGGACCCGCTGATCAGGGAACTCAGCGTCGCTTCAACACTGTCGCTGGAGATGAAACGCTTCCTCGTAAACTATTCAGTGGCATCAACACACCGCGCGGTGCAAAGTCTGGCCAAGCCACCCCAGAAGTCAATGTCCCTGGCCCTCGAATGGCTGTCCGTCCTCTGATGCGCGGCAATGGCTTCACGACTGGCCGAATTGAGGTCAAGACACCAGCCACTGAACAACTCATCAAAGAAACTATTGAGACTTCAATATCCCTTTCTGGCATGCTTTTCGATGACCTTGATGCACACTCGATGCATGAAATGGTCTCTCGAATGTACCGTGTCTCTGTGAAAGCTAAGGACGACGTTGTGAAGCAGGGAGAAACCGGCGACAGCTTTTACGTGATTGAAAAGGGTTCCTACCATGTCTATCGCCGTAATGCTGACAGTAATGGTTTGCCTGAGTTGGTTGCCGAAAAGGGTCCTCGCACATTCTTTGGTGAGCTTGCTTTGTTGTATGAGCAGCCTGCAGCTGTGACGGTTCGTGCGGTCACGGATGGTGTTTTGTGGGCGATCGATCGGCAGACCTTCTTCGAGATTCGCAAAGCCCAGGCACGCAAGAGGCAAGCACGCAAGATGCAATGCCTGAATAGCATGGAGGTGCTGAGCGAAAACCTTACGGAGGAAGAGCTAGTTACCCTTGCAGATGCAATGACAGAGAAAGTTTATAAACGTGGAGACATTATCGTTGAACGCGGGGACACTCTTGATCAGGTTCTAATTGTTGGATCTGGCCGAGTCGATATGCTTATCGACAACGAACTTAAATCGATTTTGCGTCGTGGTGAATCTTTTGGGGAGTGGGCTTTGCTTGAAAAGGCTACAAAATCCGATGTTCGTCTCGTGGCCTCGGAAGATAGAACAACGACCCTGACTCTCGATGTGGATGAGTTTGAGGCTCTGATCGGTCCCCTTGGTGAAGCCATTAAGGCGAGATGGGCAGATTCAGTGCAAACCCTCTTCCCTGACATGAAGACACCATCGAAATCCTTAAAGGTGAAATCAAGTGCTGCATCAGCCGAAGAATATGTTGGCCATACTCTTCAAACCATTAAGGAGAAACATGCAAAGCGACAAGAATCAATGGAGGAAACCACGGTTGATTCAGGCTATGACCTGAACATTGGTCAAAAGAAAAGTTCTGGTAAAGTTCGTCTACCAAGCTCGACGTCTGTGCGCTCGGAAGATCTTGACTCTGAAGACACGGAGGAGGAGAATGAAGATGTTGAGCTTTCGTCCTCCTCTGCTGGAGATCTTGCTTGGGAGAATCTACCACTTCCATGCACAAACATTGGGCTTAATAACCTTGAGCCACTTGCAAAACTTGGAAAGGGTAGTTTTGGACGTGTGCATCTTGTGCGACCTCATGGAAAGTCTGGGTCTAACATTGAGATGACAGACCCAGTTACGGGAGAGCGAACTTATCTCCCTCCCTTTATGGCTCTTAAGACACTTCGGCGCTGCTTTATTACTGATAATGGATGGGAAGAAATGGTTGAAAATGAGCGTCATGCAATGGCCGAAATCGCTGAACATGGCCGAAGCCGTTTTGTGGTAGCACTCTACGCTGCATTTTATGATCGCAAAAACATTTATTTCTTGATGGAACTCTGCCAAGGAGGCGACATGTATGGTGCAATGCGTAGAGTTAACCGGAGCGAACCACGCCTCTCGGAAACTGACGCAAAATTTTACATCGTCTCAGTGTATCTTGGCCTTAAAGCGATTCATGCTTGTCAAATTGTTTACCGTGATGCCAAACCTGAGAACTTTTTCTTGACTTCAGAGGGATATCTTAAAATAGCAGACTTTGGTCTTGCTAAAAAGACTAATATGACTTATACAGTGTGTGGTACTCCTGAATATATGGCTCCGGAAATCATCCTTGGCCGAGGCCATGACAGTGCCGTTGACTGGTGGGCTCTTGGTGTGTTTGCTTTTGAACTTATCGCAGGAAATTCTCCCTTCCAGGGACGTTCTCCAATGGATTGCTATGAAGCTGTTCTTGGTCATCAGGATGCTTCCGACATTAAGTTCCCAGAGTACGCGACATTTAGTAAGGACTGCCGGAAGTTCATCTGTGGGCTTCTTGAGCCGCGCAAGCCAAAGCGCGTCAAACTCATACGCTCTGGACTTGAAAATCACCCGTTTCTTTCTAAGTTTCCCATTGCTCAACTTCAAAAGGGAGAGCTATCTGCGCCATTTACTCCAAAGGTTCGAGATTTTCATCGATTTGAAAGTCCCTCATTCAAAAACAAGTATGATCCTAAGTTCAAGGATGCAGACGTGGATAGGTCTGGATGGCAACCAAAAATCTAATCTTCGACATTTGTTGCCTCTATTCGATTGAGTGAACAGTAGAACTCGCTTTTTCAGTGTTAGTTCTGCTTTATTTTCTGAGTTGAGAATTTTTTATACCAACCCCATCACCATATTTCACGCGTTAACGAGACGTGCAAATTGTTGTAAACAAGACCTGAAAATTCGAGCGATGCACCTTGAAAGATAACGAAGCTGTTTACGTTTTTCCTGTTGTGTTCTTACTTTTGTCGCTGCTGTTTCTCGAATTGAACCACATGGGATTTATCATGTTCAGGGTGCATCCATTTGAAAATGTCTTCTCTTTTCTCGTTGTCACTTTTCACATCTATTAAAAAAATTAATTAAAAAAGTAAAATGTGTGTTGTTCGATTTGTGATATAATGACCACTCGCCAACTCCCTCAGCATTTCTTGGAGTTTCTATCTTAGACTCAAACCTCATCCTATGTGATGCAGTGAAATGATTATGTACTGGAACTCCTGTGTGTTGTCACATATTTTACACTCTTACAGTTGTGGTTGAGATTTAGAAAGAGGCCGCCACAGGACCGAACATGATATGTTGCGTATACTATGTTCAGGCAGTCCCCCCTACGCCTGAACTGAAGATTTGTACGTATCAACTTGTGAGCAAATTTTTAGATGAAACGATCTCTTCAATTAGCCATCTAGGCATGGAAAGTGTAACCAATCGGAGTAGCTGCTATAGAACCTTTGGGAGTATATGAATATTATCACTAGAGACCAGACTTTAATCTATATAGGATACATTTTTTTCTTATTTCTCTTAAGCCAGAGCTCACAAAGATGGTCGTTTTAATTATTCAAGATAGCTAATATGAACTTAGAGGGCACACGATGTCTATACTTTGAGATTATGGCACATTGATTAACTCATGAGGGAGTGAATTATGTTGTCTTTATAAGGAGATGCAAGGTAAGCAAAAGTCATCATATTGACCAATTGAAGAATGCAACACCCATACAATCTCTTAATCTCTAACTGCAACTATATTCAGAAGAAACTTAGGAGATTTTTATTTCTTCGAAAGCTAGGATAATAATGCAAGGTACAAACGAATCAAAGTTAGTATTGTTAAATATTTAATGAAGAAATTAAAATTAGGAACCATACAAGCTGGAAAGGCCTAGTAAAAATCCTTTTATGAGCTTTCCTGATTCTGCAGCCTTTGGTTGGTGAACCACCTGGTTGACAAATCCAGAATAATTCGCAATGCAAAAGAAATCGCTTAGCTGTCTAGAAAAGAAATATTTGTTTGATTATTAAAGCATAAATAAGTTTTCATATGGGCATTACAACTCAATGCCTAGAGGAAGGTGCGTATTAAAAAGTTCAAGACTCTGCTCCACACTATAGGTGAGTATGTTTTGGAACCTTCAAGAGTTTAAATAGTGAATAAATATGCAGTATACCGGGAAAACAGCTATTCAGACCCTTAGAAAGCCACTGCAACGTCTACCATAGTTTTGCGGATGTTATTTACCATCAGATCTTCGTGTCTTAGTTTGTTCACTCAAAATTCTAAGAATGAGCACTCGTTTGCTCCCCTCACACTGAACACCTCGCGGCTATATTAGTCCTATAAATATCTACCAATGTGATATCATGACTTTGGGAACTGTGCAAACTAGATTACTGCCCTAGTATTTCCTCTATAAATACAATCACTTTTGAAATATGGGTTTCTGATTCAAATCACAAATCTGCATGTGGAAGGTGAAATTTATGTCATTTTATTTCCTGAGTACTATTAATATAAATATATGTTGTGTCAGTTTAGTGCTGATTTTTCATCACAATACTCTCCTGCTGATAATTCAAGTGGTTCAAAGCGTGAGAGATAGTCTTCAATATTTTTTGGTTATCTCTTATCGTAATCCAGAGTTGAGTATTGGTTTTGTTATTTTGAAAACATGATTAAGTAGGAGACCAGTGGTATGAAAGAAGAATCACTAAAACCTATAGGAGCATGTGAAAAAGTCTTTATATTTTAAAAATTGCTAGGATCGAAGTCAATTTAGTTCAGTCAGTATAAAGGAAATGAGAGTATCAAAGTCGTCACTTGTCTAAGCTGCGATATGAAAGTTAGAGTACTTTTTATTGCTTATATATTATGAGCTCTCAAGTAATCAAACTTGTTATTTTAAATTTAAATATAAATATTTATCAAAATATAATAATTAAATACAAATTGATATAAAATCTAATTTTATTTTTTTTGAATTTAAAATAATTATTATATTTTATAAAATTTTGATATTTATTGTTATATTTGCATGTTTTGTTGATTAAGACATATTATATAAAAGTGTATAAAGTATAAACTTAATTTGGTATTGAAAAGGTAGATAGATCAGAATACTAGAGAGCAATAATATGCTCTCTCGGAATAGATGATAATGAAGAAAACTGATCTGTTTTGTTTGGATTGACTATAACTGGCTAAATATATATACAAAGTATGTGAGTGCACAATTAAGACGATTAGATCTTTTTTTAAATCCCCCCTGCTTTAGTGAAGAACAATTTAATTTCTCACTTGGCTACTTTCTTACAAGATCTACCTACAAAAAAGAAGATGAATCAGATTTCCTTGAGCCATCAGTATCTCGATCCACACTTAGTAATGGGACGTAAAAAGGTGCACCTTCTTTTACGTCCCTGCTTACATACACTCTATCACAACGAACTTCACCGACCTGAATGGAGAAACATTCGGCCAACAGAAATAACATCGGAGATGTGCTTTGCTTTCCAGACATTTTGGCAATAATTCTCCCGCAGCGGAAACTATGTGGCTATGAACAAACACATAGCCAACATCACCTAGGATCTATCCCCAGCAGCCCCCGAGCAGCACTCCTTCAAATCATCCAGAAATTGACTCTGCTTGGCGCCAAGTTAAAGTACAATATTGAACTATCCAGTCTCATAGATAGTGAACGACGGTTTTCTGGAGCTCAGCCAAGATCATATCAATTGGAATACTATTTTATATGCATGGTTTATGCACTAGGCGTCTAATCAGTAACAGTTTACATTACATCTGCGCCCAATCTCGTTGCTCGTTACCGTGCCATGAAAGCTGCCACGAGTTATGGCGCTTGCTCTGAGCCGCATCTTATAGAGGGTTGCACACAAACTGAAGCAATCTGATGTATCACCAAAATTATGGTCTTTGATCAAATAAAAATCGCTTCCTTAGCGAATGTTTTTCAACTTTTAATGTACAAAAAATGTTATTAAAAAAATATGTAATCTAAGGGTTATTTGCAACTTGTACTTGGAGATAATGCAGCAGGCCAGGAGATCTAATAGAAAATCATTTGATTGAGATGTCCCAGCCCTGTAGATTACAAGTTAGAAAAAAGAGAAGAAAAAGTTTATTTACAATGGACCAAAGATGTCAGAAGGGGGACGAATTCTGTCAATTCTTGAAGAGCATCAACAATCTTCTTCTGTATTGCTTTGATTTTAACAACCTTTGGCTCAACTGACATCAGATGGAGGTATTGGCTAACTTCAGTGGTGAAGTCAAGAAACTCATCCGTTCGATACCTCTTTGTGGAAACATCCAGAGGGAAGTTATATTTTCTTGAGACAGCAACTAATCCTTGAATCTCGTATAAGGTTTGCAGTTTATTCTGGGCCTTTTTCAATGCCCGATTGAAAGAAAGTTGTCTTTCCAACTCACTTCACAAAGAAAAATTCAAAAAATTCAAAAAATTCAAAGAATGTTAGTACAAATGAAGAGCAATCTTACTTTTTGTTAAAGACCCTTCCATCACTAATGAAAGCTTATTTCGAATGGAACACAAGTGAAGGGGCAGTACTTGGAGATAGAGAAGTAACCCTATTTAGGAAACCTATGTCATTTAAACTTACGGCTGAGGTTTGCCGTCAATACTGTTCAAACAAGCAGCAAATAAGAGGGGAGGTTAGTTACAACATTTCCTCACTGACCATTTTTCTTGTTTGATAACTCTTTGTTTTAAAGGTAAATAAAACAATTGAAGAAACTAATCAAAGAATACCTGAGCACGTCTCACGCACTCTTTCCATTTCTTCATTATTTTAAATGTTTTTCAAGAGTGTCCTTCTCTTAATTTAGAAATTCAAGTACAGTTGGCAGTATGTTACGCTAAATTTCACAAGCAAAGGGTCTTGAAAGTTATGGCGATTATGACCCCCCTACGACTGCATGAGACTTACTCGAGATACTGAATATACTGATTTTGTTTCACTGCTTCAATGAGAACCTGAGCTCCTCTTTCAGCGAGATTATTTACACGAAGACTGCAATGTTTACAACAACAACAACAACAACAACAATAACAATACAATACAGTTAATTCAAAATCAAACTTCTGAGACTTGATGTTTGGAAACCTGCAGTTGCAATATTTATCTTCAGATAAAACCAGTAAAGTATAAGCTATTGACAATAAACTTACTCCAGGTAGACTAAATCTTTGTTGACTTTGAGTGCATTGGCTATGTTCACAGCACCGCTATCATTGACATTATTTAAGCGAAGACTGATTTTTCCAAAGGTAACAAAGCAAAAGACTCGTTAGTTATATCAAATATTGTACGAAAAATAAAAAATAAAACAGCTGCTCCTACCAGGTGTGGCCATTTCAATATTGTTCTGAACTACATCGTAGAGGATCTGTAGAGATCTTAATAACTTACTTGATTGAGGAAAGAGTCGAGTTAGAATGGAGCATATTTGCTAAAGCTTCCACTCCTTCATCCCCGATCTGGCAACCAGATAAACTAATATACAATGACAGCCGGGTCGAAGTCGTATTTTAGTAGAAACGTATTTCAATCAATATTGAGAAGGTCAGTTAAAGTGAATTATATATTTCTCTGGCATCTCAAGAAAAAAAATCAATTCGTAACGTACTCGAGAAGGAAAATAGAAGTATTCCTTTTGAGCACATTCGCGAGCGAACACGCACCCACTCGTCCAATAACATTTAACCCGAGACTGTTTACCACACATAAACATTTACGCGTAAGTAAAGACAAGGCTAAATCCTATCATCGAAAGGTTGCCCTGAAGATGCTACATACCCAAAAGCATAACTTACTACAACTCTCTGAGAGTTCTATTCTTGTTGAGCGCTAGTGCCAACATGGCAATGCCATCGTGATCAAGGGCGGTATCTACGAGCCTGTCGAAGTTTTGATAATTGGAAGTCACAATTATTCCTGACCACAACATAACCTGTCAGTTCTTCTCTCCTTTAGATATAAAGTAGAATTGTTCAATAAGGCAAGTTAAGTATCAAGGAGAAACACAAAATGCGAATGAGATACTGCCCACAATTCGGCTTTTCAGTTTGTCAAGATAGTATGCTGAGAGTTCAAAGCCTACGAGCTAGTTGAAACTACACTTACATAAGTGATGTCAAAGTCTTATTCCTTTCTAAAAGAGCTGCAATGTCTTTCGCGCCAGTATTGCCACATGCTGTCGGGCCCATGAGTACACTTCAAAACCCAAAAGCAAGAAAATGTAAAGCTCAAGATTATGTCAGCTCGGTCAATCGTGAAATTGTAGTACTAAACAAGTTGAAAAGTGTACAGACTTACAGACTTGACTGTTTGTTGAGCTCAAGATCCTGCAAAGCTTGAGATAGCGGTATGGACTCCCTAGCTGTTATCAATGATGTCATGACTTCAGGAACCACTTCCCTCCTTAGTTGGTTGTTCTAGTTATGAAGCACTCCTTAGGGTAGTTTTAGCGATCGTTGAGAATGTACAGTTTGTTGAAAGGTCTGCAACTTCAGAGCTGGTGAAGATGATTGAGAATCAAGGTGCGTTAGTGAGGTCTCCAATATGCTGGTGCTGATTACTTGAGTTTTTGTTCTTCCACTCAAGCTGACGATTGCAGCAGCTCCTGATGTTCCAAAGCACTTTCTCACAATTGAGTATCACCTGCAAGTGGATTACTCCAGATGGCCACAGAACCACTCTAGATGGCCCACAATCACTACCGAGCCTCAAGGGTTTGTTTGGGGTCCTGGCTTCCTCGCTTGCTGGTGCACCACACGGGTCTCGATCTCGCAAGCTTTGGCTATTCGCAAAGTTGACTCTGCTTTCTATAACAAGAATAACTCAACTAATATTATGCCTAGCTAGTGATAATAAGAAATAGTTAGAAGAAGAGAAATAAAGATAGAAGCTTGCTTTTATTTAAAAAAAAGAAGAAGGAAACAGAAAAAAAGGTACTGTTGTCGTACTATTCATTTGTGATGAAACATTTTTCTATTTCAAGAGATAAAATAAAGGAAGCCAATGAGCGATTGTTTTGACGTGACAAATGAGACTGAAAGTGAGATCATAGGTAGGTAGGTAGCTTAGTGCTAAGTGCTACTCAGTACTTACTAGCCTCTAACCTCTTGTGGTTTCCTTGGGATAAGAACTCAAGTCAGAGCAGAGTGCTCTCATGTATTGGAGGTCTGAAAACCTAGCTGCTATTAGTCCTCCACGTCAGGTATGCTTGCTTTAGCACCATTGATATAAGGTATCCCCAGGAGCATTCGGAAAGTAAATTGAAACCAAAGAATCAAGGAAATACTCACCATTCTGCTTCTTCATGTGAACGAAGTAGGCATTAAGCCTGGAGTGACGAATTAAGGACGATAACTAGCATCCACTAACCAAGGGTACTCTGCTCTCTCAGAGGCTATGATCTGAGCAAGTCTTGAATAAAATAAAAAAAGATTTCGTGAGTTGGACCAATTATACTTACGCACCTTTTTGAAGAACCTGAAGCAAGAAAGCTCAATAATCAGAATTAGAGGCGACTCCTAGTAGTAATGAATTAAGGCGTGTGTCAACAAATGAGAAAGGGACCCTCTAGACGGATCTTCCTATATGAGTTTGCCTTAGTAGCTCTACGAAGAGATGTTGCTATTTTTTACAACAAGGTACTACTACCCTGTAAATGTACGAATTTTAAATACCAAAGGCAATCAAGGAATTCGATTCAAATTGATTTCCTCGGTATCAAGCGCAAGACAAAATTATAATGTACTGTGTTTCCGAAAATAGCCATAGCCGCGTGGCATTCGTTGCGCTCTTCATACTACATTGCCAGAACACGTACGAAGGTGAAGAACGATTGCTATATTTAAAGAGTGTATTAGGCAATCAAACTACAAGTTTGGAGTCTCTCACAACAGATACAGGAAAGACTTTTGATCATGTCTTGTATTGCTTTGCTATGTAATCCTTTGATTGTGTGTTCTGATTTGTGTTTATATTTCAAATATTTATTTTATCTTTTTTATAATTTCAATTTTGAATTGGATAGTTTTATAGTGTATACCGGAGTACTCTCTTATTTTGCTCCAGTTGTTGCTGGTCCCAACGTCATATCGCCATTATGGCATTTTTTCAGAACTTTCGGTTTACTTCTACTTTACTTTTTACGTCGACGCCGCTGTTTCTTAACAAGCGGTTGCTTGTTGACGTCATTTGCCGCATCCTCCTCTTTCTTAGCCTCAATCTTACGCCTGGCCTTGTTGATATAAACAAGAGCAGTACGTTGAAACTTTGTCTCTGGAGGCGCGACCTGAGAATTTACTTGCTGTCGGATCTCAAGAATCTGTTCATTCGTTTCGCGACGCTTAACAGAAAGGGTTTGCTTCAATCTCTCTATATTGCCACGAAGTTCGTCACGTTTGTCTTGAAGTCTTGCCTCAAGTTCCTCGAGCTGGTGTGCACGTTCATTAGCGATGCGTTGCTCCAAATCGTGAACTTGCTGGTTATGATTCTTTGTTTTTTCGGTCCTCTGAGCAGCAGTGAGGTTCGGGGCAAGGCGGAAATCATCCTTCAATTGCTGTAAAGTTTGCGTTAATTCTTGAATTTTGTCCTCGGCCTCCTCGATTGTCTTAATTTTTTCTTGTTGAATGTACTCATCAAGAGTAGCTGTTAAACTGTCAATCTCCTGGTTCGTCTCTATCCGGAAGGCTTCTAGGCCTTGCTCGAGATCACTGATTTTAATCTGCGCATCTCCATCCAACGCCATTGCTTGATCTCGCAAATCAGCACCTTCTCTCCTTAGGCCCAAGCCTTCCTGGCGGAAGTCAGACGAATAAAACCAGTCATCTTCTTCGCGCATATGGTCCAAAACATCATCTAAGTCTGCCCTGATTTGAGTCATTTTTTGTTTACCTTTTGTCACGAGAGAAGCTTGTGCGTTACGAACCCAACGCTGTAAGATTGCAGTGCTTGCTGCCGAAAGTTGGACTTGGCCAAAGATCGGAGAATCAGCCTCGCCCCGGCCAGCATTCGGGTTCGCGGATGAAGAAGGAACACCACGTGCACCCCCTTGGCCACGTCGGGACTTCCGCCTTGCTTCCTTACGCAACTTAGCATCCTTCATCCGGTTAGCATACTCTTTCATCTGCTCTCTGGCGTCAGGGCGAGGGAAATCGCCGCCAAGGCGAGTACGAGCTGCGTTAAGCCATTTCGACATTGCACGGCCCTCGACCGAGGTCCGCGATACAATGACTGGGTCATAAACATCATCGTCAGCCTCATCCTCTTCGTCAGACGAAATATCAACTGCCCTAGCAACACGGCCGGGTCCTGGTCCTCTCATGGCCTCCCTCTTCTTGGCCAATTCGGCTTGGCGTTGTTGGTCCAGGCAAATTTGACAGCGCGTTGTGAACTTCGCGTGACCTCGAAAGAAGGCTTGCCAAAGTGCCCCATCAAAGCCTTTTCCAGGGTAGGCCTCTTCATACTCGCGAATAAGCTTGTCCAAGGCCCGAGGGTCAGGTTTGTGGTTCTCATCAGCCAACTCGGCAAACATTTGCACTCCGCTTTGCTGATTTCGTCCACACTGGCTGCACACATCATCAACCTGTTTTTCAATATGGCCCTTCACTAATTTGAAGAAAGCTCGACGCTGCCTTGCACGCATGAGCCAATATTGTGCAATAGCTTTTGACGATGCACTGAGAGGTGCCTTTGACCAATTACGACGCATCAATTCTTGATCATCTTCCTCATCAGAAGAAATGTCCTCCCGATCTCCGGCCTGTCGCCGACCCTCACCCATTGCAACAAGATCATTATAGACATCACGAATGTACTCAATGTTTGGACGTCCATCTGGCCCTGGCATTTGTAGTGTTCGAGGAGTGAGAAGTTCTGCGAGATGCTGAAGAATCCAAGGGCGGTTGCGCTCAAGAAATCGATGCCTGAAGCGCTCAGAGTTCATGGCTTGTAGCTCAAGACGCTCTTGCTCAAGATCTTCTTGACGCCCAGCACCAATTGCAAGCTTATTCGCAACATCATCATCGACTGTGCCTTCCAAGGACCGCAACTTCCAAATACCAAGTCGATCACCAATTTTACGAAGTAAACGTTCTACAATAACACATAGAACTAATACAACTGCCAGAATTGCAGGCATCATCGGATCAGCAAAGAGGTTGTACGTATTGCGAATTTGAACTGTCACACCAAACACAAATAATACGATTCCCCAGGCGTGAAGTCCTGCCATGAAATAGTATTGCGATGAGAAGCATAAGCTATCAATGAACTGTAGCTTTGGTGCAATGCTTTCGTCCACCGTGTCAGCATCCATTTGCCATCGATTCTCTCGCACTGAAAAACGATACTGCTGGTAAGACACATACTCATACATTTTGAATCCCAATGTAAGCTCCTGAACGCTAAGAAGAAAGATATCCATCGCCAGGGTGAAAGGAATAATAAGTAAGGAGAACATGAAATAGAATTTCAAATCCGTCTCTCGGATACCATACCCATCTGGAATCTCCGTTGTTTTGTTGAAGACGATCAAAAAAACGTTTACAAATGGCGCCATCATCAAAGCTTGAGCTGAGTTGACATAAGATGCGTAAGCTCCAAGGAGGGGCTCAACGCCCTCTGTCTCAAGTGCAATAAGCTCATTCACTTTTTTCCATTCAGCTTCTTCACGTGCGCGCTGATCCCGTGTCATTTTACGGCTGTTGTTGATGAACTTGCGACGAAACATTAGTTTCCATTTCGGGAGCATGAGTAGAACATGGTCAACCATAGGCTCCGCGAACAATCTCTCCACCAACATCATGCCCAATTCCACCTCATATGATACCACAAAGTCCATGAAATCAGATGAACCCATTGTCACCACCATTTCCACTACCTGAATGACTACGACAAATGGAGCGATCAATAGGACATCTCGTAAAACATCCTGCAAGAAAATGTTAAAGAGCATATGCGAAATTTTGAAGCACACAAGGAATTCCATAACATATGTCTCAAAAGTGTTGCTGTATGAAAACTCAAAGATAGCCAATAAGCCTAGGCACTCTACTAAGCTCACTAAGATGACATGAGCACGCTTCCAGAAGCGTGGGCGCCAAGCAGCACTTGCTTCGAGCTCATCATCATCGAGCTCTTCTAGGTCATCATTATCTCCACGGTTAATTCCATATTTTGCACGTTCGTCACGTCGGCGCTCATCAAATCGATTCGCAGGAATGGCAAGCTTAACAGAAGCATAAATCATGTAAAACGCACTAACAATGAAAACCATTCCCATTCGTCCTTTGCGATAGCGCTCACGGTTGCTGTCGGTCAGAATAAGAGTGTCCTGGAAGTTTCCGGTGATGCCTTCGAAAGTGACAGCGGAAGGAGAAACAGATGCATCATCCGAGGCCAGCCACGTGAACCAGGTTAGAGTTACCAGACCCACCAATGCAACTGGCACCGAGGAGAGGAACATTCCGTAGGATGATGGTTTGGCCACAGTTCGGTAAAAAGAGAAGAATTTGAAAGGAGGTGGGTGTTTAAGCCTTGTGAGCACCCGCGAGAAGATCCACAACACCATACCCACCATTGCACTTCCGAATCCAACAACCATGAAAAAGAGGGCATATACATCCCAACTGAACTGGAAGTTGTTAATCAAGTCAAACCATCCAAGAGGACTCCATCGAAAGTAGACAGTGTAGTCATAGTCATCGCTATCACATTCTCCAATGGGAGGGTCATACTTTGAAAACTTCTCAATCACCGTGGGGTCATCACTAATGGTGCACATATCATCAAAACGAATGGATCCATAAACGATCGACTTGCGCTCCGCAGTGTACTGGTAGTACATTAAGTAAAAATAAACTTTACGCGGAACAAGATTCTCTTGACTTCCATAGTCCTCCTCAACTTCAATGGGAATCAAATTTTCAGTGCCTACAAGAGCAGCAAGATTTGAACGGCGGCCCCATTTTTCACTGCCAGATGTAACAAAATCATCAACATTGACAGGGTATTTGGTGATATGAAACAAGGTTGTTCCCTCGCTTGCTTCGTACCAACGAGTCTTATCAGCAGCACGATAGATTTCCTCTTCATATGTGCACGAAAGGCCCATACCAGGATACTCAGCTTCCTTAGACTTGCAATCTTCAGAATCCACACAAAATTTGTCTGGAGCATACAATGCATCAAGCTCGTCAGGTGGTAACCTGCAGTCGTCCGCTTGGGGTTCGGTCTGGTGCTTCCATGGGTATGGGCTCACGTAAATAGTTTCCTCAAGGGAAACATGTGTACAGTATGGTTCTGGATGCATTTCTAAAACCTTGCTGAAGTAAATATGTGAGTCATACTCTCGGCAATTGCTCATAAATGGCAAATAATGCAATCCAAAGAAGTCCGTACCATCGTCGTCGACTAGATCCCACCATCCGTCATCCCGAGCAAGTAGACTTGAAGGATCTCGTGCTACGTACTCTAGTGTGGTGTTAGAGGAGTTGCTTGTACCCCCATTCAGTAAATCATCTAGAGACGTATAGTTTGCAAGACTTCGCCTACGACTGGATGCTGAACTGTTGCTAAATTCCGTGTTCGAGCGAGTACCATAGTCAGGATCACCAATATGAATGCGCGCAACACGATCGATAAAAGCGTCATCCTCAACTTCGTATTGACTATATTCAGAACCTGACGTTGATCCAGAACTGCGCATGCTGAGTGGCAAGTTGTAGGGTAGACCGAGATCCTCGAAGTCAGAACGCACAATAACGGCGATAAATTGGTCTCGTTCACCCCAATTAGCGCGCGACGGGCGATGAATAACAATATCGCCTGCGGCAGGTGAGATGTCCTGGAACGGACCGTAGTATAAACCATGAACAAGCTCGAGGACAAAAACAACTTCAAGGTCCCGCTGTGCTGCAATGTTGACCTGGACTAGAGCATGCTTGTCATCAGGGTAGTCCTCTGGGTCATAATTGACGTCCTCAAACCAGTAAGGTAAACCGTGCCGCGAGCAATCACAGCAGTCAGGACGTTCTGTCTCATCCAAGCTGTCGCAAATAACTCGAACCTGACACGGTTTACAATCTAGATATATGGACAACTGGTAGTGGTCGTTGTACGTCATATTACGCAATACACTACGAAGGTCTAAAGTCACAACTGCAATGTCCCAGGCCTTGAGAGCAATAGTGCCAAGGCCAACATAGCCGTCCGATACATAGTCACCAAAAAGTCCAGCGGCTGCTTCCTCGTCAGTCTCCTCGCGATCCATGATCTCTAGTGTATCTTCCCATCCACTCATGTTAATGATTGGATTCATTGGTACCAGCGGCATTAAACGTGTAAGGACCTCATCTCCACTTTTCACGCAGGCATAAATGTTAGTAGCCCCTGTTGAAGAAGTTGTTCCATCTGGACACCTTGCCAAGTCCTGGCATGCGCAAGAATCGAGACGGTCTGAACTCAGTAATGCCTTTGCATCAGTTCCAAATTCGTCAATAATCTGAATAGACCCCCAAAGATCATAGAGAATCGCATCAATGTATGAACACCGATCAGTTTGCGAGCAATCCATTTTGTTGTCAACTTGAGTATTAAATGTTCCCTGATATGGGTCAAACGATGACGAAGATGTAATGCCGTAACGATCTCTGAGACGTTCTCCCATTGTGGTTGCATCATCATCATCAATAAGGTTGTCTTCTTCCGAGTATACAAATGCCTTCAGATCATCGTAGGAGTTGAATGCCATGCTCCTTCGATGTGTCTGAGAAGCATCGTTTCGAAATTTGAAAAGCATACAATTTTCTGGGTAGTCTGTTCCCTCACAATATGTCTCCATATCATATACAACAGTTGATGTGGCATTGGTCTCTACAACAAGAAGATCCCCATGGGGAACGTCATCACACTCAATACTTGGATCAAGTGCATGATCACAAAGTTTTCGTGCCTTGATGAACTTCAGCTCACTTGTGGTGTATTCAAACTTAGCGTAAAACCCATCAGCATCGCTTGCAAGTTCTGCACATGCGTCACTGTTGTTGTTTCTCGTACAATCCCACAAACTGTATATCAGTAAAGCGCGCGCCTTGAATACATCACAGTCACAGCGAAGACGGTCAATTGTATCCGATATAAGCCGCCACTTGTGATCACGACCACATTGTAGGTCATTCTCAATTGCAACCGAAATATAGCCATCGTACAGCCCATCTGCTGTTCTTTTCATGCGATAAGTCTCCTGAAGGTCCTCGTTGATGCCTTTGAAGCAGCGGTCATCATGCGCGGATATTTCACGCGGTTCAAAGTTTTCTGGGTCCCACATGGCAATATACAGGTAGTCATAGAAAGGATTTGCAGATGTCTCGTTCAAAAATCTCACAAGTGAGTCGCCCGCAGGAAGTCCCATGTATGGATTTCCGAGTCCAGTAGGGCAAAAGTATCCTACGGGGCATGACTTTGACTGAGCTTGGCCTGCGCCAGTGCCTCGTTCGCAGTAGTAACCTTCCTCACAGAGGTCATGATAACGTCCTTGTGGAGCTTCCAAGCTGACATCGGTTGTCGTTCCAAAGTCACAGTAATAACCAGGTGCACATTCAATATCAAGTGCTGTAAGAGCGTTTGTGCCATTTCCGCAAATATATCCCTCATTGCATGGTTGGGCCTCTGCTTTATTGGTGTATGCACAAATTAAATCTGCTTCACATGTGCCAACTACCCATGAGTCCGTTCGACTAGTTGTGTTATACGTGAAATAACCAGGGGTACAGTTTCGTGCAGAATAGTATATGTTTGAAACTGGCTGTTCAATATAAAGCGATCCTCGTCCATAATAACCTTCATAGGTTCCATCGCCATACCCTTGATGGTACACACCGCCAGACTGAATTTCATAACGTGGACCGTGATAATCTTGAAAACGCTGATAGACCTTACTGCCTTCAGGCTGCAAGTTACTGTAGCATTGGACAGTAACAGTGATATTGTTTCCTTCGTCATCTTGAATAATTTCAGTTGCGCCTTGAACCTTGGTAGATGTTACAAGGTTTGGACCACGGCCTCGTTCATCAATTGGCCATTCCAGGTAACCATAATAAAAGTTGGACCCCTTGTTCGTACATTTATATTTGGATTCGCTGAGCCCCGTGGGAGTATATGGTGTTGGCAAATCGTCATATGAGCATGGAAATGACATACCATCCATAGGGCATGTTACACCTGGTGGGCAGATCGTACACTCACTGTCATCCCGAAGTTCCCAGTTTTTAGACCAAGTGCCTGCTGGGCAGCCTTTACATACCACACTCTCGCCAGGTTGAGTCATTGTTTTGTATGTACCCGGTGGACAAATGAGAGCTTCTGATGTGCCATCGTTTACACATTGTGTACCGGCGGGACATGGGTAGCAAGAAACTGTCTCAATGGTCGGAGCATAATACCCAGGCAAGCATTTTGCAGCTTGCACAGTACCTTCCATGTACGCAAATGAGCCGGGGGCAGTAGGAATAGGAACAGCTGTACCAGGAGGACAATAAAATCCTTTTGGACACAACCCTGCTCCTTTCGGCGATGTGGAACCAAGCTCACAGTAAAATCCTTGGGCGCATGGCTGAGCGTATAGATAATCTCCTTCAATCGATTGATTGTAGCCAACACCACCCGGGCAATATGTACCGGGGTAGCAAGGGTATGGACGCCGTGTGGTATCATTACGGAACACGTCAGAGGTCATGGTACCATTTGGACAATAGAAGCCAGCTGGGCACCGTGTATCTGGTTTACTCAAACCTTCCTCGGAACAAACAAACCCATGAGGACAAGTAGCAGGATCTACACGACCAAAGCCAGGACAATAGTAGCCAGGCGCGCAAGAAACACATGCTGTTTGCCCCACCATACTATTAAAAGTACTAGGAGGGCACGGAAGGGGAGTATCCATTCCTTCTCGGGGACAGTATGTCCCTGGTGGACAAGGTAAGCGTGTTCCAAAGGGGCAATAGAAACCTGCGGGGCAATCCCCCACACCTTGAGGCGATGCACTACCCTCTGGACAATACATACTCTCAAAACAAGGCTGAGGAGTAGTAAAATTTTTCATGTTGCTTTCCCCGACAGCAGTACCTGGAGCACAGTAGGTGCCAGCAGGACAAGGTACCGGTCTACGCAAATTGAAGTTGGTGTACGTGAAAGCATAATCTGTAACTCGCATGGCGTCGCTGTCACTTAATCGCATACAGCTGTCGTCAAGACAATAACGTCCACGCATAGGGGAAAATGGAGTGTAGGGGTCCAGCGGAAGCAGATGCCGCTCAGACCAGAAGCGCCCAGGATAGTGTGTTACTTGCAGGCCAAAATCAGAGGTGGAATTGCTCCAGCATGCTGAGTTTCGGGATCCAAGAACAAAATCCCCGCCAAAAGGAGATCGATGCTTGCGAATGGTCCCACTCAACTCTCCGAGGCGGCGGGAAGGTGTTAATTCACTCGAAAGTTCTGATGGATCACCGCAAGTGGTAGCTGTGGTTGCTGTACCTTCAAGACAAAAGTGGCCCTCAGGGCAGGGTTGGCGTGGCTCTTCTGTACCTGTCACGTCACATACAAAGCCAGCAGGGCAGATACGTGGAACTCGCATGCCATTTTCTGGGCAGGCATATCCAATTGGACACCGTAAGCAACCTTGAGTGCCAGGCATAGGCTGATATGTTCCACGAGGGCAGAGTGTGAAATTCGCATTCCCTAAACCAGGGCAATATGCACCAGGCGGGCACGGCAATGCTTGAGTTGACTCAGAGCAGTACCGACCCTCAGGGCACTGTCCAAGGCTCTCGAACACTACGAAATCAGTCGAAAAGTCATACCCATTATTTGAGACGCTCACCACAAAATGTCTGCCTTGCCCAGTAAGTTCGTGAGAATCAGGGCTGAGACGAATATGACAAACCATAGCAGAAGGAGACAAATATGTGGCTACTCCATTGAAATGTCCAAGCTGACAAGAAAGATCCGTAGAGTTGATGAAGTTTGAACCTTGAAGGAATAGGTGGAGACCTGAAGCTGTACCAATGTAGCCCTTTGCCGGCGAAACCGTATCCAAAGAGGCTTCTTTAGTGTAAAGAAATCGGAAACCTGTTTGATGAAAGTCAGCACCATTGATTGATAATTCTAAGTCAACCAACCTTGATTGGTACAGAGGGAATCCGTGGGTGTCAGGAAATACGAAGTCACCATTTGTATGCAGGTGACGATTCAGGGAAAAGTTATCAAGAGAACGGTTTAGTACCGGAGTCCAGCACCAAACCTCTCCCTCATTTACGAATTTGGCAGGGGCTACGATTTCACCATCAAAGCGACATGCTAACTCGGGCGAGCTACTAAAGTTTGATCCACTAAGAACAAGTTTTGAACCAACTCGATTCGCTGCACCACTTCGTGGAGAAACGTTGGTAACATTGGGAGCTTCAAAAACCAGCAAGTCTGAACTTGATGAAGTAAAGTCTAGTCCGTTATTCGACACTTCTACATGCATGTTGCTTGCAACACTGATTGCATGAGCCGGGAATTTACAGTGCACCTCGAAAGAGTCTAGCCATGTTGCCGTTACAAGGAGTTTGATTTGCTCCGCAGCTTGGGCCACAGAAAATCTACAAACGAGTTCATCTGAAGGCACAAACCCACTTCCTGTAATGCGCACCTCAGACTCTTGACCAAGGGGAATTTGGCGAGGGTATATGCCGAAAATAACGAGGGGCTCCGAAAACGTAAAGTTTACACGTGAAGGTGCATAGGTAGCAGCACCCCATGGCCCAACTTTTACTTCGCGTGGACCAGCCCAGCCTACAGCAGGGGTTACACAATAAACTGCACTCTTATTCACTGCAAAAGCTTCGATAGGTGCCAAATCTCCAAATTGGCAGGATAGCTGTCGTGCACTCGCAGGGTCTGCTAAATATTCTCCCAAAATCACAACAAGTGTCCCACCTGCAGTTGAACCATGGTTCGGGTACACACCATGGACAACTGGTAACTCAAGGTATTCATATGATTGTTCGCTCAAAGAGAAGTCTTGTCCATTGATAGAAAGGCGAACCATAACCTCGCCAGTGGGACTTTCCAGCCCCCATGTATCTACACGGGTCCAAGGTCGTGTTCCAGAAAGTGTGGACAAAGCTGTGTCGACAAACAACCGTCTGTACGGGGTGCCATCAGCAAAGCTCACGGTCCAGCTTCTACCACCTGTGTTATCAGTTACTTCCATGAAAACCTGAGCTGTATACAACCAAGGGTCGTCAAGGACTTGAAGAGCTGACTTGACATCATCAGCTGTTGTAGAGGAAGTAATATCTAACTTCAACGCACGAGTATAGCATTCTCCGTCGTAGCATGGTCCAATAACATTAAGTCGAAGTGCTCCAGATATTCTCTTAGTAGTACCATTGACCTTTTCCACAACACTTACGTTTGCCAAACTGCGCAGACGGCTGGTTTGAACAATAATAGGCTCAAGGTCCCCCACAAGCTCAGAGAGTGCAGATAGACGCCACGATGATTCTTCGAGTGACTCAACTTGAAGCACCTGAGCTGCATCAGTACTGTAACCATGCAAAGATAAAATCTCCATCATAGCGCGCATTACTTCAGACGAGGTTGCATTGTAGGAAAGGTATGCCGTTGTCCTTGCTGATGCAGAGAAGTTAGAATATGGTTCTGGAAACCAAGATTGAGGAAGAGTGAATGCAAAAGACCCCTCTAGAGCGCTATTGTTCTTTGCAAGAAGAGTTACTATCTGCATTTCATTTACCGTCTCCACGTCCAAAACAGTGACATTTGCCACGCGATCATTAGGACCAGCAATCTCAGAGACATCCAGTTGAAGAATTGGGGACACTTCACTGTTATCAAAAGTATCATCTAGAAATGTAACATCCCAAAAAAAATTTCGGTTGTTCTGGTCTTGCGGCTGTTGCAATTTCACCACACGCACAGTATCCTCACCCACTAGGGCTTCGAGAGCAAGCTGGAGTTCTTCTGCACTAGCATTCATAAACAGAGCTTCTGTTGAATCAATGCTGTTGTTTACAATAAGTTTAAATTTTCCTGAAAGCTCAGGCTCTGCGTAAGAGCTGTATCCAATGCTGGCCAGAGTAGCTACTCCTTCAAAGCCAGTTGCAGCAACATTTAACTTGTCGTATTCATTCCCATTCCAAGGCATTTCAAATTCCCACGATACGGTTCCATCAACAGTGGGACCAGTTTGAATGACATCTACCTCATTTGTCATATTAACATATAGGCTTTGTAATGCTGCATGTACCTGGTTGGCAAGCATAGTACTAGACCATTCAGGACCCATCTGAACAGTTTGACTGTTTCCGTTGCCGAGAGATAGAGTCAAATTTCCGTCAAAAGCACGTGTGCCATACGAAACCCTTTGAACATCTACACGGTGAAGCATTTCTTCATCTACTGTGAAGATTGGCTGAGCTCCATAATTCTTCGTGTATTCCCCGTCGATCAAAGGCATAAAGGTGATCATCCAAGTTATATTACCATATTTGTCTGGCCCAGCTCGTGATACAATTACAGCATCTATTTTTTCTAACGCCTCGAGAGCCTCCTGAAGTTCCGAAGCGGAAGTACTAAACCCAAGAGATCTAGTGTACTCCATTTCATAAAATAGCTGAAAGGTTTCATTACGGTCTGGTAGGGATGTGAGGGGATTGAAGCGAGCGACTGCATTGGTTCCAAAAAGAGAGTCTGCATAAACCACATCAATTTCCATTTCACGACCAGAAGTAATATTCCATGAGTATCCACCGTTGATATCTGGGCTTGAACTACGAGTTATGCTAATTGCTGCTCGGTTAATTCTTTCTAGGGCAGTTTCTATATCCCCTACACTTGCATTGAACGTCAGGTAATCAGAACTCACGCCATTGTAGCGGAGCTGAAAGCCTCCACTCAAGCTTTGCCCAGTTCCATTTACCTGAGTTGCAATTGTCACATCGCTATTTGCACAACTCAGAAGATCATCAGGAACGTCGCCAACGCGATCGGTGTAAGTAATATACCAGGTTCGATTTGGTGAATCATCTTGGCGAGATACTTGAATAACTTCCCCAGATTTTAGTGCCTCCTGCAACGAAAGCGCCAAGTAAGCTGCACTTGTTCCATAAGATAAATTGAACTCGTTTCCAGAAGCAAAACAGGTAATCGTATCAGATAGGGAGGGTATTAAATGAATAGATTGGATCTCAGCAATGCTAGGAGAGCTTGCGTACTTAAGCGAGACGTCCGCACCAGAGCCTTGTAGACCACCCATGCGTACTTCAAGCGTCGGTGGTAAAGGGTCATCTTTCAACGCCGCAAAATAAATCGTCCATGTGCGAGCTCCATTAAGATCTTCAGAAGAGACCTCCACTGAGTCAACACTTGAAGCGTTTCCACCTTGAGAAAGTAAACTATTCACCAACGTCTGCATTTCAGTCGCCGAGGCATCGTATGGGACCTTAGTTTCTTGTACAACTTGCCCACATGAGGTACAACGTAGAAGGAAAAACCCATCGAGGGGGCCACCATCGCCTTTCTGAACTTCTTTAACCTCCAAGAATGCATCATCTCCAGGCAGGGTCGAATAAAGTTTAGAACTGTCTACTGAAAGCATTGGTAGGTCGCCAGCAAGCTCTACGAATGTAATTGTCCAAGCATATTCAAATGTTCCTATGTCTTCTCGAGTGACGGTAACTAACCCCGTCTCAGGAGCTTGATCATGAATGGCATCACGAACATATTCCTCAGTTGCATCGCAGGGAATACCGCGGACCTTTCCGTAAACTGTGCCCAAAGAGATTCCAAAAACTCCTGTTATACGCCCCAACCCGGACGACGTCGTTGTTCGAATGGTTTGAATTTCGTTTAATCGTGCGCTGCGTTCTTTCTTTGTAGATACCGAGAAGCCATTCAGGGACGCACCATTCGTTACAAAGTACTCCGGGTCGCCGTTGGAAGCATTCTTGGGAGGTCCTGAGAGTTTGATAAGCCAGGAGTAAGTAAATGGCCCAGAGTCTACAAGGTTAACTTCGGCCGGTGGAAAAGATAGCCCTAAGCTATGAAGCGCATCCTCTAGTTCGTTTGCGGATGCATTAAATGCGATAGGGGAAGATGAAGCAGTCAATCCTCCATTTGCTCCCATTTGGAGCTGAACGGTGAAATATCCACTCGCTGTATCAAGTCCATTGGATGACGCGACAGAAACGGTTGTATTAGTACCAACAAGCTGGTCTACAGCAGACTTTTTCACCTCGAAGTATGGTGGCAAAGTCATTATATATGTTCTAGCTCCATTATTCCCGTTTGAAGGCGTACTTCGGTCTATACGCAAAGAGAAGAGGCTTTCATCATATCCATTAAATTGAGAAGTGAGAGTGCGTACAAGGTCATCTTCTCGTACTGTTGAAAGATCCATGCTCACCAGAGCGCTATACCCAGTTTCAGTGTAGACATCAACATTCAGAAAACCATGTACATGAATACTTGTTCCGTTGCGGTTTTGCAGAACTAAAGAATCTTCGTCGGAGAGCTCTAACAAATCTAGGTCACCATTAATTCCCTCAAAAGATACTTGATAAACCACAAATGTAGTTTCTTCTTGTTCTTGACTGACAGAAACACTTCCTTCACCAAAAGCCGGGATACTTTCTATCCATGTTTCAACTTTACTAGAATCGGAAATATCGGAGTTTGCGAGAGAAAGAGAACTTTCAAATCCATGATAAGATACCGTGATGCCATTTGCTGCTTTGTTGATTTTGATAGTCTGAACTTCACAGAGTGCTTGGGGGGTAATCTCTTCAACTATAAAACTGTGGTCCTCACCTTCTAAGTTACTATCATCAAGCGCAAGAAGATCTGGGTTTGCTTCTTCGATGGGAAAAGTCACTAACCATGCGTGACGAATACCTGAAACATCGTAATCGTTATCGAGAGAGACCGTCACACTTACGATGTGCGAAAGTGCATTTTCCAGGTCGGTTGCGCTGCTACTTACAAGAATGTTGCCGGTTGAGACGTTCTGGTAGCTTAAAGTAAAGCTCCCGTCAAGATTCTGCGCAGCAGAAACTGAAATGCGTTGAACTTGGTGTACTTCAGCTGATGCTTGAACATCTAGAATAACTCTGGCCGTAGTTTGTTGAACTTCAAGGTCAGCTTGCACAGTGATTGAATGGGTTTCAGGATAAAGGGCGCTTGAGCTCGTAGAAATAGAGACGACCTGTGCTCGGTTGGAAGGTTCTAATGTTGTTGAAAGCTCATAGATAGTTGCATCTCCCCCAAGTAGAGTAACATTTTGAACATCCTTTTCAAAATCACTTGCCACAAAGTCAATTCTGCCAACCTCTTTAGTTGGTGCTGACGAGGTGACCTGAATCCTCTCCACCCGGGGATGTGGTTCAGAGCCTGAAAACCCAAAGCTTTCGATTTGTTTTTCAGGTTCAAGCCTAGGAACTGGACAGCTCAGAAGAGCAATATCTCCAGGTTGAAGGAGTTTTGCATCGACCACTTGATTGCCAATCTGACACAGAAGCTGGCCATCCACATACTGGCGAGATGCAGGCACAGGTCCAGCGTGAACAAGAATATCCGAGCCGCCAAAGCGAAGTCCATAAGGCGGATCAATTGCTTGCAGCACAATATCTTCATCAAAAGTGAATTTTACATGAGATGCTGTGAGAACTTGTCGCTGTTCACCAACGCCAATATCAAGCGATACATATTTGGGTTGGGTCGCAGAGAAATTGTTTTGCGATGGTGTGAGACATTGTACAGATCCAGACGGCATAAGAAGAGTAGCAGTAGTGTCGACAACTTGAGTATCAATCGGATTCGTAAACAAACAGAAAATATCCTGGTCGTCGAGATCAAGTCCATCAAGTGCCTCACCATACAATGTAAGTAATGTACCTCCCGATGCAGGCCCAAACCGAGGCTCAATCTCAAGAATCTCTGCTGGAAGAGTGTTCACAAATTCAAAAGTAAATGTTCCCTCAAAAAAGTCTATACCAGTGTTGGCCGAAACTTGAAGGGGGACTTGTTGAGGAAGTTCAACGAGTGGCGTGAGGCACTCAACCTGAAATCCATCATGGAAAACATCAGCACTCACCATGTGTGCACCGAACCAGCAGGATACATCTAATGCTGTCGCATTCAGGTCTAGTTCTATCTTTACAAGAGTACCCCCGCGCAGAGGAGCTGACAGAGGAACAACCTGTAGTACAGAGGGAGAATCAAATACTTCGAAGAGTAACGGATTCGAAAATTCCACATTGTTAGTTGTCAAAGCAACCACGATAGAGCTGTCAAATAAGTCCGTGAAATACAGTTCACTAGATGCGCTTTGCTTGATGGCCTCTAGGCAGCTTGTACGAATAAGCCAACTTCTTTCTGTTCCGTTGTAGAATGACTTCTCTATGTCTAAGACTGAGCAGTTTGTTGCTGCAGAGACTGATAAAAGAATTGTTTCATAGGTACTCTCCATACTAAATGAAGCGTTAGCACCAAAATTCAAATCTTCCGAGCGGCTTGTAGTGTGGAGTAGAAGCGTTTCGATATCACCAGATAAAACAGTTTCTTCCAACGAAAGAGGTGGTACAATGCACTCCACTTGATTTTCATTCAACCACTGGGCAGGAACAATACCTCGAGCTCCAAAATCACAGCCCAACCCTTCAGTGCGCGGAATCTCACTACTGATAAGCCGAATAGGTGTACCACCTCCGCGAGGACCCGCGATTACACTTAGGTATTCAAGATTAAGCGGCTCCTCATATTGATAACTCGCTGCATTTTCTGAAATGTCTTGATTGTTCAGCGTAATATATACGCTCACACTACCTGCTTCGTGCGGGGGTGTCACACACGTTACACTCTCCTCGGTAGAATAGTTTGCTTTCGTAAATAATTTGTCATTCGAAGTACTTGCGAAAATGCACCATGCACTTTCCAACTCTGACTCATCAACATCATGCTCCAGAAAAACTTCGGCAACTAGGCCGCCTCTACTTAGACCGCGGTCTGGCACGATATGGTCGATGCGCAGACGTGAAGAGTATTTAAAACTAGCCTGCGTATTTGAGTCTTGTGAATCAGATGAAAACATAGGATAGCGAACCGTTACAGAAACATTGCCTTGCTCAGGAACTTCCCGAAAAGCAATGTATGGAGGGCTATGGCATGTAATCGTTGTTTCGTTGACATATTTTGCAGGGGTTTCGACGTCACCTTGGAAGACACATGCAATTGTTGCTGCCTCATAAAAGCCCGAACCTTTCACGTGAAGAACCGTCCCGCCATTCAGGCTTCCAAACATTGGACTGACGTGGTCCACAGAAGGTTTATAATCATAACGATAGCTCAGAGGCGGTGAATATTGCTGTCCGTCGATCGTGACTCGAACAGAGCAACAGCCCTCTTGAATTTTGTATGTGCGAAGGAAAAAGCCTGTTCCGATCCCACGATCAGAGTTTGCTTGAAGCTTGTTAAGGGGGCCAATGTTTGAAGGAGAACCATGCGAGGTGAAAGTCACACGCCATCGCACATCAGACACTGTGCGGCTCTCTTCTAATACATTCACAGACCCGATCGTTGCGAGGCCCTCCAATGCAGATTTTAGTTCTGTAGCATTTACATCAAAGCTCAACGAATCGGTTGATTCTCCTTCGAAGCTTAATTTGAAAGAGCCATATAGTTCCTGAACTCCATGCTGTATAAGCCTAGTTGAAACCTCTGAAAGAGTGCCCGTGACACCCGAAATATTTACAGAAAGGTCATTTGGCACACCAGGAATGTCATCAAAAGTTACCGTCATCTTCTTCACCCACAAAGAAGAATTTTCGACGGATTCTTCAAGAGTAACATTCAGGCCAAGGTCTTGCCAAATGACATTTGAAATTGTAAAAGCGTTGGAAAAAAGCTCAATGGGGTACGTTTCTTTGTCAGCAAAGGAAAGCGTAAAATTTCCCCCGATTGTACTTCCCAGCTGAATTCTCTCCTGAAATGGTTTTACGGCTGTGGCCGGAAGCAATCCTGAAACGTTTGCAACCGCAAGTGAATACGGTGAAGTCCCAGGAAATGTGATAAACCAGGCGAAAGCGCCGTTGAGGTCAGAACTGGCAGAACGTGTGACTTGGATTCCCGAAATTCCATACAGCGAGTCCAGTGCTTCTTTCATCTCAGTTGCGTCCACATCATAAGCCAACTCAACAACGGTGTTTTCGATAGCCAGCGTAAACGAGCCTGACGAAATTGCCACAGAGCTTCCATTTCTAATAGAAGAGACATAAACCGTTGCATCATCAGAAGCAATGCTGTGCAATTTCGAATGGTTCGCGACTAACAGCTCCAAGTCACCAGCATTTCCATGAAATGTGACGTACCAGTGAAATCCTTCATCATCAACAGTACGAGAGACTGTTGCCCCATCAATTGAATTCAGTGCATTCAAGGCAGCTGCCATGCCGTTGGCAGAAACATCAAAAGGCAAAGCCTCGGTAGTTTCGTTACGAAAAGACATCGTAAAAGTGCCATGAAGCACGGTTGATGCGTTTGACTGAATATGTTGAATCTCAGCAACAGCTCCTGTAAGAGGGTCTGACCCACTTGCATTGAATGTGAGGAAGTGAATCTCGGACTGCGTAGGAAGTGATGAAATGTCGATTTCATATGTCGTTCGTTTCGGAGACTCGCTGGTCGAAACATGAATTTCTTGAATCTCATTGCGTTCTCTTTGGTTCACTGGAGTAATACAATCCATAAAACTTCCATCGGGAGAAATATAGCTAGCCTGAACAACATCCTTCTCAATCTGACACGCCGTGAGAGGGGACCGAATAAAGTTTTCTCCGAAAATTCTCAAAGCGACCCCACCGTGAGCAGGCCCCCGTGTGTTGGAAAGTCGTTGCGGCTGAGGGTTTGCCACATAAAGGAAAGAAAGTCCTTGATTTGCAAAGTCCTGGCCATTGAAGGTTACTGTAACTTGGGCATGGAAACGTTTTCCAAAGGACCTTGATAGAGCTGGGGTTACACACTCAATTAAGTCTTCAGATACCAGTGTAGCAGAAGAAAGTAGATTTTCTTCTGTGCCCTCTACAAAAAACTTACAAAACCCAGTGGTACGTACAGAGCCAACTGTTGCAAAAGTTGTGAAGCTAAGCAGAACACGGGTCCCTCCAGAAATCGGCCCTTGAGGAGGATAGATGCTGTTGAGCTCAAGTTCTGGCATATATCTATAATTTACTGTAGAAAGGCCATAGGCATAGGTTGCATCCCAAGAAGCCACTATGCCTTCATTTTGGTGCCCTAGCCGCGTCATGTACGGAAACGTTGACAATCAAAGACTCGTCACTGAAGTTAATTTCTAAGGACGGCACTTCGCATTCTACTTCATTACTGCTCAACAACCGCGAGACAGGGATAGTGACGATACCAAACTGGCATGTTGTCCCTTCCTTAAAGTTAGCTCCAAACACTTTAACTTTTGTACCTCCAGTAACAGGTCCAAATGTGGGCTCAATGTGGTAAATTAGAGGTCTCTCCATGAATGAATACAACACAACATCTGCAGAGTAATCTACCCCATTATTGGTAACCTCTAATGCCACAGGGCCTTGGTGAAGAGGGCGTGGCGTCAAACAACGAATCTCCTCAGAGGAAATAAAAACAGCTTTGGATGGAGCAGACATTCCAAACCGGCATTGCAAATTTGCTGAATCTTCGAAATTATTTCCAAATACAGTAACAAGAACTCCTTCCTCGCAAGGACCATGGCTTGGAGAAAGTCGAGATATTGTTGCAATTGGTTCGTAACGAAATATCACAAATGCTTGAGAGAAGTCCGCTCCGTTAGAGGAGACACTTATTTCAATTTGCTTACTTGAGCCCTGGCCAACAGCGAGTTCATCGACGGCAGGGATCTCGCAACGCACTTCGTTGCTTGAAATGAACTCCGCAGTCGTGGTCACAGTGACGCCTTTCCCAAAGGTCCCCTTTGCAAAAGTATGATCAGCCGATTTGAGTGAAAATCCACAAACAAGCGAGTGAAGGTCCGAAAATCCATTGCCGCGAATGTAAGCAAGTGTTCCGCCACGTGCAGGGCCAGCTCGCGGTGTTACGTCCGTAACTTCAATGTTACTGATATACGCAAATTCATGAGTGGTGCTTGACTGCAAGAGTTCGATATATACGCCGGGCAATGCAGTTGGAAGGACAAGATCCACAGACACACTTGAATAAGATGAGCTAAGCTCAAATTGTGCTGGCGTTAGACACGTAATGACCTTTTCACTTTGGCGAAAACCATTAGTCACCTTTGTGTAGGGGCCTGATCTAAAACGACAAAGCAAGTCACGAAACACCGGAAATTCTTCACCATGAATTTGAATAATCGATCCACCTTGTGGTACAAACTCAGGTTCAAGAGACATTATCTCAAGATTTCCAATATATTCTAACTCAAAGCCACTATCGGTAAACTGCGCACCGTCGATACTGACTTCTAAGGAAAGAAATGAACCAACTGCAACATTTCGAGGAGCATCACATACCAGTTGAGAATGTCCGAGACGTGTACCTTGGACATGCTGGACACCAAATCGGCACATGATGTCTGAGTCGTCACTTACAAGAAAATCTGTATCGACAGTTAGAACAATGGGGGTGTTAACACGTCCTCCTGATACAAGGACAGTAGGTTGCATTGCTACAATTAACAGGTCTGAACGATGAGCAGCACGCCCAATAAACGATACTTCATTCCCAAAACCATTGACGAGCAAGCGAATCCCTACCATCAAAGGTGCTTGGGATCGACCTAGATCTTCACTGTCCATGTATAAATCGGTTGCTGGTGGAACATCCACAAGAAGCTCGCTACTGGTCAATTTCGAGACTTCAAGAATTCGGGTGATTCCATTAGGGTACGAAATTTCAGCGCTGACATATTCAGAAATTTCACTAGGAATGTCAGCCGTAAGGAAAAGCCTAGTTTGTGTAGAGCGAGCCCAGCTCAGTGAATGCGGCTGAATCTGCTTAATCTCCAGTGGAGCATGAACAAACACAACATCATCACGTTGCCAAAGGATGTCATAGTCTTCACCGCTGCCATCATAAATGGCAAGTATCGTAACTGTCTTCCAGCCGAAGTCAAGAAACGGCGGAGCAGAGCATTGCACATAATCACTGTTCACTAAACCAGGTACACGGTCATTACCAATTTGGCAGGATAAATTTTCAGCATTTTGAATACGTGCAGTCTGGAAGGGGCCGACAAGAAGTTCATCGCCTCCACTCGAAGAGATATAGGTGCGCTGTAGCATTGGTTGGTCAATGGTTGCTTCAATAGTAAAGGTAGTTGCTTCGAAGTCCACAGCGTTGTTTGAGACAAATACTTCATACTTTCCTGGGATAAGGGTTTGATCCCACATGCATCGAATACGGTGCGGGTCTAGAAAAATAGCTTGAAAGTGCGTAGGTGGAAGGAATCCAACACGACACTGTAGATGCTCGGAGTCCATAAAGCCAGAGCCAACAATCGTTATTGAAGCGGACCCTTGTGCAGACACGTATGAAGGGTAAACCTGAGTAGTTTCAATTGACGCTGCATATGAAAATTGAAGAGCAGATGACAGAGAGACCCCATCATTTGTTACTTGAACACTGATTCCTTTGTTCTCCACCATACTGAGACTTTCGATGCTCGGAACAGAGCAAAAAATGAGAGACGAGCTGGCAAATGTGGCAGGGATCCAAACCTGAGAGTTAAAGATACATTGCAAGCTGGTAGAGGCGACAAAATCGGCACCGGCAACTTGCAAAGAAGTCCCTCCTGACTCAGGGCCAAACCCTGGTACTATATTACCAATTTGAGCATCTAAATGGAAAGTAAAGTGCAAAGTGGTTGCTGCCAAAAATGTTGCGTCGCGAAATTCAGCATAATTTTCTGTAAAACCCCATTCTGAAGACTTGATTACATCAAAAACCACACTAGATGTATCATATTCAGTCCATGCTGGGCTTCTGCATTGGAGTTCAGTAGGCGATGTAACATTCGCTGGGACTAAAGCAAACTCATCCTTTTCTGGGCCTTGGAATCGACAGAAGACGAGGCCTGAAGAATCAAAGTGATTGCCACGAACCAAAATTTTGGTTCCACCACTCCGAGATCCAGTGCGAGGTTCAATGCTATCAACAGCAAGAAGAGGAGCATATTCAACGTAAGTGGACTTTCCCAGTGAAGAGAAATCGCGTCCATTATTAGACACTGCTAGCATAGCTGGGCCTGGAAGGCCGGGTGGAGAACGACACTGGATTGTTGAAGAATCAAAAAATTCAGCCGGTACCATATCTCGCACGCCAAATCTGCACTGCAGCTCACTGCCACGGACGAAGTTGCTTCCACGAATTATAACTGGGTCGCCTCCAGCAGAAGAAATTCTTAGAGGATGAACTGCTTCAAGTTCAATAGGAGAATGCATAATAATTTTTCCAGCCCGGAAGTAATAGCTGCTATCAAAGCTAACCTCCACAGTTGACTCCCCGACTTCAAGAAGACCAACATTCAACATACAGTCAACCTGGTTGGCTGACATCTGAATAGCAGGATGCAGTGTTGCTGAACCCAATTGAGTAAGTCGGCACTGAACCTCTCCAAATTGTGGCATTCGACTACCATAAATCGATACCATAGCCCCACTAGATTTCGGAATAAGAGTGGGGTATAAGTCATCAATTTGGGGTGAAGAATAAAAACTGAAAGCGCTTTTGACTTCAGCAACGATAACATTGACCCCCTCTCCACCTAGCAGCTGGAAGTCTACAGAGCGAGGCTCATCTTCATTTTGTACTAAGGACAAAGCAGAGGGTGTTGTGCAAAGAACGGTCTCTGCATCGGCTACTTCTGCTGGTGTTGCAGGAAGTTTGCCAAAGGCACAATAAAGAGATCCTAAGCTAGAGAACCCAGTGCCCCGAATGGTCACAGATGTTCCTCCATACGAAATACCAGCAGCAGGGCTAGTAGATGTAATGGCGATATGCGGAATAAATGTTATTGAATCTTCAGCTGCAGCAAAGTCATTCTCACCAACCAATATACCAAAGTTAACACGACTAGGTGTTATGCGTGGAGCTATGCACGAGAGAAGATCATTCTGTTCAATGATTGCTTCAACAAGAATGGTTCCAAATCTACAGTGAAGGCTTCCGTAAAGTAATCTGGAAGGTCTTTCGAGACGGACATAGACCTTTGTTCCACCAGACTCAGGAACCAGGGTCGGCTTAATTTCTGCAATAACTACGGGCTCTACATATTTGACCACGATTTCAGTCGTCTGAATATAGTCCCGGCTGTCGACCAGTTGTAGGCTGACCTGAGTTGGCGATTCCATAGGCGGGGCAACGCAAATAATGACATCCTCAGTATGCTCCTTAGGCTGCCCAGAATCAATGTCTCCGAAGATGCATCGGAGTGGCTTGGGGAAATTCTCAAGACCAGTTCCTTCGATTCGAATATCCGCCCCCCCAACAAAAGGCACAGTCCATGTTGCCGAATAAATTGTTGCCGAGCTCACCACATCGAGATCTCGGTCACAAAGCCCGGGTATGATGGCTTCGTTGGCGGTAATTTCGATGTGAAAGCGCCCTTCATGACTAAGAGATACCCCGAGACATTCAATGGAAGATCCGTCAACACTTAAACGAGCGGAGAAGACTATTTCCTGCAAATCTTGCTCAATTGCATTTCGGATGTGACATGTAAATACCATACCACTGTTTCTAATCTCTTCTCCAAGAGGACGCTCAAAATTCATTTGAATTGTAGTTGGATGCTGTCTTGCCGTCAGCTGGGTTGGAGAGACACCACTGCACCGTGGAACATCAAAAACCTCCATAGTTAATGGAAGAAGTCCCGAGTGTCCGTCATTAGTGGGAACAACTCGTAGTAGTCCCGGGCGGTTAGTAGCAGGAATGTTGCATGCAATGCGTGTCTCATCTAAAAACGTTGCTTTAGTGGAGATCATAGTTGCACTTTGCTCCGTGAACCAATGACAAGAAGCCGTCTCTGTATCAACAAAGTCTTTTCCCGAGATGATAACAGGCAACACGGAAGATCCTGCAAAAACACCTGAAGGGAGAACACTATCTGCGATCGGAACTACCAGGTATCTATACATGGGAGATCCTCTAGCCATAATTGCGCTATCCGAAGATGCAACTGTAACTTGAAGTGGACCTGCAGAGGACTTTGGAATTGCTGGAGTCTGACACGTGAGGACGTTTTCAGTGACAAACGAGGCTGCTACTTCACCATGCACTCCAAAGGTGCACTTCATTTGCTCGGTAATGGAGAATCCTGTACCAAAAATAGTCACTTGTGTTCCTCCTGCAGTAGACCCAGCTACAGGCATGATATTAGTAATCACCGGTGGGTGTAATAATGTCCATTTTAAAGGGTGCGAGGAAAAAGCGCGATCTCTTCCATTGGTCACAAGGTGGAAGTCATAAGCCATTGCTGTAGTAGCAGCAATGCTCTCGCACAAAATCTCTTCACTAGAAACAATATGCGCATGCATTTTGATCGTCGGTGTCACCACATCTTCACCCTTCAATGATGAGCGCGGATGCGATGCAATACAGAACACATTATTTGGGTCTAAAAAATCGAAGTTCTGTCCCTGAACACTGATTTGATGTACACGGTTGACTTCACCTCTAGCAGGAGATATACTAAAGACCTGCACCACCGAGTGAATGGCGATAGCTTTTCCCGTATCTCTGAAAAATACACCATCGACAGATATATAAACAGGGAGCACCTCACCCACTGCATAAAGAGACTTGTCTGCTTGTTTAAATAGGCATCTGATTTCGGAATCAGACACCCATATCGCATCACTTGTGGTGTTGAGGCCAAACCGACAAGAGATCTTTGAGGCCATAGCAAAATCAGTCCCCAAAAGGCTAACAATTGTATCCCCGTGGGCATCGACACGATCTGGCTTTAAATCATTGACGGAAAGACTTGGAGCAACAGTTATTACATGTGGGACTGCAGTCCAGTCTTGAAGATTAGAGGAAAGGTAGAGAGAGAAAACCTTTCCGCCTACTAGTGTCTCTTGGTCTAGAGAAAGATCAAACTGACAGGTCATATTCCCTCCAGCTCGAACGAGAGCAGGCGACTGAAGAGTGCCAAGCCTACAGTATTGCACATTCTGCAAATTAGAGCCAGAAAGTGTTAGCTCTGTCGTGGACCCTGCGCTGATTAGATATGGGAATGCACTAAAAGAACCTAAATCTTGATGAACCGAATACGTAGGTAGTCCGCCAAGAGACTTTACGAAGCTGGTATTACTCACAACAGATTCACCCGAATTGCTTACCTCGACGTAGTAGTCTATCACGCCATAGCTGTCTACATCGAACTTTACTCGTGGAGCTCCACAGGTGACTTGGGTTGCTGACGTAAAGTGTGCAGTCATTCGGAGAGATTTAAGATCTCCATCGGTCGGATGGAAAATACATGAAAGATTCTCAGACTGGACAAACTGATTTCCAGATACAGTGAGAAGAGTACCTCCACTTGCTGGCCCAGTTGTAGGATTAATAGATGTTGTTGTTGCTTGGGTATAGAACTCTATGGTACTACTTGATACCTCGATGGTGTCTATTCCATTCAACGAAACGCGAAGAAGAACTTTACTAGGTATATGCGCAGGGACTTTGCAAAGCATTTTCGAAGGTGATACAATTTGGGCTTGAGTCGAAGAACCAGGCCCAAAAATGCACAGAGGCTGAATAGTTGGATCCAGAGCCAAGAAGTTTGTGCCTTCTAAGTGAAGTATGTCCCCGCCTAGTTCCGAGACCATCCGGGGATAGACAGAGTGGATCTGAGGCGAGGGTACCATTATGAAAAGTGCAAGGCTTTGGTCTTTGCTTCCTCTTCTGACCAATCTTGACTCGCTCATTTCGGCAGTGGAAACAAACACTCCTACTGTTTTGCGTTCTTCATCACTTAAGTTCCATGCATTTTCAGGCGTTAGGCATTCCACGGTATCACTGCTTACGAGATTTGCAGCTGTGCAAAGTAGGCTCGTTTCAAAGTTTTGAGTTCCGGTCCCAGCTTGCCCATCAACAAAACAGCATGCCAATATTTCAGTGTCTAGTAAACTTTCTGATAAACTATCGAGTCCTTGGCCAATTATTGTAAGAGTTGTGCCGCCGGCTACCGACCCAAACATCGGAGATAAATGGCGAACCTGAGTATGAGGAGTGTAGGTCAAACGTGCAGAGCCTCCAATGAGCCCAACTTCAGTGTCAGCATGAAAGAGACTCACATTCAGGGAGCCTGGTTTGGATCCGTGAGGTGCGAGGCATTTAACATGCGTATCGTTCAGCACCTCTGCATGAGTGCGACGCTGACCACCGAAATCACAATAAAGGTTCGCCACTTCAAGCAATGGCATAGAGTTTACACGAGAGAACCCATGCCCACTGACTACCACATCTTGTCCACCTGCGACGGAAACACTCTTAGGATAGATAGACTCCATCTTGGGCTGTGGAATGACAAGAAAAGTGAAACTATCATCCATGGGCAATTTCACAGCTTCATTACTTGTAGGTGAAAGATTGGCCAACTGAACGGCAACAATGCCTAGTGGCAGATCATGCGGGACCTGACAGCGTGCCATGCCAGAAGACAAAAAGGTCAGTTGGGTGACCCAATGTGTTGAGTTACTACTGTCTTCAGGTAGAAAAAAGTAACATAAGAGCTCAATTCGAGCGGAGAAATGTCTTCCTATCATATCAATTGAGTTTGTCTCTGACGACAACGATTCTTGAGCAAAGACAAGCGGTCTGAGCAAAGATATCTTAGGAAGGCGATAAACTTCAATCATTGAGTGTAGACGGCTGGATATCGATAGGTCGACTCGATTTCCAGAAGACATCTCTATACCTACAGAAAAGAGCTCATAGACTCCCAGGTTCTCAAAGGCTTCCAGGTTAGGCACGGAGCATTCCAGAGTGCCATCTTCGTGCATAGCTGCTAACGAAGTTGTTTTTACAACTCCATGGAAGGCACAGTAGAGTTCATTTTGAGAAAAAAATGAGCCATTGAGTCCAGACAGACTCATGAACAGGCTATGACTAGACAACACTGAGCGAGGTTCGATATTTTCAACAGCAATATCTGGGTGGTAGTATATTGTTTGGAAATCGTCAATATGCTCTGACCAAGCCTCGTCCCAGATTGCCCAGCGGCTTACTTGCACAGCCACTCGGGAGGGGCCCAAGTGGCGTCGTGGAACAGTGCAAACGGCAGTACTGGTATTAACAACATTTGCATTCACCATCAGATCTCCAAATCGACATTTCATACCAGCGGCGAAATTAGTGCCTGAAAGAAGTACCTGCTGTCCACCTGATCTTGTCACAAGAGGAGCTGAGATGTCAGTAAGAGTCTCCACATCGTAAATATCAATCAATGTACCGCCACCCCCAATGGTTGGTGCATCCTGAACAAATGAAATCGAAAAAGTATATTTTCCCGGACGCATCGCCGGCGAAATGCACTCTAAATGGGAGGAGTCAACCCAGCGACCTGGAGAAGACCTATCTGCGCCGAAGAAGCACCTGGTTTGCTCGGATGCCAGAGTTCGAAGAATGCCGGAGATAGGCTTGTCTAATTGCACTATGATTTCTTTACCTCCTAGCTCGGATGCCCCAAAAGGAGAAAGGACTGAGATTTCGTAGGGCTGATGCATATAAAACGTGACACGTTCATTTGTAGCTCCTGGGGCTGATGGATGTTTCGAGAGTATAATAGATGCCCATCCAAACTCATTTGATGGAGGAACAATGCAGGAAGCCTCGGTATCGCTCACCACCAAGCATGTCGTTTCTACATCGTTGCCGCATGGCAGGCTCACAATTGCAGTGAACTCAGAATCCAACCTAGGAAAATGTGCTCCAATAATAGAAAGCTGGGAATTTCCTGTCATTGGTACGGCAACTGGGCTCGCAAGATACTCCTCACGTGCCGGTTCATACCTGAACTTTGGGGAATCAAGCAGAGCCTTAGAGAGAGTGTGCGAAGCTGCACCTGACTGTCTGGTGCTATGGCGAAGTAGTGCCACAGTTGCAAAGCCGCTAGTACGCTGAGCAGGTGTACGACATGAAAATGCAAAACCAGCGTCTACAGAAATGAGCGTTGCGGGGGTTTCCTTCCAGGTTTGTGAGCCATCTAGGCCTTGAAAAACACAAAAGACAGGATCACGCTCGATAATTGAAAATGAATCTACTACCGATGAGAAAACTGTGATAGGAGTATTGCCTGATTGAGGCCCTGCAACAGGACTCAGCGAAGTGACTTGCAAGTATGGAAGTACGGTTAAGGTATTCTCAGCAGTAGAGAAGTTAATACCTTCATTTGCACTGAGTGAAACACTGTATTCTCCGGGGTTTAAAGACCGTGGAACGTCGCAATGCACTGCTTCTCCGGTAACTGTACCAGATGCCAACCTTCTCATTGTACCAGAGCTACCTTTGCTTGTTTGGATGGGGTCAAAAGAACACACCACGGTCAAAATAGAAGGTAGGTTTCGAGTCCAGAGCCATATATGGCTTTGCTCTTCTTCTAGCACATCTGGAAAAATTCGGTCTACCTGGAAAGGTTCATAAAGATAAACTGGCCCAAGATCCGCAAGGATCAAACTTGAAGATTCAAGAACTAGCTTTGTACTTCCTGGAACGCTGTGCAGAGGGATACTGCACTTGCAACGGCCTGTTGCGCGATCAACTATTTCAATGCTTGATGTGAGATCTCCAAATCGGCAAGTAAGGTCTGAGTCTGCATCGTCTATTGTGGTCAAACCAGGCCAAGAAATTTCCAGGAAACTGTCTGAATTGGTTGGAGCAAGGTATGAGCGCAATTGAGCAGTCATGAGATTTCGTGTATGTGCAAGGAAGGAAACGTCGCTCTTGATGAAGGTCTTTCCATTGTTAAAAGACACCTCCACTAGCAATTTTCCAGCATGAGAAAGAGCTGGCATTGTACATTGAATTGTCTTTGAGTTGATCTGACGACCAGGTACAGTAATTCGCTCAGCAAATCGACAGTATATAGCGTCGATTTCTAGGATAGAAATATCATCTTGCATTTCAATGGTGATTTCAAAGCCTCCAGACAGGGCTCCTTCTTGCGGTGTCAAAGAAGAGATAATCATTTCTGATTCGGATTTGAAATATTCCGGTGAAGTGCTGAATGATATTCCATCAGTGCTTATTGCAACCTCAACCAAAGTTTCTGCAGTAAGCGCTGGCGAAAGGCATGCAATACTGTGTCTATCAACCCACTTTCCTACAACTAGCGCACCCTGTCCGAAACGACATATTATAGGACCTAGGTAGATTGAAGTCTCGGCCTCCTCTGCCAATGAAACCACGACACGAGTTCCACCTGTAGACGGCCCTGCTTGTGGATGAATGCTACTTACACTTAGCTCACGAGCGAGCGTGAAACGTGCAGAAAGAGAAAAATCCACACCCCCGTTCACGCTTACAGCAATCTCGAGGGGCAAAGTGGGATGTTTCAAATCCAACAGAGATGCAAGTTCAGATGGCACCTCACAAGCAATGCTTGTTGTGTTTGCCCAGTGAGCAAGGACAGTTACATTTTGCATCTGGCAAAGGGTCAACTCATCGTAGGCAATATCCGGAAAGTTGCCTCGAATTATCACCGTAGAGCCAACGTGACCCCGTGGTGGGTAAATTGAGGTAATCTTTGGTGGTTCTGTGTACAAAAACGGAACTGTCGAAATACCATGGTGCTGTCCATCATTACTGGAGATGGAAATGTTAACGGGGCCTGCATTGGTACGCGGTGGTGACACACATACTGCTTCAGTAGAAGAATCTACTACAGACGATAGAGCCTTGATTCCACCAAAGTAGCAAGCAAAGCCATTCCCAGAGTGAAATCCAGTACCAGTAATCTTTATTGCTGTTCCTCCGAGAATAGAACCTGATAAGGGGCTAGCTGTAGATATGTAAGCTGTCGCGACAATCTTGAGGTCGACGAGGTTTGAAAACTGTTGATTGTTCGCTGTTAGAGAAAGTTGAACATGCCCTGGACGTTGGTTTTGGGGGTCAATAGGACAGCTGACGAGAGTAGTTGTGATGAAACGAGCTTCTGAGAGCTGTGAATTGAAGCCAACTCTACATAAAAGATCCATATCGTGACGAAAACCAGAGCCAAGAACATTCACCTCAGTCACAATATCCTCAGGTATTATTTGTGGCCAAATTTGTTCTAGAGTGATTTCTTTGTCATATTGAAAGTAAAGCATTTGTTGAGATTCGGTACTTCCCCCTATATCTGCAGTGTCAAGCAATGCTACTGGTATAAGGTGAAGTGAAACCATATTCGTCATAGTCGTTTCCTTCAAAGCTGGCACGATGCAGCTGTAGGACGAATCATCAACAACATGGGCTTGAACAACTTGGTCTTGATCAAATATACACACCAAATCACCATCGAGGAGTCTTGGTGACTCGAGTTTGAGAAAGATCTCAGTTCCTCCATGCACTGGGCCACTTTTAGGAGAAATTGAGACTAGCTTGTAGATATCTTCAACCCGAAATCCAGTATTCTCATCAAAAGGAGTAAAGTCCTGGCCATCGTTGCAAGATACTTGGACAGACACAATTTCGTTTGAATCAAAATTTGGGCCCATGTCTGGAATCCGGCACTTAATCTGTGAAGATGAAATGAATTCTCCAACATTTGTTATAGTCTCCCCAAAGCGGCAAAGCACTTTGTTTGTTTGCGAGGTACGAAATCCAGTGCCAAATACGTGGAGAAGACCGCCAACAACACCTCGGTCGGGTTGCAGAAATGATGCTCTGGTAAGCATTACATATGTGAAATTTGCTCCAGGGTTTCCAACGAAGTCAATGCCATTGATAGAAAGCTCAATAGCTATGGGGTTTTCTTCAAACGTTGGTGGATGTGGCGGACTGGTGCATACTGCACGCTCAGGGCTAAAAACCTTGGCACGAACAATATGGGTTCTACCAAAACGACACAGCAGTTCAGCATCAACAGGGAAATTTTCACCGTACATCAGAATCTCGGTTCCCCCTGTTTCGGGTCCAACAGTTGGAGTAACATAAGAAAGAGAAATATCCGAGGCAAACGCAAATGATACTGTGCTGGAATCAACTGCCGTTCCGAGTGCTAGTTGGTCAGAGGCCGAAACAGAAAGGAACATAATTCTGTACATTTTCTCAGCAGAAGCCTCAACCTCGGGAGTAACGCAGTTCAGAGTTGTTTTGGATACACTACTTGCAGGTACTTTATAAGATGTGTTTCCATTGAAGAAGATGCAACTCAATTCTCGATCTTGAGGAAAGTTTTCACCAGTGATCTCGAGGAATGTTCCGCCTGATTGTGGACCAAGGTCGGGGAAAAGTTTAGACACGATTGGCCTTGGTAAAATTGCAAAGGTTGCTGCGTCTTTATCTATGGTGACAAAGCTTAGCCCCCCGTTTAACGATACTTGAAGAGGGTAAAAGCCATGTTCGTCAACATCAAGCTGAAGAGGGCAGACAAACTTTGTAAATGTAAGATCCTCGCTGAGAAATCTCACTGTAGAAGTAGTTAAGGAGCCTTCGAGTCGGCAGAGAATGTCATCCATAAAACCATCTTCCGGTTGCATTGCATCGAGCAAAGAAAGCGAAAGCTGAACAGAAATTTCCACTGTATCGCCTGCCAATGCGGATGTAGGTGTCATATCTAAAACAGTTCCCAGTGACTTAACATGGAGGGTATTGACGATACCAATAAGAGTATGCTTTGAGGTTCCTCCGTCTGACTGATGGCTTCCTACAATCATAACATCGAAAAAGCCTGGCTGTAAGGTACTCGGGACATTGCATGCGAACAAGTTCGCGCGCAGTTTACCCTTTGCATAAGAGCTCGACTGAGAGGCACTCTGTACTTGTGAAGCAAACTCACAACCAACCCACTGAAAACTGGAGAGAAGTGCATGGACTTCAGCTGCCTCTTCGAAAGAAATTAAGAGTTCCTCACTAGTATTCTGGTGCACAGTTGAAGGCCAAAGTAAAGCCCCCATAGAAGTAGTATTTGCAACATGGATAAATGCAACACCATCATGTTCACACATAGGAGCGCCATCAACCTCCAGATATACGTTTACAAGACCAGATAATTGGGTTTCTGGGAAGCTATCAAAGGCACAACGAATGCGATCTGTGCCTACAAATACGCCAGGAGACGTGTGTAATCGAATGCCAGTAGCATAAAACATACAGGTCCAATTATACGATGAGGGCAAAGTATTCTTACCAAATGTAAAAGAGCCCAGGAGATCAATTGTACTGGTGTTCATTAGAGGCGAAATGATTGCAGGTTCCACTCGTTGAAGTCGAGGAGGAGTCAAAATATTCAGTTGAGCAGTACCAGGGAGATTAACATCACCGCCCATCCAGTACATTGTGAAATTCACAAGATGTCCAGCAAAATTAGATGGAATCTCGCATGTAAACTCAGCACTAGTGGAAGAGAGCGAAGTTGAATGCTGAGGTTTAACGTCGTAAACGCCTGAACGACCTGAAACAAGCCCCAAAGTACTAAAACTACAACGAAATTCTTCTCGATCAACTTGAGCCACTAAAGGCAAGCCCTCGACACGAACATGCACCTTTCGGGGTATCCCAGAGAAAATATCCAAGTGCTCATGAATACTTACTATGACATCCTCCTCATTAGTCAAAACTGCCCAAGAAGTGAAGTTCAAAGTTGGAATCTTCTCGATAGATTCAAGCTCTTCTAAGTCAATGACACCGATGGAAGAAGGGAGCATCTCATCACTGCGAAACGCACATTGCATCTGCTTCTCTTGCAGCCAAAGAGCCTTTTTGAGAACATGGCCAGACTCGTCAACACAAGCCCAAGTAGAAGCCTTGACGCGAGAAAGAGGTTGGTCCAGGTGTACAATCACTTTTGTGCCTGGTAAACCATGGTTCGGCTCTAGTCGAATGACTTTGGGCAAGAAGAGAAATTCTACTTCAACGGTGCCAGCATTACTAGACAAGCTCACGCCATCTGTAAATAGTTCTACTCGCATTCTTGTCGGGGAGGTAATTTCTGGTATATTACAACTTAGCCAACTTCCATCAGTATCTACCTGCGTTATTTGCGTTGTTCCCAGAAGAGATGAATTAGAGGTCCAGTACCACGCACATTGTGCTGCAGGGTCAATTGCTTGCAAATTTGTTCCAAGGAGTTTAATAGAGGACATTGTGGATTGCCCTAGGATTATTTTCCGAGGATGCGAGCCCCATACAACAAATGGATCAGTTACAGTCAGAAGAAATCTATCTTCGCTAAAAGTGTAACCTTCATCAATAGAAACCTGGATATGGTACTCGCCAACTGCAAGAGGCGGTTGAATGCAAACAACACGCTCACTTTCAACAGCAATTGCAGCACTTACATGCTGTAAAGGAAAATATACACCAGTAATCTTGCACAAGACAGTAGCAGTTGGATGTTGAGGATAACTCTCCAAGAAAGAAGTGAAATCTCCGTATACTATAATGTCATTGCCTCCAGATTGGGCTACCCTGGCAGGTGCAATATAATGAAGCATTGCTGCTGGCATCAAAGGAAGCTCATTACGAGCAAAAGCACCTGCCTCATTGCACGAAAGCGGGTTGCTTTGCTGCCAACTGACGGGTCGGATGCAAAGAATTCCTGACTCGGATACATTTACAATCCTTGACACCAACTCGAATTGGCATGCAAGCATGTTTGAAGCTAATATTTGAATATTGCTTGACAGAAAAACTTGCGCAGATTGGCTACCAACGAACTCAAGAACACATTCAAGATGGCCATAGGGTGCGAGCTCTTCAGACGTTGTGATAAAGAGCTGCACAGGGGATAATGATACTGTTAGAAAGGGCGGCTTCATGGTTGCAATCTCCAATTCTTTCACGTATTTCACTGAAAGGCTTTTCCATGATGTTTCAGGAAAGAAAGTGGAAGTTGTACGTGGTCAGATGAAATGATGTCCAAGGAGACTGTGCGACTTCCAGACACTGCAGAAAAAGATGGGGCTATGCAAAGAGCGTAAGATTCGGTCACCTCGAGAGCTTCCACAGCGACCTCTTGATTAAAAACACAAGTCATAGATGCTCCTGACGGAAACGAGTCAGCAAAAATAACCAGAGGGATATTCCCAGAGGAGGGTAAAGTTGCCGGATTGACAGAAAGCAGTCTAGGCATCCTCAAATACGAAAATTGCATAGGAGGCGCAGCACTTTCGTCTTGTCCGTTGTTTGAGATAGAAACATAAACGAGGTAGCCATCCACAGCAGGATCGAGGTGTGGATTTGCAGCTAGCATCCTTGCTCGTGAAGGAACCTTGCAAATAAGTTGCGATGAACTCATGATTTCATCAACTGGTACCCGAACCAGTCCTTGGGAACCTGTTTGAAGGTCTAAGTAAAAGTCACAGGTAACATTTGAGGTGTTGAGATCTGTGTGAAACGCAGACCCCAAAACTTCAAGACCAAAGCCTCCGAGCTCCGATCCTTGCATTGGATGCAAGGCACGCACAACTGCTGCCTCTTCATAGGTAAAAGTCCACTCTGTACTATACTGAGCACCGTTTCGAATGATTGAGAGTTTTGCAATATCACCGTCACGTTGTGCTGGAGGAGTCAGACACCCAATAAGGTCACTCGAGAGCTTCTCGGCAGACAAAATTCTATCGTTGAACGCACAGAAAATTTCGTCTTGTAGTTGTACTGGAGCTTCTTCATCTCTGCAAAGGTGAACTTTAATCCATGTAAGTCCAGATACCGATCCTGAGGTAGGCCAGACAGTCAACACCTCTAAGTCTTTACGAGTTGTGAGGCGAATGGAATTTCCGCGAAATCGAGATTCGTTCTCAATAAACAGAGAGACAAATGAGCTTGACTCAAGGTCACTCAATGAGGATGGCAGCTTGCATTGTAACTCAGTTGTCTCACTGTCAGCGAGTTTGCTGCCCACGCTGGAGACTTCAGTGGAAAGACCATCCTGATCCAGAAAAGAGAAGATGCAACGGATTGCCCCAGAAGAATTCCCAATAAAGTTTAAGCCAGAAACTCGAAGGAAATCTGTTGACGTAGCGATTTCAAGAGGTTCAACGGAGGTAATGAGAGGAATAGCAGCAAGACGGCTTCCCACTTGAAAAGTCTGTGAGGCAGACATCGGTCCTCCTTTTCCGTAGTACCCAAGGTCATCAATCGTGAGATTGAGTTGGTCGAACTCCTCAAACGAAAAGGGCTGTTCAATAGTGATCTGGGATAGTGCAGTGTTAATCTTTGAGAGGATGCCTTGAAACTCAAGAACATGTGGGGTTCGTGTCTTCATAGCGATCTCCTTTTCTTGAGCAACTTGCAGGTACCCATCGGAAGAATCTCTCAAGTTAAGGTCGACTTTCATTTCATACCCATGTGGAGCTTGTTCCGCATCAATGTCATTCACACCGACACCAAGGATGGAGACCTGGATATGATTGTATGGTTTGATCGAAACCAAGGACTGAGGATCAGCAACCGGCTCAACACGAATTCTTATTGTAGTGAGCTGAGTTGATTGCTCTTGATCTGCACTTTCACTTGCACTAGACACTGAAACAGAGTAAGTAAGAGTATCCAGTTCTTCACCATTTGCGTTTAGCTGTGGCATATAAGTGAGTGGTTCTCCCAGCGCAAGTTCAGTCGGTACGCTCCGGATTGGAACTTGTTCAGAAAATGGACCTCGGAATAACATTCCGGAGGTGGGTAGGCTGTGCAATGTGATAGTCAGAGGTCTACGACGCAGATCTGTAGCATTTATGAGCAATAGAGCTGCTTGGTCTTCATTTGTGACGAGAAAATCATCAACGAAGGGAGCAGTGCTTGGTACAATTGCTCGGAGACTGAGCTTGTTGGGTTGAAGTGATACAAGCTCCAAGCTTGCCCAAGCCTCCACACCCCATACCACGCTACGCGTTTTAATAAGCATATCCCATTCGTGGAACGGAAGATATACCAAAAGCTTTTCTTCCATCCCTGTGCTCGAAAGAAAAGCCGACTGCGCAGCCTCTTCTGCAGTGACTGAGCGTCCCCAAAGGTGAAACTCATCGATTTCACCCAGAAATAGCTTTTTACCCTGCAATGCTGCTAAGAAACTACGTGCTCCAATGAGGAGGTTGCTACCACTGCTTGGAGCCTCAACGGCGAGGTCAAGCGTGGGGTCTACAAGCTTGCGGGCAGCTTCTACTCCATTGACATACACGATTGCTATATTCTGCTCCAAATCCAACGAAATCGTATAGTGTGTCCAACTGTTAATGCTGACAGAGAGGTAAGTGTTCCAAATGAAAGGATTTGTCGAGGAGCTGCCTCCAAAGCTCACGCGAAGATCGCTAGTCATTTTTTGAGGCTCATAAATAAGAGAGATCAGAATAAAGCTTTCTTCTGGGCCAATAAGTGAAGCTATTACAGCTTCTGTTTTGTCATCTGGAGCAACGAGGGTTTTTTGAGCGGGTTTGATCCAAAAGCTCGTAGCAAAACCATCGTCGAGGCGCCTTCCCCTCGTACCTGGGAAATCCTGAAGGGATAATATTTCATTGCCAGATAGACGAAGAGCGTAGCCTGCTGAGCGCGGCGCGAATGTTGGTGGTGCACGAATCACCACGCTTCGAAGATTCGCAAGCGCCATAAACTCTTCTGAAGAGAGGACACGGCTATAGATGAAAAGGTTTTGGACGGCTCCATGGAATCCCTTAAACGCTCTGTTGCCACCGAGCAGAATAGAGCGCTGGTTCATTTCATTTGGTGCACATGCCTTTCCAGTGTATGGAATTCTCGCCACCTCTGCGTGGTTTACAAATATAGAAGCATGTGGTGTACTGGATGTAATGTCAAGGGACCATGCAACCAGCGTCCACGACTCAATTTGAACAGAAACCCCTGAGTTTACAATGGACTCGCCATCTTCAAGCTGCAAGACCCAATTGCCGCTTTGAATACCCAGAGCCCAGCCTTGAGAAAGCTCTTCAGGGTTGGCGGGATTTTCCCCGGTTAAAGTGAGAATATGTGTGAGTTCAATGTCCTTGAACTGTGCGAGGCTGGTCACTCGAACCCAGATGCCAGCAGAGAACGACGATGTTGTGCAGGAGCGAACATCGATCTCAAAGGACGCAGATGCTTTCCCATTCATATACAGAGCGCGAGAACCTCCAAGTCCCGCGCTGGTGGTTTTGCCACCCTCGTTTTGACCCGAGCGAGCGAATGCGTCTGCCTCAGTCGCATAAGGCGCAAGGTTGCGTAAAGTCTCAGGTTCGTCGCTACCTGGACTATAACTTCCGTCATCTAAAGGATAGAACGCAATGAGGTGCTCAGAAGCAATGGCGAGTCTGTCCGAAGAGCTGCCGGGGTTTGTTGCAGCAAAGGTTGCCAATGGACCAAGTCCCAAAGCCATGAGCACTAGAAGCGCAGGAAATAGCATATTGCCCACGCCTCTTCGTGGCCTTTTTGGCCTGCTGAGCCTGAAGACCACGGTCCTTCCCCCCATGGGCTGGCGCCTGGATCTTGAAACTGTGCTAGGTATATTGTTGTGCTGCTTACTCGTGTGTTTGGCCTGCTCAACACAAACGACTTTTGCACAACGGCAGGCAAGCGAGGAGGCTGCTGATACCCGCCTTGCCTGCCCTGCTGCCCTGCTGCTGCCTGACTGTCTGACAGCACGAATCAGGAACCGCCGTTGGTGGATTGGTCCAAAACGAGCGAAGAGGAAAAGCAAGAGAGCCCACAAAGAGGAAGGAAGGAAGTCTTTTCGTGCGCAGGACAACCCGCGTTGCTCTCGCTAAAGCCCACAAGGCAATCGCGCTCTTTGTGCGTGCGTGAGGAGAGGAATTGGTCCTACACGGGCAGTATGCTTTACGGATGCCGTCTCAACAGAGATGAGCCACAGAACGGGCGCTCTCTCAATTTGAACTCGGTCCCTTTCGTTTCCCTTTCTCTCTCTTTCTGCTTTGGTTTTCGAGTCTTTCAAACAAACAAACAAACAAACAAACAAACAAACAAACAAACAAACAACTTTCAAAGTTACTTACAGCGAAAGCGTTCTTTTGGGCCTTTTCAGAGTGAATCGGTGAATCGGAGATGGCCTCGCTTCCGTTCTGGTCTCTGCGAAGAGCGCTCTCGTCGCTCGCCGCCCAGGGAGAGAGAGGCCGGAGGCGGTGCCGCCCAAGCCCGCAAGGCGTCCTGAGGAGAAGACAGCCTCCACAGGCCTGCAAGGACTTCTTCCTTTATGAACCCTGCGAGGCAGAGTGGCGGGCGCCTTGCTTGCCTCGGCAGACGTTTGGGGAGACGAGGTGTTGATTGACTACTTACTTACTTACTTAAGTAAGTTACTTACTCACTTACTTACTTACTTACTTACTGGCTTTAGTTTATTTATCCTTTCTTTCTTTCTTTCTTTCTTTCTTCTCTCTTTCTTTTCTCTCTTTTCTGTTTCTGTTTGGAAAAAACAAACAAACAAAACAACAGACGGCTAAGACCTGCTAGCGATTCCGCTACAAGCGCCTCCCAACGCTGGCTCCTAAGGCTCGCTAGGCACCGGCTAGAGCCTTCCCGGGCCTCCAAGAATCGCATACGTGAAGGAAAGGAAAGATGGGATAAGAAAGACATATATATGATAGTTTGCGAAACAACAGGAAAGGCATTCCTCGCTGCGTCACCAAGCAAGTTTGAGCACCAGGAGGGTCCTCCCTGGTCTGCTTGGGCAGCACAGCGGATCGCACGCACGCACATGTGCATGCATGCATGCATGCGTGCCTTCGTCTGCTAGCTCAGTCGATGGCGAGCGAATCCGAGTGAGTCTTCTCCGCTTTGAATTCTCCATCGTTGAACTTGGCCTCATCTCATCCAAGAGCAAGAAAGCAGACGCCTTGGGAGGGCAGATGGGACACGCTGCTGCTGCTGCTGCAATGCGTGGAAAGGCGGTGGGCAACATCCATCCTTGCGAGGCGAAACTCTTCTATTTGCGACTCGAGTTCAAAGTTCAACCATGGCGCTCCTGGTTCTCTTCTCGTGGCTTGAAGTGCTTGCGCTCGCCCCTTCTTCGTGACCTTTCTAAAGCATGCGTGCGGCAGCAGATTGTTATACGCAGAGAAAGAGAGAGAGAGAGAGAGAGAGAGAGAGTGTGTGTGTGTGTGTGAGAGTGTGTGTTTTCCAGTTCTTTCACACAATCATCATAATCATCGCCATAGCAAACAGACAACGAACGATGGAGCGTGCACTGATCCGGGTCTTTCAAAATGTGTCTTCTGGTCCTGGTGTAGCATTGGGTAACTAGGTGGTAGCAGAGGTGAAAGAAGTAGCAACCCTGGCGAAGTTCCAATCAGGTCTTTCAACCTGAAGCTGTCTCGCGGCCGGTCTTTCATTGGGAGCTCTGCCGAAAGCATCCATTCAACCAATCGATGATTGAGCTCATGCAAAGTGGAGACCAGTGCAGGGCTGCGAGGCTACTGGCGAAAGGCAGAGCCTTTCTATGGCGACCTAGTTCTTCTTCCCTAGCTTTAGTGTGCCTTACCGGACGAAGTTAAGTGTCAGGTAAAAGAACCTTTTTCCTCTATGGTGCCTTATGAATTAAAGAAAAAAAAGCCGAGACCAACGGTCGCTCAGAAGTGCTCATCATACCTCCACTACAGCAAGGCAGAATATTGACATTTATATGTTTGGGGGAGGGGGGGGGTGTTGTAGAACTTAGCTGTTGTTATCTTGTAACATGCCATGTACTTCAGACTCGACATCTTCATCGTGAAGTGGCGATTTGAAGGCAGACTCCAAGGATATTACATTACAAAGCAACCCTATTTTGATAACTCCGCTCATAATAATTGTGTCTCGAAACCCCATGATACGTGTGGGCTCTGTCCTGGAAGTAGACTCTAGAAAAAAGTAAGGCACCTGCTATATGAGATAGCCCTAATAAGACTTAGGGCTGCGCTATAATTTATTATGCAGCGCGCCGTAGCGCGGAAGGGGTGAGTCGACTTCCAAGCTTATGCATCGAAGTCAGGCCATCTGGACCTTTTGGATGAGCAGAAGCAAGGTTGAGCTACCTCGGTCCTTGGGTAGCGAAAATGTTCATTTTGCGGTAAGTGATAATACGACTTGAGATACATGCAGACGTGGTAACGCAGCTTTGGAAGGGATTCCAATACTTCAATGTGAACTAGTTTGCTTCGTCAAAACTCTACAAGCATCTTTGATAGTGACTGTTCATACGCAGTCCATTCGACTCGCATTCAATTAGTTGCGACTGTTGGAAGTGCTCCTACATCCCGTTTTCTGAGCACCCTTCAGCAACGATGCAAATGATTTTATCTCAGCAGCCGCAGCTGCAGATCGCAAAAGCTAGGATATGTATATATATTCGAAAGAAATTATCGAATAAATATCTCAGCGTGCACTTGACTGGGGGAAGAGGAGTGCTAAGTATATTGTCAGTAGCATTCTGAATCTAGGTTCACTATGTTGCAGTCGAAATTGGCATTTTCAATTCTGACACATTGAACCTCCGGCGAATTTTTAGCCGTAGTTTGTCGTAGGTAAATGTCTTTCTGATTTATGTACTAGCCCCTTTGCTATCATAATTCTGCCCAGGAGAGCTTCTACCATTACACGGGGAAACAATGAATGTTCTACCGCATCAACTTATATTTTAATGTTTGAAAGTTTAGCCTGTAAATCGAAATTTAAACTTCATCCTGGCATTTGCTAAAGCTTCAAAAAATATACACCATGAGACCTAGGTGTTCGTTTGGGAATCTTAATTCTTTCCTCTTGGAACTTTTTAGAACACTGGACGTGTATGAAAGTTATAATGTTTCGAAACCTTAGCGCTACGAGATATATTTTGCCAATTGATCAGGGTTGAGCCCAAGAAGTTCTGAATATATATTGGCTGATACCTTTGAGACGCAGCTTCTATGAAATGAAGAGAGCGGTAACTACAAATTCTTAATGCATTTTCTAAAACTTTAGAACCTTGGTGATTCTATTTATATGTTCTATTCCAAGTATTCCTTGAAACATAGAATAGTAAAAAGACTATTTAAAACCAAGCTGAACTTGAACCTCTAATAGTACCAAGAGTCCTTTCTTCTCGTCTAGTTTCCCGCTAAATACGCTTTTAAGACCAACAGGACTAGCTTTAAGTAGCTCTACAATTTAGTCGAATCCCCTCTTTATGCATGTTTGGGTTGTCCTCAGTTCTACTAGGTGCATAACTACGCATGCTTATCTAATAACCGGCTAACAAAAAGAGTGCTGGACGAGCTACTTAGTGAATCAGTCTAAAACATGCAACCACATACTTTCACTTGCTTCGACTGTACAGCTGTCACTGTGAATGAGTCATTGATGCCAATAACTTACTGCAACATGTTTCAATTTCTGTATTCAAGTTCACTACCATCTAGGTACCCATCATCTCTTCTGCGAGTTGCACGTGCTAGAAATCTGGTACACCTTCTAAGAAATTTTGAAAGCGGCGCGGAAAGAGGAGTTTGAGCCACATTCCTAACGACTGCTGGAGGTGTGCTCTTTTTTTCTTTTTTTTCCCCCCTCTTATCAGTTTTAGATAGTTCTTTTATTATAAGAGCTCTAGGAGGGGTGCTAGATACCTGTTTAACTATCTTCTAGTACTAGGTATGTAAATATTTTTAATATTCACAAGAAAGTGGAGAAAGTAATAGGAGGTCTAGCACGAGAGCTACATTGAACGATACAAGTATGCAATATCATGATAAATTATTTCAGAAACAGGAAAACAATTCCAAGTCCTACCAGGCTAGTAGAATAGCGGAAACATACCTGCGATAATATCATAATTTTCTCTCTAAATATATCATATCTTACTTTTGAAGTAATAAATAAATATAAATGTCTATATATATATATATATAAAGAAATAAGATTGTTCTTTTCTTTTTACCATCGTTTAATATATGGATCTTGAGAATTACAGAACCCAGAGACTCGCGCGGAGTGGTCTTACATACTCACGCTTGCGATTGAATCAGAAGCAGCTCGCACGTTTCCATTCACCGAGCCTGCCTGCTCAGGTGCATTCTGCTGCTACCTAACTTTCGTGAGACGCGGCAGGTTTTTTCTCGTGAGACGATGCCCCGTGAGACAAACGATGTCTCTGACATCGAAGGCGCAGCACCAGCTCTGAGATGGACGCGTTGGGAAAAGCCTGACCTTTTCACAACATCAGATATTGAAGGAGCACAACCCAAGAAGCTGCATGCGAAAATGATTAACAGGCCAGAGAGCTTAAGCACTGCAGGAGTCTCCGATGCAAAACCCCGCACAAAAGTATTTCGCACGCAACGTGTAGTGGACCCCCTAAATCCAGAATACAAGCTACCGCAAGCAAAGCTCGCACCTCTCGAAGAACCAAAGTTTTTGCGCGATACCTTAGACGTGAGTGACTTGCCTGGTGCTCGACCAAAGACACACAAGGCTCGTCAAAATGTATGTGATCAGCTTGATATCTCTGATATTCCTGGTGCGACACAAGAAACCTCATTCCTTTTCGAAAAGAGCCAAAAACAGCGAGAAATTCTGAGATACTCTCTTGATGTGCAAGATATTGTAAGCAAACGTAAACGCACGAATCGTGTATCGGACCCACTGCGACCTGTGTACTTTGTTAACAATTTGAAAATTCAAGACAGTCCTAGAACGCGTCCACATACTTCAGCAAATGATCTTCGACCTACACCGGGACGTGGGCTTCGTACAACAGATATTCCAGGGGCGCAAGCTGGGTCCCTTTTGCGAGCGCAGATGGATTGCCCTGTGCGCACAAAGGCACCCGTAGAGGGCTCCGGAGCCGACTCGTTATGTCGCGGTCTCATTACAAAGCGGCCGCCCACCAACCCATTGCAGCCTACATATCGGGGCCTTGATGGTGAGATGATCCGCTGTTCAACAGCTCCAGCATCCCGAAGGCGAGCACCCGCTCCGTTCCCACCAAATGATACTGTCATTCAAAATGCTGGAGACAAGGGTTTCAGTCATACACCGGTTCTATCCGATGAGCAAAGCCAACAAGGCATTTTGAACTCAATTTTCAGTGATTCAACACAAACAAGGCCTTACACAAGTGGGTCTGCCAGAATATCTAGTTCTAGGTATTCGCATGCTGAGGAAAAGCAAGATCAGAGTTCCGCGAAACATCCACTCCACTTAATGGCAAAACAATCCACAAAGATGATACCCGTAGACATGAGTGACGCTGCGATGACCATTTCGCTACAACGCAAAGTAGCTATCAAAGATTCGCGTCTTGAAGACAGTGCTGGATGCTATGGTGTTCAAGAAGTCGGGGTTCAAGCAGCCCAAGTTAGAGTAAGATCCCCGACACCACGAGTCTCAGGAGCACATGCGATGATTCGGTCTTCAAGCAACGGTTCTACTAATACTTCATCTTCGGCTCTGAGAGCTAAGCCTTTCGGTAGTGTCCAACAAGATCGCATTGCAGTTGCAAATCTTCCTGACACGCTAAGTGCATCAAGTTGTTTGTTTCCAAATCGAAACCACACAAGAAAACGGCACAAGTAATAGAAAAAGGAAAAAACGACATAATACTTACCCAGAATAAATATTCTAATTTAAAGGTTCTGAAACATAAAACAATTGTAGCAAGAAATATGTTAATATCCGTCTTGCTAGAATATTTTTTCGACCCTGATCTCCTAATTTACAAAGTTATCAAAAACATTTCCAAGCTTAATATAAGTGAAGTATTCCCTTTGTTGCGTTGGCTGCACTACAAAGAGAAACGCAGCTTCTAAAAGTCGCGTTTGTTCTTACCACTGTTGACATTTAATTCTTCTTCACAACAGATTGAAAGTGTAAGATCCCGTGGGTCATTACTAGAGATTTTGGAACGAATTTGAGCTTTTAAGGCGAATGAAAGGCACAAGATGGGGTTCAAATAGAGCACAACCACGTGTTAGATGGTCATGTGTAGTCAGATTTTTTTCAAAAAGAATACTGAGGACCCGCAAAAGAACAAAAGATAGATCCAAAGATAGAGTATAATTAAATCCATAAATAGAAACCTTTGGGGGCAAATACATGACAATCAACTTTGCTCCAGGGTGCAATCCTAAAAAAAAAGAACCAAAAAAAAAAGCAATTTTTGCTTAACATCTAAACTAAATTTTCATTGATGACAAAGTTGCCTGCAGATCATCTAAGGCCTTCGTGTCGGGTTCTGCCAGTGGTACGGATGCAGAGTTAATAGCATCAATCAATCCTTTAGAGGCTGCGCGAACGTTTTGTGTAGTATTTATGATGACATCTTCATCAAGCGGGGGGTACATGTTGACGCCTAGCTGTGTGATAGCCTTCTCAATTTGAGAAGCAGCAATTGCAATCTGATCAAGCCAAGACACATAGGAAATCTTCTCATTGTCACCTCTCCAGGGTTCAACAGAACCAACAGTCTTGGCGGCATTCTGAAGAACTCTACCAGTGGTACGCACAACCTCGAGACCATTTTCAACCCGTTCACAATCAGTTTCGTCCATGGACTCCTCTTCGCCAAGTTCGTCCATCATGGCATACCACTCATCACTACCGATTTCGGGTTCGCCACCAGAAATGTTTGCAGAGTTTCCAGTATTGACATCGTCGTCATCGTCATCATTGTTTGTAGCGCTAGAGCCCCTTTCTCGGGCATTCTTTACCATATCCTCAAACTCGTCGTGCGTGTCTTTGATCGTACGGATAGAGCGCATCAGCTTGCGTTTCGTAGCAGCACGGTTCGACTTTGCCACAAGGCGAACACCTTTGCAGGCTTCCCAGACAGCACCGCATTTCTGAGCTATCTCTGGCATAAATGCTTGTTTGTCAATAGCATCAGACCTCTCCAAAAGTTCCATCATTACATCAATAGAGGCGCTAATCTGTTTTGCAGCATAGGTGATCTCATCGCGTGCAGCAGCACAGCAAAGACCCTGGCTTGTGGTCATGAGAAAGGTGCACGTAAACACAAGCTCTGCTTGCTGCATAAGTGCTTGCAAAAGCCCGTGGCGCTCTTCATCGTTTCGCATTGATTTCCAACCCAGCGCAACCTTGTTGCTCTGTTGCTCGACTTGCTCTGACGCGTTGCCAATCATTTGGCGAAATGTCTCATAATCCTTCTGACTGACCACATTGGTGTTGCTTGTACCCTGCAAATTACCTGCACTGTTGGCCTTTTTTGCTTCATCGGCGTCCAAAAATGTAGCCAGCTGCCGCACCTTTGAGCGCACCACAGCAGGAGTCATGAGGCTCGTGTTAGTGGTGGAGGTTGCAGACCCGCTCATTTTGTGTTGGCTTGTTTCGTGGGATTGCCCGCCGAATTCCTTTTCTGTTTGTCTATTGCTCTCACACGTGAAGACTTTCGACAGGGTTATGAGCGTCTACAAAGGCCAACCAATGCCTCCTTCGACACTTGTCCACGCCCTTCCAAAGCTTATTGGAGTACTTCGACCTCGTTTCCAGTCCTTCAGACTTCAGACTATTGACAACCTAGGTATCTACTACCCACCTACCTATTTACCTAAGGTAGTATTTCTCATTTATCGCCACTTGCCAACAATACCTACTAGTAGTACAGGTAAGGTGATTGTACCTTAGACTTAGTAGTTACCCCGCATAATACCTATATACCTTTCTACCTGATACTTCGAGTTCCTCTTAATTCTGGGACCGTTCCCGAAATCCCTGAGGCACACTCTTCGTGCATGTGGCTTCTATCAATAATTTATCATAGAGTTTCTATCGATAATTTATCTATCTTGGGGCTAAAACTCCAGTCAAAACTCCAGTTTTAATGACGAAAAGCGATCATATCCTCAGTGGGGAAATTGTGTACCCATTACCACCGACCATCCTCAGAAGAGCTGCTGATGAGGTTTCAATGCGTCACGTCTAGTCACCATATTGTCACGAAAAACCCAAACTCAAGGGTTACTCAATAATTACTACTTTAAAGAGGTGGGTGGGCCGCAGTTGCATATCTCTCCATCCTTGAAGAATTAAGTGCAGGCTGTCCATTATGTTAAGCTTTCGGCATTGTAGATGGAATTCTTTGTAATAAGAGCCTCATGCGCGAATCCATATATCTAAATCTATTGAAAGAAAGGGACTGTACGTTTATGCGCAGGCACAAGGTGCAGGGTTAATCTTACAGAGTATTGAATGCAATTGAAGCATCTGGCACTTCTTTTTGCGAAGATTTGAATGAAATATTGCTCGATTTCGCAAATCACTCAGTCATCACACTTAAGCAGCAATTATAGCATAGATTTACTTCAAAGTTTATCATACATATCTTTGGAGATATAGGTTAGATGTATGGTGCTAAAACTGTATGAAAAATAGGAGCAAAATGAATTTGAATGAAATATATAGATATGGTGATCTGAGAAAGACTTCAAGGCTTCATACTTGCCTACCTACTTTAATTTTGCGAATGATCTTAGTCTCCAAGCCAAAAATGGTTGAGAATATAAGCTTGGCTGGAAATCGATAGTTTTCAGATTGATTCAAATACAACATGATAAGGAAAAAGAACGCAATCTATTTAACAAATCTTCCCTCTTGTCTTCTCTCCTTTTGTTGTTTCGCATGTTGATTTCTTCCGCAATGCCATGAAGATGCTCAATAACACCGACTTTTGCTAGGCACAAGATTCAATCAACTATGAAGTCTCATTTAATTAGCTCAAGAAGCACAAACTAACGTCATGGACCGTGTGGGTTTTCATTTATAGATCCTCAATGAGCATGCTTCGCCACACATTATCTCTCATCATCACATGGCACTACATAGTAGAACTTGATTGCAAATAGCTCGAGTCTAGAGAATAAGAACTATGCCCGCAAGCCGTATTGCTTGTCTGTTGTCGCTGTTCGCTGTCCCATAAATTATAATATTCTAAAGGCAATAAATTGGCACTATGTGCGGGTGCCAGAAGCAATGTTATATCTCAATTTTTTCCTGGTGCAGCTTTGTTTGATATGGATCAATGGGCTGTAGCAACGAGATCACGATCTCGTTTCTGTTTGCTTCTCTGTTAAAATGCCAGTATGCATGGTCAAATCTTTATTTATTTTCGAAAAAATAAAATAAAATTAGAAGCTGATGAACAATCCTAGTCTCACTTCGGCTAGTCAGAAGCCTGCTACTCCTACTAAAAACACCCCTTTTACTTGGCTTCACCTATAGCACCCATCCAAATTGCTTCACTTTCAGAGCATTGAGCTAACTCGTTGACCTCTATCTCGGATTTAGTATTGCCTTGCGTTGTTTTACTATATACAGCACACAGGGTACAATTTTACTTTAATTAAAAAAGGAAGAAGAAGAAGAAGAAATAGTAGTAAAATGTTAGAAAGGTGAAAACATAATAGTGTAGGTCTAACTAGAATAATGTTGGATGAAGAAAAAGGGGTTTTCAAATTCTTTTCCCCGTCAAAAACTATGCTATAAATTGTTCTATACCACACAGATTTCTGTAGCCCCAATTTCACTTTCGGCTACTGCCCCCAGCACACTGAGCAGCAGCCTCTTCCTAACGTCTGAGGGATGTATGAGAGAGGACTGCGGGGGGATTTATAAGTTTACCCAACTGCACCAAGAGGCATCAAGTTTTTAACTCGTCACATAAATGCCCAGTGGTGTCTAGAGGTAACTGTGGTAGTTTATTTAAATTACACGGGAGAATGCCTGGAAGTTCTCAGTGTGCTTTCTCTTCACACACTGGGGACGTTGTAGCTCTTTTTCCGAGTCGGCTCCTCTGGCGTGCGCCTTTTAAAAGCTGCCCTTTCAACACCTAACGAAGGATTATCATGCGCAGGAAGAAAATCTCAGTGGTTGGTGGGAGGGCTGCTCTTCCTGGGACAGATGTACTGCGTCACATAGCAGTTGGTAGTACCTATATAATCGACTACAACATGCTTAGTATAGCTACTGAGTGCCTGAGCTTGTTTTCCTTTTTCTATTTTATTTTAAAACTAAAATAAGATTTAATAAAAATTAACCTTCTAAATATGTTTCTTGAAGGTTGGGCAAATGACAATGACCAAAGAGGCTTTCAAAGGCTCAAGAGACGCTGGTGCTCCTGCGATTTGGTTGAGCAAACCCACGTACTTCCTTCATATGTTGAGCTGTCGCGGCAATTCCATTGGCAACAGACAAACGGTATGTCGTATCCGTCCCAGCATTCCACGCGATGGAGGCAGGTTTGGCTGAGTGGAGTGGGCGCCTTCAGGACCACACTCAGTACCTAATGAACTAGTTCCGTCAATCTTTTGCGTTGCGCATGTCTTGAAGAAAGAAGCAAATCAAAGGCATCTCTCATGATAGACCTGTAGTGCAGTGAGTAGGTGCAATTCCTTGAAACTTCTATACCTCGAGGGCTTAGGAACCCTTGAAGATTTAGATCCTGATGGTTATATAGACTTCGAAGGGTTTAGACTTCGAAGGTTTCTTAGACCTGAAGGTTTCTCTTCGACCTGAAGGTTTCTCTTCGACCTGAAGGTTTCTCTTCGACCTGAAGGTTTCTCTTCGACCTGAAGGTTTCTCTTAGACCTGAAGGTTTAGCAGTCCCTCTCATGAGTGGGAGGTTGTCCTAAAGAACGCAGGTCCTCTCCATGAAGCTGGCTTAACCCTCAGATCAGTTGAGCGAGTATAGAAGGCTAACTTAGTCGATCTTGAAGTGACACGATCTTGAAGATCAGGGCACTTAACAGCTGTAGAGTCATGACTGAGTGAGTTCTTGCTCAGTTATTTCTTTTAGAAATGCTTTTAATTAAATATATGTAGGTGGGAGTAGTAGCAGTCGCAGCTCGTTTCTGAGAAGACAAAAGACCGTAATCAGTAAACGGAATAATCTTCTTCGAAATGCCCAAACGTTCTTCAACTTTAGAGTAGAAAGCATTCTTTGCTTTCGTTTTATAAAATCAGTATAAAGCAAAAGAGGTGTTTCTGTTTCTGTTTCTGTTTCTTCTTTTTATTTTTTTTTTAATTTTTTTTTAATTTAAAAATTGTTGTTATTAAATTTCATGGATGATAAACCGTCACGAAATTTCATACTCAGGAAGGAGGAAAAAGAAAAAGAAAAAGTTGTTTGTGATCGCAAATATCATCAGCGTATTCTTCCTTTGCTTTCGAACTGTTTGCGACTTGAAACTCTGAACAAACGTTGTATTTGGTCAGCTTTTCTGAGAATCCTTCACGCCTCATCGATGACCGTAGGTACCTAGCACTGTTTATCCAATCAATAAATGTACCTAGGTACAACTCATTTGATCAAGTTTTTATTTTATTTTTATTTTTTTAAAATAAAATAAATAAAATAAGTATATTTTAATTTAGAAAGGAGATTTCATACAAACCTTATCATCAAAATGGCAACAACTTTCGCTCTTTCTTGCTTTTACGAACATCAGCAATACTGAGAAGGGATACAGACACATCTTTACGACAGGACTTTGCAAGGATTACAAAGTCCTGTCACCATTTGTCGAAGGACTCGGAAAGAAATTAAAGAAAAAGAAAGAAAGAAAGAAAGAAAGAAAAAAAGAAAGAACCTAAGTGAAACTTCAAAGTACTTACCTCCTTTCCGTGCAGAGTAGGTAGGTAAAGGTACCTACTGCTAACCCACTACAACATCCCTACCTACGTACCCACCTCCTAGCACATCCAGTAGGCACTCCTACGTAGAAACCTGGAGAATCAATTTGGCATAATTTAGCTCGCCCCCCCCTTTCCTCCACTGGCCGCGACCCACGAGGGACCCTACCCTATAGTCCCTTCACATAATTCCCTTCAATTTCAGCCTCCCTCCAAAGGACACCGATCTCGGCTCAGAGGAGACTCGGTCCTTAGTAGAGGCGGGAAAAAAACCCGCGCGCTTCCCCCTCACAAAAGCGTGCGGCGACTTCCGCAAATGGCCCCTCTCTGTGTGAGAGGCGTCGCGCAGGGTGCCTGAGAGGGAGCCCACTGGGGCGCGCAGAGGCAGTGGGGCGCCCGCCCCTCCGGACTCGTGGCTCTAGACTCCGTAAGAGGCAGCAAACTCAGTGTGGCAGGAGAAGAAAGGGCGAAGACGGCGCAGAGAACGACGACGGCGGCGCTCTCTGCTCTGCTCTGCTCAGCTCAGCTCTGCTCAGCTCGGCTCGAGGTACGTGGAGAACGGCAGGCGCGAAGGCAGGCGCGAAGGCAGGCTGAAGGACGGGGAGGAGCGGAGGAGCTGGCGGAGGGAGGGAGGCAGGCATGAGCTAGGCAGTCAGTCAGTCAGTCACTCACTCGTTGGGTGACCGAATGGCTTTGGAGTTTGGTTGATGTTGTTAGGGGTGCTTCTTATCTTTCTTTTTCCAGTTCCAAGGTTTTGGCACTTGAAGAAGAGGGGAGATGGCAGGCAGACAGGCACATGACAGGCACATGACAGGCACTCTCGAGGAGAACCAGCCTTTGGGCGCTCGCTTGCAAGTATGCGAGTATGCATGCGGGCAACATAGGGTTTGGCCGACGCGTGAAGCTGCTTGAGCACAGAGAGCTTGAAGAAGTGAGCGTGAACACCTTTCAAGAAAACCCCGAGCTCAACTTGTTCTGGGTATGCCTATACAATAGAGGAAAAGTCCTTGGCCAGCGATCAATCAAGAAGAACCCAAGAGTGGCCGCCCTGTCTGCGAGGGTTCTCATATGAACACTTCGCAGAGAGGATAGGCAGGGAGCTCCTGACTTGGAGGTGATGTTCTTAAGAGAGCAAAAATATCTCGTATTTATACTTGGGCTGCAGAACAGAGCTGTTTTGCTATTTCGTGAGGACAGGCAGGGATCTCCTAATTTGAAGATATCCTAGCTAGAGAGAGAGAGAGAGAAAGAGAAAGTCCTTCGTACCCATACCTGGCCTAGAGAATAGAGCTTGTTTTTACTATTTTGTGCGCAAATGTGCTTGGGAAAGGGCTTTGACCACAAGTATCTTTTGAGAAGAAGAGAATAACTAACGGGTTTTGCCTCGTATGGAATGTTGAAATTGATCATTGCTTTTTTTTCTCTCTCCCCTCTGGAAATGTTGATGAATGTACAATTCTGTATCAAATTGTTGAAGATAGACTGTTTATAAGTGCATAGAAACACACAATGAACCAACCAGATGCTATGAACGGAGCACAAGGCCAGGTCCGCCTCAGCCCCATTAGCAAGACGCTGTACCATCTAACTTATGAACTTTTTGAGGTGATTGAGCAAGCCACCGCAACCCGAGCAGACGTGGTCAAGGGCATGTAAGTTAACCTCACACCCCTACAAAACAAAACAAGCCAATTATTTGAATCCTTGCAGATTCGCCTGTGGCAGGTGCAGTAGTAGATTTTGCTTAAATGTCCGTCAGCACACAGTCATCTAACTGAGGCGATTATCGACGTCATTGCGTTTTCACAGTTGGAATTACATTAAGGCTAAAAAGCTTCAAAATCCGGATAACAGGAGGGAAATCATCTGTGATGTCAAACTTCGCCAATTATTTGGTAAAGACAAGGTTGGTAAGTCAGCACCACACTAGTCGAACTGTGTGAAGAACCAAAGAAGTTAACGATCTGTGCAAGCAAGTCTTCGCTCAGTCTTGTTTATTTGCTGTTTTGGTCCATTACTGACTTAACGTTACCTGATTTTGTATGATTTATTTACAGGGATGTTTGAGATGAACAAATTGGTGCAGCGTCACATTTTGTCACGTGTCGTGGAGGTTGAAGAACATATGTGATACTCGCGCATCCCCTCGATCCCCCTACTCTAAAAAAAAATCACCCCCCAAAAAGCAAAAAACAAAAACAAATCAAATAATCAAACAAACCAAGAAACCTCTAAATATTTCTGTTGACTCTCATATCAAATTGCACTTACTCCTAGATATAAAGCAATCTGCTTCTTTTCTTTCTGAGGTATCTTTTCACAAAAGTTTTTCGTAAAATCTTTTACTAGTTCGTTGTTTCCGTTCCCTTTTCATTACGAGAGTATATCCAGGCGCGCATGACGAGCCCAAGCAATGATTTATTTTGCCACCTCCTGTAGTCTTCAATCGGTTGCGTCATTGATCTATTTGATTGATTCTTCAGACTGTTTAAAGTCACTAGAATTAAATGCTTTGACTTGAGCTTTTACCCAAGCAATATAGGCTTTAATAGTCTGACTCTAGCTAGAGACATTGGATTAAAGTTTACAAATGCTGGTACGTTTTTACACCAGAGGTATCTAGCTAGAGACACTACTCCCGCAGGTCTGAGGTATTATGATTAAAAATTATTAGTTTTTAAATGAAGAATGAAAAGTTAAATTAAAATTAAATAATCCAAAACATAACGAAGGTAATAAACATAGTCCTACTTAGAAAAAGACACCAGCGCTATTTCAATTTTTAAACAAAATAGGCACTATGTAGGTACTAGTAGGTATAGAAAAAAAGTGTTGCTACGTATTTTGATCACCGGACAAATGAAGGACCAGTATGACTGAGCAAAACTGGGTTTGCAGATAGAATTGGTGGGGCAACCAATCAGTCAATGTAAATCCATACGGCGCGTTAGACAGACAAATGCCCAACCTATCTTCATCCCCACCCAATCGTCGCGAAACCGGTGGTCTCTCTAAACGACCTTCTCTTCGTCGGAATGTTCGACAAGGGTCATCAAGGCGTCGCCTGCAGCTTCCACAGCAACACCGCCAGCATGAAGAGAAAACCAGCGACATCGCCAACAATTATAAAACAGGTGAAGACTTCGATGATACCGATAGTGAGGGCGATGAGATTAGTACTAATTACAAAAGCAAAGACCAACAGAGCAAGGGGAGAAAACCCGGCGGAGCACAAATTACAATAGTACGACGCTCATCAAGTCGAGCTTCGCTCACGAAAAACAAGGAAGATGAAGGTCTTACGAGAGAGACTGAAGAGTTCGACACAAATGCTGAAGAAAGAAGGACATCCCTTCAGACCCTTGCTCAACGTCTTACGCTTCTATCAAGAATTAAACGAAAAACACGGTTTGTTAAATCACAACGGGCGGCTCGCATCGCCCGATTCAAGGCGCGCGTGGAGCGAGCAAACATTCACAACAAGCTCTTTGGAGGCGCTGCGAATCTGCATGGCAACGCCAGCAAGCGCCCACAAAGCGTGTTAGGACACTACGAATTAGTCAAAGCATCTGAGCAAAGGTTCCTTGACGCCATGGGCAAATTAGAAAATCTTTCCACAGAATGGTCTTCAGCATCTTCACGAAGTCGTCAAAGACTATCTTCTGCTTCTTCATCGCCACGATTTGCTCTTACTAGGCATACCTCCCGCACAAGCATTCATTCTGCAATTGCTACTGAGATCGATCTTGATGAACTTGAGGCTGATGAAGCACTTAAGATTCTCGTGGAGATGCTCTATGAGGGGCGCTCTCAAGAGTTTTCACCTGACCAAAGAGTTATGCTCGGCACGCATTCTAAATCAATTGTAGATCGTCTTGTTGCTCAGTTTTCATCAATGAACCGACAAACAACTTTACGAGGTTGTGGCAACTGGCTCGCTCGGGCTTCACGTGGCTTGCGCGAGGAAAATAAAGTCCTCGAGGCCCAACTCGCACTCACCTCAGAGTATGAGCAAGATTTTGCAGATACAAAGGGATTAGTTGATGCTCAAATTCTTGAAGCAGAGTACCATGAATTCAATGCCCTCAATAGCTTCTACGCAGGGTTGCAACAGCAAGCAAGAATGTTAAAGCAGCAGCAACAGCACAATAAGCTTCAACTACTAGAAGAGGAAGAAGAAAAAATCAGACAAGAAGCACTCAATGATAAGCACTTGAAAAATCAGAGACGCGGAGTTGAACTGAGTGATGAGCAAATACGCAAGCATGAACTTGAAGTACAATATTCAGTATTACAATCTCAGTTTGATGAAAAGGTTGCTCAACTTGAATTATTGCAGAAGCGCAAATCTACGGGTACTCGAAATCCAGCAGCTCTCATTGAGCAGCTATTGGAAAACGCACGACAGGCTTCTACAAAAAAAATTGAAAAATTTCGTGGCCTAGTTAATGCAAACCAGCAAGAGGTGTCTGATCTTAAAGTTGTTCTGAAACAAAACGAACACGAGCTTAATGAGCTTCTTGCAGGTCTCCGGTCCAGCGGAAATCCTGATATCGAAAGAGTTTGCACGCGCGAAATGCAACGTCTTGATGATATTATGATACTTAATCCAGAAATGACCTTGCCTAAAAAAATGGTTGGTGTGATGAAGACAAAAAGTGCAAAGGTAAATTCAAGCGAACTTGCTGAAACACAACAAACTGTCAAAGGCGATACTGATGGAACTCAGCCAGAGATACCCCAGGTCCCTGAAACCTCAGGCTCTGTTTTGGAGGCCAGTCATGTAAACTCATCTTTTAATTCGACCACATCCGCATCGGTATCGTCAAAACCTGGGCGGCGAAGACTGCGAAAACATGAACAGCGAAGAGCCTGGATTCAAGAAAAACGAGATATGACTGAATTTCTTCAGCGCTTGCGTCTTGAAAAGGACCAAATACTGAAAGAAAATGAACATCTCGACAAAGATCGAGTAGAACTTGAGAAGGCAATTAGTCAACACCTTCGCAAATCACGCCGGGAGAAACAAAAGGAAGTGGAAGTGGAAAAACTTGAAGAAGAGATCAGAAATCCTTTGCCTCGGCATGGTATGAATGCAGATAATACTCTTCAGCTTGAGCTCCTTGAAAATGAAGTCGATTCCCTTAATAAAACCTTACACCAGGAAGAGGATGAAGCAGCCCAGCTTGAAACAAGTTTGGCTCAGTTACAGAGTAATCTGCAGGAGGTCCTTCAAGAGCTTGCAGCAAGTAAACAAGAGAACGTGCGACGAGAAGGAAAGTTTGATGCCCTTGTTCAGGAAGAAACAGGTCTATGGGCTACAACAGGAGAGATTGGTCACCAGAGTACACTTATGTCTCAAGTTTTGCTTCTTAAAACTAAACTTGCGCGCAAAGCTACTGAGCGTCAGAATCTTGAGGAAAAAGCGGAAGCACGTCGAGTGGAACTTAACAATGCTGTTGAAAAACTACAACTCTTGGAAAGCGAGCTTCATTTTCTTGATGACGAGGCTGCTCTGGAGGATCAAAAGGTGTTGTTAGATTCCAGTCTAACATCAAGCTGCGAGACGCAGGGAAAAATGGACCCTACAAGTAATGACCCAAATCTGGTCCCCTCCCACAAATATTCTCCAGACTCATCTAGTAGCCAGGAGAGAGACCTACCTCAACAGAAGCAACTCCAAACGAGCAATGGAGAGCGCGATGCCTTGCAGCAAAATCTCAACATGCATCATCCAAAAGGTAAAGCTGCTTCAGGACATCCAAGTGAACCTGATCTTACGTACACTCCGTACGATGTGCGTATTCTATTATCTAGTATCCGTGCCATACACCTGGACTTTCGAGATCTTGCAGATACAGAAATTACGGAAGACTTGATCATACTACGCAAAGATACCTTGCAAAGACTTCGAATTATCCGTTTGTGTGATAAAATTAGGGAAGCACGTGACAAGGTGCAAGCAACTTTCCGTGAGCGACAGCAACAAATTTTACAGAGACTTCAAGGACACCAAAAATTGGCGATGGAGGTAGAGGCAAGCATTCAAGCAAGTCAGAATACTTTAGCAAAGGATCGACTGGCACTAAATGAGTTGAGCAAAATTCTAGATCAGGCTCAGGAGCGGGCTATTAGTGCAGCCCGTGCTTGCGAAGTGCAATTCACGCGCATTCAACAAGAATATGTAGGCACTGTAAACCCTGCCATGCTCTCTCGCGCAAAAGAACTCATTAGAAGTGAGCACGATGCTCAGCAGAGCTTAGATGCAGCACGTTTAAAATATACAGAGCACAAGCTTGTTGTACTTCGAAAAGAACGGCACCATGACCTTCTGAAATGCTCAAAACTTCAGGAGTTCTCTTTTGAAGCACGAGGAGCTATTCTGAAGACACAGCTTCAAGTGGATGTGCTGCTTGCCAGCTTCGCTGCAAGTATCAGCAGTATTTTTCGTGAGCTAAGTCCGCGTACTAGTGTTCTTCGATTTCTTGAGAACTTAGCCAATGAGATAATCCCGTGGGCACTAGAACTATATGCCCTACTGAGAAGCCTTACCGGCAAAGCTCGCGACTTGGGAGCAAGGATCCCTGATATGTATTCGGTTGTGCATGCTAAGACTGAAGAGGCTGTGCAAACGCTTGACCAGGCTTTCAAAATTAGTCAACAAAAATTTGCACGCTGCAAATCCGATTGGGTTCAGCTCGGAAAGGAAACCAGTGCTTTAGTGGAGTCTTACAAACAGCCTGATGCACATGTTTTACTCCAGCAGCGTGATGCCTATGACCGAGCTGAAAAACGATTCCGCCATTCACAACACGAAGCTGGTACATTAGGTTTGCTACAATCCAGCGGATTAGGTCAAAAGACACTTCCAGAGGTTGATAAACTTCGAGACACTTCTGACCAGCTCCGAAATCTGTTAGAAGACGAAATCAAGGAGGTTGCAAATCAAGTTCAGAGGCGCATTCAACCTATATCAGATCAAATAAAACCCTTTCTGCATGGTATCCATATCAACTTTGTGCAATATCAACCTGATGAGGAGCACCAACATTCTCAATTAGAGGCTTTGAAGCTTGCCTTGCATTCGGCGCAGCAAGCCCGGTCAGCATGGCAAGCACTTTTACAAGCGCACGAAGCCCCCTTACAGAATCATCTTGAGCTTGACAGAATTAAGTCCGAGTTGAGCGCTCTTGAAACACAGTTACAAGTTTTAGAAGAGAAAATCACGTCCTTCTCTAGACAGAATGATATGTCTCTTTTGCAGGTCAATAATGACACAAATACTCCTCCCACAGATGCAACAGATCCAGGTACATTAGCTGAAGAAGCTAATGAAATAGCAGGGCATGAAATTTCTCTTAAGGAAAACCTTACTCAACTCCAGGATGACCGTCGACAACTGATGATGGTAATAAAGGCTACAAGAGAAAGTAAAGAAGCAAAAGAACAAGCCATTCAAAACTTACAGGTTTCAGAGCTCACTTTCAATGAAATGCAAAGTCCTTCAAGTGAAGGGGATACTGCCCATCGGTTTTCTGTTCAGGAGTGTTTATTACAAGCACAAAGTAATTTGAGCCTATTACACATGGGCGAACTCTTTTTACAGTCTGCAATTAGTGTGGCGCAACCTATCTTACAAATACTTCATGAAATGCCACACGATCATTTTGCAGGTCTTTTACGGACAGGCGAGCTCACGACACTTTACAACCAAGTCCTGGAGCTAGACAATAAAAAGCTGCCATCGCTTCAAAGGTCAATGCAAAACATTCAAGACTGTCTACGCCAGCTCGATGGTCTCGAGCCGTCTGATATTTCATCTGACAATCTACAAAGCATACAGATACACCAGAGTATACTTGCCAATATGGCTCGTGAGATGAGAGATATACAGGAGGCTGCAACTGTTGCGTATCTATGTTTAGGACGAAAGCGTGTGTTTACAGCAGAACTTGAGCTATTTAACTCCCTCTCAACTGACTCGCCGAAAACTAATTCGATTATCGAGGCGAGGTATCAGGTACCTCAAGAGGTCGATGTGTCTGCTGGAGTGGAACCGCATACGGTCGAGAATCAGGTACTACTTAATATGCTCAGAAACGCTTTTTCTGACCAAAAAGATGCTGGTGCTTTGGATAGTGGGCAAGCAAGAGCCCCGCAGAAGGATCTCATAAAAACCCAGGAGAGACGTGCATCACCAGTCGCTAACCCGTCCGCATCAACTGGTTTAGCTATTCGGCTTGAAGAATTAAGGAGCGCTCGTGAAGCAGTACAGTTTCTTCGAGAACAAGATGATGATGCTCGCAAGGATTTGCGCGAGGCAAAAATGGAAGAAAATGCACTTACAGACACGGCCAAAACGCATGAACGCGCGTTGGACGAATTTGATACTGATGCAAAGGCAATCTTGAAAGATTTAACGCATATCAAAGAAGAGAAGCTGAAATTGGCACTGCGTGTTGCAAGGCTCGAAACTCAATACTTTGCCTTAGAGAAAGAACGAAAGGTAGCTACACAAAGAAACTTAACTCACACTCTCACTGCAGAGTCAGTATACACCGAGAACCTCTCAGCATTTCAAGAAATGTCTCGTGCAGAGCAAGACGTAGCTTCGTTAGAGAAAGAGCGAGATGAGTTAGACATCAGATTACAAGGCCTAGGCATGTCTACTTCAGGTCGCCGTTCATCAAATCAGGATTTAGATTGTAACCCATTGATAGGACCAGGTGGGGCAGCGGATTGGCAAATAGTTCATCGCCTTCAAATTGAGTTGCAGCAGGAGCTAGGTCAAACTGAAGCTCCTACCTTCGGAGCAAATACTAGCAACTTACTTTTAAATAAGCTTCGCAAAGCGCGGCGATATCATGCTAAAGCTCTAAAAGCGGTTGCAGTTCTTCGACAAGAACTAATTGCCAAACAAGAATCATTCCAAGTAGAAGATCCAGGACCTCTGGCTCTTGCTGAGGCGAATCGCTTGCGAATTGAGAACCGAGACCTTCAAAATGAGTACAAGGAGTTAATGCGTAAAGCAACAGATTCTATGGCTCTTGCTCAACGTGCTAAGGTGGCTCAGATTGAAGATGAACGAAACAAACTTTTAAAAGAGATTTCTCGACTAGAATTGAAACTAGGAATACGTAGAAAACCCTCAAAGAATGACAGGCGAAAATCAAATTCATCAGCAAATGGAATTCAACCTCTCTCAATTCAAAAGGCGAACAAAAGTCCTGTCTCTGCTAGCGATGCCAACTTTGATGATTTCGACAATGGTAATGATATCAATGACAGCGACGAAGACGAGGACGAGTCTAAGGACGAAGAGGAGCGAGATTTAGAGCGCAAGTTAGACTTGTATGAAAAGCAAGTACAATGGTGGCAGGGGCGCTGGGCAGAACATATGCAAAATGCTGTAAATCTTTTGCAAGTTTCAGACTAGAAGTTTCTCCAACGCCGAGTCACCTCTGTTTACCTCAGTTTTGTTTCGGGAACCTTATAGAATCACTGTAGTTAATACAGTTTATCACGGAGACTTGAGGTATTTTGTAACATGAGACTGAGCGATAGAAGTATATATAGGCCCTACATTATATGTAATGTTAAAAACAGTAAAAACGAGAAAAGAGAAAAGAGAACAACTATTACGGTAGTATGTTTTTGGTTGTTTTTTAGAATTTCAAAAAGAGATGCCTGTACACTAGTATTCGTGATGTAGTTACCTGCACCACATCGAGAGTGTTATTAATATGATTCCAATATAACCCACTTACACCACTTACACAAATAGGTTGGGCATTTCTACAGGGATAACCTTGTGAATACTAAATGACACACAAAATCAATGTGTTCTTATAAAAATTGCTTTGATTGCAATGTGTTCCTATAAAAATTGCTTTGATTGCAATGTGTCCAATGGCTACCTAATGCAATAACCTCACGGTAGAATACTTGGTTAGGAACCACGGTTTCCCATAGATGAAATACCATTCGCTACATTTTCTTTTAAGCATTGGAGTGACAAGAGTAAATGCAAAGCTACTTCTTGGAAGTTTGATCTGAGTGAACTGATTTGTTTCTGCAGAGATCTCGAAAAGCATCACGTAAGCCAGTAATATCTAATCTCAGAGGTTCATTCACAGCATCAGCTTGAGTTACAAGACTTACATATTGCTCCACGTCGTGTAAATTCAAGTCTTTGATAGCTCCAGTTTCATGGGGTGCATATTGTGCGCAATAACGCAGAGCATGAAGAATTTGCTCACAATCTAATGTATGCTGACGCTTGGGTACAATTGAGTCAAACGCAACACGGACAAGTTGATCTTGCCCCCCTAAATAGTCAAACTGAGTCTTGAGTTCATTGAGTTCATTTTGAATTGCTTGATGAGATGAGTTTGTTGCTTCCATTGATCTTCGGAGTTTTTCCTTCTGTATACGTTGTCGTAAAGAATAGAGGTCTTCTGCCTTTTGGCGCAGCATGATTGATAGTTCATCTTTGTCTTTTTGAAGTTGGTTGAGACGATTTTGATGAGCTTGCACAAGGTGCGCCAAATCTTGCTCGCATCGTTTGATTTGAGCTTTTAGCAGTTCTGATCTTTGTTCTTGACTTTCTGGAGTTGCCAAGCCTGACAGAGTCTCGTCTAAGACACGTTCGACGCGTGTACGCTCACTTGAAAGCTGCAAGGACCTTTCTTCTTCTACTGTAACCTGTTTACGCATAGTAGGGAGGCTTCGTTTTAAGTCTTTTTGCATAATATTGAGTTCCAAAAGACGTTCTTCAAGTAACAGCAAATCATGGCAAGCTTCAATTGCTTCCCGACTATCTAAAGCCCGGTTTCGAGGTTGCGCAGCTTGTAGTTGTACAGCGGCAAAGCTTCGATTTGTATCATTGGTGTCGAGTGTAGTAAGTAGCTCCCTATCCATTGCTGCTTTCTCCTCGCGTATAATTGCACGGTGGTTTTCCAAGTTTGTGACTTCTCGGCGTAACTGAATGATTTCTTCTTTAAGGGCCAATGAATCCCTAACGTACTCCTGATGAACTCTGTGACCAGCGCGTCCCAAAGAACCTCGTGCAGTTGCATCATCACTTCCTTGCCATGCGCTTTTCTTTTGGATCTGACCCTTCTGTTTTTGTTGGAGCAATTGGTTTACCATAGGTGCTAAGACTTGAATGTTGTAGTTTTCTTGGTTGTCATTTGCAGAAATATCACTCTCTTCGTCCTCATCAAATTGCTCATCATAGCTTTGTTCGTCATAGCTTTGCTCATCATCTTGGCTGCCTTCACCCTCTCGCTCATTTTCTATAGCATTATCTCCATCATCCTCAAATTGATCTGCATCGTCATCTTCGCTACCATCACTAGATTCCTCTGCACTAGAATCGCTATATATTCGGTTATGATGTGATTGTGTAAATAGGTCAGACTTGGAAGGACTTCGAAGAGAGAGACGATGAGACCCTGTATGATGTGGAGATCTCGTTTGATATGGTCTCAAAGCTTGAGAGTCAAGCTCCTCATTCTCGGTATCAAAAGATTCGGAAATGGATGATGAAGAGGATGGAGAGCTGCATGACTCGCTGGCCTTTTCTCCAGCACTTGGTGGTGCAAACCACTGAGCACCAGTCTCATCTGAAACAAGAATATCATCCTCCGCATCAAAAGCGACTGATGCAGGATTGAAAATGTCGTCTTGTATAAGCCAAACCAACCTACCGAGCATGATCAGGTCAAAGGCTTGGATTCGATGGTTGCCCTGATCTGCAACTGCAACGACGTCAAGTGTATCAGATACAGTCACCCCCGTTGGGTGCTGGAAATTGCCGTTTGAGCTTCCTGAGCTTCCAAAGCTGCGTATATATTCTCCATTATAATCAAATACTTGAATACGATCATTACCTGTATCACAAACAAATACCTCGCCACGTTTTGCACTTATGGCTACGGCGCTCGGCATCGAGAATTGACCACGCTGCGCTCCAGATGACCCAATGCTTTTGATAATGGCACCGTCATCGGTGAGGATATGTAATTGGTTTGCTTCAGCGTCAGTGACATAGATACGGTTTCTGTAGCACGCTAAACCACTTGGCATCTGAAAAACATTGCACCGAATTCTGCACAGGAGTTCCGCGTTGTGGTTTGCTAAAATGTGGAATTTCAGGATTGAGCAGTCGCCAGAGTCAAGGACGAAAACTAAATCAAGATGAGACCCTTCGAGAGCATGAGTTACAGCGACAGCCTCAGGCAAACACATGTGTTTATCAGAGAGCGTCGTTAATAGCTTGCCTGTCTCTGAGTATACTTGAACACATAGCTGCTCTGGCTGTGTGACGAAAACATGGCCTTTGCTGTTCACAGCCACTGCATGTCGAAGGTTCTGGTGATTCTGATTGATGTTTGTACCAATGCTATGGTCCCACTTGCAAACGAACATGTTGAAACCCGAAGCCCACAGCACGAGTGGTACAAGAATCGTGCTCGATATAGTACACAGGCAAACAAAGCTCCAGCCTTGATGGGTTTCGTTGGCAAAGTCGAGAGCTTTCTATGAATAAGATTTGCAATTTAGGTTTGCCATGCGAAAATACTCCCCGTAATTTGTCCGTTACGACGTGGAGCCCAATTTCTCAGATACTAGCAATATCGCTTAGTCAAGCGAACCAAACGCAAGCTAAGAGACTTGCAATCGAGAGTTTTCTCAAGACCAAAGAAATCAAAATCTCCACAGAGATACGGTCCAAACTAGGTAGGTATGCACATAGTACCGCCAAAGTTAAGCGCCAAGCAAATCTAAGTTTTATCACCCCTGATGACACCTTTTCTGGTGATTTTCTTTCTTGCATCAACGGCGCTAACTAACTACCTCAATAGTGGCTAGTCGTAGCTAGGGATAGTAGGGTACTACTACGCCCTACCAACTTCTCTCTTTCTTTGCTCCTGTAAAGCAAAGTCACAAGAACAAAGGATGAGTCTCAGCACACTACAGAGGTTGTGGATATTCGGAGTGCATCTGCAGCGGAAGGCGGCGTCTCCAGTGAGTGAGTCAGCCAGTCAGTCAGTGTGTGCGCCTGTCCATCAATGTCTACAATAAGCACGCCACGCACAGCCTTCAGCGGGATGAGCTTGGAGAAGAGTGCTGGTTTCGGCCGGTTTCTGACGAACCTGAGCTTGGGGAGACCACATCCTCGATTGCTCTTCTAGGTCTGTGGCGTCGAGCTGGCCCAAGCCACCACCTCTGGAAAACAGAAAAGCAAGGAGGTGGTGGACTATGCCTGAGCTGAAGCAACTGGATCGTCAATCAGAGCTACCTCGAACCCTCCAAGAAAGCGAGTAAACTAAGCTTGTGAATGCGAAAAATAGTTGCTGACGGACTTCGTACCTTGCTAGAGTAGACCCACAGGCCATTCACTAGAGCCTCATTAATGAAAAGGAGCATAACTGGAACACTCCTGGGTAGTGGAGAGCAACTAATTGCGCTTGTCGCATGTGCTATAGCATGTGCCATTATTTGGGGCAGAAGAACAGGTTGAAGATCCCATGACGTGGAGTCAAATGTATTCGAACTGCTCGGTCATATCTATCTGCAACACCGTGTGGGCTTTGTTTGACCCAGACGTACATACTGCTATTAATCGACTTAAGTGATAGTAGGATGCAGTGGATGGGTACTTAGGAACTGCTATCATTTATGGTAGTAGCTTGTAGGTACCTCGCCAGGAACTTTAGCATAGACTCACTCTTTGTCAGTTTTGTTGTGGCAACAAACCGCTTTTAAGATTGGACCTTGACAAAGCCTGTTTGATCTGCACAAGGAAGTATTGACACTTAGTGCAGAGGAGCCGAGGGAGCCGGCAGAGACCACGGGCATCTAGGTGCTGAGGATGATTGTGTATGACTTGTACGCTGGGGGTGTGACAGTCTTATTTTATGGTGCTGGTTCTCCTCTGGTGAGACCCTCAACATTGGTGCCTGCATTAATAAGCGCAGCGATTGCAATTTGCGCTTCGCATATAGAAAGCTTTAATAGCTGGTTGCAAACTCATATTGCATCATCAAGGGTATACTTTGGTGCCTTCTCTTTCCTCGTCAGTTTTGTCGTGGTCTATCGCTCACAATTAGCGGTAAAGCGATTCCAAATAGCCCAGCGAAACTATGGCCTTATGGCGTCCAGGCTCACCCAGTTGGCCATTGCAATCAAATGCTTTTGCAGACTGACGAATGATGATGGGGAATTTTGCAAAACAAGAATTGGCCGCCGCCAGACTATGTTTCGCTGGATTCGGCTGTATCACAAAGTTTCGATTGGGCGCTTCCTCGGCAAGCCCTTGGAAGACTTTATCACATGTGGCGACGACAACCTGTGCACAGATGATGAGTATGATATTCTTTTGTATACCCGTTACCGTAGTGACATGGTGATGTCATGGATTGAGCAGGTTGTGACAATTTACCCAGATATGTTCCCAGCACCTCCGCCAATGGTTGCACGCATCTTCGCACTTGCAGACGAGACAAATAAGTACTTTCATATTTGCGCGAACATTGCTGAAAGTCCATTCCCGTACCCTTACTTGGTCATTACAGTCTTGGTTGTTCACTTTTGGCTTTTTGCAACTCCTCTAATTATTGGTGGTTTCCTGCCCAATGCAGCAGAGATGTCAGGAATATTCGCCTTCATGTCCACTTGGGTTCTCTGCAGCATTAATGTGGCAGCATCTATGCTGGAGAACCCGTTTGACGGGCATCATAACCACTTGCCTCTTCGCTATCTTGAGCATGTTTTTGCTACCGATATGGATGCGCTTGAGTACTCGAATGAACCCAAAAGTATTCGCCATGAGGCTGGAGCAGGGGTAAACAAAAGTGGACAGACGACGATTCTGGCAGACTCGCACGAGGCCTCATCTGAGTCTATTTCGTCACCTAGGCCGGGTGATGAGAGGAAAGACTTTTCACCGAAACATTCAAATAGGAGTAGTACCTCATCGAACGCAAGGTTACCTATGGGCGGCTCAGATTCGTTAGAAGTGTCGAGTCTCCAAGATAAGAACGATACATATACTTTGCGCCTCGCAGACCCCTGTGATGAAAAATTGATAAAAAACCATCCTCTCACTCATTGGATGGAACCAGCCAGCAGCAGATGCTAAACAGATTGACCACAGGTTCCCTAATGGATGGCGTTATAGCAAAGGAGGTGGAGACAGAAGAAAAGGAAGTTGTTATATCTCTGCAAGGAGAAAGTGAACTTGAAATTCCTGATCAGCAAAGCACCAAAGATAAGAAGCGAACTAAGGATGAGGCAGCTCTCAAGAGGGATTTAATTCGTGGCCGAAACAACGAAGATTTCAAGCCATTGTGGCCTTATACACATCAGAACAATCGACCAAATATGTATTCAAATTATAGTAGATTTGCAACCGAGAATCTCCCGTGTGATCATCAACCTCGATGGTACAAGTGGCTTGTTTCTCTTGGGATCTATATTCGCCCTAGACTCACAACGCGAGACATACTCCAAGACCCCCGTGGAAACCCAGTTTATATTCGAAGAGACACTTTACATCATGTTGTTCACATCGCTTGATAATTTTTAGAATAGTCATAAATAATTCAACCTCGCCAGCCTCAGAGATAGCTGTATATGTAACCAAGTAACAATTGAAGCCAAAATAAATGGAGGACTAGAAAAAACTGTGCGCAGTATATGTCGTTATCTTGGCGCCTAAATTACCCTTGCTTAAGACGCTTCTTGATCTTGGTTTCGCGCTTTGCCTTAGCAAGCCCCTCTATTCGGCGCGTCACATCTCTTGTTACATTGCGTACGTAACTATCAACAGCTTTGTGGTCCTTTTGAATGCGAGAAAACGACTCAGGTGCGCCGTGATAGTGAACACCTTCGGTGCTCTGGTCTTCTTGGTCCCATTCCGCAGAAGGTTTAACAACAACTTGGCTGTGAAATCCACCAAATGAGATACGACCTTTTCCTTGAACTTTGCGGTCGTGTGACGGCTTAACTACACTTTTCCCACTCTTGGGCTTGGGCACATTCGCAGACGTTGGTGCTTTCTTGGATGCATTCTTTTTGGCCCCGCCTACATTTTCATTTAACGGTGGAACACGCGAAGATGAATTTAACAGACCTTCTACTGCACCATAGAGAGACAACAGTTGAACGCTTTGATTTAAACCAGAAGTCCTGGATGTCTTCGTGTGAGTTATTCCATCGGTGAGAATATTACGAGTTATTTTTGACTGAGAAGATGATGATCTGCTCTGTACATCAGCATCAACAAATCGAGGGGAGTTTTCTCGAGCAAATGCTTTGAGAACTTGGGTGCCGCTGCTCCTTCGTTCTGCTGCAAGCAGAGAGTCTAGTTCATTCTCTGATTCAGGTGTAAACAATACAAGTTTCGGTTTGGGAATGCGGCTCGCGGGGTTCTCATAAGGTGAGTCACAACATACATAGACCGGAACAGGTTTCAAGACTTCAATGCTTGTTGGTGGAAGGTCTTTGACGTGAATTGAAGAAATGTTAACTTGACCATAGTTCGGTCGCGAGTTGATGGATCGTTGATGGCTTGGGATCTCTTGAAAATTAAAAGACACCTCATCAACAGTTTGAGTTTCGGTACCATTGGAGGATCGTCGACACACAGTAAGCGCTGATGAGCTATCAAAACGCAAGAGCAGCTTGCTTTGGAACTTAGGAACATAACACAGAACACCGTACTCTTGGATTGAAACTGCAACTGCAACATCAATTTGCGGGCATCGTTGAAAATACAACGAGAAAAAGAGTTCGGCAGAACGAAATGATGCCTCTTTAGCAGCGCGATGAAGGCGATTGATGTGCTCAGCTTGATGCTGAATGCTATTGTTGATCACAGATAAGCTCTGTTCTGGAAATTTACCCTCTAAACCTTTTTCGCCGTCTTCGGAGGTAGTAGTATGAGATAGTTGTTGCTGATGCAGGTTTTGGGATGAATTGGCGTCACCTAACAAATTATCTAGCAGCGCATCTGTGGGGTCCGCAGAATTTGACGAGGAACCCATGTCTAGTAGATCATCAAGATCTGTAGCCTCATTGGATTTGCTTGCTTCCGTATCAAGGCCACCCAGAAGATCATCAAGGTCTAAGTCCGATGGGTTTGAAGCGGCTTTTTTGTCAGCACTCGGGTGTTCAGTGTTAGCATCTGCGAGACCGTCAAGAAGGCCATCAAGTAAATCATCTGAAGGCTTACTTGAATCAGCTAGATGGTCATCCAAACCACCGTAGAGGAGCTCAGCATCACGAGAGGCGCGTTCTGCAGCAGCAAGCCAAAGGCTACTTTTGTCCTTATTAGGTGATGCCTTTGATAGAGAGATAGAAGGACTATTGTCTGAATGGTACGCACTAGCACCTATTGATGAGTCAGTAGGACATTTTCCCTTAGATGCCAATAATTGCCTATGCACAATTACATCGGCATACCGACGAATAGGTGATGTAAAGTGGGTGTAAAAATCAAGCCCAAGACCAAAGTGAGAGATATCTGCAACTTCACCAGCGCACATGTATTCTGCTTCGGACATGGCCCGTGTAAGTCCATCATTTAAGACTGCGAAAATATCTGGGGATACTATACCCCGGGCACGAGCCATTGAAGCAGCAAGTGTAGCATTTGAATGCGTGTCAAGCTCAATGCCGGCATCTTTGGCTAGCTCCAGAACATTTCCAAGTTTCTTATCGGGAGGTTTTGCATGACGTCGAATGAGTGCTACGCGTGGGTCAGAATGGACTATTTCTCGGGCAATTTGCTCATTTGCGAGAATCATCATTTCAGCTACCACATCATGGACCTCGAGCTTGCGCTTAGCTGTAATGCGAGCGGGCTGTTGTGCATCATCGAGGCCAAATTGAAACTCTTCACCTTGCAGCTCTAGTGCACCATTACGGTGGCGCTGCCGCGTGCGGATCCTAGCGCATGTTTGTAGACCCCTAAGAGCCTTTCTTAGTGGCTCAATAAGCTCTGGACTCACCGGCTTGCCAGTATGTGACTTGGCATACTCTGGAGCTGATTCATAAAGAGGATCTTCATTATCAATGAGACGTTGTGCCTGGGCATAGGAAAGTGCTTGCGCTGAGCGAATCACAGTTCGACCAGTCCACACGTCACGAACGGTCAGGTTGCAATCATCTTCCGAAGGTGCGTCCAAAGTCCAAATGACCGAAACAGCAAATCGATCTAGATTAGATCGCAAAGAGCACAGGTCCTCACATAGTAGACGTGGTAGCATATCAAGTCGTTGATCCTGCAGGTAGACAGATGTGGCACGTTTTTGAGCCTCTGCATCCAATGCTGAGGCCTTCTGAAGAAAATAAGTCACATCCGCAATATGAACACCAAGCTGGACTGTTCCGTCTGAGAGCGTCTCGAATGACATTGTATCATCGATATCCTGACAACTAGGTGGATCTACAGAGAAGATGAGTGCTTCTCGAAGATCCTTTCGCAATTTAATATCTTGTTCGGGTGGTCTCCATTCGCTTTGCTCTGATGGGAGACAAGCTAAAGCTTTAGGTGTAAAGTCTTGCAAGTGCGCAGTGAGCCCGGTCTCTACAATGATAGCGGCCGATTCAGCAGGGACATTGCCGACGGCTCCCAAAGTGCGAATGTAGTGGCCCTGAGGGTATCGCGAGCCTAGAGGCCAGTCGTCTAGAGCTACAACAAAGCGTTGGCCAACCAAGGTATTAGCCTGGCGTGTGGATATACGGATTTTAGGAATTCGATTGTCGAGTGGAACACAGATCAGAGTCATGAGACTCCCCGGTGCACTTTTATGAATGCGATCGATTTCATCACGCGCGAGAGTGACAACGTAGGGCCTCCAGTTACGTTTTTCAACGGCTACAACTCGTTTATTTTTCACAACAACTTCGTCATTATGAATGGCGCGGTTTACCCACCTGGCATTAAATGTGACATCTGGTAAGCTGCCAGGTCGTACTATGGTCACTTCATCAGGATGAAATTTGTTCCTTTCAAATTTGCCCCGAAACCCCTCACTGGCCGCCACTTTGGTCTCGATCTCCTTCGCCGTCCAGAATGGTGTTTTCCATGGTTCTGTGTCATTCTCTATTTCAGAGTCTTTGTCTCCCGCCAGCTTCCTCGCAGCCATCTCCTCTTCTACAGCATTCCTCGCTGCTCGAATACCCTGTGCCATCTCCACCAGGTCGTCAAGACCTTGTCGCACCACGAAGTCGCATGTGTTCATGACTTGGAGGTGTTTGCCGTGAGCGAGGCGTTGGAAGTCAGGGTTTTCCGTGACCACCACGAGAGCGGAGCTAGTATTTTCTGCGTCCAAGATTAGTCTCATCCACAGAAGAGCGTCAAGAGCGGAGTCGAGCACGCGGCCGTTCTTATCGAGCATGAAGGTGTTTGCAAGGTAATGCACGCGGTCATGAACACCTCCAAATCGGTCCATAAGATCGCGTGTCCTCTCAATTGTGTTTCTGAATCCGAGGTTCACGAGACGCTCCATAACGCTACCAAGCACTACAAGCGAGAATGGTGACTTGCGACGAGGCATGGTGTCGAGGACCGCCTGGTAAACGTCGCCAAAGATGTCCAGGGAGGAAGCCATCGCCACCACATGCACCTGTCGAGGTCGGAGGAGCCAAGATGGAACACCAAGGTCGGGTCGCACGTAGCGCTCTCGGACCCTCTTGCTTGGGCCGTAGCGAGCAACGCATCGTGAGTGCACAGCATCGCGAGGATCATCCTCATCCGCCCGGGACACTACCGTCAAACTCGCCATGATCGCTAGTTAATGCGCTCAGCGGGCGGAGCTTGGGCGCCACAGAGAATGGATCGAAGGTGATCGCAATGATCTCCAGTTGCAGTTTGGTCTTTTCCCTATCCTTCTACAACTTTATTCTTCATTTTTTCGAAACTGATGATCCGCCCAGCATTACATACCTAAGATAGCACTTTCTACCAGGTACCTATTATCTAGTAGGATGGTTAATGTTGTTGAGAGTGCGGAGCCTACAGAGCAGCAACAGATTGAAGCACTTTGGGAATAAAAACAAAGTATCAAGTATGCGTTGATCAACTATGCAAACATTACAGTACACAGGGTTTGGTTCATCAAGCCCAATGAAGCGCAAGGCCATAGATGACACGCGTATGTATGAATCTGCCCTTGTAAGTGCAGAGCATATGGGCGGTGAAGACCCACCTTATCTTCTACTTTTGGTTTAGCTATATTGGTTTCCTTAATAACAATGAAAATTTAGACCACAAAGACCTCTCTGCTGATTTTAGCTTGGATGACTTAAAAGGGCTACAAAGAAAACTCGACAAAAAAGTGCAAGAGAATTCGAAGTAGTACCTGGTAATTATGGATGTAGATATCTGCTACCACACTAGTAGGATCGAGGTGGTCCATAAGGTTTACTAAAGACGGAATACATGAAGGTTGGTGCAAGTAAAAAAGTCAAGATTGATTCATAAACGTCCTTGCTTGGAGTTATAAAGCCTTTACTACTGTTTTTAAAAATTGAAGTGAATTGCTAACGTCAGTGCTTCTACTCCTTCCATCCGGGTTTGAATAATAGATATTTTTCTGTTAGAAGCTTAGAGTCATAGTTACGGAGGTTTGGGTACTTACGTACAATAGTCTTCCCGGTTTTGGACGAACTCTTCGTTATCCCGCACTTCTTTGTCGAGTGTTCTGTAGTATGGTACGCATCTCCTCCCACTACATGAAGGGTCTCGTAATTTGTGAAAGGACAGATGACAAGCTGGCGACGTTTTCCCTGCATCTTCACGTAGCAAGGAACCTCATCAGAGCTTTCTTTGCCTTGCTGAATTGCTTGCTCGTTTCGTTTGTACTGCAGTACGCCTTTGCACATTCACTTTCAGTTTAAATGGACTTTTTTCACTGTGTGTGTTCCTTTGTTTACATCCTGTGATCCTGCTGATCACGGTCTGCACGTGAAACTTGAAACGAAAAAACCACTATCATGGTACCCTCCCACGGTAAAGTAATAGGTTCTCTCCTCCAAGATCATGTTTTGCATGCAACTTCATATCTTACAACTAGTTATGCGTCAAACCCTATTTTGTACTGACGGCAGCCGCATAAATGTCTGCGATTATGACTGTAGACTCGACTATGGAGAAGCTAACTTGGCCCCTTAAGTAAGCACAATCCACGTTTTTACACGCTTTCATTCTTCTACTTTTAAAACTGGCCATACCATATGAGCATAGTCGCTTGTAACACCAGCAGCATTTGCATTCCCAATCCTTTCTTCGCTAAGGCAAATGCAGGAGATCATGATCGAATCGAGCCAGACTAGGTTTCTCATTCCAAGTACATCATGACCTACCTATCTGCTAGCTTATATCCCTAACGCTTAGTTTTCAAGCATCGTCCTGCGTCATCAACCATAAATGACGACCTGGCTTGTACACTAGAATTTGGTTGAAAGGACTTCCACGTCAGCATTACAACCCAAAGTTAGACATAGTTAGCAACTAGCCAGAATAAACCTTTTCTAGCAGGTTGCTAGGTAGGCAGGCAGACAGGCAGACAGGCAGCCAGGCGCCTATCTACCTACTGCCTTGTACACTGCAAGTTGCCAGGCGTTGAATGTCGATGCTCATAAACCATTGCAGCTCCAGGTTTACAGATTCTGGTTAGGACTGCGGTGAGTGCCGAAGCCACGAAGGGCCAAAGGAGGGTCTGCAGCCTTGGCTTGCCTTGTTGTGCCCGGTCTCTGCCGCCACTGTACTCTGGCGGCCTTGGGCGCTTCCTGCCTTGTCCAAACTTGGAATTAATGTTGCGAAGAAGGCTTTGCGAGAAGAAGAACTTGAATGAGATTGTTTTCTAACTTGAAATGAATAGTTAAAAGTTAATTTTAAAACTATGCTTTTAGGTACTAATGATATTACTAGCATAGAATCATAGGGTGTGAATTATGAATAAACGATAATGAACACTTTTTCCAATTATTCTGAAAAAAGAAATAAAATGTTTTTCATTCAGAGTAAGCAGGATTTTTAATTTGCAAGAATTATGAAAATTAAATTTTAAAAGGGGGAAGAACAGTAATCGAATGATGAATGCTGATTTACAAAGAATATTACCTTTAATTTATACAACTTGAGCATTCTATCGAGTTAGTCAGCGAGGTAGGTAAGTAGGCACTAACCGCCTCATTCTCTGTGCGTGCGTGTTGCTTTGTGTCCCAATGTTTTACGTTTCCACCCCTTTCGCTTCTTCTCGCGGAAGAGCTTTCTTTTGCTCATCCGTAATCTCCATTTTTGTTTCTCCTTCCAACGTTATTCCCCTATAAACGGGGAGAAGAGAACAGAAAAGAAAAGAAGAAAAGGAAAAGGGGACAAAAGGACGATTAGAAGGGTAGAAGTCATCCTAGTTCTTTCATAAATGAATAAGCAAGCAAGCAAGGAAAGCAAGCAAGCAAGCAAAGCAAACAAACAAGCAATGTTGGGCTTATTCTCGAAACTTTTGGGACGAAGTAGGAGAAATGGCCTCAAGATTAACGTTACTCGATAATAACTTGTGCAGAACATCTACATCTTACCTACTCAATCCATTCCAGAAGATCATTATTTCAAGTTCTTGCTTTAGAACTTGAACAAACGGCCAGGTGATTATATCGGCTTCTAAACACCTCGTTTTAAGCTTTGTCTGCAATCTGAGTAGCTGGAGCATCACCAGTATAGATCCTTGCATGCAGAGTTTCAAGATCATATTTAGCAACCCTTAAAATGACATGAACTGAGGCTCGCATGCATCGCTCTTGCGAATAATTTGAAGTTGATAGACTACCTGCAAGTGAAATATATAGAAGGATAGTTAGGTGTAGGCTTATCTCGTGGGTTCGTTGATTGAATACCAACCCCAAAGTCTGAAAACTCCAAAATTTGAGAAGTGCTACTGTTTTGCTTGTGAACTCGTCATAGCAAATCTTCAGCTATGTGAAGTTAATCGGGATAGAGCTCAATGGTTTTGTTAAAACACTGCATGTTTGAGCAAACTAGCCAGGGATCAAGAGTTGAACTCTCCTAGAAATTACATGTTTGACACTCTGTAGGTTTAGAACAGAACACCGTTCTAGAACGTCTCATCTCCCTCCATCATGACTCATAGTCGTTCTAAGCGCGTGTGTTTTAAAGAGAGACTTTCTTTTGTCTGCACGAGAGTCTAGCCATTAGTAGTAGCCAGCACACTAGTATCCATCCAATAGGACTTGGGTATATGGCTCTAGCATTGCTATGTTCTGTTCTGTGTTCTTACGCCGGCTTTGCGGAAAGAACGGGGAAAGAACAACAACTTCAAAAAGTCTCTCGAGAGGTTAGTTAGTTAACCAAAGTTTTTATTTTGGTTTTACCTTCAAATTAATTTTATAATTTATCAGAATCAAGCTTTAAAAATAAATAAATAGCATTCAAGCTATTCACGCTTCTACTTTGAAGTGTAAAAATTTGATTGAAGAGGAGCAAAATCAAACTTAAACATTGATTGCCTGACTGAGGCAGCGCCAGAAAGAGATGGAAACAAAGAGAGAACTGCGAGTGATGACGTAGAAGAACGTTCACACGCGTACTTCTAGGCCTAGCTATCCAGGTGCTAGGCGCCAATTCTACTAAATCGAATACAAAAGGCTCCATAGATAGACACATAATACCTACTACTATTGCTCCTAGTAGGTACTTACTGACTGACTCACTGACTGACTGACTGACTAGATGGATCCTACGTGGACTCGTAGAGAGGTGGTAGATAGATAGAAAGGGACATTAGCGCTGTGTTACGCAGAGGGCGGTGAGATGCAAGGAAGCCACAGTAGACTAGGAGGTGCGTAGGAACTGCTACCGGCACTGCGCTACTACCTGAGGGCTTAACGCCTATGGGAGAGAAGCAGAGGGAGTCTGAGACATTGCTTTCCTCATTCTCGTCGGAGTCACAGTGCATTGGGAAAACAAACCAACTAACTTGAGCAAACCAACAAACAAGCAAACAAATCATGCAAACAAATCATACAAACTTGAACAAACCTGCAGAAAACTAACTAACTCGAATAAACAAACAAACAAGAAATCATCGTCGTCTCATGGTAAGTATGATCTGCTTTGCTTTGTACGCTGGACTATCATTTTTTTCCTCTGTTCTATTGCTCTGCTTATGATGCCTTCAACCTCGACCCTAGCTAGAATCCCTACCCCTATGCTAGAAGGGAGGTACTCGCTCATCATCCGACTAGCTAACTAACTATATGAATGACTAACTAACTAACTAATTAAATAACCAACTAATTAAATAAATGAATAAATAAACAAATAAATGAAATGCCTCACTGACTTAGAACTACAATGACACCTCACAATGAAAAGCAATGAAAGCAATGAAAGCAATGAAAGCAATGAAAGCTATGCCGATGTCCTCTATCGCCAGCTAGCCATTGCCTAGGAGGTGGCTGTCTAGCTGTCTAGCTAGCACCCCTTAGCAATCTGTTTGCCTACCTTCTCAGCGGAAGTCCGCATCGCAACATCATCTTTTCAATTAAAAGAGATTATGGATTGAAGGGAGAACAAACTGACGTGGAGAGAAGTCGAAAGGGTCGATCGGTCAATTGCCAGAGCGCCTCGCCTTTGGGCCGACTCCAGCTCTCTTCATTGGCCATTGATGGACCCCTGAATGGGCTCTCCTCTGAAGATCGAGCGCGCTTTCCCTGCACAGGTGCTTGTTTGCCTGTGCATTTCCGGATGTATCTGCCTACCCGCGTGAGCGTTTCCCATTGGGTCTCTTCGATGCCTTTCTTTCTTTCTTTCTTTCTTTCTTTCTTTCTTTCTTTCTTCTTTCTTTCTTTCTTTCTTTCTTTGTTAGTTAGTTAGGTATAGTGGTGCTGTATATTTGTGAGTTTGTATGATTTGTATGTATTTGTTTGTTTAAATGTATTTGTTTTTATTGATTTGTATGTATTTATTTGTTTTTATCTGTATGTATTTATTTGTTTTTGTTTGTGTAAATGTATTTGTTTTTGTTCATAAATATTTGTTTCTGTTTATAAATGTTTGTTTTGTGTTTGTTTGTTTCTTCTTCTCTTTTCTCTCTTTCTTTCTTTTCTCTCTTTTCTCTCTTTCTCTCTTTCTCTCTTTCTCTCTTTCTCTCTTTGTATGTATGTCTGTCTCTCTCTGTCTCTCTGTGTCGAAGTAGTTCATTCGATTCCTTGCTCATTCATTGATTGTTGACTCATACTTTCATTCACTCATCGTTCGTTCTTCGGCCCTCGGCACAGCAGCGGACACGCACAGCGCAGGCAAGATGCTCAAGCAGGAGGACGAGTACGACTACCTCTTCAAAGGTGAGTGGGCGAGGCCGTCGAGAGGGCGGGCGTAGACAGGCGCTGCCGAAATTTAGAAATTTCGCGCTCGGCGAGAGCAGAGATGGAGACGACACAGTCGCAAGGAGGAAGCCTTTATGCAAGACTGGGCAGCGGAGCGAGGCGAGTGCAATAGGAAACCCCGGGGCACCAACAAAGGGATTCGCGGGAGTGGATTGGAAGCGTCAGGGTTCATCCCTCGGGTTGTGATAGTGATTCATTCATTCATTCATTCATACGGTCGATTTGCGGTTTTTCAGATGCGTTTCATTTTATTCATCTTTGAGTTGATGCACTACATTATGATATTGATATTGAGACCTCAGACAAATGAGACATGTGGGTCGTTCATTGCAAGGACGAAATCAAAGGCCATTGTGATTGTGAATGAACAATGGAGCGAAGGTCTTGGGATTCACGCAGTGCTTGCACAGAAATTGACGTGGAGCGGATTCTCCTCAACTTTTAAAGCAGTGTTCTATTGGTTGCACTGACTTCATCAATTTCAGAAAAACCAATGAATATGATCATGGACTGCAGGCATTTATGGTCTATGACGCATCTCAATAACGTGTTTCTTGTCAAGTGTATATATCAGAATTCTCGCATGTAGTCCGGGAGGGTGATCACATATGACTGTGGATTTGGATCTGGAGTAATTAGGGGAGGGCGGTTTGGACAGAGACCATAGACTAGAGATGGCGATGGGATTAGGGAATACAGGACACAATAGAAAAAAAAAAAACAGAACAACTAACGTGGCAAATAAACTATACCAATAACAACAACTTGGTCGGAAATATAACCCCCATATCACTCTCACATTGCGGTGGTGCCAATATCGAAAACCAATAATGATATGAAACTCGCGACTCATTTACTACTGCTTGTTTGCATATTATTCACTCACCTGAATACACAACCTATTCTATATTTATTTGAAACCAAATGCAATGCATGCATTATGTATTTCATATGCCCGGCTTGAATTAATTCATCCCAACCGTTTCTGGATTTAAAATCATTGCGTATATACAGTGGTCCTCATCGGTGATTCGGGCGTTGGTAAATCCAACCTGCTTTCGCGTTTTACTCGCAATGAATTCAGTCTAGACTCCAAGTCCACAATTGGTGTCGAGTTCGCCACCAAAAGCATCAAGACTGATGGCAAGACCATTAAGGCACAGATTTGGGATACGGCAGGCCAGGAGCGTTACCGTGCCATCACTAGTGCTTACTATCGCGGTGCAGTCGGAGCCCTGCTTGTATATGACATCTCTAAGCACATTACCTTCGATAACGTTGAGCGCTGGCTTAAGGAACTCCGGGATCACGCGGACAGCAACATTGTTATCATGCTCGTCGGTAACAAGAGCGATTTGAGACACCTCCGTGCCGTGTCCACCGAAGAGGCTATGGCTTACGCAGAGTCCAACGGCATTGCCTTCATCGAAACTTCCGCTCTCGACTCCTCCGGCGTCGATACCGCATTCCAACGTATTCTCACAGAGATCTACCAGAAGATGAGTCGTAAGTCTATGGTTGGTGGTGATAACAACAACGACTCTGGCATCGCACCTGGAGAGACAATTGCCCCTGTGGACTTTGAGAGTGAGAACAAGAGCTCTGGTGGCTGCTGCTAACTGTGTGCCTGCCCGCTTGCTCTCGGCGTTCAATCTCTTTCTTCCCCTCCCCCCTTCAAAATTAAAAAAAAAAGACGCTTCAACGACGACAAAGACAACGATATCTCGCATTTCTTTTGTCTGTTTAACCATTGTTTTCACTATCAGCTTATCTCGGCCGCCATAATGGGCTGTTCCTCGAGAAACTGGTGGCCTCGATCCAATAACATTCTCAATATAAACCCAAATTTAACAATCCTTTTTTTATCCCAATATACTTATCTTTATTAACATGCACGATGACAGTTTTTGCAAACATTATTCCGAGAGTAGTCGGCGCGAGGGTGATTTTGCTAGTTCGAGGAAGGAAAGTAAATATTACAAAAGTATCATTTCATGCTAATTCGTAACGACTCTGCTTCCTCATTTTTCAAGAGAGAGAACAATGGTTGTTTGCGTCGTTGTCATGTTTTTTGGGGGAATTATTACTCTATTCGTTCATTTCTAGATCTCGAACAATCGAGTTACCCTCGCACATTCTCCGTGACCAGGGATACTTTAAAGCACCTTGCTTAAATTCATTATTTTCATACAAACTCTACGAACAAAAAGAAAGAGAGGCTCTTTTTAATTTTTACACAAAGCTAGGTACAGAGTTACTGATAATAATACAATCTTGCTGACGATGTAGAAAGCCACTATTGATGAGAGATATTATCTCAAGCAAATAGGAAAGTTTGCAAGAGTGCAATTACATTGAGATTTGCTGTTTCAGCTAAGAGCGCACGAACTTCTTTAGTACTTCGTGCTGCTAAAATAGCAGGACGTCGATAATCAAAAATAGCAGCTGCTAGTATCGGCAAGAGAAGAAGCGAATCAAACCCAATGATGCGGTCCCACAGATGCAAAAGCTGTTCCACAGGTAATGCATTAGCAAACGCCAAATGTAGCCAAGGAAAGGCCACCTCCAAAGGATGCATACTAAAGGTAAGCATATGCTGAAGGACATCGCTACAGCGCTCTTGGATAAGCCCTTCGAACTGGGCGCATAAGTTTGGCAAGAGTGTTAAATTTGGTGCTCCCGCGGGAGAGTTGCGTACTGTATTAAGTTGGCACCAAAAGCGGGCATACATGGCCCGAACGCATAGGATAATCTCTTCTGGGTCCTTATAAATGAATGCTAGAGGAGCGACTTGCAGAGCTAGGCCTCGATATGGAACAATAGGGAGAGAACGAATATCCCGAGGTATTACTCGTGAATGCACACGTAGCCAGGCCAAATGGTCACGAAATAAAGTCGGCAGGACATCTCGGAGAATGTCTTCAAAGATAAAGTAGCTGTCATTGTTGCGAATGTGCTCTGTGTCAAGTGCATGCAGCCGTGCTAGGACCATTTCTCGCGCTCGACTCACCTCTTCGAGTCGCCCACGATCAGATGCACTTCTGACGGGGAACATCTCTTCAGACTCCTCACTTGACTCACTACTTGCAGTTTCGGGCCGTTGATGAGCAATTAGCTCAAGTTGTGCGTGACTTGAGGATCCAGGTAGCCGTTTTGATGAACGAGTTGTTGCGCGAGACTTGCCCTTGCCGCCAGAGCTTTTTTTGCCAGATGATACTTGTTTCAAGCCAGATTGATTCTGCGGTCGACGGCCAGAAGGTCTTGGTGCACTTGGAAAGAGCACCGCACGATAGAGAGCTGGACGTAGCGATGGCGGGCACCCTTGACGTAGATACTCTTCCACGAGCTGGACACTGGCAAGTTTAGCAAGCTTGGAACCCAGTCGCGTGTGCGGTAAAACGCATCGATCGGACTCTGACTCCACACCGATTTGTGGGCGATCCAACGTAAGCTCCCGAAAGAATTCCCGAAGCTCCTCCACCGATCTCGAACGAAGGCCTAGGGGGCAGAGACTCCAGCCCGAGTCCAAGCGGTCGTACTGCTTAGATAAAGTCTCAAGGCTGTAAAGTAGATCTTGCGAGTCATAGAGGAACCTGTTCTCTTGTTCAGCTTCTGATGCAAGGAGCTCCTCGTGCAAGTTGTGATCCCATACTCGCTGGGCCTCTTCAAAATGCGACAGGCTCGGTAAGGCTCGAGATCGCAACGTCTCCTGCATTCTCTGTGACTGCAAATACGAATTCTTGGCTTGCACACCAACTCGAAGCACCACTTTAGACTTTGCCACTGCCTCGAGGGTTCCTTGAGCACGCGCTCTTTTGTTGTTCTCCTGATCTAAAATTTTGCGCGCCTGGACCTGTAGTTCCAGTTTCATTGCATCCAGATTGTGGCTTGCATCCTCCACGCGGGAATCTTGATCATGCGTTTGCCCCCTTTGCGATTCACCTTCTCTCGATGAAGGCTGTGCATTATTTTGGTGGTCAACTTTGGTTGTAGCGTTGTGGTTGCCTTCCATGCCCGCCTCGGCCTCCATAAGTGCCTCAGCGGCCGCCACCACCGCCCGAGATTGCGCACGGGCGCTGCGTTTCGCCACGAAATCGTCCAGCCTCATGGCAGCTCCTTGCTTCGCCGATAGCAGGGCATCGATCGAGAGCCCAGCCGGTCTGGACGGAGCTGCGAAGGTCAACGCCAATGTGAACTGCGTCCAGTACTGCAACAGCAAAATGTCTCTGTAGTAGGTGGCATGCTTAGTACCTATTAGTTACAACTAACTAACTAACTCACATTCATGAGCTCATGAGAAACGACTGTTATAGGAGCATCAGTCCTTCGCACACACCGCATCATATGGAGTGTGGCAATCTAGTTCATGCACGGAGGGTTCGCCATGGCCTCCAAGCTTGTTGCGATCAGCGTCCAGGTGCACGAGGCGAAGTCTTGGGCAAGCACAAGTTGTCATGTCAGCTTCGCAGACTCTCTTCGTGTTCTGGTTGGCTGTCTGGCTGTCGTTCGTTCTTTGTTTTCTTCAGGTATGCTCCTTTCGGGGTCAGAACCTGAAGAATGATCACTTGACCATCTACAACCCATGAGATCGAAGAATCTCTTTAAAACAGGGCGTAGAAAGGCCATTTTACCTGTGAAACCATAGGTTAAAACGACCCAAAATAACAATGATGATTGCCTCTGCGAAGGCTTCTTCACTGTTGAGACTCTAACGGCAGCAGAGTTGGCTCTGCTTCAAGATTGGTTTGTGGTCGCCAGGCGCGGGAACTGCTCTTGAAAAGACAACTCTCTCAGCACATGTCCAGGAACATCCCTGCAAGCACACCTGCAAGGGTCTCGTGAGTTTATATTCGTAGTTCATGCTGGAAACTTGCAGAGGTTTGCTTGTCCTCGATTGCAAAGTAGGGTTTGATTTCAATTTATTTACCTGTGTTTTTGACCTTTTTTTCTTTTACTTTTACTTTTTCTGTTCTTTCAAATAACTTTAGACATTAGTGTATGTATGTTTGTTTTTAATAGCTTATCGCGGTATGATATTCAAGTTTAAGTTCAAGTTCATTGATGGCAACTTCAATGCGGAATTGGTGAAATTTTCATATATATATATACATGATTCTTTTTATTTTTTAATGCTAAATTTAATTTTAATTAAACAAATCACAATTTCAACAACAACATCATCCAAACTCATAAGTACCTTGGGTTGGGTCGACTTCGCAAGTAAACCAAACCCTCGCACAAATGAAATATAAACTAGCCTTCAAGTAGAACAAAGCGTTTCAGCCGTTCATCGCACATGAGCTTTATTATTTTATACCTTACTCTTTTAACCGCCCTCACTCTCCTTTCCAGTAGCACTAGGAGGGCGCTACAGCATATCTATGAGATACAAGGATGGAAAAAAGAGGATGCCCGAATCGTTACTCTCTGGTAGTGTTTCATAACTATCCATATTACTAACCGAAAACTAAAGAACGAAGAAAGAAAGAAAGAGAAAGAAAGAAAATAATAATAATAGTACTTAGATACTTACATAGTTACATAGTTAATAGCCATCACTTACCCATAAGTCTAGCGTGCGTAGGTTCTGTAGATAGTATCTGGGCTACTTGTAGTACCAAGTAGCCCACTACTATCTGTATTTTATTGTCGCCCTATCAGCCTGGGTGTCCTAAAAGGTGATCCGTATTTTATTTGGGCCTCTTAGTAGCCTGAGTAGAAGGCCCTATAGCGCCTGTTCTATTCCGCATAATATCTATCTATTCACTCCTCTTAAAAGAGAGAAGAGTACTAGCAGCGCTCTAGTTAGGGTCTACGCCCATTTGCTTTCCTTTCATTTTGATGCTGTTCTATTTGTTCTTCTTTTAAATGTTTTTGATTATGGCGCTGTTGTTGTTGTTGTTGCTGTTGTTCTTGATGAAGGAGAATGAGCGCTTATTAATTGCTAAACTTCGATAATACCGAAGCGACCGCGGTCGGCGGCAACGACTAGGCGAGCGCCGCGGTGCTGTCTCCGCGACCCAGCTCTTTAGCTTCTTGTCTCCGCACCGTACCAAGTTTCTAGCAGCGCCGCCGCGCGGCTGCAGGGCGGCGAACACCGCCACACATTGGCGCCTCTCGGCGGCTCCGAGCGCGCTCCATCCCGTTGGCGCGTTTGCCCTCTCTACGCCACCTTTTTTCGTAAACTCCTCTTGCGAGGCTAAGGCTGCCTATCGCGACTACTTGCCCGTCAGTCCCGCCCGTGCGAAGCTGTCACAAAAGAGGCGCTCTGATTTGTTTTTTCACGTGGACTTTGAGATTTTTTTAGTTTAGGAAAATCAGTTCATCGAAGCAATTGAAAGTAAGATCGAAACCTCAGTGGACCTGTTTGATTTGGTCCGCACACTTGCAACTGGACTCGCCCTCTCAATCAAGAACTACTTTTGCTAAATTTGATCTTGACGCATTGTCAAATTAATTGATACAAGTGTCCTTCAAGTTTGTTGCCTCAAGAACAGATATCTCCTGAGCCCACACCACCAACTTTGTCTGCAATTAATCTGAAAGAAGTGATCTCAGGAGATAAGAAGTCATCCACAATGACTGAAAGTGACAACCTTAGCCCGGGATATGAAAAGGATCCAAGTATCGACGACTACCAGAAAAATGAGCGCAGTGACCCCTCCGGAGCTTCTGGCCCGAACCACGAAGATCAGGACAGCGATGAAGAGGCCATGGGTTCTCTCGGGCATTCTGACGAGAGCAACATTACTGCTGACGAAGCTTGGGCCGTGGTGACGACCTACTTCGAAGAGAAAGGTCTCGTGCGGCAGCAGCTCGACAGTTTTGACGAGTTTATCAACAATTCCATGCAAGAGCTCATTGCTGACTCTCCGGACATCGTCGTGCGCATGAACTATCAGCACATTCCAGGACAGCACACTCAACCCAGTATGCACTCACTGAGATTTGGCCAGATTTACATGTGCCCGCCCATCCTGCGTGAGAGCGACGGTACCGCCTCGACTTTATACCCTCACGAGGCACGGCTCCGCAACTTGACCTACGCGGCCCCTTTGTACATCGATGTGACGCACAAGCAGCGGCAGGCGACTGACGGAGACGATATTGAGGACAGCGACATGGACGCTGTTCAGGGTAACACAGAACGCGAGTTTATTGGCATGGTGCCCATTATGCTGAGGTCGCAATTCTGCGTTCTTAAGGGAAAGTCCGATGCAGAGCTTGCAGAACTGTCCGAATGTGTCTACGATCAGGGTGGATACTTCGTCATCAATGGTAGTGAGAAGGTCCTTATTGCGCAGGAGCGCCTCGCCAACAACTCCGTATTCTGCTTCGAGAAACGCCCACCGAGCAAGTTCAACTGGGCAGCAGAAGTTCGATCGCACGTGGAGCAAGGCGCCAGACCGGCAAGTACAATGTACGTGCAGATGTACGCAGGTAGCTCTGTGCGCGAAGCGACATCAGGCAACCAGATCCACTGTGTTATCCCTTACATCAAAACTAGCGTTCCTATTGTCGTTCTCTTCAGAGCTCTTGGATGTGTCAGAGATCGTGAGATTCTCGAGCGCATTTGTTACCAGTTCGATGATACCGAGATGATGGACAAGTTTCGTTCATCCCTCGAGGAGGCTTTTGTGGTTCAGGACCGCAGGGTCGCTCTGGATTTTATCGGACGCCGTGGAAGCGTAACAAGTATTGGACGTGCGCAGCGTATTGAGTACGCCCGGCAGCTCATGGAGAAAGAACTATTGCCGCACGTTGGCCTCGAGCCTAATCAGGAGGGTAAAAAAGCCTACTTCCTCGGATACGTGGTGAAACCGTGTGCTCATGTGTGCTCTGAACCGCCAGGGTGAGGATGATCGTGACCACTACGGTAACAAACGTCTAGATCTTGCAGGTCCACTGCTGTCTGGTCTGTTTCGCGTGCTTATTAAGAAGCTACGCAAGGATGTTATGGGATACTTGCAACGTTGTGTGGATAACTCATTCGACTTTAACCTTACCAAGGCACTCAAGGTTAAGACTATCACCAATGGTCTCAAGTATGCGCTTGCAACTGGTAACTGGGGTCTTCAAGGCGAAGCCACAAAGGCTGGTGTGTCGCAGGTGTTGAACCGCCTTGCATTTGCATCCTCTCTCTCCCATCTGCGTCGTGTCAACACGCCATTGGCCAAGGAAGGTAAGGCAGCTAAACCTCGTCAGCTGCACAATACACACTGGGGATACATGTGCCCCGCCGAGGTACCTGAAGGTCAAGCCGTCGGTCTTGTCAAGAACATCGCACTTATGTGCTATGTCTCAGTCGGTTCGCAGCAGTCCGCCATTCTTGAGCTCCTTGGTGAGTGGTCCATGGAGAACCTTGAGGAGATCTCGCCTAACGTTATTGCACGCTCCAGCAAGGTCTTTGTAAACGGAAGCTGGGTCGGTATTTCTCGTGACCCTGACATGCTTGTTGGCACCTTGCTGCAGTTGCGCCGTAAGATCACGATTGACTCGGAGGTCTCGATTGTGCGCGATATCTATGCCAAGGAACTCCGTATTCACACTGACCCTGGCCGTTGCTGCCGTCCTTTGTTTATTGTTGAAAATGGCGAGCGCACCAAGATTCGCAAGGAGCACATCCGAAGCCTCTTGCAGTCTGCTGCCGCCGTCAGTGCTGGTGATGACGAGCACTCGGATACGGCCAGTGAGACCTCGAGCCAAATGACTGCGCCACGTTATGGCTGGAACAACCTTCTGGAGGAGGGCCTTGTGGAGTACGTTGACGTTGAAGAAGAAGAGACTGTGATGATTGCCATGGACCCGGGCTCTCTCTCGCGTAACAACTCGTACTCTCGTACTTACACACACATGGAGATTCATCCCTCTGTGATCCTCGGTATCTGTGCATCCATTATCCCCTTCCCTGATCACAACCAGAGTCCGCGTAACACTTACCAGAGTGCCATGGGCAAGCAGGCCATGGGAATTTACACGTCAAACTTTAGCCAGCGTATGGACACTCTTGCACATGTGCTCTACTACCCGCAGAAGCCCTTAGTCACTACACGTGCAATGAAGCACATGCACTTTCGGGAACTCCCAGCTGGTATCAACGCCACTGTGGCTATTGCCACCTACACTGGTTACAACCAGGAGGATTCCCTTGTTATGAACCAGGACTCTATTGATCGCGGATTCTTCCGCTCTGTGTACTACCGTTCCTACTCTGAGAGCGAGAATGAGGATAAGGCCACAGGCTTGATGGAACTCTTTGAAAAGCCTACTCGCGAGACCTGCATGGGTCTGAAGCACGGTAATTACGACAAGATCGATGAAGACGGCCTTGTTCCTATGGGTATGCGTGTGTCAGGTGAGGATATTATCATTGGAAAGACAATCCCGGTTGGTGCTGCTGGTACTCAGGGGGTGACCCATCAAACTAAGAAGGATGGTTCGTATGCGCTTAAGGCATCTGAATCTGGTATTATTGACAAGGTTATGCTCACTACTAACGCCGAGGGCTTCAAGTTTGTCAAGGTCAAGTACAGAACCGTCATGGTTCCCCAGATTGGTGACAAGTTTGCCTCTCGTCACGGACAGAAGGGTACTTGTGGTATGACTTATGGTGCACACGACTTGCCCTTTACTCAGGATGGTGTAAACCCGGATATTGTTGTAAATCCGCACGCTATTCCCAGTCGTATGACAATTGCTCATCTTATGGAGTGCTTATTGTCCAAGGTTGCCTCGCTCACCGGTGATGAAGGTGATGGAACTCCTTTCATTGAGGAAGTTACTCTTTCTGCCATCTCTGACGCTCTTCACAAGCTCGGCTACCAGCGCCGTGGTAATGAGGTCATGTTCAACGGTCACACTGGTCGTCGCATGAAGGCTCAGATCTTCCTTGGACCTACTTACTACCAGCGTCTTAAGCACATGGTTGCCCATAAGATCCACAGCCGTGCTCGTGGACCTGTGACCATGTTGACTCGCCAGCCCATGGAGGGTCGTGCACGGGAGGGTGGTCTTCGTTTTGGTGAAATGGAGCGTGATTGCTTGATTTCCCACGGTGCTGCTAACTTCTTGCGTGATCGTCTCTTTGTGAACTCTGACCCTTTTGCAATTCATATTTGCACACTTTGTGGTCTCACCGCTGAGGCAAACCTCGAGCGTATGACTTTCCATTGCAGAAACCCGAACTGTGGTGATAACACCACAAAATTTGCCCGCATTCAGCTCCCCTATGCATGTAAGCTTCTTTTCCAGGAGCTCATGGCCATGAGTATCACAGCTCGCATTTATCCGAAGGATTAAGTAAGCTCCTTGCAACACAGCCCTCCTTCGCTTTCGTTACTGCATTATCTTTTTTTTGCTTTTCCTTTTCCTTTTTTGGATTATCCGCCATACGATAGAAGGCAACTGTGAGTGGGTGATGCAATTGAAGTGGAGTACCATTAACACAAACCTTTTTTTTCTCTCGCTTCATTCGTGCAAAATATGAAAGATGAGCTGCCTGATCTATCAAGTAGTTTTTAATTTGTATTGAGCAGCAGAGATTTAGTTATTTCACCCCTTCGACTCTTCAATGCGAACGATATACTTTACCTACCTACCAACTTATCAACGTTGTAGTTCAACTCCAGCGAAAGGCTGTCGCCCTCGTCGAGGACGAAAAAGAAAACATACTCACAAAAGAAAAAAAAATAACTATACATGAGACCTGTTTTGGTTTATTGGACTTGGCAGCTTGTGCGTCCTCTCTGCTGAGCGACGCCCATCAGCAGTTTACCTGCCACCACTTCTTTTGGATCATTTGATGTCGAGATGCAGCATAAATAAATAATATACGCATTTTTTATCACGCATGGCTGATTTGTATGTAATAAATGAACCCTGCCCTTCGTCCCTTTTGTATTATCATCTATGAATTTGCATAGTACTATTGTGCGCAACGCATTTTAGACCTTGGACTTGATTTTTATAATATGACCGTTCGGAGAAGACTGAGTACCTTTGAGAGCAATAGAGAAGAGGTCAAGACCAGAAAGGCTTGAACAAGAGCAGTATCGAGTGTTGGTTTTCAGCAAAGTAGGGATTGACTAGGTTTGGCCCACGTGACAGAGGGGGCGGGGCGTCTTGTGCTTAGTCCTGAGGAGAAAGCAGACACGCCTTTTTGTGACAAGAGAAGATGTCAACTCAAACGACAACTACAAACTCATCTACGCAACAACGATACTTGGTAAGTGAGGTGCAGCCGAGTCAAGAGAAGTTGGGTCGGAGATTCACAACAAATAGTAGTGCATGCAACTTTCGTGTCTTGATTGGAAGCACTAACTAATGGGATGGATACCTCTCCTACGTTCGCAAATGTTAGAAACCAGAGGAAAAGAAGGAGGAGTATCGTAAATATTTGGAGAAGTCAGGTGTTGTAGAGGGAATTACAAAAGGTACGTTTGTTTTTACAAAGTTTGGTGGGGGATCTTGACAGCATAACCCTGACGATAAATCTATGTATATGTTTTTCATGCCATCAGTACTTGTCGGTTTGTATGAGGAACCTGAAAAGCCACCCCAGGCTATCGACTACATCAAGAGGTACTTTGGTGCTCCTCGAGGAGTAAATATTGAGGCTCTTCAGCAAGAAAATGAGTCATTAAAAGAGGATAATGCCGAGCTGAAGAAAATTATTGAGCAGTTGGCGAAGGCAAATCAAGAGCTAAAGGAGAGGCTTGAGGAGTTTGAGGGATAAACGTATTTTTTTACTCTTCTATTGGCTTTAAGGGAAGTTCTTCTGGTACTAACAAATTGAAGGGGCGAAAAGGTAAAAGCAAGCATCTACTATCGTGTACATTTTCGTGACTGCGTGTAAGAACATTTTTCAACCTTTTATAATGCTGGTTTCTATCATTTTTAAATTGCCGTCATCGATGCGCATTGGTTGCGTGGTATAATAGGAAAATTTTAGAAGATATTATGCATATTCGATTTCCTGTAGTCCTTTTTTTTTTTTTTTTTTCTTTTGTTCCCAAAATTTAATTTAATTTAAATATATCGTCTACTTCTCCAAATCAAGCATGTTTGGGAGAATTACTGAAGCAAATGCAATATTTTAACAGATTAAATTGCTGTAGACAACAAAACTAAAATTGACAAACTATCAGTAAGGCCGCTAATAATATCTACTCAACTTCACGTTTTAGACTGCCAAACTAGAGACTCGATGGAAACGCTGGTCACATCAAAACTCGATGCTTCAGGTGACCTACTTCAACAAGAGACAAATAAGTTGCAAACAGAAAGCATTACAAGAATTTAACAAGGAAGTGTAGGGCGATAGCGCAAGCTGAAAGGAGGAGGAGGGCAAGACTGGAAGAGGGGGGCAAGAGAGATATAAAGAATATGAGGGCTAAACATCGACTGACTGCACTTTCTTCTTGTTTGCATTTGCTCTTTTCCTTCACGTTGTTTGGTTTTGGTCGTCGTTGGAATGGGGACGGAAGCCGATCGAACTCTCCAATGCCCCATGGCATCCTTTTGATCATCTCCATTCATCTTCATCTTGGGTGTGTGCGTCTTCTTGCAAAGCTTCAGCAAATGTGCAGCGAGAAGGGAATTCGAAAAGGCCGCAATGGACGAGATTGGGTCTCTACGGTTCCAATTGCCTGAATTGCCCGTGTGCCGACAACGGACTCTTGGCTCCTCTCGCTCTGGTAATCTTTCATGAAACAGGAAATATTGCATCTAGCCAATGAGGACCTTGGCGCCATCCTCCATGAACTTGTAGGGGGGCACCTCGAGGTTCAATGGGGCAGGGCCCTTACGGATGCGGCCACTCACATCGTAGTGGGAACCGTGGCAAGGGCAGAACCAGCCGTGGTAGTCACCTGTTTATAGTTTTTTTTTTTTATCCCAGGCGTACGTACACAATAGGTAAAGTTGTGATCATCATTGTCAACACCGCCATATTCAGATTCACGTTAGTCAATTCTCGAACACCTCAATTATCTCAATGAAAATACATAAACAATCCCAATTATCTTTTCAGTGGCTTCCCTCTTTGTGATCAAGAGAGTGTGTACACCGAAAAATAAATAGATGCAATGACTGTATCAACATTCATGCGCGAAGAAAAACAAAACAAGGTTCACTTACCGGCGTTGCTGATGGGGACGCAACCAAGGTGGGTGCAGATACCGAGGGTGACGAGCCACTTGGGGTCAATGACACGGTCAGAATCGGCCTCGGGGTCACGGAGCTCGCTGAGGTTGACGTTGTTGGCGTCCTTGATCTCAGCCTCAGTGCGGTTGCGGATAAAGACGGGCTTACCACGCCACTTGACGACAGTGCTGGTGCCCTCAGCGACCTTAGCAAGCTCGACCTCGAGGGAGGCCATAGCCATGACATCCTTGGAGGCGCTCATGGTGGAGACAAACTTGATGAGCGCAAGACGGGCAGCAGAAGCGTAGAGGAAGCGAGCGCCACCGAGAGCGAGGTAAGTGAACTCACGGCGATCGGCATCACCCTTGGGCACGGCGTTCTCGAAGTTCTTGTCGTAGGATCCCATGGTGTCCACAACCTTGCTGCTGCTGAGGCGGGTCTGGTTGCCCGCGACGTTGCGGATGGCCGCGGTGCGAGCCATGTTGCCGAGGCGAAGGGACATCATTTTGCAAAAGATGACGACTGTGAATCTATCAAAATCTCAAAGTAATTAGCAAGCACGCGTGTAATGATTGATGACACGAAGGGTGTCGGGATCCAACACAACAAGTTTCATATCATTATTTCCACCACCGAGAACCGAACAAATAGTTATGTAACACATAACCACAATAGATATAAAACAAAAGAAAAGAACACAGCGAAACCCGGTACGAGCAGCGTCACCACCCACGAGTGAAAAGATCAAGGGAGTTCGCCGTTCGCCATCCACAATCCACCATCCACAATCCACCACCACAGGAAGATCAGATCACCAAAGAAGAAAGAAAGAAAGAAAAAGAAAAAAAAGAGCACAGACAAAGGTGAAAAGGCAGAAAAGAGGCCATTAATAAATAGAGGCACAAGCAAGTCCATCACATAGCCGCGAGTCCACCATCCGCAGCAAGCAGAGGCGACCGCACATCACGCCCAGAGCACCGCATCACGAAGCACCAGCAATTTCCATCCCTCGTCAGTTTTCTGTTCCTCACACGCCTGTCTCCCTCTGCCTGGCCGCCAGCCAGACTCCTAGTACCCATCTACCCATAAATCTAGCACTCGCTGCTGCAGCAGCATGCCTCGCACCCAGGCATGCAAGCATGTTGTCTGCATGCCGGCCCGTCCGAGGCCGCTCGCCGCCGCACCGCGCGCCCTGCGCCGCTTGGGATGACTCTTGCACCCCCGAGGAGGCGGAGGGCCCCGCCTGCGCCGCCCGCCGCCCCTGATGCCCGCACGCACGTACCTGCTGCTGCTGCGCTCACTCCGTTGCGATCTGCCGCCACGAAAGAAAGGGAAACAAGAGAGAGAGAGAAAGAAAGAGCAATAGGAACAAGGAGGCGAGCAGGGCTAGGGGGCGGCTAGGCGAACAGCTAGGAGTGCGGGCCACAGTCGAGTATCGGCTATAACCTACTGTGGCGTCAGGGGAAAGTGGGTTATAGCAGCTATAGCCCACTGGGGCAGGGACGCACAGTAGAGCAAAGCGCGGACTCTGTGGAGCAAAGCAGAGCAATCCGTGAAAGGATGGAGCAAAGCAGAAGAGAAGAGCAAAGCAGAGGAAACTCGAAGCCAAAAATGCAACTAACGAAGCGACAAAGAAAGAAACAAGCGAGGCTAGCTGGCAGGGTCCAAGCAGAACCAGCAGGAGTGGGCGAATGCTGGCACGTGTTCATATGTGTACGTTTGTATGGACGAAATGAATGAATGAATGAATCAATCAATCAATCAATCAATCAATCAATGCATTGCACTCAACAAATACCGAAGCAAATGGATGAATAATAACCAACTCACTCACGCACTAACTCACGCACTAACTCACTCGCTAACAAACTAACTCAGCATCATCAGCAGACACAGCACTGATACTAACAGAGCGCCTACGTCCCCTAAGGGAAACATATGCCGCGCTAAGAGCGAGACCGCATAGCTTAATCCCTAAGAGTGATAGTAGCCGTGGCCATCGGCGAGCAGCAGCAGCAGCAGGTGTGCTATAGTTTCTAGTAGGTAAGCGCACTAGGACAGGCGATATGTGAAAGAGGAGTCAATAGAAGAAGACTTAGGCAAATGGAGTGCTTAGTGCGTACCTACGCATGTAACACCAGAGAAGCAATGCAATGAGCAGAAGAAGGAGTGGATACACATACAAACATAGATGATACATACATTCATGCAGACATACAGACATACAGACACACGTACATACATCATACATTCATACAAAGATACAGACGTACATGCGTAGCACAGAGATACAGAGATAGACCGATAGAGCTGGGCGTAGCTGCGGTAAGACCTCACTAGGAGTCGCTCCAGCTGCAGACCAATTAGACGAAGCAGCAGTAGCACTGTATACCACAATCTTTAGGAGTAGCTCAGCGCAGCAAGAGGGGGCATGATAATGAGGACCAGGTGTATTGAGAGGAGGTTCGAGGCGAGGCTCATACAAGACCGAGAGTGTGGGCTTGAAAGTTTTTTGATCGATTGGGGAGAGGCCAGGGGTATTAGTGAATAGGATAGGAGGATAGTAGGGACAGGCTCGAAGCATTCCCAGTTCTATGGAGTTGGAGGTAAGGAATTTAGGGACCCTTGCGTTCCTCTTCTCTTGGATTTTGATTATTTCTTTACTTACTCGGCCTTTTTATGAATTGAATGTTAATGATTTTTAAGTTTTTTAAAGATTCAAAAATTAAAGATTTTATATTTATATATATTAATAACAGTAATAATATGGCACTAGTTTTCAAACTAATTCCCGAAACCAAGTAGGTTGAAATAAACCCTCAATGTTTTCGGAATACGCAAGAGGGATCAATTTCTGCAAGGTACAAGGTACTTGATAGCAAACAGCACAGAACACCCGCAGCTTCCTTTTTCAATTCAATCCATGAGATGAACTTCAGTGGTTGCTTTAAACCCTATAAACACTTTGATACAGTACAGAATGTATAAACTAAAAATCACTTAATCGTGAGCGATTTCAGGGTAACTTCTGTGTTTCAGCTAATACGAATAATACTGGAATCTTCAACTTCTTCTGTCTGAGCCCGGTTTCCTGATTTTGCAATATGGGCCCCGAAACAGTGCTGCAGATTAGCAATGAACATTATTCCAAGTTCACTTCTTCTAGTTTATGTTTCCTCTCCTTACGGTTTCCTGCTCTTCGTAATGATTATCTTGGGTAAAACCTTAAATCCTCGCTTACAGAGTATGATCTTTTTATTACAGCTATCGATCATTGGTTCGTTACAAAAACAAGAAAGAGCTTTATCACATCTGGAAAACTGCATAGCAAGGACTTCAACTTTGCGATCAGAGAATCAATGTTATGCATGGTATGAAGAGACGTTTTGAGCTACGAAATCTCTCTATATATATCACGCGCATGTTCGTAGTATCGTGAGGGTCTGCTGTACGCTTCGGTATGGACCAAATTCTATGTTTTAGCGCTGAGATATTTACATATAGGTTTTAGAAGGTTTCAAATATATCAAGGATACTCAAGTTCAACAGTGAGACGGACTCTACTTCCTCTATGCCAAGGCCCGGCTCTGTGGTCTTTTGCAGTGTAGGACGGGTCTGGCTACCAGTACTAACCTCTTGATTAGATGCAAGAGCATCTGTTTATGTCTCAATGACCAAAACAGTTGATTACCTTGTTCTTTGTTATTTACATAGCATAACTAATCACCATCATAAATGCAAGGCTGAGCTAAAAAAGGTTTTCGGACGGTAGGAATTCTTCTTTCCCGCTCTCGGCTTTTACCAGAACTATTTTACTGAAAACAAGAACCAGAAGCAAAATAGACCTCTTCCAATTAAAAACGATCCAAAAGGACCTAACTGGAAAAGAAAAAAAGAAAAAACTATTACATGTGAGATCGAGTAGGTGCCTATGCCCAAACAAACAAAGTAATTTGCTCTTACAGAAGGAAGACTTTCGAACATGAATTACTTCTTTCTCTCACAACGAGTTTGCTGTCGTTGTGGTCGTGTTGTTGTCGTTAGTGTTGCTGTTTTAGTGCAGTATTTGGGAAAAGAGGGCAACCAGTTCTAGCTCGGGTTCTAGTTTGAGTTCTTCCTATCTTAGTTTAGTGTCCACTAGGACCTTGTTAATCATTGATAAGCAGAACTAACGCGGTGTCTAACGCCTTCAGAATTTGCAATTCTGTGCAACCGCCGTGAGATCGATACTTTGATCATCGATATTTTATTATCGATCGCAGAGTATCGATCGCGGGTTGTCGATCGTGAGTTGTAGAGGACTCCGACTCTGACGTAGCAGAATCGGATCACAACGTAGAGGATTCGCTGCTTGAGGTTGTTTGGGTTGGCACGATGGGCGCAGGAAGACGCAAGTCGCTGGGCGCTGGAGCCGCCATCTTGGTGGACATCTCTAATGACGATGCTCGAGAGCGACGCGAACGACGCAAGACTCTGGCACGACAGGGCGCGAGCTCAGCGAAAAAGGCCAAACGTCCTGGCGTGAACTATGATTTTAGCTCTGTGATGACAATGTGCTCCACGAACAAGGTGAACCTCAAGAATTCCTGGAGTCTCGACCTCATTGACCACATCGACGATGTCCTCGACCAGCACCAGGGCTCTTTCCAGACGGCGAGCCGCACCCTACAGGCCTCTGTACAAATCTACGAGAAGCGCGTGGACTCCACGCACCAAGACACCTTCAAGATGCTTGAGAATGTCAATCGCACGCGCGTGGGAGCTGCCAACGACGCTGAAGAAAGTCGTGAAACCCGCCGCAAAGGAGGCAACACGTCTATGTCCACTTTTCTGGAATCAAACCTCTCCAACATCACGTTCCAGGGTGCTGTCGAGCGCGAATACGAAGTCGACCCGCTTTTTCGCAAAATGTCAAAGACCTTTGACGCAGGAGGTGCCCGAGGCCTTCTGCTAAACCACCTTCGAGTGCACAATGGTCCACGCGTGATCTTCGACACCAGTGAAACTATGGCCTTTCCGACAGATGTCAACAAGAAAGCAAACTCTGAGTCTCCAGATAAATCTGTGCAGGACGAAGACAAGAACCGGGAGGAACTTGATGATGAGGGCATGGAAGATGCCCGAGCTGAAGAAACCACAGAGGAGGAGAACACAGAGGAGGGGATCAACCCTGCACTGGACTCCTTTATCACGCTGGATATGGCAGTGGAGCATTCGAACACATCCCCGGTGTGTCCATCCCTGGAACTCTTGCACCGAAATCTCCGTGCTCTTGGAGACGAACCGGTCGCAATCGACATGGACGGGGAACTCGAAGAGGAAGCTCTTGAAGCCAGCAGAAATGAAGAGGCTGCGGCATCAAGAATCAACAAAGCACAAGCGGCCATCACGAGCCCTTCTTTAGCGGGTGCTTACTCTGACGAGGATGATGGATTTGTCTATGAGAATGAGTGGATGAACGACGAGCCTATGGCTGATGATTTCGAAGAGGAAGATGGTTTTGGCGGAAGCGAGGCAACCCCAGCTTGGTCTAGTACAAGTGCTGTAGATGACGAGACTGCCAGAGGATATACCAAGAATGGAACTCAAGGCAGACGCGAAGTACATGAAGAAATCGATTTTACTCAGTTCGACGCGTACAGCTTTTTTAAGAACGATTCGGCCAACGCGCGAAATGCCAACTGGGCAGGCCCTTCTTATTGGCGATTCGGTCGCAAGCGAGATGCCCCACAAGGAACTCGTACGCGTGCGCCTCGTGTGTCTAAGAAGGCCTTCTGGGTTGACTTCGACGCACCTGAATGGACCGCCCCTGTGGGCCCTGACGAAGGTGAGGAGGAAGAAGAAGAACCTGTCCCGGAACAGGTTGCTCGTCCAGCTACCATCAGTCTGTCCAAGAAGACACAGCAGGCGGCCCGGGCTAGTGACTTGCCTCAGGATCTTCACTACACAATTCAGGATTTGTGCAAGCTGTTTTTGAAACCGGTAGTCATTTCTGAAATTCTACAACGTGGTGGACGCCGCACCTCAGGTCAAGGGGTAAGGTGAAAACGCAAGTCAAGCAGATGACCATGACGCAGGCTACTTTGATAACTTTGACGGTGCTGATCTCGATATGGGGGGCACTGATGGAGGTTTTGGAGGTGGTGCTGATGATTATGATGATGACTACGGCGAGAATGACTTTGTTCAACCTAGTCACGTTCTCGAAAAAATCCATGTTGACTATGCGCGTAAAGCCAAGCGTGTCGATGTGAAAAAGCTTAAGGATACTATTTGGACTGAAATTGAAGATCAGCATGAAAGTGCCCCCGATAACACGGAAATTTCTTTCTCGAAATCCGTCGAGCACCTGGCCCCTAAAATTGCCAACAACCAAGTCACTGTTCCCTTTTACTTCATCAGCCTTTTGCATCTCGCGAACGAGAATAATCTGGAAATCCAGGGCGTAGACGATCTATCGGATCTTTTTATTAATGCTTCCGCTGCAATGGAACATTAATACAGTCCAAAGTATCTCTATGAATTCCATTTTGTTTTATCCTTTTAACATGTTTTGCAACCTTTCTCTCTTATTTCAAGACCAAACTATGAAAGAATCAATTGCGCAAACCTACCTACTGTAAGTGTCTCCATCACGGCGCTTGTAGAGACTAAAGCCCTCCTCCACTCTTCACAACATAATATAAACAATATAAAGATGCCTAATCTTCAAAACCCCAATCCCACATTATTAGGTATAAGCGTTACCCCGGGCGAGACATTTTAATTCCAATCCCTCATAGACTCTTCTAGCTCTATTAAAACTCAACTTGCAAACACTTCAGAGGTACAAGCGCTATTTTGCAGACAAAAATGTTGCATTGAGGTGGAAGACCCTGATATATATAGGGGGCATAAAGGCAATTATTATCCTCCACAGTAAGAAACAACAGTATGTTGCAAACTCATAAACAGTATGTAGGCCCTCTGTCAGGCTTCCCAGCTACACGATTTTCTCATCTGGTTTTTGCCCTGCCTGATATCTGCTTTTTAACATAATCTTTCATTCTCCTTATTCTATCGAGTTCATGTTAAGCACTATACACAAACTTCTGTTAAATTATTCAGCAGCGTTTAACCCTCCATGCCAGATATCCAATACAAAACATGCTCAGGAACTTTTCCACAAAAAAGGATTCGCAAAAAAAATGTACGACCTCGATTCTCTTACATAGTGAAGACTTTTACTACGATCTAGTCATAAATATTTTAAAAAAAGTACACCTCGCAGGCATTCATCCCTCAAGCAATTAAAAAACTTGTCCTATGTCCCCATTGTTACACACGACTGGTAAAACGAATCCTGAGATAGCCTTTGTAACGGATTTCTTGACATCGAAGAGTGTATGAAAATTTGAACAAATATGTTGGTACACACCCTTGAGGGATAGAACCTTTTCCCCTACTGTCGGAGTGACTACATACTAACAGAGAAGCAGGAGAGTTCCTCGCATGGATATTGTATATAATTAGATGCTGCAACTAACTCCTCCATAGCTTCTTCAAACAAGTTCGATCATCCGGACAAAAGGCCATGAGTAGCTCTTTTGACAGCGACGTTGAGCTAAATGAGCTTGTTTTACCAAACTCATCCTCATCTCAGTCATTAGCATGTATTTCGTACCTTTCAGCTGATGCGCTCACTAACTCGGGACGTGAAAATACTACATCAGATATAGACAGCCTTGCTGTGGAGAGCTCCATTACTCGTGCTACACAGAGGTGGTTACCCTCTTCACAATCACAATATGCTCCTGGACCTGACCCTTTTCAAGTTTTATCGCAAGATTGCAGCGAAGACCAGACAGAAGAAGAAAGACTCATTTGTAATACAGTTAAATTTGTTCTTGCTGACATTATTGAGCGTGTTGTGCTCTTAGATAAACAGCTGAATGCAAGGATACAGAAGACAACCCAGAATCAAGCATCAGATTTACCAACTCCGCATGGAGTACAAACACAACCTTCATATAAGATCGACACAGGATATAACATAAAAATTGATATCGCTGGACCTTCACGTGGTGTACCACCATCCAAAAAACCTTCACCCACTATTCAACCAAACCTCTCTATTAGTATACATGCGAATATAAAATCATCACAGTCTCCACAAAATCAACAAAACAAGATTATGGAACCACTATCGCATGATTCGGATGATTCATCTGTTGAAGACCTTGAAAAGGCGTTTCATGATATTTTAGTGCAAGATCATGATGACCAGAATGACGATGCCATGCTTGCAAATCTCCGAGAAGGACATCGTTCTGCTCCAGGGCATGGTGGTTTCGTGTCATCTGCGCCGGTTGCAAGGCCGGATGCAGTTGATCGACCTGCAATGGTGGAATCGAGCGAAATCTTCCCTTCCAAATCCAATGTGAAGGGAACCTATGTTTTTGGTGGCTTGCCTAGCGATTCAGATTCCGACGAGTCAGAATCTTCATTAGGCCAAACTTCCTCGTCTTCTTTAACACCTCGAACCCAGAACCAATTCACTCATAAAAAGTTGAAAAAAAACAGAGTAGAGAAACGTGTAATTCCAGTGCACGGGTCTCCTCGTGCTAACGATAAGTCTGGTTTGACATTGCCATATGTAAACCAAGCGAAACGAGGGAATGGTGTTCCTGGTCCAAGCGGAAAACACGGAATAACTAATATTAAAACGCATAAGCCTTTGCCCAATCAAACCAGACAACCTAAAAGTAAATCAACCCAGAAAAATGCACACATGTACATCGCCAAGCAAGAGGGTATGCCAACTCAGATTAACGAACGGCCTGACGCAGTGGAGCGTCCAATTTTAGCAGGAGCAGATGTTTTTCCTGATCGCAGTTCTCTTGCACCTGATACGATCGTCTTTGGAGGACCTCCAGATGTTGACTTTGAAGACTCGGAAAGTCTCTCAAGCTCTTGCTCGGATTCCTACGATGTTTTCGAAACACAGCCAGTGCTCCCTAACCACCAGTGCCACAACTTACGTGGCCCTCGAAATGAAACCAAGGATTCTCCAAGAGGTCGACACCATGCTAATAAGCTACCCAAAGTTACCAACGCGACCGGCCCAGCGAAGCGGAACTCGCACCATACACAGTTTGACCATTTACTTAAAGAGGAGAGACGCATGAGAGTGAAAAACCGATAGCTATGATAATTAGATACTTGCAAACCAGCGTACTTTTGAAAACTAGAGTTCCAGAAGCCTTGATTGTCGTCCGAAAGCCTCTCTTATACTATATTTAAAAAAAGTTACATCATGCTTGTGAGCTCCCCTGTTACATGAACAAACCGATTTAAAGATAGATAAATTGCAGATATGCAACAGTCATGACCATAAATGAAATTGTTTAATGGTACTTCCTCCAATTCAGTATGTTTCAATAGTCTTTTTTCTTGCTCGATCCAAACATATTGTTTCTAATGTGCAATATATTCATCCATCCAAATTCTTCAAAATAAAATCATGCTTTATGTTGAAATTAGAAAAAAATCAATCTCAAAACCAATAGTTTCCAAACTTTGTATTGCTAGAGGAATTTATATTTCATCAGCATTATAAATGTTAAATAGAGCACAATGAAACATGTTTTAATGATAAATAATAATAAAGTATGTTTTTTTAAATTTAAAATATAAAATTTGGAGCACGGTACACCCAGATTTAGAAACCTCATCAGCTCCTGCGTAAAATAGGTGAGAGTGCCTTTCATACAAGTTTTTCACTCTTATGATACACAAATCTCCCAAGGTGTGGTTTTGATCTGCCTAGTCAAGAGATAATCGATAAGTGAAAGTCTCTATCACCTAATACTCGAGTACATTGACTCAGCTAGCCGTTTAACCCTGGAGTTGACATTATTTTCTATATTCATCTGCACCAGTGCATTGCTATAGTAGAAGGCAGGAACCCAACTTTGATAATTAAAGCGGGAGAATTAGTCAGTAATAGGTTGAGGGAAAATACAGATTTAATTCAACCTTGCAAGTGGTGGCAGGCAGGCACGATTCCTGCTCTACGCAGCAGGGAACACTGCGAAGCCTTTCGAGGGGCTTTTGCTGGAGTTTCTATTTGTGCGATTCATACAAGCAAGCCAGTCCTAGTGCACCAGAATTTGTTTGTTCGTATTAATATCGTGCTGAGCGTTGCAAAGCTACCTTGATGAGCAACATGGAGCGTGGGGGCGAAGGCAACGCAGAGTTGCTGGCGCTGCATCGAATTGATGAGACAAGCACTAGACTTCAGCAGCAGGGCAAGTATCTTGAGGCTTTGGAGTGTATGGAGCGAGGCCTGGTCTTGAGGCAACATTTCTTTGGCCCGTCGAGCGACGAGGTGTGGTCTGCTTGTACAACAGTCGGCCAAATGTGTAACCTTTTAGCAATGACATACTTGCAACAGGAGGAGTTCTCCATGGTCTTGGAACTTCTTAAGAAAGCCGAGATTCTGACGGAGCGTGATGACCGAGGTCGCGCAGTCACATACAACAACCTTGCCTGCTACTTCCGGCGTACAGGTAAACTACATGCTGCCCTGCAGTACTTACAAAAGGCCTTGAAAGTAGAATCAAGACTAGATAATGTGACCAATCGAGCAGACACACACTTGAACCTGTGTGCTGTGCTTTCCCAACTCGGTAGGCATGCAGGTGCGTTGGAGCACGCCCAAGCTGCATTGATTCAACTTCAGGAAGAGCTCTTCCCGAGCGCCTTGTCGGGCTCGGGCTCGGGCCCTGCAGCAGCAAGTGCAGATCGAATTGCAGTTTTAGCAATCGCTTATCATAATATTGGCGTTGAACAAGAATTTCTCAAGAGATTCGAGATGGCTATTGACTCTTACCGTAAGGGTGTTGATATCAGCGAGACTCACCTTGGAACAGATCATGGTATTACGATCACTTTGCGAAACTCATATCTTGCGGCAAAGCAAGCTGTAGAGGTTGCTCGGAAGCGTCGGGGGCCTATGGCAAAGGCATCCCGGATAGTTAGCGGTGGTAAATCAATGAAAGGCAGTGCAAAGGGTGCCGCTTTGAAAAGAAGCCCTAGACTTCAACAACGAGAAGAACAGCGCTGGGGAAATATCCAAAAGGCATATGGAGATGTTGCAATGGGGTTGAAGCCGACTCCATCTAGCAGCAGTGATTTTAATCTTAACATTGACTATCAGCAGCAGCAAAATCAAAAACGTATACAGAAAGAACAAGAAGAAGAAGAGGCTCTAGCAGCAGAGGTAACAGAAAAAGCAAAAGCGGCAGCTGAAGCTGAGTCAAAGTATAATCATGAAAGCGAAGATGAGGAAGAGAACCAAGAGGATATTTTTGATAGAGATGAGAATAACCGGTCTAGTGAAGAGGAGGAAGAAGAAGAATCTATGATTGGAAGGCGGAGTACAAACATGGAAAATAGTAGCAGTGTTGGGTATAGCACAATGACAATCCAGGGTAGTGTCCCTGGGACAGATCTTGCCAGCGTGCAGGACCTTATAACTCCACGCGATGAAAACGCACTTGAAATCTTAGAAAATGATAGCAACAACAGTTTCCGACGTCGAAACAGCGCTGACGAGGACAGTGAGGACGAAGATGACACGAAGAATCAAGAAGCGAAATATGCCAATGTAGGTGAAGAAGCCCAGGGAAGTGATGTTGACGAAGGCATTCATATTGAAGCGATGCACGATCCTGTTAGCAAGCTCTCCGCTCGAAGCAAGCAAGAAAGCAAGCTAGACGACAACGAAAAAGTTGAACTTACCACTCCGCTTTCTGCAAGGCTTTCTTCACGAAGTAAAGCTGAAACCAAGTCAGAGGGAGTAGAAGAAGGCTCTGAGAGGGTTGTCCCTGGCCCTCCAAGTGCGCCACCTCCCAGACAAAAAAGTGAGAGCAAGTTCAATGAAGATGCACCACTTAAAACGGCTCCAGGTCCCCCAAGCCAGCCTCCTTTAAAGCAACAGAGCGAAAGCAAACTTGATGATAACGATAACGATATAGTGGAAGAAATCCAAGGGTCCGCACCTATCAAACAATCGGCGTTGAGCAGCCAAAGAGAGAGCAAGCATAGTGAGGATGATGATGATCATAATGATGATGGCAACCTCAAAATTGGCGAGTCGAAAGAAGCTGAGCATGACTCAGAACTACAAGCGGTTGATGAGGGATCTTTAGAGGAGAAAGCAGAGAAGGATAATGCAACTCAATCAGCCTCAGATGCTACAATCGAGCCCGATGAGAGTACCGGTAATGAGGAAGACGTGAACAATGTGGACTTATCTAAAGCAAAGCAAGGCACAGAGGAACAAGAAGAAACACATAGATCCGACTAGGTTTAATGATTTTCAAAAGCTAGAACAAGGCCAAAATTCTTATAATACAACTTCATTATCGACATTTCTCAAAGATTCCAAGTAAATTTTTAAAGCTTGGTCAGAAACCACCGTGTTAAGCACTAAAGAATGACAATTGCGGCTCAAGCCATTTTCTTCTTTTTGTGAACGAAAGTGTAATACCACATATCCGCAGGGTGTGCCTTACGGTATTCCTCTCTTGTTTTCACACGCGCAGCTTCAGCCCTTCTTGCATAAATCCCTCTTGAAGCAGACCTTCGATCTGTGAACCCAGAGAGATCGCGCATAGCCTTGGTGGCTTTCAGCTTTAGCTTGATAGCAGTTGCTACAGTGGCATTTACCTGTTCTGCAGCTTTTGCCCATGCAAACTGGGCTTTCTCCCCAGCCCCGTGTTTTTGTTTCCCATACATGATGACATATTCACCAGCATCCTCATCCTCTTCGCTATCATAGTCATTTTCGTTGCCTGCTTTGGTTTCGAGCACGTGTCGTGCAGGTTTATCCTTGTAAGACTTTGCTGTTGAAGGTCGAATATTCTTTTTCTTTGCTTTCTTTTGGTTTGCTTTGTGATTTGGATCGCTATGCCAGTTTACAAATTCTTCCAACGTGACCACCCCATTGCCGTCTTCATCCATGGCTTCAAGTGCTGCTTGAATTTGAGCTTTTCGTTAGAGGTAAGCAAAGCTCGGCAACAGCTTTCTTGAATTCAGATTCATCAATTTCTCCTGATCCATCGAGATCAAAAAGCTCGAATGCTTCTTCTGCATAGCTTTTGCGAAGCTCTTCTGGAGCCATTTTCTGTCGAGCCTCTTTACGAACAGTTCTTGCAGCTTTGGCCCGTCGAACTTCAATACGAAATTCTACTTTACCTTCAGCAGATTTGAGATAGTCCTGTGTCAACTTGGACTCTGCAATGAGAGCCTTCCGGATTTCGACATTTTCTAAGGCCAGACGGCGTCGCTCTGCCTCAATTCGAGATATTCGCCATCTTGAGACGAAAGAACGAGCTGCGTGACCTCGTGCCAAAGCGCACATCTTGGTAGCACTTGCAATTTCCAAACGACTATGAGTAGCTTGCTGGCGTCCAAGATGACCTCGATAGATACGCTGTACATGAACAGCCATGCGGTTGCGTTTGGCCATTAATTCTTTATATTGTTTGCGCTGGCGATTGCCTCGAAAGTGGGCTTGGATGTTTGAAACGCCAATTTTAACTGCTCTTTTAAGGAGAATGAGTTCATGGCGTGTTTTGTTTCCCCGAAAGACGCGCTGTAAGTGAACTGCAACGATGGTTTGATAAAATCGTATGCGTCGAAGCTCACTTACAATACGCTTGGCAATTGTTTTCCGAATTCGTGACTGAATATTTGTTAATCGGCTTCCTACTGCACGATCACGTCTCTGACGTGCTTCTTCAGCACGTTGGCGCGCCAGGGAGAGCTTTATGTTTTCAGGGATTTTAACAAGCTCCCATTTTGCTAGGCCTTGAAGACTTAAGTTATAACTTTTCGCCATACGAAGGTAATCAAGAATGCGTCGACCAAGCCATCCTCGAAATTGTGTTTGGATGAGGATTATCATAGCCACCTTCTCACGACGCAAAAGCTCTGTACGCAAGCGTGCAGACATTCCTCGAGCAATTTTCTGAATAAGTGTGGCTGCTCGTACTTTACGGTAATATACACGTCTCCACGCTCTTTGTATCATAGTACATGCCTCAGTGGCTTCCTGGGAGAATCGGAAAACCTTCCCTGAAATAATACTTGGAATGTCCAATGGATCATCTGCACATTCAGATTGAAATTCAGGCGCGGGTTTACTTGACTGTGCATGTTTAGGAGACAGTTTCAATGGTCTTGGGTCAACCCGCTGAAACTTCTCAGTCCGAAGTTCATTTGGTGGTTCCTCCTGAACAGCTTCTGCTTTAAAACCCGCAGCACTCGGAGCATTGACTTCTTGTTCCGATCTGCGAGCACAAAATGCGTCCATTCCCATTGGTTCTGCCACAGACGATGTCACTTCATCATTCCAAAATCCTGCACCAATATTTGCGTCAAAAAACCTTTTAAGATTCGTATCCATTTCCGAGGATGATGTTATGGCCAGGTCTACTTCTTCTGATACGGCGACGTTGTCAAGCATGTAGGCGTATGCCTTTTGAAGGACTACTTCTTCCGGCGCAGTGCGCCAATCCGTAACTGGAACTACCTTAAACGCAGACCTCCCTTCTGGGGTGTCCAGAGTGGTAGGAAGGCGGCCAGGGGGTGGGTGTCGCTTAACACCATAGAACTTAGGTGCATGGCCATGATTGATTACAATATCCCGCCTACCTGGAATTTCACGTGGATGTTGAACACCTTCAAGAGCAGCAGATGCTTCCATAGCAACCTGCACAGCCTGCTCGGTAGTTGTGTCAGTTTTACATTCATGATCTGCGGGATGTCCGGTGTCTTCTTCTTTCCAATCATTTATTAAATCACTCGCACGAATAGCAGCAAGACTTTCTTTCCTTTTGAGCATTCTCTCTGGCAAGCTACGTGGCCTTGGTCGTTTAAACTGTTGTTGATATCTTGATGAAACAAACTTTGGTACTTGCCCTTGGGCATCGGTCTTCCCTGGCAGACTGTCTGCTGCAACACGAAAATCCTTCAATTCGTTCCCAATTTTCATCATCTCCCGCACAACAAGACCTATCCTTTTTCGAGCACGAATGGATGGATCACGTGCCTTTTCGCGCTGCCGCTCTCTGTCTTGCTGTAGTTTGATATACTTTGGGGTTCGAGAGTCTTCATAATATGGTGAAACTCGTAAGACTTCCTCCAGCTCCACAGCCTCTAAGCTGTCCCGAACAGGCTGTCCGTCTGCGTCAAATTTGAGTCCATGCGGAAGAAGATTATCGTCCTGGCGCAACTCCTCCATGCGGTACTCCCGTTTTCTTGAATATCGTTGTCGCCTGAGGCTCGGGTCATCGTCAGTTTGAGGTGCGCTCTGTTTCATGGCGCTGTGAGCTCCAAGGCCAGTCCCTGGCACATGGACAAGAAGGTCTTATGACAAACACCGAACCTCACTCTTCAAATTTTGTCTCTTTCCGCTTTAGTGCCTCGTAGGGTAGAGTTCGAAGCCTATTGTCACAGTACAAGAGCTCAAAGAGGTGATTGACAACTCTGTCTGTACCTCTCCACGTGAATAAATAAAATAAATCATTAGATGAAAATAAAAAGGTCCGTTGACCTCCTAGCTAGTCGTCATAGAAAAAAAAAAATCAAAATTCGCAATAGCCTTTCAAACACTATGCTGGCCTCACACGTGTAATACACCAGACAACTTGAAATTGTTGCCTAAGCGCAATGCTGTTGAGTATTTGAAGAGAACCACAAGTATATTTGTAGGTCAGCACACAGTATAAGGAACTAGGTTCAATATAAAGGTCAGATGTGACCTTTCTCACTTCCTACATGCGGAATGCAGATCCAGGTTCGCCTTTTCTGTCTTGTGATAGGCTTCATCCATATGATTCCTGCAAGAAATAACCAATGGCGCCTTCTAAAAATATAGAATAAAAGAAGGAAATACATTTTATTCATGAAAAAGGTACAAAAGTGGTCAGTTTTGCTCGCTGCCGCTAGCGGAGCTTTGTGTCCTGGCAAGTTTAGCACGATGCTTACTTTCTTGCTGACGGGAGCTTGTCGAAGGTGAAAAGCCGCGAATAGCGCCAATGCGGGCAATAGTGTAATACAAATGTCTGAACAATATGAGGATGGCAGGTGCGCGGCCGAACGTTCGTTTGCCTACGCGGAAAAATTGCATACGAAGCACCTTCACAGGCAATGCAGCTTCTTGATGCTGTTGCTGTTGTGTTCGAGGTGCGCTTTGGTGAGAACCTGTTTCGTTATTCGAGTTAGAAGATGCATCCGAGGGCACGGGAGACTCAGCCGGCGACGTATTTGATGCGGATGTGGAAGGCGTTTGGTTAGAATGATTGGTCTTGCCGTTGTTATTGTTGTTATCATGGCCGCTGCTGTTGTTCTCACTTCTGTTGCTAGACGTGGCGGTGTGCCCTGTTGATGAAGGTGGGTCATCCCGTGAAGTGGGCCAGACAGAGCTGGAGTCAAGGTCAATTCTTGCGTTCCACTTGGGATTTCCGTTTCCATCCTTGACTTTATTTGACCTGCTTCGAGGTCCACCAAGTGCAGACCATGTTGCGGCAGACGCGGTTGATGTTGGTTCATAGATGAGAGTAAGGTCGCCAAGACGGTATGACTTTTGCCATGCTTGGAAGGTATTCATGAAGGTGCGGAGACTGAAGCACTGCGTAAAGCTCATGAATTTAAAGAACTCAATCCCAAGGAGAAGGATATCATCTACACACATAAGTATGAGAGGCTTGTCTTCAGATATGGGCTCGCCTAGCATCGCAACTCTGTCTGATTGAGCTTGGGCTCCGTGGGCCCGTGCAATGATGATATTGTAAACAGCACCGAGTTCCTCACGACCGTCACTCCACTTGCGCGCAAAAAAGCGCTTACGAAGGGTTTCTGAGGGTATTTTATACGCGCATCCTGCGGAGTCGACAACTAGTTCATTCGTGCGGGCTGCTTGCTCAAAGACCTGATCAAAACGCTGTCTATCGTAGATAAAGTCATAGTGTTCGCGTTCAAGTTCCAAGGTGACAGTTTCATATCTTCCTCCAACGAGGGAGACACGATCACCATAAACCAGCGCTGCTGTGGTGGCAGCAGCGTCCAGGCGCTCTTGGTCGACGTCTCCTTCCTCAAGGGAAACGGATGCCTGACCCTGTCCATAATACATGTCTCTCTGTGCGCGTGCCTCAGCGGCTTCGTCAAGCGTGCTTGAACGTTCTCTGCCTCCTGCCCTGGAGGAAGACGAGCGCATGAGGCTTGAGGCGCCTGGAGTAGGATCTGTTGTTTCTTTACCGGGAGCTGGGATAGCTGCAACAAATGCGCGCCCGTAAAGGTCTTTGTCCACGATGTCCACATGAAATGCCTCATCAATGCTTTGTTGTAGTGCGTGGAAATCCTCTTTGGTGATATCTGTATCACCTAGGGCTTGTCTCAGAGACTTGAACGAATACGGCATTTTATGAACGGCAAGAAGTTTCGACCGGGACTTGCGGTGTCGTCGTCGCTGGCGTGACCCCCCAGAGGCTGCTCTCGAGTCAGGGCTGGATGATGGTTGGCGGGTGGTAAGTCCACGACTACTTGGTGAGTCAAGCTCAGGTGAGGAGTGCTGGTGCATAATATTGTGGGCCTGCTGGTGCTGAGTCTGATTTTGACTGTGCTGTGGGGATGTGGCTGTCACGTATGGCGTGTGCCGTGGTGTAGTGAGCAACGTCTCGCGAGGCGTCATCGCGGGGTGAGGAGTGCCCCAGACGCTCAGCGTGGGCGGACTCAAGATAGACTGATCGCGAGCTGCTGCTGCTACTACTGCTACTGCATGAGGAGACAGTGCAGAATTTGCTGCAGCGACCGCTTGAGCATTTACTGCAGCCATGTTTGCTGCTGCAGTAGCGCTCGAAGTTGCTGCAGCAACAGCAGCAGCGGTGGCAGCATGGTAGTGCTGCTGTAGCTGCTGTTGTTGCTGTTGCTGTTGTTGCTGCTGCTGTTGCTGCTGCTGCTGTTGTTGTTGTTGTTGTTGTTGGGCTGACCCTGAAGCTCGCCTTTTCGGGGCGGGAGTGAGAAGATCATTGTTATACGCCTCCACGCGTTTCCGCGAGGATGCAGAGGGTCTACTATTTTGAGCGCCATCTTGCGCTGCCGTCGTTGTGTGCGTTGGTGCGTCTGCAACTTGTGTCTGCGTATCTGGGTCGTTCTGTGCGTCTGATGAAGGTTGTTGGTTTTTGGTCTTGATGTTGCTATCCAAACGCAACCTTTTCCTTATCTGTTGCTGCTCCTGCTGTTGTTGTGGTGTGACGAAGTAACTCCTTGGCATTGTACCGTCGTCTAGTGGTGCCTGTGCGTAGCCAAAGTTTACGTTATTGTCACTGTTGATTTCATTGTTGGTTGAACTGCCGAGATTGCTGCTGTGAAGTTCGATGTTCCTCACGTCCTCGTTGCTGTTGTCTACGTTGCTGCTGAGGGTTTTATTTCCATCGCCTCGCCCATGACTCCGCTGCCGCTCTTGGGCTGCGTCCTGATCTTGCTCTCGAACCTGTCCTTGCATTTGATCTTGATATTGATGATCCTCGCCCGTGTAATTCCAATTTTGATCCTGAATTAGATTCTGACTTTGATACAGAAATTTGATTCAGAAAGTAAAATATATTCTCAAGTCTGGCTCTGCGTGTGACCCAGAACTTAGGTTTAAGTCGGTTCTCAACCAACCAGAATGGTACCTCCCCCAAAAAGGTATTCGGATGAACTGCCACAAATTTCGTATTCGCACTTGTTGTTATCTTCGTTCGTGTCGCTGAAGTTGCAGGTGGGTTGAAGAAGTTGACGAAGGTGCAGCTACCACTGTTCGCGTCGGTGCCGTCACCAGCGAGAGTACTTTGTACGTCCAATTCCCTACCTACCAGTCTACCCTCCGCTCTCTCGCCGACCTTAATCCTCCCCGCTCCTGCCCAAACAAGCGCCGCAGCGGTTTCGATGTTTGGATGTTTGGATGTTTGGACGTTCGAATCAATCGATCGATCGATCTCCCGACCTGCCAAGCCCTGCTCCGGGCGGGCCCCGTCCGAGCCGCCGCTGTGCTGCTGCCGCCGCTTCCTCGCCCCAATCGCCGGGCCGGCCGCTTGTGCTGCCGTCAGCCAAGCAGTTCTGCCGGGCCGTGCGTGCGCAGAGCCCGAGCCGCTCACAGAGAAGGCATTCATTCATTCATTTATCCAAACACTCTTCTTCCCTATCGATCAACGAGTCATCCCCATAGTCCGCACAGTCAACTTAAAAAAAGAACGCTCTATAGTATTCGAGAGGTGGCAAGTGGACTATTCCTACGCACTATAGGCCAAACACGCTATAGTCTACTTGGGCTACTGTGAGGAATGCGGGAGTAGCCTGTCTGTGGAACAGTGGAGCGAAGAGTGGAACACCTCGAGTTGAAGTTTCAGGGTTAAAAGCTCACGTCTGGTCTGGTTTATGAATGCTCGATGAGAGACAGCCCTTTGGGGAAACGTCCTTGAAAGAGTACCTTTGGCGCTTCTGAATGGTGATTTCTCCGACTACTTACCTACCCTGTTTTCAGAATTCGGATTAGCGGAAAAGGCGATTTATATATTTTATGTTTTTACATTTTTATTTTATTCGTAAAAAGTTAATCGCATGCAACTATAATTCATGATTGCGGACTGGAGATAGCTGAAAATATATATGGCTTGATCTCGTCACAACTTGTGTGAAGAAGAGTGGCGAACACAATACTGCAGCCATGCTGCGATCATCCCAAACAAATTCGTTGCATCAGCATAACCAATCAGATCGAGGATATGAATCACCAATTCGCAATAACAAATGAGTCCAGAACAGGTGCTATAGCTGAGTATCTAGGTGCTACCACTAGTAGTAGTTACCTATACCTAGCTAGGTACCTACTCCACCGTACACCACAATAGAAGAAACAGCCGTGTGCTATCATTTGCACTAAGTGCACCCTAGTACATAGCACGCGATTTAATGGAGGCAGAACCTGATCATCACATTTAGATCTCTAAGGCCGAGGGAATAAAAGTAAGCAGATAGAAGAAACGAACGACCTCAGTGGTCAGCCATGCACAGAAATTGACAACGGAACACCACTATTCTGCCGTGCTCCTTGACCTGCTCATACCTTCTGATTCCGGAGACCGTCAAGGTTGTGTTCTACTCTTGGCCACGCCATCCGCCATGGAGTGCTCTCATCCCATTTGCGAGGGTCCCTCGGCGCGCTAGAAGACTATATACGGGTCGAACAATGACATGGAGTTGCTATCATGTCTCGATACATACAAGTTGGGAGTCAGGATGTATCGCAGAAAAGAGTGAAAGGTCAGAAGATGAGAGCAGAACAAATCGACTAAGGGCTAAAAGAACGGCCAATAGAGAACGTATTTGGCGTGTGTGAGTATAATACAGGAGTAGAGAGAGGGGTGGATGTGAAGGTGAAAGTGGATACACCTGGGCAAGAGAGCTTGGGAATCAAAAATAGCGAGGTACCCGAGGTACCATCAGAGGAGAGCACCATAAGGACCTGTTCTGGATCTTCCCAGGCGCTGATCAACGTTTCTGCATCGAAAAGTCGAGCAGATTCCTGGGTTTGGCGAGGATAGATTGATAGTCTCAACAGGCACTCCTAGTACTTTCGTATAACTAACTCCTAATAACATTTACTGGGTTGGCGCTGTGCGTGTCATCTGATGACCCATACGACGACTTAGGTCAAAGAGGTGTAGGCAATCAGTCCTTCACAAGCCGTGTGAGGAGACACCTCCTGTGGCTTCGATACAGCGGCTCTGTGCCAAGAAGTCGCGCAAAAGAGGGCCTCTTTCTCCAGCGAGCCGTTGAGAGCCCAAAGAGGTCTTAAGGCACAGCCGCTACCTGAAACTATAAGGTACACACCCCATCATGCATTTCGTTCGCCTTTCTCGACATCTTTCTATTGATTAGCCTGAAAGCCAGGCGAGCGAACGAGCTCCCAGGCTTCAATCAAACATATACCTAAGGCGTCCATTTAAGCTGTATATTTGAGGCAGCCCCTCGTCGATGTTTCGACCATGCCTGCAAAGCCACGCCGCAACTCATGACTAGAGATGGGTCCTTTTGTTATCGTACACCCTGGTAACGTCTACTACAGTTAATCATAGTACGGTGCTGCGCGCTTCCCTCTAAGCCCAATCAACCGCTCCTAGAACTCTTGAAACAGAAAGAGAAAAAGAAAGAAAGAGGAAAGCATGTCGAAAGTAAGGAGAGAACAGCAAAAGAGAACCAAAGTCGAAGCGTCGCTGGCGAGATGCGTCGCGGCGGCCCTGAGGAGCGCTGTGAGCGCGGCGCGGCCGTGCCCGCGGTAGTAGTGGCGGAGGGCCGCAACTTCAAGCGCACCGCTGCAAAGCGCGGCGACCTGGGCAACATACACTTCGCCAACAACTACTTAAGAAACAGCAGCAGCAGCAGCAGCAGCAGCAGCAGCAACAACAACAACAACAACAACAACAACAATACTTACAGCAGTGGCAGCAACAACCATACCAATAGCATCCCCGTCGGTGACAGTACCCTTCGCAGAGCCATCACTTCACCCAGAGATACCCCTCGGACTCCCAGGGCGCCTCCAAGTCTTCGAGACGAGCTCCGCGCACTTGTGGACGTCCGTGGTGCCGATCCTGCTTGTGCTGTCGTCGCATACGCCCGAAAACGCGCTTGTGCTTCCCAAGCCGCCGCTTTGGCGGCTTCTTTATCGTCTCTGAAGGCGTCTCTAAAGACCTCCTCTCCATCAGGAATATCTCCGCCAAGACTCTCAGCGTCGACAATCTTGAAGTCTTCCGCATTCCCAAATGCATCAACCCCGCCGATGCTGCCTCAACGCTGACGTCTGCGACAAATAACCAAGTGCCCAAAACTAGAGAGCGCATAAATGCGTGGAGCAGCGAGACCTTGCGCAGGCTGGAGGCGGCACCGCGGGAAGCGCTCCTAAGAGCAGCGGGTAGTGGCGATGCAGAGAAGGTTCGACTTACGTGGCATCGCGGAGGCGGCAAGGGTGCTAGAGATGCTGGGAGCGGAGATACAGCTCTGCTGGCTGCGGCAAGGAGCGGATCTAGAGCAACAGTTGAGATGTGCATTAAACTGGGAGCTGAAGTGAATGCTTTAAATGATGCTGGAGAAACCGCGCTCCATCTTGCGAGCTATGCGGGATACTTGAAAATTGTTGAGATATTGCTAGGGTCTGGAGCACAGGTACAGAGTACCACTGAGTTTGCGGAGTCGCCAGTGTTTTTCGCGGCAAGGAAAGGTCATGCAGCCGTAGCGAGAGTGCTTGTAGTGCATGGAGATAACCCAGCCGCGAAAGACCGATTTGGAGATACTGCGCTTGAGCAGGCTGCCGATACAAACACGAGAAACGCCATAGTTGCCGCTATGAAGGCCAGAAAAGCGGCGCTAGTGAAATTTCACCTACTTCTGAACCTGAATCCTTCCGGAAGGATCTTCACCAAAATATGACACAGCAGTCTCGCAAACGGAATCAAGCGCAAAGCGGAGTGCAAGCTCAAGATCTGGAGTCTACTAATAAAGTTTCGGGAGGTGAGGCTGTTGAAGCTAGCAGCAACAACAAAATCAAGAATGCCGAAGAAACAGTTGATGCTCAAGCAGAAGCTGAAATACAAAAACCTGCAGCGTTATTAATGCTACAAATGCCGTCAACAGCTCTTCAGGGAATCTTTGCTTATTTGGATACAGGTGAGTTGGGCTGTGTGCGCCGTGTTTCGTCGAGTTGGTCGATGGCAGCCGAGGATGTGTCAAAAAGTAGACCTTCATCCAAAGCAGGAGCGAGACCTGCACATATAGCTATAGGAAGGCAAAGGCCGCAAAGTTCACCGCTTATGAGTCTTTCTGAAGAACGATTTACCATGGCTCGGCAAAACAGAAAGGTTACAATTGCATCAGCACGACAAGTTCGTGACCGGTCACGGATCTTCTGCCCAGAAAGTTCTGATGTAATGTTTTGAGGAAGTAGTCACTGCCATTATATTGCGCTTTTTGCGCTTGCTTGCTTGTGTCGTCGTTGTGTGGATCTTCGTCGATGCCCTTTGCTGCACTTTGTTATGTTTTATTATAATAGCGTAATGTTGTTTTGATGTTGCATGGTCTTTCTCCTCAACACTACGTGCAAGTCTCCTTTGACTGCTTTCGCCCGGTAAAACTAAGGAAATGAGCAGTACAGCTTCCATGTATTGTCGACAAGCCCATCAGATTTCCTTTCTTCTGTTTTTTGTTTTTTCGGCACTTGTGTTGTCTCATGTGAGTTTGTCATGCTCTTACGAACATGTGCTTCTACTCTTAAAGTTTATCGCTCGATTCTCAGGTTCGCTTACGATTTGATTGTATGCGTATTTGTCTTTGTGGATACAAACGACTAAGAGATTGTTTTAAAATTCTTTTTCTCTATACCCTATGGGGAAAATGGATAAAGCTAAGCCGTTACCAACCCTCGTCATTTTCTAGACCAATATTAAAGCAGCGGATGAAAAATTCTTTCGTTTTGAGGAAACTCAAGAGTTTGTTTTATAACATGAAGCTTTCCATTTAGCTTGTTATTACGACATCCCATAGAGTTTCAATGTCAAATTCAGGCGACAATTATCTAATGGTCTTGATTGAAACATAAATTTTTTCAAAACCTCTTGCTTTTTTATGTAAAATTAAAGTAGAAAGATTGTGTTTTAGGAGCTCACCTAGCCCTTGTAATTCCAACTTTAAATTGCATATCCTTCATTAGCTTAAACTTATCTTAAGGAAGTCACTCTGCGGACCCCATCCATTGCCGCTCCCAAACTTGAGAGGAAATAGAAGATGAAAGACGCAATTTTCCTAGTATCATTTGATATACAACAGCGAACAGAAGCCCTATTTTGTTCATGGTACTCCTTAGCATCCTTTCACGTGAAATAGGTAAACTTCTCCTCCAAGAACTTGTGCTACTTTAAAAATCAAAGAAAAAAGCAGTCGTACAATGGATACACCTACATCTACGTACCATTCTAACTATTTATTAGGATAGTGCCATATGATAGTTACTAGGCTTAGATATATTTTAATTAAAATAGTGATAATAAAATTATCATTACTAAGTTAATTATTAATAATAAAATAAAAAATAAAAAATAAAAATTTAAATTCGAAAAAATAATTCTCCTACGCGGAATCGAACCACGGTTGTCAGAGTCAGAGTCTGACATGCTGCCATTACATCACAGGAGATCTTATCGCTCTACGATGGTGTCCCATATCAGCTTGACATATATAAACACTTTGTTCCGAATTAGAAACTCGTACAATACTTCGATCATCATAGACGCCATCCAAGATTGCCTTGTGAAATGAAATGCCAATTACTACTACAGTGCTAATTGAAACTAAGTTAATCGTACTTTCAAGCTTCCCCCCTTCTCTGAAGCCGCGTGCCTCGCAATATCATCGATGCTTCCCTTGGATATCTCTCCATTCTCTCGCTTTCCTCACCGCCTTCCGATTCTAAGTTCTTTGCTCCTTGCCACAGACACTGTTTAATCACCTTAAGTTCTCCATTTTCACCATGTCTGTGCCGCCTCTTTTAAGGCTGCTTCTGTGGACGAGTGTTCCCACACTTCACTGTGGGAGGCCTAATGACCCGCTTCTCATATCTCATTCTTTCGCACTATGGATGATATGTGGGAAGACAGGTTTTCTGTTCAATTTGGATATAGAGTATAGGTTACGAGGTTGCTAGAAGCTCAGATGAAAGACCGTGTTATTGGTACTATGAACTAGTTAGTAGCTAGTAGGTCAGTAGTAGTTCCTCGAGCAATGAATGAATTAATGAAATGCATATGTTATTATAATGTAATAAGAATATAATAAATCAGTCAATTAGTGACGATCATGGCGATCTTGAAGAACCTTGGAGATGGATTGATCAATTTATTAACCCAGAACGTCCAGTCCCTGGGAACACTTCAAACTCGGATCGCCATGCTTGGCCGGGTATCGGTGGCGCTACCGGCGCTGCCGACCTCAGGCTTGCGTGTCATCACGAGACGCGACGCACAGTTCCGCGTCGCGGTGGGCGCTGCGCTGATTGGAATTGGTCTTTATGGGTACCTAGCGCCGTCCGAAGAGGCGCCGTCCATGCCGTTTGGTCGTTCTGTGCGCCTGTGTATAACGGGCGGCGTGGCGGTCTCCCTCGGCGTCAATTACGAATGAGTCATGATTATCCGCGGACTTTGGAACATAGACGGGACGGGCTTCAGTGCTATCCCTGAAGAGTACCAAGAGTTTGCGGCGCAGAAACGACGTGTTGTCATCAGGCACATTGCTGAGGTCATGCTCTCGTGCTGTATTTTTGCATTAGCAATAGCGTTCTTCCGTGAGGGCGAGATCACACTTAAACATGCACTAGATATAGTAGATTCTTGTGCGTGGATTCTCGCTTTCATGTTTGCTAATGTCGCTACGAAGAGTACTTGGCACCTCGCTGCAGCGGTGCGCAACCAACGCAGTATGTCACCACCACGGTCGCCTTCACCATCACCATCACCATCATACCTTTCCTAAATTCACACCAACATCGTCATTATTGCAGTTAATTTCGTCATCACCATCACTTGCATTTCCATTGCTTGACTGCGATACTCAAGGAGGGATGAGCTCGTGTTCATACGAACTATAGCATTCGAAGTCGAACTTTCTATTCGTAAGCTTTGCTCGAACCATGAGTTGGAGAACCTTCTTGATCAGGTTTTCATTAGTCGCGTAGACTATAATAGCTGACATGGACATTCAATAGTCACCATGTCGCCTTAGAAACTGGCACTGGCGGAATGGGAATCCCTATTCTTAGTTTGTGAGACTTTGGACTCATTCCCATAGATTCAGCTAAGCCATGAGGCTTGACGCCTGACTAAATGAGTTGGAACTTCGCTGGCAAACCCACTTCTACCGTCGCGTCAGGCATGTCAAATTTTCACGTTTGCTAGGGCTTCATGTGAACGATCAGCACACTTGAGAATGCTGCCTAGATCGCGTAGTGCAAATTACGCGTCTAAAGCCATTTAGTAAACGCCACCATCTGCGACGAACATCAGACATACTCTGTTTCATGTTCTTTGCTTCTACTCAAGTGTTTTAGCCTGAACAGAACAAATGAATTGCAAGACTTGAGCAAGCTTGAATGTGTGGGTTATGTGATTACCATTGCGATTGTTTCAGGTAAAAGACCCGGTCGCGTTTGAATTGCTGTGTAAATAAGCAGGCAGCCATGTCCTCCATAAATCTCTAATGGAACAATTGAAACAAATCGAGCCAGGAAAGTAACACCCAAATCATGAGTTCAAGCAATGGCCTTGGATTTATTGTTTCAAACTCTTCGTATCAGGGCGTGGTGATCCTGGTTAGTCTCTTTTTTCGTTCGCTACTCATCCATGGTCTCCTAGTACTATTTACCAAGGCAGTCCAAATCCTCGAGGCTTGGGAGTTCATGGTCACCATCAAATGGTGATGGAGGCTGCCTAAGCAGTGTTGAGTTCTCATCATAACAATACATCTTGTCAACAAATTCCTGATGCAGCAATTAATGACAATGCAACAAAATATATCAAGTTACAGATGGGTCAGAAATGTTTATCGTTGCTGTCATTTCAACGCAAGCATTTAAATCTATCAATCTGAAGTGAAACGGTGCTGTAAGGCAGTGCAAGTACCACGCTGTTCTCAGAGCCCTGGGCAGACGTCTGTTTGTTTGGTGCTGTTTTCGTGGCTTGGCTGCATGACAAGTAATCACTATGACGGTTTGCGGTTCGAAAGCTTTTTCTGTTTAAGTGTTGAACAGGACGACCGCATTAACCTGAGACGAAAGGATGATTTTCTCTCTCGTATGTTGTTTAAATACAACTTGAAAGAATTAAACTCGTTGCTTTCAGTACCTCACTTCGCAATCCCCAAGAGTTAGTTATATACATACTCAGCTGCTCATTCTTCTTCATTCTTGTATTTATAATATGATTTTGGAAGGAAGAAGTAAGGCAGCAACAGCAGTAGTAGTAGCTTGAGTTAAACTCTTTGTCAAGTAATTATAATTAGATTCATATTCTGAGCGAGCGAATGTTGTGTTTTTTAAGTTGATGTATGCTTGTTCTTTCCTCTGTTCTGTTTCGAGACCACTACAGCATCATCATAAGATCATGACTCCCTTTCAGACTCAAGCTTAAAACCCGTAGGTGATGGTAACGGACCTTCTACATCTTTGCTCTACTGGTACAAAGAGGCACAACTCTGACAGTAACACATCGACTGTGCGCTAAGTTCCCCACTCTAAGATGCCTACATTTGCCCATAATCCTGCGACGCCCAGGCTCCAACTTTCCGAAGTGTCGTGTTGTACAAGCCTCGTGGAGGCTGGAGAGCTGACGAAGATGAGCAATTGTGTTATGAGCCTTCACGTTTGTGGGTTCGAAACTTCAAGTACAAGAGCAAAGCAAAGCCCTCCTAAGCACAACTGCCACCGAAACTCGGCATAGAGATGTACCAGCCAATGGATATGAAAATGTAAGCAAGCCGCCTATGGACCTGGCCACCTACACAACATCGTGGACGTACCTAGTAGAGGCTAGAACGTAGGTTAGCTTGAGAGTTCAGTTTGAGACGAGGGTTTCCTTGATCACCAGGGTAAGTGACATGGGCCGAAACTGTAGAATCACTCTCATTGAAACATCCATTGCCTCTTCAACAACAGTATAAAAACAATTTTGATACCTTTCGACGTCGGGATTCACGCGTATAAGAAGCAACCTAGGATCTCCATGTATTTCCTCGAAACTCCCACTTTCATCAAAAAGAACCAACCTTTCTTGTGTCGATAGCTTAAGTGCGAACTCATAGAAACGAGGATGTCCATCAATATCATTTAGGCCAGGGCGTAAATTCGGCCATTCCTGAAGGCGATCGTGCACCGTGTCCAGCTCTGACTGTGGTGCGACGCGCCGATAAGCAGCACGGGTAAGAATCTGCAAATATTGCCTCTCGAGTTGAGTTACAGAGTCAGGATAGTTGTTCAAACCACGAAGTAAACTGACCATCACGTTCTGGACAGCATTCATAGACATATTTAAGTAACAACCAGTAAAGATTGTCACCAAACGGTTGAGTGACACATAACTTGTCATACTAGTGATGATTGAGAAAATTTTGAGGCAGCTACTTCCCTACTCCAAAGGAAGGTCTTCCCGCATTATTTGAACAATGCGTTCGTCCCAGCAAGATCATCATAGTACTCGTCTAAATGCAGAAGAAGCATATCAACGTCTTAAATTGTTTGAAGCTTGATTGCGAGCTGCCCAGCCCGGTATTCCACGAACCCCTTCATAAGACACACAATAGTGTTCAGAGGAGGGATCTATTCTATCTTTTAAAAAACAGACAAAAGCATAGCTGATATGTAACCAACAAAATTGCCACTAGCTATCCCAGAGGAATTGACTCGACAAAAGTTCGAGGAATCATATAAAGATGATTGTTCATCGAGATGAGCGTAGATAATGATTTCTTTTTCATATCGTTGGCCTTTTCCATTCCATACTTCACCAACTCAACAGCTAGACGAGTCTTGCCAGAATCACTGGGACCCTTGATGAGTGGTATTTTCATCAACCGCAGATTACCAACACCATTATAGATGCCACGAAGAAATTGACATGAGGCGAATTCGTGGTGAATTGATTTCGGAATGTATTGAAAAAATCAAGTTGCTCTATTTTATTCTTAGGCGTGTCGCAAAACGAGAATTTCTTTATATGAAGCTGATAAATACATCATCATGTAAAAGAAGCGCTCTCACTAGTTAGAGAGAGGTACCGCGTCAAACCTTTCACGTATATACTGTAAAAGCAGAATGTATGAGACTGTTTCAGTTTCAGGATTTACTAAGTACTACGACACAGAATCTAGCTAGCTAGATAAGCTCGTTCTGAGTGATTCTTCAACTATTTAATCTTTAAAGAACACAACAACAAGCAGTCAGTACGGATATAGCGAAGACTTCCAAGTAAGTAACCCCAACGACCAGGGCTCTGTTCCTCCTATGTTTTAAAGAACAGAACAGTAGTAATCATAGATGACATAGATCTCATAGTAGTATAAGGCTGCTCATCCACATCGTCAACGGGCATAAACATGGATACGTCGCACTTCATCAACAGCACCACCAACAACGTCATGGACAATTCAGTGTCTACAACCTGAGTCGAAACTCATGATCCACAATCGTGATATTGCCTGAATCGTGATTCCGCCTGAATCGCGGCTCTGCCCGAATCGCGGCTCTGCCGAAGTGGACTGTCGTTCTTAACTTAAGCTCTCTTCCTGCGCCTATCGTCTTTGAAAAGTTTAAAGTACTTCTCCAATCCATCGACTGCCCTGAAGCCGCTTCCACCGTACATTCTATGTTCCACCAAGTGCGGGGGGAACCCGTGAGAGAAACATTTAAGGTGCCTTTTTCATATCCCTAATATACAATATGTCCGACGGTTATACCGGAAACAGTATGGTGAGAACCCGCTCTCGATTAAGGCGGGTTGTCCACGAGCAAGGAATGATCCCCGCCTCTCGGAACATAGAACGCAGAGCATCCGGGTAACACAGGGAACTCGTGGCGGCGTCTTTTGCGCCCGAGCGCAGTAGGACCCCCTAGGCTAAAGCATAGCCATCATCGTGCCACCAAGAGTTCTCTCTGCTACTTCCTCTCAATGCTTCAATTTAAAAAGTAAAACAACTTGGGCGCTTGCTTCTCCTTATTATCATCATAGTTTTCAACAAAATTTATCGTTCAAAATAATAAATAAAAATAGTCATTGATTGATAGAAAGCAGAGGCATAGTTTAAAGATGTACATATAAATATATACATCTATGTTTTAAAATAAAAATAAAAGTAAAAGTAAATGGTCACTACTAAGTTCAAGTTATTTGCAACGTCCTAGCGGAGGTCCTATCTAGAGCCTAAGAGGGCGCGCCTCGTTTCTCCTGCGCTCCAACGTCAGGCGGCCCTCTGTCCCCTCCCTCTGGGCCCTCCCTTTGGGCCCTTTGGCCGTCAACCCATTGCCCTCTCAGGCGTCTCTCTCCCTCCCCTTCTGCGTGCTTAAGGGAGAGGAAGGCGGCGCGAAGGCATAAACTCGCGCGTGGATTCCTGCGTTCTCCGTTTTTGGTCATCCAAGTTGCAGCACATTTCTTTCTTTTCCGCTTTCCTTTTCTGATTGCTCTCATTCTCTCTTCTCTTCTCTTCTCTTCTCTTCTCTTCTCTTCTCTTCTCTTCTTTGATACTTATTCTCCTTTTCACGGTGGATAAGAAATTGGGTTTATCAATAGTTTTCAACTTTTTTTTTTTCTTTTTTTTTTTACTTTTTAAAAATTAAATAATTTAAATCAAATTAAAATATCTCCTCTCAGGTTAATTCTTGATTTCAATTTTAATTTAATTTTTAAAAAGAATAGAAGAAAAGAATGAATGGAAATTCTATAGTAGGCACAGCTAGCATGTGTATAGGTAGAACTAGCGGAATGAAGGGCTCTATATGAACTACGATACGACTAAGTTGATTTGCATTTGAGCCTTCGAATTTTGAATTTTCGAAATGTTTGAATTTGAATTTGAACTCTTGAATTTGGGCCTTTGGGACTCGAGCGCTTAAACTCGAACTCCGTGCGTCGTTGACGATCAATCGTTGCGGGCATTTTCAGAATTCGCTGCGCTCAGTCTTCGATTGCTCGCGAGAAAGGGTCGAGAGCGGTCTTGGGAGAGAGCGAGGTAGAACCGCCGCAGACCGTGGCTTTCGCACCTCAAGCTGGATTGAACTGAGGCCGAGTCGAATGGACCATTCATTCGTTCGTTCGTTCATTCGTTCATTCATGGATGATGCTTTCGCAGAACTTGACTCCTTTGTAAAGAATGGGCAGTTCACTCAGAATTCAACCAATCAAATTTGCAAAACTTGCTTGCATTTCCTTTGGTGGCAAAACAGGTCTATCGCGGGTCAAAAGCTAATCCATGTCCTTAGGTAGGTAGTAGCGCGAAAGGACGTCTCTGGCGGCGTAGATACTACGATCGGCTTCGCGTTTGTTTGCATTTTTGGGGGGCATTCGATGTTCCGAGCTTGTCGTGGATGGTACCACATTCACTGCGTGGTTTTGAAGTGCGATCCTCTCGGCAAATAACCAGTTTACAGAACTGACAGGGAAAAGCTGAGCTCAGTGAACAAGCGCTTGCCAGAAACCAACGAACGACACATCATCGGAGCCATCTTGATTTTGATCTATCTTGTTGACTTGTTGAGTTTCAACTTTAGGACCTATGAAAACGTTAAGGGGTCTTTTCTTAAGAAGTGGAGATGGGTAAGAAACTGGAATGGCCAAGCTGCAAACACGTCTGCAAAGACATCGGCAACGAAATTAGCTTCAACAGACCAGGCTTGCGTAACCTACTGGACGACCGAGATTCACCGCAAGATTGCACTTTGGTTTTGAGAAAACTACCGTGTGATCCTTTTGCCTCCATTGGAAACCTCAACAAGTTAACAAGATGGATCAAAATCAAGACAGCTCGAATGATGTGTCGTTCATTGGCTTCTGGCAAGCGCTCATTTACAAAACCCAGCTTTCTCCCTAGCAAGTTGTGTAGACTGTTTACTTGCCGAGAGAATCACACTTCAAAACCTCGCAATGAATGTGGTACCATCCTCGACAAACTCGGAACGTCAAATGCCCCCCAAAATGCAAACAAACTCGAAGCCGATCGTGGTATCCACGCCGCCAGAGGCTTCCTTTGGCGCTACCTTTCCAAGGGCATGGCTTAACAAGAATACCTTTGGGTCCCAGGTTAGTTTTTGACACGCGATTGCCCCGCTTTTTCACCACAGGAAGCGCAAGTTTTGCAAATTTGATTGGTTGAATGAATGAATTCTAAGCGAAGATTCGAGTTCATGCAAATCTATGAGGCGGAGAGGACTAGGCAATAGCGTAGGAGGCCCCATAGAAGTGCCATTGTGGTAGTCGGCGTAGGCAGGCGCCTAAGAGCGCAATCAATGATGAATTCGAAAACTAACTGTGTCGATTGATTGATTGATTGTGATTGATAGAATGAACGAACGAACGAACAAATGAACAAACGAAGGGACGAAGGAAAGAGTGAATGAATGAATGAATGAATGAATGAGTGAATGAGTGAATGAGTGAATGAGTGAATGAAGGAGGGCGTTGCCGCGAGTTAGAGGCGACTTCGAGGGAGAGAGGTGGAGCTTTCGCGAGGCTCGGCCGGGTTTCTTTCTTTCTTTCTCGCGAGGAATTGGTCGCGGAAAAGAAGGCTTTTCTCCGTTTCTTTGTTTCAAGTTGTTTGTTTGTTTTTTGTTTGATTGATTGATTGATTGATTGATTGATTGATTATTTCTTTGTGTTAGAATGGAAAGAATGGAAAGAAGACCAAATTGAGCCTATTGTAGTTTCTTTTCTTTCAGGTTTCTCGTTCTCTTTGCCTTTCCTTCCTCGCATCGCAGTTTCTTTTCTTTCTTGAAAGCTCCAGCTTTGTCGAAGAGCTTTCTTTTTTCTTATCTCTTTTCCTTTTGCAGTGATGGCGCTTTGATTCATAGTAGTCGAGAGGGAAAAAGAAGAAAAGAGAAAAAGTTTTATAGTCTGTAGTAGGACCGAAGTTTAAACGAAAGCGATGAATGTATATTACGCAGAAACAGAAAATTAGTTTTGAAATTGGAAATAGTTTCAAGAGACGCCAAAGGAACAAAGGAGACTCGGCGAGAGACAGACAAACTGCTAGCTCGCTGCTCGAGGCGCGGCGCAGTAGCGCAGGCCGCCGTCGAGGGAGGCTGGGTATCGAAGACTACAGGCGCCAGGAATCCAAAGGTTCGCAGCATCGCTTCGTGAGCGGCTGCCGACTGGGCCTATTGCATTGGGCAATTGAGTGATCGAGGGATCGACAGATTGATCAATTGTTCCCTCTTTTTTCTTGTTGTTGTTGTTGTTGTTGTTGTTTCACTTGTTGGTTTTTTCTGTTCCTCCTTCGCAACTAAACTCGCGCAAACCGCGTAAAGCTCAGGTTTATTTCCCGGCAGGCCTGGAGACCAACTCCACCCTTGGCCTGCCTCTTAGACGGCCTGCCTGCCGAAGGGCGGCGCTTCTTTCTTCCTCAGCGCTGGAGCGGTGCTGCGCAGGTGCGTGGTTGCTGCTGACAAGGCTTTCAGAAGCCTCCTTAGTCTACCCTTTGACTGCAGAACTCGTATCTAATCGATCAGCGCACACTTGAGCATACACCAATTCCCCTTTCACTCTTTCGTTCTTCCCCTGTTCTGGTGAGCAGTGAGTGAGGAGGAGTGATCAATTCCTTATTTGGTCACTTGGGCATAATCACTTGCTTTGCAGACGGAAACTCGAGCAGGCTGAGGGGACTGACGAGGCAGGTGCCGGATCCTTTCGGAGCGGATTGAGAATTGCCCTTGGGCTCGGTTTCGTGGGTTGAGCGCTAGCATTCATTTCACCTGAGAGGAGATTAGAACGGAAAAAGTTGGAGTGGAGGCCCTCGGATCTCAGTGGCTGAGTTCCTTTCTTTCTTCTGTGGAGGGCGGCACTGTGTTGCTTTTTCAGGCAGAACTAAAAGTAAAGCTTCAACCACCCCAAACTCAGCGGAGCTATCTCCGCATCAGACCAGCGCTAGGAGGCCATGGGTAATGGTGGCTCCGATATGTGCTGTCGGCTGCGGTCAGCCGCTCAGAATGGCCGCAAAGATGAATGTATACAATTCCTGAAAGAGGGGGCCCCGGTCACTTGCCAGGATAACCTGTATAAATCAACAGCGCTGCACGAAGCATGCAGGTTTGGTCATCATGAGGTTGCAAGCTTGCTCCTCAAGCATCATGCAGAGGTGGACGCATTAGATTGTATAGGTCACACTCCACTCTTTTATGCCGCGAAGGGCGGCTTTAATTCCATCATCAACCTCCTCATTGAGCGAGGAGCAAACGTCAATGCTGTCTCGACCAAGGGCAAAACGGCATTGCACAGCGCAATGGAGCATGGACAAAAGGTTGGCACACTCTTACTTATTGACGCCGGAGCCCGTCTTGATGCTCACGATTGTGAAGGAAGGACGCCATGCCAGCTTGCAGCACAAAAAGGTCACCTTGACGCCCTTGTTGCTTGTAAACTTGTACTGGAAAATTCTCAGTCCTCCACGAAAATTATTGACAGCATTATTGACCTAGAGGACCCAAAAATCCCTCATCGCAGTAAGATACTTCTCCATGCGTGGCAAGTTGCGGGCAAGGCAGGCAAACCTTTTCCTGTACCGAAGACTTGTGATTTTGACGCAGAAAGTGATGATCCATTAACGAAGTTTCTCCAGGCTGCACAAGCAGGATCTGCTTTTGAGCGAAAATCCTCCACACTTTCATGCATAAGCAATGCTTTGGGCCCTGGTAGCCTTGGTGGTGCGACTGCCTGCGGGCTCAAGAAACGCAAGCTCAATGAAATGGATAATGAGAGTACTCCCCATGAGCGCAAAGCTGACAACTCCGGGGATTGCATGCCTAGTGATGCACCTGCGTCTGCCTCAACTTCTTCCTCGTCATCCTCAGATACGCAAGCTGAAGTGTCATTATCATCAGATCGATCGAAGGAGTTGCCAAATTTGGAAAACAAAATCTCGCGAGTTGCCACTCCTGCTGCACCAATTCTAACTACGTCTCAGTCAGAGGCTGTTAAAGCTCCCTCATCCTCATCAGCAGTTCCCTTGAGCGAAGAGTCGAGTGCTTCCGACTTGACATCTGCCACTTTATTCAACGAAACAACTCACAGTGTTGAACCTACTGGATCGTCATCTGTATCTTCTAATCAATTCGACGAGCCTAGCCGCAAGCTTCGGCGTATCACTGACGATTCCAGTACGCATGCCGAAGACAGTAGCCGAGAGTCAATCTCAGTGCAAGACTTTAGTAATCCCCAAAGTGATACTGGGTTCGTAGCGTCGCAAGCCCAGTCAGAACAATTGCTGCAACAGTCAATGCTGCCTTCCCCCAATGAAACCGATCCTGCGACCGATTCAGCTGCAACCCAGGGTCGCACCCCCCTCCAAGACTTTGGTCACTTGCCTCTACAGGCGGCAGACAACACCTTCACACCGACCGTAGAAGCTGCAATTCTTGCACAACAAAACAGGAGGAGGAGCAGCTCTACACATAGCTCCAAGTCAACTCTACCAGAGGAAAGGGCTGATGTTATAGAATAAATAGCATGTGTGCAACATGTATTCACCACATTGAGAGCTGCCAAATCGATGTACAATGATCATTTGCGCGTCTCTTACTACTATAAGCAAGGGAAGTACATTCTTTGTTGATACAACTTAGAAATCTACTGGTCCCTTAGTCGGTGCGCTATTTATTCTTTCCTCTTCTCATGTCCTTCTTTTGCAACATGAAGCAAGTGCGAACGACAGCGGCAGTTTATTTATTCCGGCTCGAAGATTCTTATGTTCTCTTTCTGCCTGTTATGTTTTGTTTTGTTTGATCTCGTGTTCAGGTTTCTACGCATTTTTTCATTTTTAATCTTGCACCGAGAAAAACAAAACATCGGCACTGTGTGGACCTTCTAGCCCTTTTCGCAAATGATTCCCCCCCATTTGCAGAAATCAATCAAGTCATACATCTCTACCGCCACCACCACCACTATCACCACAACTTCAACGACACGAACAACACGCCCGTGGGCAAGACCCGCGCTGACAATGAGCTGTAATATTGACCGAAACAAAATTTGTTTGAATTCATAATAATCCTGGAGGGCGTTGTTTCCAAATTAGTAACTTTTTGATGAGGAGATGAAGTCATAGGATGGGGGGGGGGGACGGGACTCTTTCTTCATTTTGGTTTTCACATGAATGTGGCGAAACTGTCACAGCACAAAATGAAAACAAAATTTCGTATCTGGACTTGAAATATCAAAAGGAGTGTTGTTGTCTGATGTGTTGCAAAAAATATAATGTTTATTATGAAAAACTCTAGTATCATCAATCTTTTCTTTTTCCCTTCTGAAAAAGACAGACAATACTCCGAAGCAATTGTAAACTTAAAGGGTTGGATGTACTGATATGATTGCTGGGCTTTATACCAACGGAAATATTTGCACACAGACAAAGTATACTCCCTAGCTCAACTTGATATCCTGTAACTAGTTTTATAGCCTTATAATTAAGTCTAAAATTGTGGCAGCTTTTATATACTTTTTATTTTGGAATTCGAACTTTCGTCACGACGCGAACATGAACGTAGAACATGCAAGCATACACTAAACATTGACGGCAGATCCTACAGAAGGGCTTTATGCTCTTTCGCTCACGGTGGTCTTGATCATACTAAGCTGATTTGTGTAGTGTAAACACCCTCAATCAATAAGAGTGGTAGCTCACCATTGGCTTGTTGGCTTGCACAAAGGAAAATGTATACGAGAAGGATACTTGAAGCATAGCAGATGAGATAACCTGCGTCTTGTAGCTAGGTAGGTAATATTAGTGTTGATTCTGGAATCTAAAAATCCCTAACCTCCAATTAAAGCTCATGAGCGTCGCTGTCAGCAGCGAAGAGCGCAAAGCGAAGGAAGATAACAACGAGGATGAGCAGCAGGGGGAGCAAGACACCCAAAGTCAAGCCCCATCCCGGCTGGACCTTCGCCGGAATCATAGCCATAGTCTTATCCATTGATCCTGTGATCACATACGCTACATTGGTCTTTCCTGATGGATCGGGACACGCCATTGCAGAAAGACCTGTCACGGGAAGGCTGTGAACATCATCAAAGTGACCAAGGTTTCGCAATGTGTCATAGTCGTGCAATGTGAGGCCTCCAGCAGCATCTGCTACGCTAATCACAGGAGGGCAAAGGTGCATGGTTGTCGCGAGTCCCTTGAGCACGCGCACAGAGCGGTTAAGCGTCCACTGCTTTCCCTCTGGGGCTTCAGGATCACGAACAAACTCCACAAGGAATGAATGCCCCCCACGGCCTGGCTTGGCTTGGAGAGTAACTAGGCGATTATCAGTGAGAAAGCGGGAGCGGCGGAACACCATTCCAGCAGCCATATCGGAAGGAATGATCTGCAAGACTTTACCGCTTGCAACGTTCCATATCCTGCATGTGTTATCACCAGAAGCAGTCATGAGATATTTTCCTGAAGGAGAGAAGTGCAAATCTTTGACGCCCTTGGTATGGCCGACCAGGTGAAACTTGCGCTCTGCTACCAACTGAAATCTGGGCCCCGCTTCCTCCTCGTCCTTCGCTAGCTCTGTTGACTCTGCTGCTGGTAGCTTTTCTTTTGTTGATGTATCGCTATCCTCGGGGGTCGCAGAGGCCTCTGCAGGTTTAGGCGTAGGGGGTTGGGTAAGCTGGTCATCGTCTTCAACGGTAGCTTCTTTCTCAGAATCTTCGTCATCCTTTGATCTCTTGATCTCGATGCCCTTTTCTTCGACCTTTGCGCTGGAAGGAGAAGAGTCCCCAGCAGCATTAGTAGTAGACTGCGTCGCAGGCATTTCCTCCAGCTGAACGTGCCAAATCGACGCCGTGGTATCATCTCCAGCAGTTGCCAACATCTTGGCATCAGCTGGGTTGAATCTAGCTACATTCTGGCATGCCGGCGTGGATTCATCCAGAGGCTCATCTGTCTCAAAGAAATCAACTTCACGAAGAACTTTGGCCTCCGCATCAAATCTGAGCATTAGGCACCCTCCCTCCAAGCTGCTGGCCACAAGTTTCTGATCTGGTGAGACATCAACAGAAGTACACAACCTTGAGCCTGTGTTAAAAGCAATTTCCTGACGCACTGTTGGATCCCCAGCGTCATTGTGCGATAGTGAAAATGCTGTGATGAAATTGCCGACACCCGATCGAGCAGAACCGCCACCACCAACGTTCAGCAGGGCCAATTCACCGCCCTCATTGCCTGGAGACAGCCTTAACGGGCCGTCGCTGATGGCAAACACCGGAAAGCGCACGGCTGCGTTCACGTGCTTCTTGGGCATTTTTGTGAGACAGCAACTGTGAGTGACTTAGTGCAGAACAAGACGAGTAAGAGACCGAGTGCTAGCACGAAGGCCGCTTACAGGCGAGGTGGCGCGGTCGAAGGGCCGCAGCGACAGGGCGAGAGTGAAAGGAGGAGGGATGGGTTAGCTTGGGGGCCTTCGAGGAGCGGCGTGGAAAGGCGGCGCAAACAAAGGAGCGGCGAGGGTCGCGTGGAGCTTGATGGATGAACGGATGGATTGCGGATTTGGATGCGAACCAAGTGAGCGGTAGCGTGTGTGAGAGCGAGCGAGAGAGGGGGGGGAAGAGAGAGAGAGGAAGAAAGGCAGAAGGCGGAAGGGAGAACAGGATAATAGTTGAGGCAGGCAGCCCTTGGAGGATAGTAGAAGGCGTCCCCAACAAAGAGGAAAGAGGAGCCAGAGGCACTGAAGAGATTCCCAACTGTTCGTTTGCTAATGAAAACGTTTTCAATTCTTTTACAATTAATCTATTTTTATCAAAACAACAACAACAACAACAATAACAACAACAAAAGAGAGTGAAAAAATAATAAGTAATTGCCATAATTGAAAGTAACAAAGTCAAAACAACCATTTTACTTTTACAAAAAAGAAACAACAACTTTGAGCACATTACCAAAAGAACTCATGGAAGTACAATGGAATCGAGTGAAAGCTGAAGAAGTTGGCGTCTATCTATCTATGTATCTATATCTACTTATCTATCTACCTCGTCAAGGCAATCAAGGCAATCGCCGCAAGTTCGTTGAGTTTGCACGTCAAGCATGTGCACCTATTTCAACGCATTCATTCTTGAGCCACTCTTTATTGTTGCCTCAAAGCAACAAAGCAAAGCAAAGATTCGCACTTTTGAGTTGCAGTTCATTCATTCATTCATTCATTCATTCATTCATTCATTCATTCATTCATTTATTGAGATCGGGAGTCAAATGAGGTCCAAGAAACGAGGAAATGAAGGCAAATCTAACCTGACAGGCGCCAGGCAGTGATGCGGAGAGCTTGATGCGGCAGCTTCTGTGGTTTCGACTTTGTCTCGACTGCCCTCGTTCGTTTGCTTACGGTTTGCAGTTTAGGTTCCCAACAAACCGATTACCATCCTCGCGGCTCCGCTCCCGACACGCTTCGCCAGCCACGACTTGAAGCTGAAGAAAGCAGCAGCCCAGAGCTCTCCAACGCCATGAGGACTGCATCGGTAGCGTGAAAGGACCGAGTGGAGTGGAATCTATCTCCACGTCGGACAAGGCGGTCGGCCTTGCCTGTGAAGGGTTCTTCTCCTCATGGGCTCGTGTTCCAAGAGGCTGCTATGCGCGGAAACGCTGCTCCACAGCACAAGATAAGCAAGAGCGACGGCCAAGACGTGGAGCTCGTCGATCCCGAGGCGTAGAAGACCTCGAAGTTCTGCAGGACCAGAGAACTGAGCAACTTGAACAGCGTCAGCAAAGCCGCGACGACTTGTGCATCGAGGTGCATGGCGATGAGCTGGGCTCCACACCTCGAACCTGCGGACCTGGCCAGCTCGTGACCAGCTGTAGCTATAGCTAGCTCAGCTAGCGATGGCGGAAACCGTGGACAAGCTTGGGCCCGAGATTGTGAAAACATCAGAAGCAACGGCGTGCTTGCTCACACGAAAGCTGGGAGCAGAGGCGAGATTTTGAGGCACTGAGTGAAGCCAAATCCAAAGCAGCTGCACCGCGATGGGTAGAAAGGAGCTGCCGATACCCGGCGGAAGCTCGCTGCCTTGAATTGCGGCCGGGCTTGAGAAGGCGAAGCCGCGAGCTCGCGGGTTGTTTGCTGTCATGAATTGGCGACGTGCCACAGAAGCTAGCGAGCGAGCTGCCTCGACTTGGCAGCAGGGCTTGAAGATCTAGAGAGAGGGCTGCGCGGCCCAAGATGTCTTCGTTGTCGTCGTCGTCGTGATGCACATTACCATGATGTCCATCATCATAATGATGGACATCATGATGACGATGACCGCAATGGTCATCTCGCGTCAGCACTGGGCTGGTCGAAATTCATGTCGAGCTCATGTGTAATGTGCGTTATGGAATGGCGGTATTTCTGAAGAGCAGTTTAAATTATGACAGCTCGACTAAAACAGTATTAGAGCTTAATAATGTCAAACAAATGAAAACTATCAGTCATACAATTTTAAGTATGGTCGAGTTACCAGAGCAACTTTCCTGGTTCAAAAAATACTTCTCAGTAGATAAAGTTGAAGAAGCAGGTGAAGAAGACTTTGCAAACTTTGACCTGTTCGAAATTGTGAAGGAAATTGCTGTTGGGAACCCATCTTTGTATCTTGAAGAGATTAACAACCTCTATGAATATAGGTACAAACTTTATGATGAATTTAATCAGTGGGAAGAGCCTCTGAAAACTGGACACTTTCAGCCCAATGCTGACTCTCATAACCAATCCCTAAAGGCATCGAAGGGAGTAAACTTAGGTGACATTTTGCCGGTTCTTAACCCTACAGATTCTGGTAAGCACACAAATCTGAGTGATGAGCAGATGAATGAACTTTATCAAATGCTACTGATTTCAGAGAAGTCTGCAACTGTTATGTCTCGTAAGGGCCCATATTCAAATCGACATGGTTTTGGGAAAGACGGTAACCTTAATTTCCCGATCAATTTCGCGATGATTGACTCCTACAGACAACAAGCTAAGTCCTACCCTAAACACCGAGTCCGTAAAGGTAACAGCTAGTTACGTTTACATTTTCTCCTGGATGAGTGTTCACATTATGAATTCAAACAAAGTCGGACCACTGATAAGACTTCTAAAAGAAAAGAAAAATGTCGATTATAATGCAAGTCCGCCTAACGGTGACTTTTTGTGATCGGCATTTTTCAAAGTCTGTAATAAGAAATTGGTTTAATTTTAGTGATGGTCACGGAGATTCTATAATAAGTGTTTTGTCTTACATATTATTTAAGTACCAAGCTAGTAACCCACTTGATGCTCAGATCAAGCGAGACGTTGCAGCAACATTTTCAATCTTTATAATGATGGGACTTCCGATGATCATTGAAGTAGCGAGACTAACAGAGTTTATTATGGCATTAATCATGAATGGGACTGAGCTAAACAAACTTCATGAGTATAATTCTGGTCCAATGGGACTTCGCACAGGCCACAATGAAAATAGACATAACTTTCATGTATCACTCAAAGAAGTTATGCAGACACCAGAGTTCATCTCGATGAGTATTTATGAGGCCCTAGTCATGATACCTGCAACTCTTACACTGATGTGTGCAACATTGGAAACTGAGCAGACTTATTATTACCTCCGATACGCAGAAGGAATGAATGAGGGTAGTCAGTTACATGCAATGGGTAGTAATGAGACGTGGTTATGATTACTTAGAGGTATTTGGGGAAATGTCTTAGATGATAGTGGTTGTCTTGTTGAATGTGCTTGATAGATTCAAGTGCTTCTGGTCGCTTTGGTATTTCGGGTCTGCCTGCAGATTTTGCTTTGCAAACTCCTTTTGATGCTTGCTTGATACCCTTCGTTCCATGGGCGAGTCACATGCAGTGTTATACGTCACCCATCATGCCATCATGACACCTTTTGACACTGTTGCATCAGATGGGTGCTCCTCTTAACCTTGCAAAGTCATATCGCAAAGATGTATTTGTACTCTTTCTCAGTAGTTACAAACGAGCTCCTTCAATGCAGCACCGAGAAGCTCTTCGTCTCCGCCAAGACTATAAATTAAGTCTGCGTCAAGAGTGACTGATTCTGAACCATCAATAAAGACTGTCAAATTAGTCCCTGTTTTAAGAGTCTCATTCGTTTGACTTTTGACAAGCTCGTTTACGATCGTTTGTGTTGCCTTTTTAATTTTGGTTGAATTACTACTCTTCAATGACTAGGGGACCTGTCCAAGAGACTTTGCAAATGTTTGTTGACGCTATCTTAGTTTCACATTCTGACTCCTTTGAACATGTTCCCTCATTTTTATCTTCACACCACCATAGTATTGAAATTGCAGTGTCGAAGATGACTGGATTGGATCTTGACCTTACAGTCCAAATGTTTGCTACAATGTTTGATCCTCCGAAGACAATTGATGGCTTTCATGACTACTTATGTCCTCTAGAGGGTCCAGATGTATATTGCACCAGTCGTGATCACGCCACCTGCAAAGAAGCAGCCGCAACCTACTCTACGTCCAAGGCCTTTTGTAACGAAGAATACCTTATGTGTACAAATGTTCCAGAGTGATGCATAAACACCTGTCAAACTCTTAAAGTAATTACCATTATGTTCACCGAAAGTTTTCAGGTCACCATTCTTCGTTCTAGCAAACAGTGCCTTTCTTCCCCAAATGGCAGTAACTCCTGTAATATTTTGGATCTTAATCGGAGTTGTATAAATTGCATCTAAATTCGTGCTATCTCCATCTAAGACACCATAATTGTTTCTGCCCCAGCAATAACGTCCCCTGAATTTTGTTTGACTCCGCAGGCGAAGTCATTTGAAAGCAAAACGAATTTGTTATCATTTCCCATACCTTCAATAACCTTTCCGGTAAAATCTGCTGTTCCAAAAGCGGATGGGTCAATTTGTCCGTAAGTGTTCGTGTTACCAGCACAAACGATCTGCCCTTCCATATTGACTACACAGCTGTTAAAGTTTGAGGGGTTGCTAAAGTCACTAATTTTTGCAAATTTACCTGTACAATATGTGACTACAGAATTTGATACTTGTGCTTCATGACAGAATCCGTAAGTGCTTCCAGCACATGCAACTTGATTGTCTTCGTACATATGGCAAACAGAATATGGCCCACCGGCGAATATCCGTTTAATTACTCGGTCACCTAGATCTTGAACAGTAAACATACTTTGTATAGCATTACTTCCTCCAGTTCCAAACATATTGTTGGCGTTTTTACCCATGACTTTCACGGTTAGGTTGTCATTGCGCAAGAAGAAGGTAGCTGCGTTTGTAACAACGACATCTTTGCCTTGTCCGGGACTTTCAATGTTAATTTTTGTTGGGTAAGCAAGTGTTGATGAAGATGCACTGTTCTTGTTACCCAAACTTCCGTAGCTACCAGTTCCCCAACACCAAACAGAGTCATCTGATGGGTCAATTAAACATGCGTGGTTATTTCCCGGGGATAACTTGCTTTCTGCACGTGAACCGTAGTCCAGGCTTGAGATCAAATCATACAATGCAATAGTACCACTCTTTTGACCATTTTCCGATAGATACTTGCCATAGTAATCCGTTCCAAACATCAAGACCTGGTTGAGATTCGTATTGACAGTAGCACCCATGAAGTTATTGGACTGCCCTTCCGTTGAACAAGAATGACCTGAGGTAGGTGCTTCTGTTGGAATTTGAGTCGGTGCCATCGACGGAGCAAACTTTGGTAAGCAATAGGCTTCTTCAATTACTTGCTGAGTCTTCACGTTCGTTCCCATAGATGAACTTCCAATCCGCAAAGGAGCATTATATCCTCAGGTCTTAACAGTCCCGTCTTCGAAAAGCGCAACATATAGGTTACTAGAGCTCCGGAACTGTCTTAGATTTGGCATCCTCGTATTTTCGATCAAATCTGCGAAGTGATGTGTATGTCTTTTTGTCCCGTTTCTTAACACAGAAACCTTGTTCAAATGCCCAAGGCTCAATATTGTAATTATCAACGACAATCCATTCAGAAGTGAAAACATTCGTCGCTAGCTCACTGCTGAGATCTCCAATCGAAGGAACTAGTGGACAAGACATTGCTAGAGTTCTTGGTGTCCCTTTGTAAAACCCAATAGAGATAAGGTTTACATTAGAACAAGAATAGGCAGACAGACTCATGAGGATGCTGAAGCCAAGAACTAGAAGTGTAAATGCACATCACGGATACCCAAGCTTGGTTTAGCTTGGATCAATGGTTGGAGAAGGTTGGATAACCTAACCCCATCGATTATCTCTAACCACATTCAAGAATGTCTTAATCTCCCTAATTACTACATGAATCCATCTGTCCTGGATTTCATTCCTCAGGACAGCAGTTCGCTAACACTTAAATCGACCTTCTTATAACCTTCATCAAGCTTCTTGCCTTCATTCTTACAGTCAACCTCACGCTAATCAGTATCACCTTTCAGCACTCACTCGTAATTACCTGGAAGGTGTTCTTTTCTGAAGCATAAATTTTCCCATCAGTTCCAAGTCCCCAAATGTTGTGCTGTCCGAAAGTGACTTTAGTGAAGCTCATGTCAGGAATCAAAATTTGGGAAAGCTGACTATTTCCACTTATATAATCAGGAAGTCCAATAGGATTGTTGTCATTGTCACCCCAACAATAAAGTGTGTTGTTACTGAAAAGTGCACAATATGTGAACATGTTGTTTTCAAGCTGAATGATTTTTGCACCGGCGCTAGCAGCACTGTTGATAGCATATACTGGAATTGACGTGGTCCCAGTAACACCTGCGCCATTCATACCATAGGCAGCTCCTCCAATACACTTTATCTCAGTCCTGTTATTAATAACCAGACACATATTTGAAATTCCTACTGAAATTTCATCAATGTTTTTGATCGTTTCATCATTATCAATCGCAGTAAAACGGGTCATCTCATACAGAATAGCATTCGTTGTTCCTGTAATAGCCCCAGTGGGGTCCTTTCCGATGCCATGAACTGAATCGTCATATCCATCAAGGACGCAAGCGAAACTACTGGTCGGTTCAACAGAAATTTGGACTGGGTTAACATAAGAGCCAGGTATCTTCGTCGGGGGGTGATAGTCAATGTCTCCAACATCTCTCCCCAAACCCAATAATCCAACCTCATTATAGCCATTGCCCCAAGCAATTACGGCGTTGCGTTCTTCACTAATATAGTAGGAAGCACCTGCGGTAGTAGTTGCAATGTTCACTCCGCAAGTCATCTCTGAAGTTGTTGGGAAAGGTGTAGTAGGTTCTCTCTTTGGATAGACAGTTGGAGACATCGTTGGGTAAAGTGTCGGTGCCATAGTTGGTGGTAGAGGCGCACATGAAACACCTTCCATAAGAACTGGTGTCGACGGGACAGTTCCACTTACGTCAAATTGTGGGTAGTTGTTGGCTCCCCAGCAACTAACTGTATCATCAGTCAGATTATAACCACAAATAACTTGAGAATTCACTGATACAACAGTCTCGGCAGTGATTCTGTCCGATTCAATGAAGTTGGAGAATGAGTTCACTTTGGAACTATAAAATTGTCCATAGGCATTCTCACCCTTGCAAAAAACAGTTCCATTTGTCTTTCGAAGACAGAAGTTCCTATACATGAAGATACAAGCAATGTTGTCGTTACCTGAATCAAAGACTTCAACAGGTCCAGTTTCGATGTAGCTACCTGAATCAACATCGTTTGAGTACATTCCTTCTTTATTTTGCCCTGTAAATAGGAAACGACCATCCAAAGTAATAAGTCCGATATTTTGTTCATCCAAGGTAATGTCTTTAATGTTACCCTGTTCTTCTGTGTCGACCCACGTTGGACTTGGAAGGCTCGTCGACCCGGTGATTCCAAGTGCATAATTTGTGTTGCTGCCCCAGCACGTGACAGTGTTGTTACTAAGAAGTGCACAGAAGTGATTCTCAATCTTATCAGATTCTAACTTCTTGATTGTGACCCCTTCTTGGAGATTCGTTTCATAACTTAGGGTGTCGAAAGGTGGAACGTCGCGACCGTTTGAGGTTGTACCTCTTCCGTTTTGATACAAATTATTGGTACCCGAACATGTTACGACAGTTTGATTAAGTGTAACTGCACACAAGGAGTTCCTTGATACTGCAAAGGAACTGTACTCACTTGTAAAATCCGACAGCTCAGTGAACTCGGTGAACACTGTACTCGTACTGCTAGTTGTTTCTTTTGAGATCAGGTATCCTGAATTTGAACCGACGCAGTGGATTTAATAGGTTAGTCCATCGAGGACGCACGCGAAAAGTGCCTCTCTAGGATGCATCGGCGAACTAATAGTCGAGTGATTGATCTTGAAAGGCTCGATGAAAGATGCCGAGGGGTCACTAGCGCTACTGAGTTCCTTAAGGGTATTAGCTCCCCATCCATACATCACATTCCGGTCGGGACTAGCCCAAATAGTCGCATAGTTACCAACACTTAAGGAACTTTCACAAATACTTAGGTCATATTCGGCAGTTGGCGCAGGGGTCTCTTCCTGTGCGTTGGTCTTGCATAGGAACAAGACAACCAACAAGACTATAGTCTGTAAAACCATTAGTCCAACTCTTTTGTGCCCTTACTGGACATTCCCCTCACATTTGTACTTATATATTGAATCCAAGATGAACAAGTTCTGATTGAAAATTATGGGAGACAGAAGAAGTAGCTTAATCTTCAGCATTGACATCAGAATCATAAACATTGGCGTAGCTCTTTATGATAGCTCAACCAAAAAGATGGTCTATTGTGATCGAATCGCCTTCGCACCATCCCTCAAGGCGCTGAAGTCGCAAAGAAATATTCCAATGGGGATCTACAACCTTATGTTTAACAAGGAAACCTCAAAGATTTACCCTATGCTCAAAGAAGCGAGTATAATCCTCATTGAGGATCAGATGAGACTGAAAATGTACATTGCGCAGTACTCAATCGTTTCTATGTGCATCTGTGAAGGTTTTGAATACAAAATCGTTCACTCAAAGTCAGTCAAGACATTTTTCAAAACAGGTGCTGCTTCACGGAAGCTCGCAGGGAAGGTCGTTCGTGGTGCAGAAAACAATCGAAGGGCAAATAAAGCTGCTGCGATTGTTAAAGCCCATGAACTTTTCCCAAAAGATATGGCTAAAGTACCAAAAGCAAAACAGGATGATGTCGCAGACGCAATACTTCAGGCGTGTTGGTATGATAGAGCTTGCTTATCCAAAAAGTAAATCCCACCGATCTTCTTCCTCACTTTCTCTTTCGTTTAACTCGTTACTCTTTAAAGCGTGTTGTTCCATCAAAGGACCAAGCTTCGTATTTACATAATGTGTTAAGTGATCAAAGATTTCATCTGTAGGGATCCCTGCTACATTGAGCACACCGCTCGAAAAGACCTCGATTGCAAGATGTGTCGCTTCTGGAAATGGATGTACTACGAGTGCACAGAATGATTGCTGGTCCATTGAGAGGGCTGGACTAGAGCCGTCATCCTCTTTGGTAGAAAGAGTTAGTGACTTTGCAAATTGATTTGCCCTCCTGTTGTTATAATCACTGTCATACCCTTCAAGCTCTTCACTTTTATGAACATCATATGAGGGCAGTACCCGTGGTTTTTGTTTTCGACCTTTTACTTTTAGTGAAACTGATGCCAAGGAGTTCAAGCTAAGAAACAAACCCTCGAGATCAAGGGGCTTGTGAGGTGTATAGTACTTCTCTACCCAATTTACCAAGGTCGGTTTATCAATATCTTCTTTTGTAACTCCAAACAACGATTCAAATACTGGAATGAATGCGTCGGACTCCATTGTCATTGTAAAAACCATGCAAACGAGCGCAGGGTAGGGTAACTTTTTGGCATCGAAGATGTTCATCGTGAAGGCCTTTTCGTAATACGTACATCGCCAGTCACTGGAGACTGAAAGGACACAGTTCCGGTGAGTATGAGCAAACTCATCCAAAGTTATGTTTACTCGAATAATAAACCTGTAAAGCTTTAAGCTTGTTTCTGTTCGAATAATATGTTCCATGGTCTTACTTGTTATAATTAATATTATTACTATAATTATTATTATTATTAATGGTTTAAAGCTTAAAGAAGAAAAAAAGTAATTAAAAGCTTATGCTTCACTGTAAGACCAGCTGTTCTGTTGACCATTCTTAGTTACACCATAGGCGAACAAACACTGATGGACATATATCCAGACTCAAGATCATCACCAGCACCACTTTTAAAGGTTACTGATACTGCATGCCAGGGAAGAAAAGGAACATAGATGATCTCACCATGATCTATAGAATAAGTGAAAGTAAAATTACTCAATGAGAATTTACCTATCCGCTCCAGGTTCATTGTTTCGTTGAAGAGATAAAACGAGTGTATCGCATGCGCGAGATAGTGTGATAAAAGTACGTCTTCTCCCGGACAAGGAACTGTCAATATTCTTGATTGACTCGCAGCACGGATTTCTGGAGCAGATCTTGTGTACCTCCACCACAAATTATTATCCGAGGATGAACGGAATAATTGAACTTTGATAGGACACAAAAACTTGGAGACTAACGTTCCTGCATGCAAGGTCTCTACTACAGGTACGTAGTAAACATCATTCATTCGTTAAAGAAGGAATGCAAATAATTGAGGAAAAATGCTACTGTGTTCTTACAAGTCTCCCACACTGAACTTAGTGAAAAGCTTTCCATTACATATAAGAATTAAGAGGATTTCTATTTTTCCTATCTTGTACTTGAAAGTAATTTATCATCTTTATATAAGGAGAGTACTATTCCTTTATATAGCAAGTGTGCTAATGGTTATTGTCGGGAGATCATGCAAAAGGTTTTATTAATTGCAAATATTGGCGAAAGCAGTCAAAGTCGAATCATGATTAAAAACAATCTTGATCATTTTAGTAACCACGATGACATAGCTGCTACAATTTATGACATAAAGCTGGGAAATGCAAGTGCAAAGTTGGAAAATATCGATATATGTCTAGTATGTATTGGACAGGATTTTGAGCCATCAGTTAGTATTCAAACATTGCTCTGTGCCATCCCAATTATCAAAAACGTCAAGCCCCGGATGGTCATAATAGAAACTGTAATCCCAGTTGGTACAGTTGGGAAGTTTGTTAAGGCAACTGCAGGTGAAATTCCCATCGCATATTCCCCAAACATTATCCATCGGTGTCGCTCGCTTCCATTTGAAGCACCGCGTGATTCACCAAGACTGTTAGGAGCAAACTCAAGAGAAGCTGCACAAGTGATTTTGCCATTTTTATCATTGTTTTATACTCACATCTACATTACAGAAACTGCAGAAGCTGCTGAGTGCGCAACTCTTCTGGACTTGGCAAAAAGAGCTGCTATTCAAGCTGCTATCAATGAGTTTTCTGCCAATTTTAGCAAAGATATATCGATGCGTGATGCAATTGAAGGCTCGAACTTTATCTGGACCAATTATCAAAATGACCACCCATCTTTAGGAATCAAGCATAACTTTGCATCGCTGATCGGTGGTGAAGAGAAGTTTCCCTTATTAACCACAGCTATTGAACAGCTCTGTCTACGCCCGCGCTTCATCTTCCAAGATATCGTAAATAGATACTGCTCAGGCGACCTTGATAAAGTACACCAAAAGGCATTCCTGATAGTAGGATTCGGAAATCAACCAGGGGCTTCAGAGCACGATGAATCTCCAATTTCCGAAATTGCACAAATGCTTACTATGGAAGGTGCAAAAGTCACTATTTATGACATGTTTATCAACAGGTTCTCTACAATAAACCCACCAAGTATAGTCTATAACTCAGGACGACACATCTATGATGGGATCCTTGTTATGCACCCCTACCTTATTTCATTATGGAAAGACTACCCTCACGCTACTTTTTATTGTAAAGTAGCAAGTTAACAAGATTGAAAACACGAAAGAGAAAAAAAAAAGGTAACCAACCTTATATCTGGGAGTCGACTATTTAGTTTTTAATAAGAAAAGAAAAGAAAAGAAATGAATAGTTTAGTTTAGTTTACTGGTCAATTAGGAGTTTTCCACTCCCTTCATTAATTCTTGATTTATTGGAACCGCATTCTCGGAGTTCAGAATGACTCAACTATCCTACGAGCTACCCTTTTATGAAACAGGGGTACGCTTTTCTCAAGTCGAGCGGGGGAAGAATACACAACCCACACACCTATACTTTTTTGTGTTTTCCCATCTCTCTGGTAGACAAAAAAAGACGACTTATTTTTTTTTAAACAGTTCAGATACTTAATCAATTAGGCAAACTATCTTTTATTTTATTTTTTAATTGAAAAAAAAAAAGAAAAGAAAGGAGTCAAGTAGATACTAGGAAGGTACTATCTAGTGTCATTAGAGGACTTTGAGTAGAGTAGATTTAATTCTATCGACAGTGATAGACGAAAGTAAAGTTTTCCTTCTTTTTTCCCCCTCACATCACACTACCTCTGTTTCCACTGCTGCACGCGCCTTCACTCCAGCAAAAGAAAAAGCAAATAGCCCTGCAAAACCGAAACAAGGAAAAATGGCTGACAACGATGACCAAAGACGTGGCGGTGATGCTGGAAGGGGCAAGCGATCGGTACTTAGACGCGGTATCTCTGCCGTCGCATCAGCAGGGAGAGCCATGCTACCCTCTTCTTCGTCCAGCCGTCCTCCTCCTCCACTGACTCAGGAAGATATCGGTCAAATGTCTGTGGAGGAGCTCATCGCTCTCGTTGACGACGACGAACGTATGCTAGAGCTTATTCAAGATGACGACCTTCTCGGAGATCTTCAGCTCCACATTACTTCGTTAGCGACAGAGAGTCTTCTTCTTCCGGGGAAAAGTAAAAAGGAAAATCGAAAGCGTAAAGACGAATTACTTCAGAAAATCGCGGATCTGGAAATAAGGTCCGCAAACACCTGGGAACCCTCTTCTTCGTCCAGCCGTCCTACTTCACTGACTCCGGAAGTTATCAGCCAAATGTCTGCGGAGGAGGTCATCGCTCTCGTTAATGACGACGAACAGATGGTAGAGCTTATTCAAAATAGACGCTTGAAGAGAAAGCTGCGTTCTCGCGTTGAGCAGCTTCGTAATGAAGGAAGCCTTCTTCCAGATGAAGATGAAGATGCAAACGACGCCTACAGCGACGAGTTAATCAAGAAAATTCTTACTTTCGAAGACACTGCAACCATCTGGGATCACTTCGCTCAAGATCCAGCAACGATCGAAACCAAGCGAATCTTTTCAACAACGTCGAAAAGGAACCGTCAAGACGTAGAGAATGAAGACGAAGAGGACCGCGAAGACGAAGAGGACCGCGAAGACTCATTCGATGATAGAGCAAAGCGAGTTGCTGTGAGCCAGTCCGCTGCCGAAAGTTCCGCACAACGCGAGAAGCCGAAGGGTCGAAAAGCCCAGACATCACAGATGTCGAAAGCTACGACAGAGGTCCCTGAATACTTCATGCCACTCTACGCTGAAGGTTGGGAAATTGAGAAGGATCCCGAGTCTGATGCTGCAATTGAACTGTTCTCCAGAAAGAGGAACATGTTCACTGGAAAATATTATGCTCTGCGTGATAGATCCTATGATTGTTTCCCAGAATCTGAAGTCCATGGATACATGATGAAGATATTGGGGTACATTTTAGACGTTGGAATGACGGATGTTTTATCCGACATAATAACAGTCGGGGAAAACCAAAACGTTGAGATCGACACAAAAATGGAAGCAGCAATACAAGTTGCAGCGTCTATTTATCATCGAAGGGTTGATGTGCAAATATCTGTCACGGATGTGAATAAAGAGGAGGAGATTCGTGAGCAACTGAGGGATGAGGTTAACACGAGAGGAAAAAGGCGCGAAGAACTATCTGCTAAGCTAAATACCCTGTTGACCAAGGCAATGATGACTATGCTCGAGTGCAAGACACCTGGAACCTTGAAGGAACGTCCTATTGATCTGATTAATAGCTACTACCTCGAAAAGTGGGCACCTAGAAACAAAGAGGTTGCAAAAAAGGAAAATCCTGATAAATACAAGAAATTTCAACAGGTCATTGAAGAAACTGAAGTGAGAGAACCTCTTCCTCGCGCCGCGAAGAGGAGAAGTCCGGTTGTTCGTACTATAAAAAGTCCCGTTGCCCAACTTTGTCTTTACATGGTGTCTACAGCCGTTAATTTTGGTGCATTGACGAATGGACCGCAGACGTACTTTTTCCGTCGCGATTCCAAAAATCGGACTGTTAAGGTGAGCGAAGCTTTCTACTCAAATAGAAACGATAACGAAGGTCGTTCCAATCCAGGGAACTGGTCACTTGGTCAAGCGTGGCTCGTTTTTCTCTATCGTGCACTTAAAGATCACAACCCTACCCGTGATAATATGAACTTAGAATGGCTAAAGGACGGAAGTGACGACACAAAAACAGTCGTGGATACTATTATAAAAGGCAAAGTCGTTGTTTCAGTCGAACAACGTTCTTCGGAAGGCAGTTCTAGCGCCAGTACTAACAATAGTACAAGTCGGAATGGCAACTCCACAAGGGCACGCAGATCTAGAAATCGTGGACCACAAAGAAATGCTGCCGTTTTTGCTGCGTTTCAACTGGGCCCTAACTTGGAGACCCCCAATATGCGAACTGTTTTGGGCGGTAAAGCCGTAGGATATCCGGACATCATGATCAACGGCGTCTCTAGCTTCGTCAAGACGACTTACGCACTGCATGATTCTGCGTATGCACTTGGACATGAGGGTCAAGTATACGCAGCTCTGCACGCGCTGCAGGGTGATGTAGTACCACGGGTAACAGCTTGCGGTCTCGACGAGACTCTGAACCTGGTAGTTTTTGCGACGGAGCAGTGTGGTAAATCACTGTGCGATCTACATACGCAGGAATTAGAAGAGTACGGTGGACTTGAGGAACTGTACTGGAAGGCTGCTTTAGCTCTTGACAAGATCCATAAGGCTGGTTTTATCCATGGAGATGTGGCATTGCGGAATATTGTTGTCGATGATGCTAGCAATGTGAAGTTTATCGACCTGGAGCGCAGCAAGAAGTCTCGCAGCGAAGCCCTCCGCGAAGAAGATTTTAACCTGCTCGCGGAGGCATTTGGCATTGACTCGGCAAAGGATTTCCGGACTTTGTCAAGGACCAACAATACAGAGGCGCATCTAGAGAACAACGAGATTGTCTAATAATGCCAAGTCATTTCAAGGTCATGGTTCCCTTAGTTTTAAATAATAATAATAATAATAATATTGTTCATACAGAATAGAAGAAGATATGATACTTCATTAATTTAAATCCTAATTTGAAAGTTCCCTGTAATCTGTCTTTCAAGATATTTTAACAAAGGGAGGTAATTAAGTTTCCTCCCTCATTATGCCCAATACTAAAGATACAATTTCCTCATCATCTTCATCAAAGATTTTTCCTGCAAACTGAAGTTCAGATTGAAATTTGTGTTTTGGAAGTAAGTTATACGAATCTTGGTGTAAGCAAACCTTGATGTAATCATTCAGAAATACCGTTAGAATACAAGACTGTTGTGACGCACTCGGGTTGACCTTGGGTAAATTTTTAGTGGGATTGTCTAATTTGAAGTATTCATTCTCAACTAATAAATTCTTGACAATGAACTTCAGAGCAAACTTTTTCTCTTCACTTCTTGTGTAGATGTCACCGACAAGTTCCACTGATTGAGCTTCCTCTTGCTTTGTGTCATAAATTTGAAGAGTCTTAAGTTCTGAAACAGATGATATTTGCGGTCCAATGTCAGGGAAAATTGGTTTTAGATCGCCGAGTCTTTGTTGAATTAACTGAAAGATTTTCAAAGACTCCATTCTTGAAACATATGGATCACCAATGTTCACAAATGAGTTTTTATCAGTTTTTTTCCAGGCCATTTTTAGTTCTACATCAAAAGGCGTGACGTTTTGGCTATCCTTATTAAAGAGTGCTGGTACTACGTCATGACAGACAAGCGGGGTCACCTTTGCCGTCATTTCCTCTTGCGGTGAGACAATAGTACGGAAATTCTTAACATCTGACTTGCTAAAGATTTCTTCTAGATCACCTCGATTATGTCCTTCAAAGTGCCCTGTGAAGAAATTCATCAGTGTCAATACTTCCACTGCGAGGTATTGTTTCACTTCGTCATCTGTGAACTCCTTTTTCCCACAAAGTGTATTAATTGTTTTCAAAAGCATTAATGGCGCCAAATCCAAGGCACCAACCATTGAAAATCCATTGGGGATCATATCCTCCTCCACGATTCCTCGGTGCTCTTTCTTATCGGCAATCAGGAAGAGGCGACGATACAGGACATTTCTAAAGGTTGCCTCAATTCCAACTACTCTGAAGAGAATATGCAAATATTCTACTTCTTTCTTCGCTGCACCTGTAAAGTTCGCTTCCTTCAAAGAGACCAGATTCAACAACAGAAATCTAATCTCATCAATAAAATCGTTGATACTTTTGTTAGTGAACTGTAGTGAGTCGATTTCTTCAAATTGTATCTTCTTCTGATTCATAATTTGCTCACTATGCTTAAGAAGATTCAAGATTTTTCGGAGGCGTCCCGTTACTAACGAGACCAGCTTTTCCATTTCTGTCCCATCGATAATTGTGTCCTTATACTGTGCAAAAGGTCCGATCATTGACCGGTAAAAGTAAGCAAATGTCTGATTATCGATATCGTCATCTGTAAGATCCGAACTATCTGCTTTCTTGAATACCAAATCCAAGATACGTAACAGTTCGTCATCAGCTTCAACAACAATTGGGTTTTTAAATTTGTTATTCTCGAGGTAGTTCATGTCGAATGAAGTCTTCGATTTTGTCTTTTGAGATTCGAAGACGTTTGATTGTCTAATCATTGGTTCTAAGCGATCATCACTGATGTCCGACTCATCAGGAGCAATGATGACATTGTTATCATCATACTCAGTAAACATCTCATAGAAGAGGAATCGAAGGGCACCAATAGAAGCTCCATCATCCTGGAAAAGCTTTGTAATTTCCAAAGGGGTCATTGCAGACGTCATGACATTATTCGATCCTAATTCCTGAACTGCAAGTTCTTGAACATTCTCATTGCTCAATGAAGAAAGATCTACTAATTCCGTAGATTGAAGGATCAATTCTTTTTCCTTTGCAAGCCTCTCCTGTTCTTGAGCACCTTTGAGTTCTATTTCTTGCTCAGATGAGATAGTGTCTGACTCAATAATTCTTGAGATGATTGCTTCTGCGAGACGATCGATGGTTGCGTCTTCTGTTCTTAATCCCAAAGCAATTACCAAGCTAGTCAGAGTAGTCTTCTTATTCTTATCTTGGAGAAGAATAAACTTATAGATAATGTATCTCGCATAGACTGTGTAATTCGACCAACGCCCGAACGTTGTCACATTCTTCGCAAATTCCAAGGCCTCCTTTGCTTCTTCGGTTCCCTTTTTCAAGAGGGCCTTCGTATTCTCATACAAAGTGTTGAGATGGTAGTATCCTGTTGTCAACTCATGTAGGTTCGGAATCATTAAAGAAGACTCATCAAGGGACTTGTTCACGTGAGGAATGTCTCCACTTCCTTCTTCCTTTGGTAGACCCGCAATCTTCAGCAGAAAATCGTACAATTCTGGTTCGATCAATTTCATTTCACCTTTTGGTGCCTTCAAAGTATAGACTCGCGACGAAAGCAGGTTTCTCTGCAGGGCGGGAGGATTTGGAATAGCTCTCGAAGGTGGAGGAGGTGGTATTTCAGGATTTACTTCAGTAACTTCGTTTTCCTCCGGTAATTCTTGAACTGGCGTTTGAGCACTTTCTAAATTTGTTTTAAACTCAGACAGTCTGGTTTCAATAGTTTTGACTTGTTCAAATAATTCTAAGCTTTCCACAGAGTTTAGCTTGCTCGCAATAGTAGCAATGTTCTTCTTGTAACCTGCGATCGTTTTGATTTCCTCGATGAAGTCTGTCTTTAGGTTGTCAAGTTGACTCTTCAGCTGAGCAACGTTTTCGGTAGTCACCGGGCGTTTAAGAATCTCATTGAGCGTGTTTACTAATGAAACGTAGGTCGTTAGCTTCTCATTAAGTAGTTCGTCCCCTGAGGTTAAAAGTCGCATCCACACAGGATCTTTATTTTCAGAGTCAAAATGAAACTCTTTCACACCATCTACTAATTCAACCATTTCAGTGAAAGTGCTCGTTAAATCCTTCGTATCACATTTGTCTTGAAGATCTTTAATTTCTTCTAATTTCTTTGTAACTAAATCAATTAGATTGGACGTTTGTAAGTTTTCTGCACTGATCTCCGTTAAAAGTGTCTTCATTTGTTCGACACCAGACACTATTTGATCTGAACTGAAAGCTGAACCGAAAATTTCCTTGAGACTTTTCACTATTAGTTCTACGATATCCTTTCTCTCAGGTCTGGTAGTGTCTCCGCTGATTTCTGGATAGCATATACTAACATTATCTGAGAATTGGATCGTTTCGTCATAGTGCTTAATCACTGAGTTCAGAATAGACAGCATCGCGTCTCTCTGTTCACCATATGTACATTCATCTATCACTTCCATCAGGGCTTCCATTTCATCCTCTTCAAGGTTTCCTGAATAGAATAGATCTTGTAATTTACGCTGGAAATCTGCTTCTTTTATTTTACTTCTTTCTAAGGGATCAATGGAGCTCAGAAAACCATGCTTACCCTCGTCGCTACCCTGACCTTTCAAAAGTTTCCAAATGAGACGTCTTACTATGTTTTCCTCATCTTCTGTATCGGTACGTAAAAGAATGTTTGTAATGTTTGTAGCATCTGTCTCTGAAATAAAATTTCCTTCCTTTAGAGCCTCGAGACCATTACTAAACGATTCTGGGTCGATCGAACCATCGGAGTCATCACCACCCTCACTCTCGTCAAAAGAATATCTTTCCATGTTATCTAGAATCTGGGATTTTAATTTCGAATTTTCTGTAGATAGGTCTTTCTTTTGCTGTGAGACCTGAACAAGTTTACGGTTCAGCTTGTCCAGCATTTCAGTCTGATTGTTTTTGGTTGCTTGGATATATTTTAAGGAATGCTTCAGTATTCTAATGTCGTTTTCTAGACCCTTACGAACCATCTCGTCTGCTTCAATCTTTTTACCAAGCTCGAGAACTTTCTCTTCAAGACCAACTTTCTCCTCTCTTGCCTTTGTCTTCACTTCGTCCAGCATCGATGAGAAAACTTCTTTCTGTCTCTGCGTTACGGAATCAACAAAGGGTATACTGACTGCTATATTCGACTGATTCTTTTTCAACTCAGCCTCCTTCCGGTGCAATAACTCGTCATTTTCTCTTCGGTTAAGCGTAAGAAGAATATTTTTCCCAGTTCGCTTGGAGTCACCAAGTGCCGAAAGGTATGTACTATCTCCTAAATTTCTGCCGTCATCCTCTTTGTAAGGAATATCAGACGGGATAATGGCTCGTTGGTCACTAGAACCAAACAATGCACTAGTTTTATCAACTCGAGATCGCCCAAAAAGCTCAAGAATGGAAGGACCAGTTAAAGAGATATTTTTTAAAGGAATATCTTCTCCATCGCGAGTTTTGAAATGCGGCGCTGATGCTGAGCTTCTTGCATGGGAAGCATCACACTTACAAAAGAAAGATGCATTCGTTGGGCACATACACGGTTCATAAATGTTTCGCGATGCATCGTTCAACATCCCGCAGTCATCACACTCGAACAGATACGCACCACATGAATTACAGGCATGTATTCCTTCGATATATTTCCCACTAGTTCCCATTCAGATTGACAGTCCCTTGCTTCATTTTAATTTTATTTATACTTATAACATGGCTTACTACTATAAATTTATCCTTCTGATGGTCAAATGAATTTACAAATTGTAGGGCACCAGTGACGCAAAACTCGTACAGAAATAGCTAACACCTTCACTTTTTTTTTCAAACCAAAACAAAGAAAAACGATCTCCCATATTGATTGTATTATAAGAGGGAAAGCTTTTAGAAGCTCCTGATTCTTCATATTAATTAGAGTGCATTCGGGACAGAATGTAAAAGTCTTTTTCTTAATTACCCCCTCTGATCTAGCTGTTTCAATCGAATGCTCCTAGAAGATGCTTGTGGCTTCGCATTTTTGAAAAGTTCGTGGAAGGGCTCTGCCTCCAGAGAGCCCAGGGAGTTTTTCTTCAACTTTTGTCCTGATAGCTTCGCGAGAACTTGTCACCAAGACATCAGAACAAATAACATTCTTTCCAAAGCTAACCCCCTTATTCTTACGATTCCTCATATTAATTGTATTATAAGAGGGAAAGAGGTCTTTTTTATCGTCATTACTATGAGCATTATGAGCGCTTTCGACTAACTAGTCAGTAATGAAATGACAGTTAATGTATTTGAACGTGACTGCGTTCAGCATTTTAAAGCACAACGTGCGAGTTCCATTGAGGCTATTGTTTACTTATTTTTAAAACCCAATAGATTTCATGACGCCATTGATCATCTGGAGAAATTTTTTAAGCGGGTACTATGGTAGTGTTACTGTGCAATCAACTATAATCTCCTGTATTTTGTTAGGTTTTTTACTTAGAGATTATGAAGGTGATTACACTAAGGCTTGTGCATATGTTCAGAAAGCCTTTCAGTTGGAGGATGATTTTAGTTCTATATTGATACAACACCCTATAGATATAGAGTTGCTTTACACTGTCTTAAAGTCTGGTTCCATGTTGAGTCACGGTATTCTGTCACTGATGTCATCACTGCATTGAGTAATGCAAAAGAATTATGCTCACCCGATGACTCCATCGCATCGATGGGAAATGCAGAACGAAGGTCAATACATATTTCTCTTTGTAAGGCACTTGGGATCGCAGTAGGTATTATACAAGACTTGCCTCTAAAGCGATTTATTAAGGATATGTTGAATGTTTCATACAATCTTTTTCACACAAGCAATACAACAATATCGGAAATTAGAAGAATAGGTGAAGATATAATAGAACGCAGACAAGCTACATCGAAGCAAAATTCATTCTTAAGGATTACAAAGAGAATAAAATATGGAGATGTTTGGAGGTACAAAAGGCACATCAAGTCTTTGTATGTTCTTTTATATTTGCTAGATGCCGACGTTGCAAACACAGATTCAGTGGTGCTACCAAACTTAGACAACACAGTTTCGAAGATGGCATCCCGCCCAAGTCCTTGCAGTACTTGTGGGCTGAGTGCGAGCAAAGCCAGGCAAGCAGGCAGGCAAGCCCCAAGATCCGCGTGGAGAAGTCGCAAGCGTCCGCGAGCATATGCGGCTGCTCTTCAAGGCGGCTAGAACTTGAATGTAGCGCCCAGCGTCGCGCTAAGCTTTGTCCAGACAGGTGCTCGTCGCGATCGTCGCAGCATCGTGAAGCAAGCAAGCAAGCAAGCAAGCAAGCTAACCGGGTGCGTTCAAGAAGCCGACCCGCCCATGCGCCTGCACAAGATCCCTGCCTGGGATCGCCAGGTTAGCCGAGCCCCCGGCTGCTCGAGCAAGTCGAGCTCCATCGGTCTGCACCCTAGATCTACATCGAGATTACACCATATCTTCAGTTGTTTCTCCAAAACTAGGCGCCCTACATACTTACCTTACAAAATTGTACACAACTAGAAAGATTCACGAGCTCAAGACAATGGAGACCAGCTCCGTGGAGTCTTGCTAGCGACTTCCGTGGCCAGGCACAGACAGACTCGGCGCCGACCCTGTGCAGCCAGGGGACCTCGAGGGGGGCGTTGTTCTGGGTTTTGACGCTGCGTTCTCAACATCGCAAGCAGGGTACACACCCTTATCTCGTCATTCATTACTAATGAGAAGAAGGGACCTAAAGAGAGGGAGGTCTATCGCCTCTCACGAGTGCGCAGGCTGAGAACTGGGCCTGGAACTGGAGTTTCTTGCTCCTTCAGGGGGCTGGTTGGTTCTTCAGAAGCTGGCGTCCTGGGCAGCAGCTAGCTCCTGCCTCGAGCTGTCTACCTCGGGAACCGCGGCACGAGCGCGATTATGCACGAGTCTCAGGAACAAGTAGGCACGGGCCCTTTCGAGCTTCATCGACTCCGCGTCTCTCTTGAGACGATAATGCGCTTCAGTTAAAGGTGTGCACTAATAAAGTGAGCGACCTTCTGAAAATGAGAGAGAATATGAGAGAGAATATGAGAGAAAATGTGAGAGAAAATATGAGAGAGAATATGAGAGATAAACAAAGAATTGAAAGGGGTTATGAATTAGTAATAACAAACAAATATCAATTAAGAATTGGAATCAAAATTGAACTTATTTATTTAAAGACAGTGCTGTGTTGCCTTCTGATCGAGGCCAGAATAAAATACGCGCAATGGTAGGGCGGAATAGGGGACTGCTAGTGATCAGGCCGATTAAAGTACGCCGAAACGTCTACTATAGCGGATGAGACATTCATTCATTCATTCATTCATTCATTCACCAGAGAAGAACCTGAAGGCGGTGATTATGGTGACGATTGAAGGTTCACGAGGGCTTTGAAGAGCCGAAGACAATTGCTGAGCGTGGAGTTTCCTCGACATCTGCTGTTCGCAGTTTGGAAAATAGATAATCGAAGTGATTGTAAAGTCATGAAATTAATCCTTTCTAAAATAAAAAGTGCACACACGCACACCAACTCAATTCATCGTGACTGATGAAGACAAGTTAGTTTTCTTCAGTTGGCATGCGCTTTGAGAAGGCCGTCGCGAGGACCACGGGCCGTGCCACAGGAGTCGATTCGAGGATGTCTCTCTCGAAACAATCCCTTTCTGTGAACTTCAATCGACGGCTTATTTGGCAGAAATGGTGGTAAACTCCAAGAAAGAACTTGAATACGGTCTCTGCACAGCTCCGGATCAATAAGCTCACTCCTAGAGTTTGTGGTATATGGGGAATAGTAAGGGAGTGTTCCCTCCGTCTCCATTATACTTTCTTACCTACCAAGTACTAGTAGGAGATGCTACTGCTTTAGTTGCACACATTGTGTTAGCAATACTTCTACAACCAGGTCTACCTCCCATATTCATGGTGGTATCAAGTAGTGTAAGTGAGTAGAAGTACTGGTAGTAGGGCGATAAGTGAATAAAATACGCCGTTCAAAAATCTTTGAAAGAAAGTTTTCTTCCTTTTCTGGGAATGAATGAAGGAGAGGAAAAGAAAGGCGTGGAGACGACCACTCCGCGGCGAGCGATTGAACGCGCAGCAGCAGAACTCCGTTGCGGAGCATTGAAGCGTCGCCTACAGAGGTGCCGCCAGGTAAACTGGTGTTGGCGTGGTGTCTTCACACAAAAAGGACCCCTCTTCACCTTCCCTCGTGCGGCCGTTTGCTCTGCACGTTTGCTTGTTGCTGCCTTTCTACTTAAGTTGGCTATAACTCGAGCGAGTACTCGAGTCGATCCAAACCCGCAACTCGTGCACTTCCGCAAGCATGAATTCCGCCCGCAGCACTGGCAGCAGCGCAGGACCCTCCGGCCTGAGTTTCCAGCAGGCCAGTGAGCTCAACTCCCGCAAAGACTTGCTCAAGGAGGAGCACGTCAAGTACGTCGAGGAGCACCCTGAGCTCAAGCACATCATGAGTGACTTCCTCAGCCAGGTCCTTCTTGTCAAGCCCACCAACATCTGCTCCTTTGCCTGCGATTACTTTGCTTCCTATATGCCCAAAGATGCTGATGCCAGGCCCCTCATTCTCTGCGGCCCCTCCGGTGTCGGCAAGGGCACGCTCGTCAAGCGCCTCTTTCAGGACCACGGCGACATTTTTGGCCTCTCAGTGAGCCACACAACACGCCGCCCGCGTGAGGGCGAAGAAGATGGCGTACACTACCACTTCACGGACCATGAGAGTATCCAGGAGCGCATTGGTCGTGGTGAGTTTCTCGAGCACGCCAACGTGCATGGCAACGTGTACGGCACCTCAGAGCAGGCGGTGCGGGATGTCGCCTCAAAGGGTAAGATCTGCATCTTGGAGATTGATATTCAGGGTTTGCGCAAGGTGCGGCAGACGTCGCTCAAGCCTTACTGCGTTTATATTGCGCCGCCGTCGTTCGAAGTGCTCGAGCAACGTCTGCGTGACAGGGGTACCGAAACGGAGGAAGACCTCCTGCAGAGACTCAAGAATGCCCGGGAGGAGATGGCATTTCTTGAGGAACCTGGAAACGCTGACGTCAAGATTGTCAATGACAACCTGGAGAACGCCTATATCGAACTCATCGACTGCCTTGCCGAGTGGTACCCCAGTGTCAAGAAGTCCATGAATGTGTCTGCATAAACAAAAACAAAAGCAAAAAAAAAACGCGTCGCGCCTTGCGCAACCATTTTATACTCATAAACGAACTACCTACACCCTCTGTCTCTGCAAGCGAATCATTAATTTGCCTTTTTATAACATGTGTATGCCTTGGCTCTAGACTATCAATTCCGTCTTTCTCATCCACTTTTCCTGGCAGCCTCTCTTCCGAACACAGCTAATAAAATTGAAATAAGTTCTGCCTCTCTACATACATATTGCGCATGCCTTATTGTGGTTGACCTTTCTCTCGCCCTGATTGTATGACTAGGCCTGCTTTCGTCGCACCTAGATCCTTGTTATTTCTCAATAATAGTCTAGGTTCCTCAGCCACATTGAGTGTTTTATTCCAGGTGTATGTTTTTACAATCGTGTTACGTTCTTCAAAACATAGACTCTTTGCAGACCTTACAACCAAAGAGGTTTGTGGCAGGGGATATATCCCACAACACAGAACATTCTTGAAAGGTTTTAGACGAGGTTTTTTCTTTTTCTTCTTCTGTGTACTTGCCCCTTTCGTGGACCGAAGTTGAATGCAGATGCACGCAAATCCACATGGCAAATGCATCCGTCTCTCTCTTTTTGCGCATACCACTAGAATGTAAATTAATATACATTTATATGAAAGTTGTTAAGGCCAATAAATAACCAGCCTACTATTTCTGCAAGGCACTTTTGTACTCATTTATATATAATACCGTCGGCTATAAAACGAAATAAAGAGTTGTAGGTCGGGAGATAGCTGGCGTTCCAGCTTCGGTCTCTTCTTCAATCACGATTATAGCTTTCTTAACTCTTACTTTTAGTACTGCTGCCAGGAGACTCTAAATATCTCTATTGAAACAATCTTACAAAGTAGCGTTTGGTAGAAGTCAATCGAGGCTGATATACCAGAGTAGCTACAAAGCAAAATCCAAGACTGGCAAAGGTGTCGCGCTTTAAAACAGAAGAAGGTGAAGGGCAATAAATTCTTGAATTTCCAACTTCCTGCGTGGATCGTCTCCCTTACTTTGAACGTTAAGCGCTAAGTGCATCCAGCTGTATCAGAAAATTGCTGCAGGCGAAATACGCATCCTCGTTATGCAACGGCTCAAGTTATTGACTGGAGTATTATCTAAAGATTTGCTTTTTGTCTTTCTCTTCAACATTCTCGAGCCGGACTTCGGACCGGCATACATGCATGCAGCTCCTCATAGCTACCGCCATTGTTGATAAACTCAAAACTGCCCCGCATCTAGACAAAACCATCAACACCAATCTTATGTTTGCTCAAGCGGCTATGGACCTCACTCAATTCAAAGAGTAAAAGAAAAAAGTTCGAAAATACGGAAAATCTGGAATTATCTTTCTTACTTCATTGATCAATTAAAAGACCCGGACACATGCAAAACTATAAAATTATCTTGGAAAAAGAAATCGATATCAGGCCTCCTCAAAATCTCTGTCTGACTGAGAAACGGGAATGTTGTGCCGTTTTCAGTCTTGACATCTAAAGTTTGCTAAAAGGAATCAAGAAAACTAAGACAGAGCAAGCTAAGAGATATAGCAGGTACCTAAGAGCAGACAACAGCAACAAATCGAGAAATAAAATACCCGGCTACCTGTCAACAAGAACTGGAGCAAAAGAAAAATCAACTTGGTCGCGCTGTTCCTCAGAAGCGGGCTGAGTTTCAAACCACCCTGTCCAAGGTCGCGGAGAGTGTATTGGGTCGTGCATTGATAAAGAATGAGCTTCCCATGCTTGAATTTAATGTGGCAAAGCGCTGCTGCAATAACTGTAACTGCGAACCACCTAAGTACATTTGAATCATGAAAATCAAACACCACCCGGTGAGTATTTATCGTGCTAACTATTTACTTTTTATAGAGTATTGTAGAGTAGTAGGGAAGTCATGTTTCGTGACAAAAAAGGAGAACATTGGCTCCACAAATTTTCGCCCAAGACTTTTCGACTTAAACAAAGAGGGGCATTTACTCTCCGATGCCGTTGCGAACATTGTTGAATTGTCGTCACTAGAATTGTTGATTGAATGTGCGTATGCAAACAAAGTGCGCCGAGCACGAAACTCAGCAAGAGGGGAGCGAAAAGGGGATGAATTAGATAGATCCGGCATCAAAAGCAGAATTCGACATCACACTATAGCTACGATAAAAGCAGCTTACCACTGTCCACGAGGCTCACGACGAGGGCCACCGCCAAAACCACCACGGCCGCCGCCACGTCCGCCACCGCGACCACCTCCGCGGCCTCCACCACGGCCACCTCCGCGGCCTCCACCACGTCCGCCACCGCGACCACCACGGCCACCGCGACCACCAGAGTTGTTGCCTTTCTGGCCGAAAAAGTCCTCGCTGCCCTTGAGCTTTTCTCTTGTACGTGAAATCATTCCCATGAGCCAGGCCGGACGGTTTTCGACCTTGTGCATGTTTTCAGATTGCATAAACTCAGTGACGATCTGCTCCATGGTATCACGTGGGAAGGTGCCGAGGGCCTCAATCGCACGGTCATCAAAATCCCCCATTTGGACCTCACTGCGAGGGTTCATCTTGAGAAGTTCATTAATCTTGCCACGAACCTCTTTGTCGACCTTCTTGTTTTGCATCTCGCGCAGGAACTTGAGCTTGCCCTGACGCTTCTCGTTGTTACCACCACCACCAACAGTACGCTCCACATTAATCATTCGACCGAGAAGACGTGTGTGGTGAACGCGAAGGGCTAAGGCCATATCCTTGCCAGATTGTACTTCGAGAAATGCGATGCCGCGAGGTTTGTTTGTGTTCTTGTCTGTGAGTAGGCGAATCTTGGTATTAAAGACACCGTGTTTCTCAAAGTGCTCCTTGAGCACCTCTGCAGTGATGTTGTACGGGAGCTGGCCCACGAAGAGGTTGTGCTGAGTGTAACCCTTGTCCTCGTCATCCTCGTCATCTTCCCCGTCCTCGTCACCGCCTTCCGTGATTTTAGGCTTCTTGTTTGCTGGTTTTGTTTTTTCCTTCTTCTTGGTTTCCTTCTTAGCCTTCTTCGACTTGGACTCTTGTTCATCCTTGTCAGATTTCTCGTCAGCATTCTCAGAAGCCTTCTTCACGTCCTTCTTGGCTTTCTCGACAGAAGATTTAGCATTCTTCTCTTCTTCTGAGTCGCTGTCGGAGTCGCTGTCGGAGTCGCTGTCGGAATCGCTATCGGACTCCTCCTCAACCTCGTTACGAGGGCGCTTGCGCTTCTTCGAGGCATCCTCCTGGTCTTGTTGCTTTTTGTTGTCCTTCTTGGCGTCGCTGGTCTTCGTTTTAGAGTTGGTATTGTTGGTGTTCTTCTTCTTCGCCATCAGTTCGACTTCGGCTTCGCTCTCGTCACTGCTGTCATCGCTGCTGCTGTCGTCGTCACTGCTGGAGCTCTCAGCGTCTTGCTTCTTCTGCTTCTGCTGCTGCTTCTGCTGCTGCTGCACGACCTCCTGCTCGGAGGACGACACGCTCGAGCTGTCGTCAGAGTCACTCATGATGCCAGATGTCAGAACTGCAACCTCCGTCGGGAAATGAACTTTGATCGCCTGCGCAGGCGGTTCTCGCAGGCCCAGACGGGTGGCCGCCAAGGCATTCCTCTATTCATAATAATATGGGTCTTCATCGATTGTGGTCTAATACAGTTGGGCCATTTCTCGATCAATTTTTCCATTTGTTGCATTGAACGTCCTGAAACCAAAATGAGATGTTGCGAACTTCGCGTGTACATACACGTGGACGATGCATGAAGATCATAAGTGGACGAAGCGGTTTCGTTGACTGTATTTGTACCAGTGTATATTTTAATCTATAGAGGGGGAAATGGAATGGAATGTTGATGGATGAGTTGCATTCAAGATTACTAGGAAAATGCATCTCTGGGACTTGGGCACGATAGAGATATCCTGGAGGCATGAATGACCCCACCTGCTATAGAGGGAGTGATAATGTATGGATATTTGATGATTCTGAGTCAGTGAAGCACCTGGCGACTTTTAGCATCAACATACTACTATTTTATTCGCAAAATAATTATCTTAAAACAACACAATATAATGAAGACTAAAACGGCAAGAGATTGCCCGGAAGCTGTGGTCCTTAAAGTTATATCTTGCTTGTATACCTCGCGTCTACCGAGGGCAAAGCCAGCTTCTCCATTGGTCATGGTCTATTCTGAACATATGCTGCTGTGGCGCTTTTTCACTGAATGATCGTCACTGGTAATATGCAAGCCTTGTGGCCGACATTGACAAGGTAAACTTCTATGAGTCCACATTTCACAATTTCGAAGATACCATGTCGAAAACAGATTTCATAATCAAACGAATCATTTCGAAAGTCAAACCAGTATAAATATTCCTATCTATCAACATATCGATGCGATTCAACGAGATTTGGGAAAGATCAAGAAGACAACAAGAAAGCAGCTTGCGAAGCATTAATGAATTGTTCCCCTTGCATGATCTGGTACTGGCAAACGAACCGTCTCCTTAAGTATAAGGCACTATCATGTTTCACATATCCCGACAAACCGCCACGAAGCAATTTGTGCAATCTTTGCACGTGAAACCCGAGTCCCCCTTATTCTGTTTATCTAGCACTCGGGTTTGGCCTCCCTCGCGCTGTCAACATCCTCAAGTCGATTTCCTACAACCCTATGACACTGTTGTCATCAATGTACTACATACACCGAAGAAACCAAATAAAACACAGATTGGCCTAAAAGCCCCAAAAGATATCGCACCTGATGGACCTACTCTCGCTCTAGGTTCTGTTACACCTCTGAGAGAGATGGAGAAGCAATTTGATGCAAAGCTTTGCACAAGACAGAAGTGAAGTCAGAAGAAGACCATCGTGAAGAACAAAGGTTTGAGCTCATGATACTTAGTCTATTGTTGTTTTGGAGTTCGTTTCCTCTTCTTCCATTGAGAAGTATGAAGAATCATATGGAATGCATATGAACAAATGAGAAAGAAAGAGAAGATTGAAACAACAAAAAGAGATATAATAGAGAGGAAGAAGAAAGAAGAGAATCAAACTTAGTCGGGAAGGAAAGCAAACTCCGATCGCGCCGAGCTCCCCTCGAGCGGTGCACGGAGAGATAGAGGGAGCCAGGGCAAGTGCCCGGAGCGTGCGGTGGAGGTGAAGACCTCAGCGCAGCGCTCGTGCCGACGTGGAGACGGGCCGGCGATAGATATCGAGATGGATGGTCAAAGATATTCCGGAGATGGCACTGTGCCGGTGCAACAGCTCCAGCAACAACAGCAACATCACCAAAGCCAACAACATCAACAGTTCCAGCCACAGCAGCATTATCTCCAGCAACAGCAGCAACAATCGCAGCAGCAACAACAGCAACAGCAGCAAAGGTTTCCGATAGACTTTCCACCTGGCATGGCGCCGGCTCCAGGATTAGGCAATCTTGGGGCATCGCAAGCGTATCTTTCGACAGGTCACGATTCGCAAATGTCTTCAGGGTATCTTGGCCAGCAAATTCCAATGCCACAGTCGAGGCAGCCAATTCCTCAGCAACACCAAGGCCAGCAGGCCTTTCGCCAAATGCCTCAGTCACAGCAGCAGCAGCAACAGCAGCAGCAATCGTTCTATGGATTTCCAGGCGCCCCAAGAGATGATGGCTTCTTTTCTAGTGCAAGCGCATTCAACAACAGATCTGGTGATAGTCTTAATTCTAGCTCACAAGGCAACGTATACCAGAACCCAACACCCTCATACATGGGCTCTCCATGGGACGAACCGCAACAACCGTCAAGAAGTTTACAGCAACATGCCAGTCAGCATCCATCCCAAAGACAACCTGACGCCGGTCCTGTAATGCTTCAACAAATGCAACGCATGGGCGATTTCTACGAACAGGAGAAGTTGCGAATGATGCAGCGATATGAACAGCAAGGGCGCTCGACTCCTGGAAATGGCCAAGGTCCGCCGGGTTTTCAGCAAGGCTTGCCAGGTTTTGGATCCCAAGGTCCGAACCCCGTGCCATCTTCGACACCAACGCCTCCTCTAGAAGGAAGGTCCTCTATAGGCCACATGTCTTCGCACCAACAGCACTTCATGCCTGTGGACGCCTCGCAATCCGCAGGACTGTACCGACAGCCCATGAACTCCCACCACCACCACCAACAACAGCAACAGCAGCAGCAACAGCAGCAGCAACAAATCCACTCGCAACAGATACAACATCAAGGCGGATGGCCAGCACCAACTTCGAGCCCGTGGGAGCAGGGCACCAGTAGCAGTGCAGGCAGTCTAGGGGCTGGCCTTCCGCCCATGGGAAACCCTCCGCCTATGCGAGCTAAAGTTTTGACTATGGAAGAGCTGGAAGGTCGCATGATGAATGCATCTATTGCACCACCTAGCTCCCAAGGACGTCAAGCCTCGCCAAGTATGCGCCCTGCATCTCAACGCAGCCCGTACCTCACGAGCAAATTATTAAGCCCAGGATTGGGTCCGCAGAGACTTGCTTTAGAATCCGATGATGAAAAAGCTCTTAAGAAGGCAATTCGCGTGGCACGTTTTATGTACAAGCCTGTAGGAGAAATGAAAGTTTATCCGTGCCGCACAGGCCCAAATCAGTATATAAAAGTGGACTGGGCCATTCCTGCCGAATTCGTGCAGCGTAGTGCGTACGATCCTTCAGACATGGGCAACGCACATGTGTCTGACTGGGTGGGACTATATCGCGCGCGGACTCGGATCGATACTTGTGATGGATTCATTCTGAACAGGGATGTAGACGGTCTCTCCAAGTATGAGCCTAGCACTGGTCTAGTACGCGGCTCTCTTCGGCTCCGGACTCCGCGTGGTGTTGGACAGTACAATTTTCGCTACTTCAAAGGAGATAGTGGCTCTTTCGGTAAAGGAGGCGAAGTTGAGATTTCTATGCCCGTGGCGCGATCTAACACTGTGCATGTAGAGGTCCAAGGCGCTGACATGTTTGAGGCTCTTGACTTTGTACGAAAAAATCTTTCGGTAAGTTCATCTAGACCAAACTTAATCTTGCTATCACGTTCGGCCCTTCCCCTTGGGGGGGGGGGGGATAACGCTTTGTGAATTTCCACGACTAACCAAATTGATTTCTCAATGAATCACTTACAATAAATCGCTTATTCTACAGGATCGCAAAAAGCTCTCCAATGCAACAATGCAGTTCGCCACACTCATTCGCCAGCTGCGTACGCTTCGTCAGCCCTTGCAAGAAACAAACGGCCGAGGCCGCGGGTCAGACCGCGGTGGACGCCGTGGCGGCCGTGGCGGCCACAGTGATGCCTCCTCTCAAGGTGACATTCGTACACAGGAGGCCCGGCAAGAAAGTGCTTTGTATCGTGAAATGTTGCAAATTATTCGCGCCTGCATTACGCAGGTACAGCGGAGATGTGAGGATCTTACCGCTGCTATTGAAAATGAATCACCATTGCTTGAGGAGCGACGCGTGCAGTTTGAAATGCTCAATGACCGTAAGGAACATCTCCGTGCCGATGCGCTTGCTGAACGTGAAGCAGAAAAGGGCGAACCTCTTTCCACCGAAGACTTGGACAATTTTGGTCTTTTGAACGAAGGTGACTTTAACGAATGGAAAGATGCCAAGGATAACTGGCTGGCAATGGATCGTGCTGTGGGCCAGAACCTCCGTGACCGTGCTACTTTGGCAAGCTCGCTCCGTGGAGTTTTAGATGCTTACCTGAGGTGTCCGGCTGTGCAAAACCTTGTCAAGCCACAGGAACAGGAAGAAATGGAGAACCTTCTGACTCTCTTTTGCCCGGTGGATGAGATCTTTTATGCCTCCAAGGACGAGATGCGGGCGCACTATGCCCAAGACCTGCGTCTCCAGCTTGGTGACTCTGTGGAAGAACTGCGCAAGCTGCGAGTCCTACCCAATGATCGTCTTGATGGTATGAACAGGGATGCTCTTAACTTTGTTAAGAGTGTGATTCCTGACCCATCAATGGAGCAGTCCCGCCTCAGCTTTGTGGATGAGCTGCAGAATGTGGTAAACCAAACATCGGTCATGTGGGGATGTGATGCCAAGCTCGTACCCTTTGGAAGTTCAATCAACAACTTTGGCTCTGAGGGCTCTGATTTGGATATTTGCCTTGTCTTAATGCGATCTGGCTCGCGCTGGCCTGACGCTCTATTTGATGAAACTCCTTCAGAGCTTCTCGGCGCCCCGCCAGCATCCAAGGCCGTGGAGGATCTTGCTATGACTCTTGCAGAGAATGGTTTTGAGGATATTGATGATTCGCGAAAGTCCGCTCGTATTCCAATCTTACAGTTCCGCCACGGACCTTTAGAGCTTGAGTGTGATATCTGTGTAGACAATCGCCTCGCTATTCGGAACACACTCTTACTTCGCACATATTCTCTTATTGATCCGCGCATGCGGCAGCTTGCATATGTAGTTAAGACATGGGCAAAGAAACGCAAAATCAACAACCCAGCCGAGCGCACTCTCTCCAGCTACGGATATATCCTGTTGGTTATCCACTACCTGCAACACCTGGACCAGCCTATGCTTCCACCTTTGCAGGCACTTCCTCCAACCTGGGCTGGTGATCGTATCAGCTCGCAGGAGTCCGATGATCCTGCGGAGGATCTCCCGGTCGTACTTGTGCAAAGCAACAATGAAGGTGCTCAGCAAAACACCTACTTTTACGCAGACCCGCAAAGCAGCTATTTTGCCTCTAAGGAGCGCATGGCACAGGCCATGGAAAAACTGTCTGCATTTGCGAAGACAAATACAGACTCGCTTGCTGAACTCATGATTGGCTTCTTTTGGACGATGGCTTTTCACTTTGACTGGCGCCGCCATGTCATTGGTATTCGGGATGCTCACCTTGTTACGAAGGAAAGTAAAGCAAGTGAGGATTCGTGGAAGCTCCACCAGCGTATGGCAATTGAGGATCCTTTTGAGACGAGCTACGATGTCGCACACGTTGTTCGTGACCGCGAATTTCGCATTATTCGGGAAGAATTTGTTAGAGCTTACGCCGTGTTGACCACAGCTTCTGCAGACCAGAACCTTATCGAGCTTTTGTGCGAGGTGAAGACCGAAGAGTAGATATATTGGATGTTGTGTTTTGGAGTTACGGGCTTCGAAGGGCTATCCCGCTGCTGACCTTCAGCGCTCTTGATTTCAGACATGATTACCTCTCACCTCTCCCCTTACCCCTTAAACGGGTTGTTTTTAGAAAGAAAGAATTAAACTTACTAAGAAAATACACTCTTAAATTAATTACTCTGATCCAATCAGGTTAATTCACAGGTTTAATTACTACATTGGCTTGGACTGCTTGTGCAATTAGATCGCAACAGTTGCCTCTCCTTTTTTAAAAGAAACATTATAAAAGGATTACAATCTCAAGAGCCCTCAGGGTAGTACCTAATTTGTTTTCATTTGAAATGCGGTATTTGTCAGCAACCAGTGTCAAGCTATCGGAAAAGTGGACTGAAGTAATTTGGAGGGTATGCCATTACACGATCCTCGTTTGCAAATATCATTGGACGTAAAAGATTACTGCTGGTGGCTTCTTCACTGCGTTCACGACGAGGTCTTTCGGCAGCTACGTCTCCGAAGAACTGAGCGCAAAATAAGCACACGGGAACATAGTCGTACAGAGTAAATGGTGAAGCATTTTTCATTGCAATTCCGTGACTACGGCGCCATTCAATGATGCGTTTCCGCGTGACTTTGGTTCCCATAGTTGTAGTAGGAAACTTCTGATCGCACAGTGCACAGAGTTTCTTATTTTTCTTGTGTGTCAGGTTCCTTTTGCGAGTCGAGCTACTCGAAATAGACTTTCGACGTTCCTCTTCATTTGGCGACTTTGAGTCTTGATCTTTGATCCATTGCAGATCTACTCCAAACGACGGTGCTTCCATTACGAAGGATCTTCAATTTCTACACGCTGCTTGCTGGTCAAAGAAAGAGAGTTCTTATCGACTTGCCTATGCCATAGGACCAACACACGGCGTTGCAAATGTAATGATCGCAAGCTTCTAGTTCTAATTCGCTATATTTCCAGCAAAATTCGAAGACCTCGAGTGGTCAGTTCTCACCGCGATTAGTCAGTATTCTACCATTTCACAAGAGTTCATATACTTCTTGTGGCTTATAATATGAAATAAGGCTTTCAAAGTTAAATATTGTTTAAGAAGTTTTTCACAAGAGTGTGCTGTACATAATCGATGAGTCTTTTCAAGTGCCTTCGTTTACGGCACTGTTTAAATATCATCCAGCTACTGATCATCAAGATCCGTTGCAGAACCCATCTGTTCTCAATCTCGGCAAAACTAGCCTACACATGTTAGCCCGATAGCCTCATAATTACTCCGAGCCGCGAGTGGCTGTGGCCCCGTGACCACAGAAATAATGTGCAAGAATCCAAGAAAGAGCTGCTCCGAGTCAAGTTCTTTAGCCCAACAGAGCCCAAGTTAGCTCCGTGCGTAATCATTCATATACTTGCTTCGACACTTCGCAACCTCTGTGCCAAAGGCAGTACAGACAAGCTCGTACAGCATGCCAGAATTAGAGGAAAGAAATGAGTGGTCTTCTCCTATGCGCTAATCCTAGGATATCACGGATCCCAGCTTTCCCCTTAAAATGTGTACTGAAAAGGGATCCTCTTGAGGCCTACCAGTTGCGCCTATTTAGACCCTAGCCCGTCGCACTTTTCAGGGTCTTCTATCCCGTGATATCCTCGCTATTCCATAATATACTGGACCTGTGAGCTCTGGTGGCGATGGGTGGTCTCGGAATGCCCTCTCACAAGTGGAGTATTGTTAAGTAAGTTGAATGTTACAAGTGGGTTATATGCTGTATTCTGTAGTGTAAGTTTGGATAGTGTAGTGTAGGAGTTAAAGTTCTAGTTGAGGATAATCTAGTGGAGGAGGTGATCTTGGGGCCATCAATTTGCAAACTTGAGTCCACGAGAGCAAACAAATTCGATTGAGGTCATCGTCAGGAGTTAGCAAGCTTCTTCAGTTTTCTCACACCAACAAGATGGGCAAGGAAAGCAAGGACGGCGTGGACCCCCGCGCTTACCCTCTCGCCGGTGAGGAGCTCTCCGTCTCCATCCTCGAGCTTGTCCAGCAGGCTGGCAACCTCAAGCAGCTCAAGAAGGGCGCCAACGAGGCCACCAAGACCTTGAACCGTGGCCGCAGCGAGTTCGTCATCATGGCCGCCGATGCCGAGCCCCTTGCCATCCTCCTCCACCTCCCCCTCCTTGCTGAGGACAAGAACGTGCCCTACGTCTTCGTCTCCAGCAAGACCGCCCTTGGCCGTGCCTGCGGTGTCTCCCGCCCCGTCATCGCTGCCAGCGTTCTCAGCAACGATGGATCCCAGCTCAAGAAGCAGATCGACCAGGTCAAGCTCGAGATCGAGAAGCTCCTCATCTAAGCCGCCAGCGTGCTCAAACGCTGCTGCTGAGTCTCAAATTCCCGTTCTGATTGTGATTGTGATAGTGATTGAACTCTTTCATCTTCGTCGAACTAAATCCAGGGCTGAATTGATATCAAATCATCGATGTCAGCTATTTCTTGGATCTGCTCCAGATTCATATCAAAGTCACATCGAAATCACGTCAAATTGACGGGAATTGCTTCGTTGGTTTCGTCGAAAATCTGTAGGGAATGTGCGAGATTTGTGCTGCTTTGTGGCACGAGTGGAGTGCATTAGCTGCGGAGACGTCACCAAGGAAGGAGCGCTTGGCCACACACTAGCACAATGATGGACACGGCGTCTTGCTTTGAGAGCGATTGCTTTTTTTTGCTTGTAGCTCGCTCGCTTGCGAAGTCGCCCAAAGCGTTGTTTTGAGTGCCACTGCCACCGACACGAAAGCCAAAGGCAGGGAGGCCTCCTCATGAAGAGGACCGAACCTACCTTAGGTCGATACCGCTCTCGTAGCCTCTCCGATACCGATAGATAGTACAGCTTGAAGAAGCCACTCGCCATCTAAAAAGATGGCGAGTGACCTGCCATGCAATCAGGCATCAAGCCAATAACTCTGTCGCGTATCGGTGCCGAGAGTGAACCAAACGAAACCCAATATCAAATCAACAAACAACCAAACGTAATCATGGAAAATGAGCTTCTTTTCCCTATTTGACTGAATCGCTTTATATTTTTATCATTTCTTGATTTTCCTTGCAGTGCTTGTTTTGATCATTCAGCATTCTAGTTTGACTTCGCCTCTGCGTGCTTTATTGTTTGATGGGCTTGATTTGTTGCAGAAGAGTTGTCAGTCCCTCTCTTTTGGTTTTTTGTGTGGTTTGTTTTGTTTGTTTTTGAAGGAAAGAAAAACAGGATGAGAGTGCTAAAAACAAAATCCTGTGAAGGGACCTCATAACTTGCAAGAGAGCAACACCAAGTCAATAGTAATTCTCATACACAAATTTTAGACTAACTTTAAACACTTCACAAGACTAGTACCCAAGTCCAAATTAATTAGAAGAAAGGTCGAACACAGAGACGGAAGCAAGACCATCTGGCTGGGCCATTAGTATTTCTGGCTTCTGAATTGACTCCCAGACCGCCAATATTATAAATTCAACCATCTCAGCTCAGATGAGGTGTTATGTCGAAAAAGAAGCAGAGATTTGAAGAAGGTGAAATGAAAAATAGGCAGTAGTATAAAATGCATTCTATAGGACCAATAATAAGAATGAGAGTAAGAAAAATGAACGTGCTCATCTTTCCCTCAGTAGTAGTACAACATCTCCACAGTAGTACACTCGTGATTGTTGTCGTCAAGGAGTTTAGTAAGCATCAAGAGATGACAAGATTGCTTGAAACGAAGCAGTACTCGCTTCGTGTGCCGTACCGAGCGCGCTGGCCACAGGTCTAAGTAATTTTACTCACGTGTGCTGTTCTGGCTAGTGTACATAAAAGCATGAAGTCAAGGATTTGATAAGCATGTGGAAGAACTGACTCTGTCACCCGTTTTGGGGGCTTCGCAAACCCAAACCTGCGCTAGCACTGCTTCCTACTATTACTACTCAGCTCTAGTATAATTAACTACCAGCTAGTAAAAAAGTTTATGTCGAAATCCTTTGTTGCAACACGAGATAAGACGCAATTCAAGTGTTTTGGGGCTACAGGCTCTGAAGACGCTGTAAGGTGAAAACGAGTGTCTGACAATTCATCCAGCAAAGTGATTCGAGGCTTGATTTAATAGTATCAAGCATCCCATACGCATGTCATATAACCCAATATATAAAAGATTCTATTTATTTCTCTATATTATAACCTGAGAGCGCGAACTAAAAAATAAGAATTTTAAGAGGTGAACGGCAGCAAGTAAGGCGTCTACCTCTTTGATACTGCTGTCCTGTCCTTGACTTTGGTATGTACCATCACATCGGATATCTAGAGACACCTCCGGTGTTTCTCGACATCGAACACGTTTATCTTGCAGCCGTTATAATCGCGAAGCGCTGTGTCAATAGCTTTATTTGCCCTACGTTCGTTGTGATTTTTGTGTGTGAAATTACGATGTTAGATTTGCTCTGTTTTGAGAGAGCCCTCCTTTGATAGGTTCATGCACCTCTTTGACGAATAAAATAGTCGATTTATTCCCGTGTTCCCTGGCCCCTTGCATTGCTTTGACGACGCTGTACGCGACTGTCTCAGTGTGGAGCGTCTTTCTAATGGCCTAGAATTCTGCTTTAGTTGTATCGTGCGCTGGTGTTTCTCCCTCGAGCACCTTCTCAATAGAATGATTATATTGTTTTGAAGCCACAATCTCTGTTTGTTTGGGGTTTCGCCCTTCTTCCACGGCCTTATGTAGTTCCTTTTCTTGTAGAAGTGCAATATAAATTGTTCCATGCTTTCTTCGTACAAGAATGCTTGCTTTTTCTTTGGGATGAAACGCATTTTGAGTGGCCCGCTCGCTTCTTATTTGGCATTAAACTTGAATCTATGCTCATGGTGCGTTTCTTGTCCCGAGCAGGCCTGAGCAATGAGATCTTTATTCGCCCTGCGCCCCAGCTCCAATGTGGCTTCTTCTTATATGCCATTCAAAACCTTGCATGGCTCTTTGAGCATTTTGACTCGTTCCTCTCGCTTATGATAATCAGAGGCCGAAACAGAAAGTCGCACTTTAAAGTTTTTTTTTGGGGGGGGCAAACGTAACTACAAGAATGTCATTGGTTGCAGTGCTTACTACCTATCTGTTCTCACAAAGCTGTGAAATTAGAAGTCATGATGTATTTAAAAATGTAGTAAAAGAGGATTATAAAGATTAGTCTATGGAGAACACTCGATTCATTAAACAATGTAGAGAACCAAACAACAGAACGAAAGTAACACACGTAACACCAGGCATCCTTTATGAAGAAGCCGTAGCCGGCATATCACCAATAACCTTGCGTTTAGCTTTAGGACTCTTGCCTGGCTTAGCCTTGCGCTGTCCCTTTGTGCCAGCGGTAGCAACCACAAGATCCTCAGGCGCCAAAAGCTTCTCAGCCATCTCTTGAAAACGCCTTTCCTCCGCGAGAACCAATTTGCGATACTCACTACTATTTTCATCGACAATCTCTGTCTCTGTGCCCTCTGGCGAGCCCACTTGCCCCAGGTCAATACTTTCTCGCTCTCTTTCTCGGACTGCCTTGCGTTCTGCAACATGTGCAACCCGCTCTAACTCACGCTCAAAAAACTTTGTCATGAGCTTCTCCTCAGTTGGCATGCGCCAGCGCAAGTTGCGGGGAACATCCAAAATATGCAGGTTGCCAGTGGCATCACCCAGCGCCAAACATTGCAGTTGATCTCCCGGTGGGGCATTGGCAATAGCATCTGCGACACGAGCCTTGCGAAGGGTTTGCTCGACACGGGGGGCTGTAGCATCTACAGAAACACCTCGAGAGCCCCTCTTTGTAGTCTTGCTTGGACCCATCGTACGGAAACTTAGCGATGTAATTGCATAAGCAGTAATTGATGCTGTGGAGCTAGGTCGATGAGACTGGTCGACAAAATCCCAAATGTCCAAGGTGCCATCTGATTTGCCAACCATGATTACACCAGGCCTTGTTGGTGACCATGCAGCGCATGTCAGATGAGATGCTCCAGTAAAGATTGGTGCAGAGAAAATAGGTTCTGCAAGATCTTCTTTCCAAATGTTAAAGCTATGCGAGCTGACAGAGAGAATGAGATGTGGGAAAAAGGGCGATCTCTGAAGCTCAAGACATGGGCTAAAGTGGTCAGTTGCCGCCCAGATGATCTTATCATCAATCAAGCGGTGCGCATCATCCTTATTCCCAGCGTTGTTGTTTTCATTATTGTTAGAACCATCATTTCCGTTCCCACGAGGCGAACCCTTTGCTGAAAGGCGTGCACCCTGCCAGTCTGCGTAGATCATATCACCTTCCTCTGTCGCACAGCTAAACATTGTACCTGTGGCAACCATACCCATACCTTTAATTGGGCGACCTTCTTGTAAATCTGTGGATGAACCACGCTGATTATCATATGAACGGTTGAGCATATCAAGAAGAGCATCAATACGGCCACGAAGAGCAACTTTGGTGATACCGAAAGGTCTGCTGCCCTGACGAAAGAGCGAAGTTTTAAAAATAGGCTTCCAAGGGGTTTCCTCTGCAAGGCGATTAGCCTCACCAGAGTTAGGATCATTCGGATCTGCCATTGCCGTTGCTTTCTCGGTTTTGCCAGGTCCTCCAAAACGTGGGCCCCAGATAATCATTAAGCCATCGCTAGCGCATGTGATGAATTGATTTGCAATACCATCGGTTGATCCATATTTAATATCACCACTTACACGACCTGATGAGCTTACGTTTAGATTGGCTGGCAGCCATTCGAGGTGAGTAATGGGCCGTTTATGAGATTGCTCGATCGGAGAAATCATCAAAGGCTCCACAGGCTCGATACTTGATGCGTTCGAGTCAATTTTTTCTTCTGCTTCCTCTGGGACTTCGCCATCGCTGGCAATTGCAACCTTTCCAGTATCTTCTGTAGCAACCACTGCTGTGAGGGAGTTATCTGCAGTCTCCGGTGATTTGGATCCAGCATCTTTACGCTTACGAAGCTTATCTTGAGCGTGTGAAATATCCCATATGATCACCTGCCCAGTTGCACAAGCACCTGCTACAAGGTGCGGTTGGTCTGGATTAAAAGCAAAGCAACGGCACTCATGGGGGGATTTAAGTACAAGCTGTGGATGAATCAGGTCCGCAAAATTCCAAATAAGAATGAACGAGTTGCGTTCATGGCCCGACACCTCCACTCGCTGATCAAAGTGTAAAGGATCAACGCATGCAACAGCAACAACATTCTGTGAGCGAGGGTGCCAATCTACACACGGGAGAGTCTTTCCATTGGAGTATACAAGATCTGTAAAGGTTTTCAGCTCTCGTAAAACGTTATCTTCCGTGTTGCCAAGTCCAGACACCTCCTCCGATCGAAGTTTATGAAATTCGTTTGCAAAGACGTCGATAGTCTCATTTTGTTGCAAAGCAACCTCTACGCTTGGCAAGACATTCTTAAGAAATACAGCCAACTCTTCTTCCTCAATTGACGTACGCTCATCTTGTGAAAGTTCGATGAACTCATACTGGGATGTTGCGTTGAGCTTGCGGAAGAATGCAGTTTGTGTGCCAGCCTCGACAAGGCGGGGAATTTCGCGCGCACCCAAGAAGTCCTCAATTGTCAAGTTCTCAGAGCAAAAATCAAAAGCGCTCACATTTGCCACTCTTCGACCCGCAGCACCCACTGCCATAGGCACTGCAGAAAAAATATCTGCCATAGATGGGATCTCGATCTCTGTCTTTGCAGTGATCGTGCGAGCCTCTTCTTCTGTGCGTGCCCAAGGAGAGTTGGGAATCCATGCTGCGGTCCATGAGGCACATGCCTGGAGAGCAACGTCTTGCTCGCGACGCTTCAGCTCAAAATTTGGATCTTTGTGCTGACGAAACTCAACAAGCCCATTTTGCTCGGCGTCTCGATCATTGAACTTGATTGGTGCTCCGAATTCACTGCGTTTTCTCGATACTTCGACACAAATTAATTTACGACTCGGCTTAACATCAAACCAGTCAATTTCGACTTGTGTTTCTGCACTTGTAAAGGATTGGCGTTCCCGAGGTAAGATTGGTTTGTCCTTATAAACCACGTTGCGCTTGGCCTCCTCCTCTGCGAGACGCTGCGCTTCTGCCTCATCCTCCAATCGCTTTAGTTCTTGCAGTCGTCGAGCCTCTGCATCGATAATGTTAAAAAGAAGGTCTCTCGCTTCTACGGATAAGCAAATCATCCAGTTTTGGCCGTAAATCTCATCCGGATCGGCGATCACCAGCAGTTCCTCCTCAGGATATGCTGCAATCTCAGACTTGAAGTCATTAAAGTCAGAGTAAAAACCCACGTTTTGAATTTCTTCAAGAACTTCTTCTTTTTTGAACCATTTGTAGGAAACTGTGTCCTTCAGCCCATCACCAGTCTTCAGTTCGTACTTTTCCATATTCTTAATGGAAATCATCATTGCGCTCACACCAGCAGGTTTTTCCTCCGGAAACTTAATTGCAAACGCCAATGGCTCCACGCCATCAGCTTTTTCGCCACCCTCGGCAGCAGAACCCTCGCCTTCGGGGGACTGGTTTTCATTCGAAGCCTCCTGGCCTTCTGCTGTAGCAGCAGTACCGTCAACTTCCGCTCCTGCACTGCTCAAGGGTTCACTACCAGCTGCATTATCTGCAGCAGCATTTTCTTCAGCTTGACCTTCAGGGGTGATCTCTTGTCCAGAAGGCTCTGTAGATTCCAGACTCTCTGCAGCAGCAGCATCTTGCGAACCGTCGGCAGGCCCAGCCTCGCCAACTGCGTCAACAACAGGTACTTCCTCCGCCATCTTTACCGCACTACTCAGGTCCCTGAGTCGACGCAAAGTTCGCTCTGCTTTCGAGCGGAAACACCGTGGTCGCGGAGCCCAACACCGTCGCGGAGCCCGCAATTCGAGCTTGCGTAGGGCCAAGCTTCGAAGCTGCGCAGAGTTCTTGCGCACCGCAACGGTCGCTAATAATAAGGTCTTCGTAACGGCACTATTTGTCACTGCATACATACAACTATTGTCTAATAGTAAAATAGAAATACAACAATATTTTACCTCTTAGTTATAACTCCTAGGATCTTGCTAATTCAATCGACCATGTACCATGGAGTCTTGGCAGAAGGGACACACCCAGCACGATGAAAGTATGACGCGCGTATATATGCGTCGTCAATTTGTAGCACAGAAGAATCAGAAGCTGTAAAGGAAGGAGAAGGAAAAGAAGGTCTTTAAAGGTCGTTTTGGGATACGGCGGCATCGCGACTCCTGAGACGTACCTACCACCTAGGTAAGATAAATAAATAACGCAAGTAGCCCGAAGTTGTATTCAAAGCTTGACGAAAGGCCTAGGTGCTAAGGAGTTCAAGATAAGCTTGGTCAATAGAGACATATGTGTAAAAGAGAGAAACTCGACATGGAAGCAGCGCAAGATGAGGGATAACATATAAGTGGGGACGTGGTTACTGGAGCAGTTATGATATGATCTCTAGGTATTTTGCAAGTGGATTCTGAGAAGATCGACCCAAATTCAAGTCAATACTTTTCTTCTAAACTGGGAAATGGGATTCTAGGGAGTGCTTGAGAGTATCCCAAATCATTTCGCTTTGACGCTCAGGCGTAGCAGAACGAGGGCTCTTCAATAGGCCGCCCAAATATGTAACGAGAGGGAAACCCCATCACCTGTCCGAGTACCTCGTGAGAACTCAATCAGTCTCGCCTAGATGACCTGCTCGTTTGATGCCTCTGTGCTTCAGAGTCTAGCGACCATGCAATCCTAGTTGCATAAGATGTCGTGTACAAACCAGCATCCTATGCTTAGCACCATGCATTGCAATATGACTATATCTAAGTTCATGTCCCCGACGTAATGCAAAATACTGTGCTGCTTATCGCAACCTGTAGCAGTATTACGTACGCTCTATTGGATCGGCAGTGCAATTACACTGCAGACAGAACTTCTTCAAGCATCACAATTCAAGCATCCCAATTCAAGCATCACAATTCAAGCCACCACCTCGTATTTCAATGCACAAATTCGTGTTGGTGTCACATGAATTCACGTTCTGTAGTGCTGCCAAGTCCGTGTAGCGAGTGAGTGCTTGATGGCGCTGTAGGACATAATATCCATGTCCTCTCCGGTCTTGGCGATCTCGCTGCCAGCGCTCTGCATCCCGCCCGGGCTGCGGTGGTGGGGTCGGAGACGGCGCGTGGCGAGCCCCATCTCTCCACTCCCCGCGGTCCCGTCGCCCTCGCGCCCTCCGCCGTTCGCAAAGGCCGAGGCCACGAATGTCCGCCTTCGACTGGTTTTAGGACTACACTCAGCGCTCCAGCTGATCAAAAGGAAAGAGAACTTCGCATTGGGGAATCGTGCTCTTGAACTTGTGACAACATCCGCGGCTCTTCTCCAGACCGGGCGTGCCTTCGAAGGGCCTGCGCGGCGAGTCAGGAAACCTCCAGCGACGCCCGCCTCCTCGCGAGGGGGGTCTCCACCCTTCGTTGACACGTTGTCAATTTGACTCGACGAATTTGTCCAACTTTCACAAACGAACAAACAAACAAAGAAAATCGAAAAGAAAATCGAAAAGAAAATCGAAAATAAGATCGAAAATGATGGAAATGGTTTCTGCATTTTCGAAGTTACGAAAGGGCGTTGAAGGACGTTGGAGGAGCCGGCAAAAGGCCCACCGGACCTCGGGGCGGGCGTCGGTACGCGGTGGCGGCGGCGGGACCTCCCCGCCCCTCCCCGCCGGGCCCTGGCCGCCGCCACTCCCGCCTGCGTCTTGTCTGCGCCCGCCTTTCCGGCGAGCCTGAAATGTAATGTGTTTGCAATGGCGATTTTCATTCGTTCTCTTTCGAATTCTTTCGAATTCTTTCTCTTTTTTTCATTCATTTCTTTCATTCATTCATTCATTCATTTATTCATTTATTTAGTTTCTTTCATTCGTTTGACTGTAATACTGATAAATTACTCATTATTACTAAAAGGGAGAAAGGAGGTCATTCATTCATTCAAAGTTCTTTTTCATTCATTCATTCATTCATTCATTCATTCTTTCTTTCATTCATTCAAAGTTCTTTTTCATTCATTCACTCATTCATTCATTCTTTCATTCATTCTTTTATTCAAAGTTCTTTTATTCAAAGTTCTTTTTCATTCATTCATTCATTCATTCATTCATTCATTCATTCATTCATTCATTCATTCATTCATTCATTCATTCATTCATTCATTCAATCATTCAATCATTCATTCAATCATTCATTCAATCAATCAATCATTCATTCAATCATTCATTCAATCAATCAATCATTCATTCATTCATTCATTCATTCATTCAATCAATCATTCATTCACTCATTCATTCATTCATTCATTGTCTCATTTTGTCATGAAAAGAGAAAGAGAAAAGAGCAACAGCAATAGAAACCAACCCCCAAATGATCACAAAACGAAGTAGAAATTAGAGGAGTGGATGGGCGGGTAGAACCTTGGTGAAAGCAGCACGCATCGAAGGGCCTCTGACGCATGTCCACGCCGCCATCGTTGAACGCCGTTTGGTGTAGATTTGTTGCGTGCAATTGAGGCCCATCTCTGCTTGGTCATTAATTAATTGGTCATTGAAAGCGAAGTTTTTAACCTTTCTGAGTGAAAAAGCGAATGGAAAGAAAGAGAGAGAAAGAAAGAGAGAGAAAGAAAGAGAAAGAAAGAAAGAAAGAGAAAGAAGGAAAGAGAAAGAAGGAAAGAGAAGAGCGCTTTCATTTCAATCTTCGATTTCATTTCGTCTGTATTTTCAGTTCCGCTTCGACGAGACCGACCGCTCAGCTCGGGCGATCTTGGCGGCCTCGTCGCTGGCGTCACCTCCGGCTGGGCCTTTGCAACGGTGCATACGCAGGCGCCTCGACGCAGAGCGCACCTGGCTCCACGCACAAGCTCAAGATCGAACGAAGCCCGTTGTCGGTCCCAGGGAATCAGCAACAGCCGCCTTGGGTATCAGTGCGCCTGCGTGGCAAAAGAGCAAGGCCAACGCAGCGAGAGCTCAGGATACGACGTGGGGTCCGTCGTGGAAGAATCACTGCAGGGAAATACTCAACTTTGGGTGCAGTTTGCTGAAATAATTGGACAGATTGGTTGAGAATTGAGTGAGATATTGCAAGCGCAGATACGAAGATGTCGAGCAACGACGTGGAAGAGCAAGATGCAGAAGAAGAACTCGACGAGGAGACGACGAACTCCTCGCAGCAGGACTCGAAGTTAGAGGAATCGAGCGTAGGCGAAGGGGCGCAGGGCGCGCCCCTGAAGGTCGAGCGTCGACTCAAGGGGTCTGGATCAGCCAAGAGTGCTCGCAACAGCCTTGTGGTCAAGGTTGGCATGGTTGGTGACGCTCAAATCGGCAAGACTTCACTCATGGTACGTTACGTAGAGGGCAAGTTCGACTCAGACTATATTGAGACGTTGGGTGTGAACTTCATGGAAAAGTCCATCACACTTAAAAACGCCGAGGTAACCTTCTCCATCTGGGATCTGGGTGGTGAGCGAGAATTCATCAGTATGCTCCCACTCGTTTGCAACGATGCCTTGGTCATCCTTTTCATGTTTTCTCTTGCACAGAAGAGCACACTCAGTAGCGTGCGCGAATGGTATCGCCAGGTACGCGGGCTCAATAAGCAAGCCTTTGCCTTCCTTATTGGCACCAAGTATGATGTCTTCGCCACACTCCCGCATGAAGAGCAAAAGGAAATCACCAAACAGGCTCGAAAATATGCACGAGCTATGAAGGCACCGCTCATCTTTAGCTCGGCCTCGCACTCAATCAATGTGCAAAAAATCTTCAAGCTCATCTTTGGTAAGATCTTCAACGTTGACGCAAAAGTCCAAGAGATCAAAAAGGTGGGAGACCCAATCATCGAGTTTATGCCGCAGCAAGAGAAGTCTTCGGGCTCTGGCGCTGCCGCTGGCGGCGAAGCCTCATCTTCAGCTTCGTCCACTAACTAAGGTGTTCACTTGCTGCTGACAGTAAGTCTAAGCAGCTCGTTCATATGCAAGTTAGCTGCCTATCTCAAACTTGCAGCACGACCGTATGTATGGTTTGATGAGACTAGCCTACCTACTTGTTTACCTTCACCTGCAGTGGTATGTCATATATTCTTCTTCGTCGATCGGAACCAAATAAACAGTCCCCGGTTTACACTCACCTTAGCTCCCGCCCTTCCTTTTTTTGGTTCTTCTATCTTCTTCACTTCCCTCCGTAGATAAAATCAGAACAAACTTTCAAAAAAAGCTTTAAAGATAAAGACAATAATAACTTGAACTTTTACATTCTTCTAAATTGAAATGGATGCATGCATATTCTGAAGAAAAAGAAGCCGAAAGGTATACGAACCGTCTCCAGACAACAACATAATTGAAATCAGAGGCTCGAAAACCCCGTTAGTGTGAAACGACCATAGAGGAACACCGAGCTTGCAAACGATATCCATTCATGTCAGTTTTACCTTACAACCGTATGGCCTTTATATTATTCTCCAATGTTCAAGAGTGAACTATACCAAAAAACCATGACGCGGCTTTTAACTGTCATCATCACTGAAATCCCAGTCAGAACCCGATTCATCAGCCTTATCCTCTGAAACCTTTGCGATTCCAACTGCAGCAGCTGCTGCAGTTTCTGTGGAAGGAATCGGAGGGGTTCCAGCAGCAGCAGGGGCATGTACTTGCCGAGTATTATGATCAGCATCGACAGGTGTGGCTTGCACTGGAGCAGGACTTTTAAGTGCAGAAGAAGCAACAGCTGATGTTCCAGTTGGCACTGCAGTTGTCGCAGCTGCTGTTGCCGCTGAGACAGTCGCTGTGACAGCAGGAGCCAAGGCAGACGGAATTTTGGAGGCTGGTAGTTCGACAGTAGGTCCTACACCGAAGCTAGTCTGCGAGTCCGTACGTGAGATGACATCTGGGTGTCCGCCCTCGCCCATCTCAGCAGTTGGAGCTGCAAACAGCTGTGAAATTGAGCTGTTTTGCTTTGCATTCTGTCGAAAGAAAGGCTTGAGGAAGTAGGAGTCCTGAAGGTTACTCTCTTGCATAAACTTGCGCAAGCTCTGGCGAGTGCCTGGCAGAGTCCAACGAGAACCATAATGACCTGACTCCTCAGTGAAGACATAACGATCATCCTCAGCAGAGTAACGAACATAGCCTCCAGATACCGTACCGTATGTACCTTCTCTCTCGTCCCCTAGATGATGGGAGTGCATGTAGTCCGTAGATGCATCACTAAGCTTGTCAATATAGAATAACGAAGTAGTGATAGCATAGCCTGCGGACGCATGCTGAGAGAGCGTCGCGGTTTCTGTAAGGTCTAAGAGAGCCTCGTCATCACACGGCATGAGGTTGAACACAGTACTGAGTATCTTACGGAATTTGGCTGAGGTGTCGTTCGGTGGCTGAAGTGCTGTATCAAACTCGCAAGGAGGGAAGAACGCTAATACACGAAGCTCAAAGTCAAAGACATAAGGCGTCTGGTTTTGGCCATATCCATGCGGATGTTGTTTTAGCCAGCGAGCTAGCTCCCGGCTCGCCTTGGGAAGGCTTGAGAGACCAACACGCTGCTCATTATCCGCCACGCAGATTCGCGGATGGACGGCACGAAGATTCTTTGCATGCTGCTGCAGTTGTCGCAAAGACTGCTGCATAGAATATGCTTCCTCCATGTTACGGCGCGCTTCACTAGTCACAACTCGAGCCAGGTGGCGCAAGAGGCCCTGAAGAGCATGCACAGGATTAATAGGACGAGTGAGAGCATCACCACTTCTACTTTCGTCAGCATTCCCAAGATAAAATGCATTGTACATGCTAGCGCTGGCGCTATTACTACTTGTGATACTCGCCACATCCCCAGCTACCAACCGAGTAGGAGACATCCCTGTGAGCATGTTTCCGCCCTGTGATGCCATGTTTTCAATTGCCCGGCTTACAGCTAGAGGTCCAACACCAGATACCGCAATGCTCAAGTCACCATTTGCAGCATCTTCTGCAAGAGTCGCAGCAGAAGCTCCAAGAGGAAGTCCACCGTCCATCGGCCCAGGCGCAGTCCCTGTAACGCTACTAGATCGTCTGTAAAGGTACGCGTCAGTGTTGTATAGAGGGCCCGAGGATCCTAGGGGCTCTGGTGGTGGAATATCGTCATGAGAGGAATACTGTTGTTGCTGTTGTTGCTGCTGCTGTTGTTGTTGCTTGCTGCTGCTGCTGCTGTTGTTGGGCTACATGCAATGCAGTAAGGGAAGCAGGACTATCATGACTTCCACTGAACTTGGCCGAATAGTCCTCAGTGGTTGCAGTTTTCGGAGAACGAACACGTTCAGGGCGAGAATCAAGCGTACGCACAAAACGATCTGATGAAATTTGTCTATACGGAAGCCTCGAGTTGCGATCATTCTTCATTGAAGCTTGAGCAGAATCGACACTTCCTTTGCGGCTTGTCAACGAGAAATTGCTTTCGTCATCAGTGAAGTTTTCATCATCGCTGTCTGACTCTACTCCTCCACGTGAGTTGTTGTCTGTAGATTGCGTATCAGAGGACTTACGATTACTACGCCAAAACTGACGAGACCCTTTGCGGCGATCGCGATCTGTACGGGCCCGGCGCAACAGAGAAGACATTTTTGCAGTCGCAGCGTTGGCATAGTCTAAGGTCAACATCACTGTATTTTGCACCCGGGAGCCTGGGCCTTGCCATGCATTACTTGGAGACTTTTGCTGCTCGGGAGACCGAGAAGATGTTCCATCCGGACCTGGGTCGTGTGACTGCCACGAACGTAGGTTGCTTGCCCGACGCGACTGCACTTGTGCCTGAGCTCGCGGCGATGTGGGGGAACTACCTGAGCTTGAGACACTGCAATTCGATTTAGCTTGAGATACAAGTCTACTCCGGCGAGGTGGAGCATCAGGGTCATTACCAGGATGAAGAGGGGGTGGCGAGGAAGATAGTGGAGAAACCGCAGATGATGGCGGCGACCCGATACTTCCATCAGAGTTTACTTGAATTGAAAGATTTTCCAGTGCGAATGTTGGAGACCCAATGGCAGGTGATAAACTACCGTCGTCAACTGGACTAGTAGGGCTTACGATAGGTTCCTGAAGCGCTATGGGAAGCTTTGTGAACTCAGAAGCACTTCCATGTTCTTCGCGCAATTTTCTACGCCAAGACTGGATTCGAGCGGCGGCTTGATTGCTCAGAGCTAGCGACCTGCGTACACGAGATCCACGGAATGCGGCCGTAAGCTTCGTGCACGCCATTTCTTGACGCGCGCGGCGTAGAATACTCATTTGTGTGCCAATCAAGGCTCCGCTAAAGTGCAAAGCGTACGTAGCAACATCACGAACGTGGCCAGTCACTTGGGGTTGAACAAGAAGTTGGTCAAATATTTCGGATGCAGTATCTTCTGCCACCATGAGCACAAGGCGTGCTGCGCATACCTGGCCGAGGCGCTGGATACGAGCATCCCGTTTGATATTAGGAGGAAAACTTTCGAGGTAACCAAGAAGCTCAACAGCCGATGACTGGTCCAGGTTCTCCAGAGCAGCTTTTTCTCGAGCTCCACCCTCCAAAAGTTGGGAGAATTGGCGATAGGCACTATCTGATACCGTCATTGAATTTTCTCTGCGCAAACCTAGCTTTGCAAGCAACAAAAGAAGATCAATTGTCGCACTACGGCGACGACGATGCCGTTTCTGCCTACCTTGCACCTCGAGGTAAGTCGGGCGAGGAAGACCAGCACCCGTGACTGGTGCTGCTGGGGTCTGGTCATCTGGTTCATCATTGATTTTCAACTCCGGCATTTCAACCACAGGACGACGTCCTTTGCCCGAAACATTAGTCAAGGTTGGAGAAGCAGTTGCATCCGGAGCTGCCGTCGATACATTCAAAGGCCGCCCAGGTGTTTGGGTCCCAACTGCAAAGATGATCTTTGGAGGAGCGGCAACATTCTTCTCTGGCGTTGTACTGAGCGGGTACGGAGGCTTATCGCTTGATATGTTGTCGTCAAGATTGAAGTCATTATCGCTATCCAGATTCTGGGTATCAATGTATCGAGCCAAATTAGGAGGCTGGACAGGGGGAGGGGGTGGCGGGCTAGCTACAAGGAGATCATCATGCGATTCTTCAGGGTGTGTTTCCAACTCGTGTGATTGAGCACGCATTAAAGAAATAGTTTGTGCATCAATCGACGAGCGCCGCGTTGAGGTAGCCGAATTGAGATTTGATGATGACTTAACTGTTGACAATTTCGCCGGGGAAAGAGGTTGTGGTGGCACATTAAGATCGCTAGCTCTCGTTGAGGTACACTGGCGGACTTCATCTAATGCATTTTTGTACTCGACATCCAAATTTGCAAGGATTGTATCCAGGCCTGTATCTCGTTGCAAAAGACGCATGAATTCCGGACTGTGAATTGGAAAGCCAGTGAATTTTTCAAGAACGCCGCCTACATGTTGTAAAGATCGTTGAAGACCTGCAAGTCCCATAGCATTAGGATCATCATTTCCCTCAGGATTACACACGAATCTGCGCATCATTCGAAGAGCTTGACGCAGACCCTTGAAGGCTTCTCCAGCTGCGATTCCCTTTGGCTTGTGGGCTAACCAATGAGAGACAGTTTGTTCGTCACTTGGGGTCATTGCATAACCCATCAAAACCTTGCCAACTACGTTTGTAGCAGCAGTCTTATCTTCGTTATCCTCGTCTTCATCGAAGCATTTGTCACGTGTGCCAACAGTAGTAGGTGAACTTGGTCGGCCTATATTGCCTCCTACATTTGCGCTGTTTGGTGCGACAGGGGACATCACAGCAGCGGTAGTAGAAGGACCAGTAAAGGGGGGCTTTGGCAGTGGGTATGCATCCTTGTCAGTGCCGACGCTGGAAACTGTCGAGTCTGCTGTAGAGCGACCTGCGCTCTCTGCGATTGCAGCTGCCATTTCTGCAACCTCTTCCTTGATGAGCTCTTTGTCAATGCTATAGATGGTGCTACTGGATGTACGGAATCGCCGCAGGGATCCCTGATGAGTAAATTGGCGTGAGTCTGGCTCATTATCATCGAGGCTAAGTCCCGCATGTACAGGACTGGTTCTTGGGATGAATTTGGCAGTGGCAGTGGTGAACAAGCTTATGTCAGTATCTAAAGGTGTAGGAAGATCAGCAGTACTTTCCGTGGCTTGAGCCTCCAATGACGAAGCAACGCTTGCAACCGATGCTGCAGAGGAAGATACCATAGAAGAGCGCGAATCAACACTCTCCCCAGCCTCGCTTGAGTGATGCTTCTTCAAAAGAGCAGGTCGCTTCTTTTTTGCAGAAGGCGACTCAGGAAGGATGATTGGTGTATCACGACCATCAACAGATGCCGACGCCGAGGCTGAACCTGCATCCTCTAATGAGTTACGACTCAAACTTAACAAGCGAGCAGAAACCCATTTTGTTGGCAGGGGACCATCGTCGCTGTCATCCAGCTCAAATGGATCATTGATTGTTAAGAGGTTTGGAGTGACACGCTGATCTTCAGAAGGGATATCTGGTGTCGCTGTCCCAGACGCTGCGGACGCAGTCATCTTGAAATTGCCTGAAGCAATTGATGAAGCAGCAACGGAGGATGTGCCTCCATGCCCATCCTCATCGGGAATCGGGTAGTCCTCATTCACACTTGGCAAGGAAAGGAGCGGGTTTGGTGTTGTCGTGTTATTGGTTGAAGGAGGGCCTGTCGCTGTATCGCTATCACTATTTCCGCTAACTGGTTGCGAAAAATTAGACGTTGCGCGCTTGGCAGGGCCTTCACGTTCAGAAATTGCAGCATCATCAGCAGAGGTGCTATGGATGAGTTGCTTCTTCTTCTTTGAACGAAATGCGTTTAAGGCACTCTGCTCCTGTAAAATTGTGGAGATGAAATGGCTTGCCTTGGAGCTAGTTTCAAGCTCATAGTTGTAGTTCTCAGGAGGCGTTTCGAAAAGAACTTGATTAAGAGCAGTTCTTGTCGCCTGCGTACGAGGGGGGTGTTTGGTTAGGTAGTCGTTAGTCAGAAGCACTGCTTCAGGTCTAGAGAGATCTGGGTTGTAACCAAGGTGCTCGAAGAGTTCAAGCTGGTCGCGGAAGCCTGGATTGGGCGACACTTGTGAGCGAATGGACTGCAGACGCTCAATTGCCTGCGTAGCTGTCGGGTGGGGTTTTTCTGAGTACATGAGCCAGGCTGCACAAACAGTCGCACTACGACTGACGCCGCCTTCACAGTGAACGAGCACTCTACCTTGCTGTTCGAAGGCGTGCTCAATGAATGAAAAACAATTCTCAAAAATGTCCAGAATAAACGCTTCTGGCGTATCTTCAATAACAACAATCTGGTAGCTAAAACTCTGTGTGAATCGTGCGGGCATACCAGCTCCTACCGTAAGCACATGCGTAATGCCCATTTGATTAAGAAGATCCTTATTCCCGGCCTCAAGCATAGAACTTAGATATAGCTTGTCTGGTACGATCTCATCAAGCTTACCTGTATCCTCAAGACCGCCGGTAAGCTCAATAGCGCCAGAAACTGCCTCTTGCACAAGGTCGTGCTCCGAGACCAAGCTTTCTTCGTCGCTAGCCATTTTCGTCAACCCGTCTCTTCTAATGCAAATTAAACCTCAATATCCACAAACAGCGAAGCGTCTCGAATTTCTATACTTGAACTCCAAGCACGATCTCTGCAACACAACCTAGTTGTTTTAACCAGAAGGGTATGCAAAAATCCTAAACTTGAAAGAGCACAATAATAGCTAAGAATTATGAGCAAAGGGCCTGGTCGAAAATCCAGCTTCTCGGCGGCTTCCACTGGGCGAGATTGTCGCAAAATTCGATTCAGCAAGCCTCTAAGCAGACAACAACAGTTGGAGTGAAGTCAGCTTCTCAGCAAACCTGCACTGTCTTTGTCTCCTCCCGAGGTGATGTCGGCGCGGAGGCTACCTAAGTTGTAGTTCTTGCACCACAAGCGGAATCCTAATGACAGCAGATTCTGCAGCCACAGCGCGCGCCACTTCGTCGTGCGCTGCTGAAAAGAAGCTATTGGGGCTTCAATGAGACTCTAAAGTCCTAAAGGCGGCTCTCCGTCGCCCCCTGCAGGCAGGTCTACCCGAGTCTGCGTCGCGAATGCCGCTCGAAATGGCTCTAATTCACAATCCAACGCGTTGGTAATTCGTTGGAAAATTTGTTTGAGTTTTTGTTGGAAAATTCGTTGGAAAAGCAAGCTCTTTTCGTCTTCCATGAAGAACTTTCAAGAAGAAAAAGAGATTTTAGAGCACGGTAACAGCAACAACAGAGATGTGGGCGCAGGCAAACGCACAACCAGAAGACGCGAAGTGTCAGACTGTGTAGCTACTGTTGCGCCATCGCAGGACTAAGCATCGTGTCTCGAACCAGTTCGTACTCCGTGGAGGAAGTTTCGAATTGAAGTTTGTTCTCTGTCAACTTCGACATCGACCATGCCCAACATCGTGTCGTTAGACGCTCTCAAGAAGGCTGGCGAAGGCCAGGCCCAGGGCCGTGGCGGCGGCAATGAGTACTACGCTGGAGGTGCTGGTGGAAACGCTGGTGGAAGGTGAGTTCGAACTGGGGAGCGAGTTCAAGCAGACAGGTCAGATCCATCTTCGTGCAGCTTCACTTGCAAAGATTCAGCTATTGGAAACTATAGGAGTTATATAGGTGAGAACATCGCTTTTTTGAGATGTTCTTTCAGGTTCCTGGGATTCATGCCTTTGATGTTGTAAAAAAGAAGAAGAATCGATGCAGCGGAAATACAGCTGGTGATAGACTTCAAATGATTGAGGAACCAAGAGTAGAGACTGACGTCCTGATTGTTGACTTTTGATATTGATTTGGTTGGTGATGTTGATTGGGTTGACTTTGATAACTTGTGTTTTCCTTTTTTGCTTTGTGATGGTAAATGTTGATGAATTTACATGCTTCTTCTCGCCCTGAAATGGAACTTGGATCACTGTGTTTAAAACTGTACATCTGGATTCTCATATTCAATGCTCATATTGGTTTCCCGTGAACGATGTTTGCTCCATGGTGTTCTTTGCTTTGGTCTCGTTGTGAAATCCCTAGTGGCCAGAACGTAGTTGTGCCTGGTGAAGGGGCCGAAGGTAACGCTATGGCGCGTATCCTTCAGCGCGCCCAAGCTGAGAGCGAGGCGATGGGTACAGACCTTGGTGATGCGCCAACAACCACTCTGACATTATATAGCAATGGCTTTACGCTTGACGATGGCCCTTTGCGCGAGCCTGGCTTGCCTCAGAATGATGCCTTCCTCCGAGACATTTCGAATGGAATTTGCCCTTCGGAGCTTGTTGTGAACGGCCAGCCTGCAGCTCTCAAAATTAATGACAAGCGCGAAGAGGAGTACGTCCCTCCGCCGTACGTCGCCTTCAGTGGCGGCGGCCAGGCGGCTGGTGGCGTTTCGGCTTCAGATAGCTCTGTCATTGCGTACTCAGAGGCAAAGTCAGACCCTGTGACTGTGGACGAAGGTGAGCCTAAGATCCGTGTGCAAGTCATTTTTGCGCATAATCGCAAGCGAGAGGTCTTCAACTTTAACAAAAGCCACACTGTTCGAGATCTCATCTCAGTTATCAATGCTTCGGGTAATGTCTCCTCTTCTTATCAGCTTCTTCACTCTGTACGGGGTCCCCCCAAGCCTATTCCTGGCGATCAGTTTGATGCTACTCTTCCAAACGCAGGCCTTGCCGGCGCTGCTGTCACCGTTAAGACTCTGTAATTAGCCACTATAGTCCCTTTCTTTTCTCTTTCAACGTCGCCTTTTAGAGTCTTGAGAGTAAAGAAGAATTTGAAGCGGAGCATGTAATAGGCAGCTTGGGTGCAGCCTTTCTTTTGATGGTCACATGATTTCATGGAAGTTGCCACCACATGCAGGTTTTTACTGACCGGCCTTCCGGCCTGGTTTCCTATGTGGACATACTTTGCTGAGCCAGCCTTCGGGATACTCTTCACATATGCCTACTTATGTGTGGTCAAACTTTAATAGATGCATCTTTAATTAGATTTAGTTGGTAAAAACACACTCAAAGCCTACCATAAGATTCGCTATTCTTTTATATTACTCTTTTTGTTTATGAAGGGCTGAGAAAGTCGCAGGGCGCACACCACAAAACTTTCTGATATATTGAATGCATGTGGGTACGCTACTGATATCTTCTTCAAAGTCTCGGGCACAAAATAATACTGGGTCTTGGAAGCGAGAACGCAATTCTTGTTTACACTTTGCGCAGCTTCCCGCCTTGTTTCTTGGCGCGAGCCACAAGTTCTGCAAAATGTTGCTGCTCTTGTTCTGATTCAATTCCCAAAGTGCGGAGATCGTTGTCAGAAAGCAACGAACACGCATTTAGGTCAGATATGCCCTTTGCAAAAAATGCAAGAAGAACTTGTCGACTGAAATTGAGTTCTTCCAAAATAATTGTGGCCACGGGAGTGTTCGAAACATATTCGAGGAAGGCAACCGCATCTTCGCGAGCTTCCTCACGGGCTACACACAGAGCGTCTTTATTTTGGCTCGTTACAATGTCAAGCTTACCACCTCTGCACCAGCAAGACTGAAGGCAAGCTAACATATTTGCTGGCGTCGAAAGCTCAGAATCTTCTGGGGCTAAGCAAGCATACATAATTGCAGTCATTCCATCACAATCTTGACTGTCGATTGGGGCACCTTTTTCGAGAAGAAGATTTACCAGTTCCAGCCAACCTTTACCACACGCATTCATCAATGCATTAACTTGGTTAACATCTTGGTAGTCAATACGAGCTCCTTTCTCAACGAGGGCGCGAGCAAGCTTCACAGCGTCAGAGACAAATGTATACAATAGCGCAGTTGTGCCTTCTTCATCTTGTACATCAAGGTCCGCTCCACCGTCCATTAATAGTTGCGCAATCTCAAGTTGGTTAGAATTTGCGCAAATCATCAATGCTGTAATGTTTTGAGTATTTTCTTGTAGATTGAGGTCTGCACCTTCCTTTATCAGCAGTTGAACAATTGGGAGATGCTTTTGAGCGCAAGCCATCATGAGAGCTGTCAAACCAGCTTTGTTTTGCAAATTAAGCCTCGCCCCCCGTGAAATAAGAAGCTTAGCAGTACCTAGCTGGCCATAACGACAAGCATACATAAGTGCTGTACACCCTTCTTCGTTTACAAGATCAATTGGGGCTCCCTTATCTATCATCACTAGAGCAGTGTCTGGTTCAGCCATTGTGCAGGCGAACATCAGTGATGTATACCCTTCATCGTTTTGGCCACTGAGCAATGCTCCCTTTCTAACAAGTATTTGTGCCACTTCGGATTGTCCATTTGCACATGCATACAAGAGGGCAGAGCTGTCATGTTTGTCTTTGGGGTCGATTCTAGCATCCTTTTCAATGAGGAGTTTCGCCGTATCACTGCTGTCGTGAGAACATGCAAGCATTAATGCTGTCGTCCCATCATTTCTTTGGAGGTTCACATTGGCACCACTTTCAATTAAAAATCGAGCAATCCTCTCCTCGCCCTCCGTGCATGCATACGTCAGTGCAGTTTCACCATTTCGGTTCTGCAAGTTCACGTCACATCCTTTCCCAATAAGAACTTTTACAATCTCTTCCCCTTGGTAGCTACTTGCAAGCATCAGGGCTGTATCTCCATCGTCAGTTTTGCTATCTACTGTTGCACCCTTTTCGATTAGGGACAGGGCAACTGCAGTTTGGCGATAACAGCAGGCGTACATGAGCCCTGTGAACCCATCGCTATCTGTTGCGTCTACATTAATGCCATGCCTAATAAGCAATAGAGCAATATCTTCTTGGCCGCTTTTAATCGCTGCATGGAGTGGAGTCCCTCCATCGCAATTTATCTCCAGACACCTCGAGTCTTTGGTCACCAGGTTCTCCACACCTTCAAAGTCACCGCTTTCAATAAGTTCAGGCAGTTGGGCCATTCTTACGAGCAAAGGGGTTATCTGGTCCACCGGTGACGCTTGGGGAAACCTGTTCGGGCTTGCGCTCGATTTCTTCGGAAGAGGACCTCTCAGACGGGCTCCAGCTTTGCAACGGTACCTTTCCTTGAGAGCTTTGCACCTGAAGGACTTGAGCTTTGGAAAGCGTTCACCTCATAAGTTGTTGCCCAAAGATCCTTTGTTCTCCATGCACCTCTTATCAAAGTCTAATGAGGTACTACCGACAGTAGTTATTACATGGTCGATAGCAAAGTCGGTCGTGACTATGGCAACAATCAGTGATATGATACTGATCGATCTCAATAGAATGCGGCTACTTCTTATCCAGGCGAGTCAGTCACGTGCGAGTCTGCTGACGACTTTGGCATGGCGATTAGACAGACCTTGGGTGAAATCGATGCATGCGGTGTTTTGCATCAAGCCCTGAGACTTCTGAAAAATCCTGCAATCCTCAAAGGTCCTGCATTTTCGCCTTTATTCATTCATGAGGAGGAGGGGGTCCAATGAATCTGAAGTACTTTGTGAAATACAAGAAGGAGAACGGAGCCGTTTCCGGGGCTTAGACAACGAGAGGATCCTTCGAGATTGGGCAACATAAACAAGAAGAAGACGCGACCATGTCACCTCCTCCCATTACATTATATGTTATTTAATTCTTCAGCCCAGCAACACAGAATTCATACAATCAGAACAGATAAATACATATACATAAATCGAGAACTGCGCAATCAGAGGAAGGATTACACTCACTATTCCTCACCCAATTCTTCTTCGTAAGCATCGCTTGCCTCTGCCACCAGAGCAATTGCAAATCCACACCAAGCTTATCCAGAGTCAGGGCTAGTTGACAGAACTCGAAATAGAATATTATCGTGGCGGTACACAGTCAGTGTGAGCGGAAGAAGCCTTCGAGACGAGTCGAAGGCACCGTATGCAAACAGAGTGTACATGGATTGGAGACAGTATCATAATCTCAGAGCAGGCTCTGGCAGCATTAATGCCATGTGTAAAAGCTAAATCCACTGTGTTCAGGCTTAGGCTTTCCGCGTAAGTAACGGCTATACCAGAAAACTTTGCACCTTGGGGTCATCAGTAGCAGTGGTTAGCACAGGCCTAGTGTATGATATTTTTCAATACGGATTTTAGGTTTTAGTTTGTTTTTTCTCTCTGTTTTGCTCTGTTTTGGAGAAATTACGATTGTCGTTTTCTTTCTGAGCAAGCTTTGCAATGCGCAGGACGTAAGCAAACCATGAAGCAAGTGCAAAGCAGAGGCTTCGCGGTGCTTGCTCGGAGTGTAGATCAGGTCTCGCGCCTGCACTGCTGAAATCAGTGACACCTTGTGCTCTATTTGATTTGTTATAGATAGGATAGTGCAGCACATCAGATACACACGGTTGAAGAGGACTATCACGTGCACAGGTGCTAAACCATGAACGCGAGAGGATGCATTCCCGGCGTCACTGCAATATTGGTGTTGCGCTGCAGTTCCTGATTAATCACTATCATTTTCGGGCGTCTTTGCAGCCAGGGTGATGTTGCAGAGATTGCAATTTCATTGTGGCTTGTCGAAGCCACGGGAGTGTCCACACGATGAAATCTGCGACCTGAACGCATTCAGAATATTGCAGCTCGCGATGCCAAGCCAGACGCAATGACCTTTCCATCGAATTTAGAAACCCTGGCTGGCCTTCGAAAAGTCGAGGTACCTCCTGGATAGGACGTTTCGAGCTATTGGTTTCTGAGCCTGACTCGTCGGCGTCGATGGAGAGGTCTCTTGGCATGCAAGTAAGGGCCAAATACGCATCCACGACTGCGATGGTCCACCGAAAGGTTGGTCTCATGGGTCTGTGCAGTTCTTCAGTGAATCATGCTCAAGCTGTCTCGAATGGTTTCGAGCGTCGTCTTCAGCTTTGGGTAAAGTGCTCCTACTACTAAGCTACCGAAGCCGACAATGCCAGCTTCCACATCACCTTTGGCAACTCCAGCTGGCTTCTCTGCCACGTGTGCCAGTCATATTTCGCGTGGCTCTTGCGTCGCAGCGGGGCGTGTTTTGTCGCAGGTTTGGAGTCTCGAGAGCTCCGCCAGCGAACACGACACGGATAAGCCTTGAGGTTTCTGGGCTTCGATTGAGGTTTCGTTTTCTACATTTTGGCGAAAATCAGAAATTACTTAATGTTATTTTTTTCTTTTCTTTTTTTCCAAATAAAAAAAAATAAAACTACAAAAAAATAAAATAAAATGTTAGTTTTTGTTTTGTTTTAAGAGGTCGTTGGAGACATCTTTCCACTTATCGCACGTCTGCAACCGTTGCAGCCTAGTAATCTCTGCAGTGCACGCTCTAAATACCTTGCATCATCTTTAATCGAGGCTGCTGAACCCGCTGTTCTAGCTCTTGAAATTCATTGTTGCTCTTGGCTCATAGCTCTCTAGTTCTGCAATTTCTCCCAAACCCCAGGCTGTGCCCGCGTTAAACGTTCCACTTACAGCGCTATTCCCCACTATACCGCGGCCTTTATTCTACTGTGCAGGGTCTCATTCTCAACTGTATCGCCCCTTTTATCCCATTATGAGACCCGGCGAAAGAGACGGGAATACGGGGAACTTGGTCCTAGCCAGTGCGCTGAGAAATACGGCAAAACTTCTATAGTAAGGGTCCTTTGCCTACTATAGAACTTTTTCCATTCTCTATAGTAGAGCAGGGTTGCCGCAAGTGGAGTATCCGCTGTCCTACTACTGCTGCGCGGACGTCTGCACACGAAAGATCATCATCGGCGGAGTCCAAAAGAGAAGAAAGAATCAATCGGTTGGTCTAAAGACGTGGACTTTGTTCGGTATCGCGAGGTAAACTCAGAAGTGATCCGGAGGGAATCGGTTCGATCTCCTCGCGAGAACTCCAATAAGAACCAACGAATTGGAATCGAACTGACCGTGTTCCTGAGCGAGTTATTACTATTATTTTGGTGTTCAAGTTGTAAACTTCTGAACAGAATTAAGTTGGAAAAGACCGTCGATTTGACTTTTTTGTCGGAACTCGTGAAGAATGCAGAAAAATGCAATCAATCCACAGCGCATCGCAGACGTGCGAATGCTAAACTGGCACGTCCAAGGGTGCCAAGAAAGGTGTCCGAGACTACGCTAGAGGAGGTCAACGCGGTTCGAGCGACAGACATCGACTTGGCTTTTGCTTCAGAACTGAAAGATCATGGGTACCAACGATCAGTGAAGAAGAAGAATAACGAAGAAAAGAAAGAAACTTTGGAATTTTTTAATTGGAGAAAAGAGAGAAAGAAAGAGAGAAAGAAAGAAAGAGAAAGAAAGAAAGAGAAAGAAAGAGAAGATGACAAAATTTGGACACGAAGACGAAGGCAAAAGCGAAAGCGCAGCGGCGGCGTGGCTCGACTCGACTCGCGGCGCTCAGGGCCCTGGCGCTGAGGTCGCTCCGTGGTTTCGTTGCGTACCTCTCCGGTCAGGACCTTGCTCTGAGGGCCTCTTGCTGAAGGGCTGCCGCAAGCAAGCTATCCGAGCGGCTCGCCATGATGGAGGTCGAATTTCGCGTGGACGAGCAAGAGGCGCTCAAGCGCGGCACGCGCAGAGCGCACCACAGGAGACGCTCGTCAATGACGCGGGAAAGCGCGACGCAGGAAATGGTGCAGCTTCCTATGCTTCGCGATGTTCCTGTGAGTGAGCATCCGAATTTATTCAGGCTTAAGCTGCAGATGTGCAGGGTGCGGTTTAACTTTGACTCGAACAGCAATCAGGTGGGCAAGGACCTGAAGCGTAACACAATGCTGGAGCTAATTGAGTATGTGAACTCGGATCGAGGCCAAAAGATTTTTGCGGAACCTGGGGTAATGGAGGACGTTGTAGGAATGGTCTCGGTGAACATGTTCAGAGCTCTACCGCCTCAGGTAGATGGCTTTGATCCAGAGGAGGATGAACCCGTGCTGGAGCCGTCGTGGCCGCATTTACAGGTGGTTTACGAGTTCTTGCTTAGATTTGTGCTGTCGAGGGAGGTTGTGGCCAAGGTGGCGAAACGCAAGAACGTCATTGACCAGACTTTCTGCCTTAAGCTTGTGCAGATCTTTGATTCTGAGGACCCACGCGAGAGAGACTATCTCAAGACAATTCTTCACCGGGTATATGGAAAATTCATGTCTCACAGAGCCTTCATTCGTCGCCAGCTTAGCTACACCTTCCAGCGCTTCGCCTTCGAGACTCAGCGCCACAATGGTATTAGTGAACTGCTCGAGATTCTTGGCAGCATTATCAACGGGTTTGCGCTGCCGCTCAAGCCAGAGCACATTCGCTTCCTCAACACCTCCCTCATCCCGCTCCATAAGACCTCTACTGTGGGTACCTACCACAACCAGCTCTCATACTGCATCTGCCAGTACATTGAGAAGGACCCGTCCACATTAGTGCCCATCGTGAAGGGTCTCACCAAGTACTGGCCTTGGGCTCACTCATCACGGCAAGTTCTCTTTCTGAACGAGCTCGAAGATATCCTTGAAAGCTCGCCGCCTGACTTGGTTCCCCAGGCACTTCCGTATGTACTCAAAATCGTCGCCAAATCCATCGATAGCGAGCACTTTCAGGTTGTTGAACGAACCCTTTATCTGTGGAACAATGAGCACATTACAACTCATTTTTTTGGTCGCAAGCACGCAGAGGTTGTCCTGCCAGTTCTTTTTAAGTGTTTAGAGAAGAAAAAGGACCACTGGAATACGACTGTGCGCAGCCTCGCAGATGAAGTCATTCGATTGTGTAAGACTCGGGTTAATGGCGAACTATGGGCTAAGCTTGAAGAGCAGAGCAGGGCAACGGATCAGGCTGAGCAAGCACGTGTCAAGCAGCGCGAGGCGAATTGGCAAGCGATTAAATCCAGAAACTTAGCCGCCTTTGACGGTAATATGCCTGTCATGTTTATGCAATCCTATACCGTACAGCCTGAGGCATCTCAAGCACCACCATCACCTGTGAACTCAGCGCCGCCATCGCCCATTCCTATGGCTGGAGATGCGCCAACCCCAGCCATGCTAGCTTTCCAGCAAAGCGCGCAGAATAACATTCGGGCAGCAGCACCTCTACGTTTGGATTCGTGATGACTTTGCCTATGTTATTTCTCTCTTCTTCTTCTTCTTCTTCTTCTTCTTCTTCTATTTCTCCCATCGTCGATATGCCAGTGTTGTACTTCATGAGACATCATGCGAATCATACTCACTTATTTCATTTTACTTCCCGTGTCTTACTCGATAAGTTTATCTGTCGCCGCTGTATCTAGTTGGTATGTAGGGTATGTGTGCCCTTTATATGCAGTGGAGTTTAGGATTGAGTGTGCGTTTAGAGGGAAAGAAGCGTCCCATTTTCCTTTCATTCAGTTTTTCTTTCTAATGTCGAGTTTGCGTTCAGTGTAAATGTGAACAGCGGTTTCACGTAAGCAAGTAAATAAACGAGCAGACCAGAAACAATGCCAAATCAGTACGAAAAGTCTTCTGGATAAGGGCAAGATAATATTCACTGTCGTGTCTTTCACACCGAATTTTTTTGACCAAAACTAGGTCGTAGTTTCTAGAAGCAAATAACCCCCCGCCCCCCCTCGTAAGCAACGATTGTGCGATGGGATTTACAGCTTGCCGTTTCATAATGCGTCTTCAATTGTTGTTGCAATTACCCCCTACCTTTCTTCGCATCACGATCATAATATCTAATTCTCAGCACCCCTTTTTTTCTTTAGTACTTCTTTCTGGCGCTGTTTTTCCTTTGGCATTTCCTTGTTTCCTTATTCCAACCCGAAATTTATACGTGAGATTTATTCTGTTACTTTTGATAGCTCTGAAGGTAGCTACGTCTTAAACTTGATAATTTCGCACTAGACAAATAAATATCAAAGAATCTAATCTTTCTCTTTTCTTTCTTGTAAGTCCAAGTGGCTACCTTCGGTCTTTGCAATCTTGGTTTAAGTTGGTGTTTTTAGTCAAGCATGTATTTCTAGCTAGTCAAAATCAAATAATCTAGTACTTATTTAAATTCAAGAACCCCAAATAAATCACTCAATTAGCACTCATCATCCAGTCGGTGGAAATTAGGGGAGACACAAACCTTAAAAGAAGTGCAACAGCTACAACTGCACCAAAAGAAGACGCCGTCCTGATTGGAGAAATAAAGTCGCGCCGTTTTCTTTATCTCAAATTAGATCCTTTTCTTTGATTTGAGAAAGAAATAAAAACAAAGAATGAGGCAAGGGAAATTGTGATATTGATTGCAAGAAATGAGCAGCCATAGATGTAATGGGTATGAATTGATCAGCATGCGAAGGCAGACACGTCGCCAAAACGAGAGTCCTTGTAAAGTGTTAAGTCAATACTTTCGGACCCGAATAAAGACTTTTCGAGGTCCAAAAGTTGAGCCATGAAGGTGCTGTTTGGAGATACATTAGAGCGTCTCTTCTTAGCCAAGATCATGGCATCCTTAAGCCGCATTCCATTATACATAAGATGCGCTAAAACGATGGTGGAAGAACGGCTCATCCCCATCGTGCAATGCACAAGAACCTTTGAACCATTGCTTCGCGCTTGCTCAATGAACTTGTGTGCAGGCTCAAGATACGGACCAATGTCTGCTTCCAGCGAGTCTTCTACAGACACTCGGAGGTACGTCACACCGCGGGTTTCAAAGTGATTTGGGCTTTCAATAGTGCAATTGACGATATGATAAATTCCCATTTCTGCCAAGGCATCTACGTCCTGGCTGACCGTCTTGGCGCCTAGGAAAAGATAATCTTCAATTTCGGAAATATCCATCTGCACAGTTAATGAGTCCAGGTTCGACAACTGAGGTCGGCCTCTTCGCAAGGCTGTGGTTGGTGAGGAGGATTGGTTCATGGTGACCTCTAAGTCATCATTACTTTGAAGAAAAGGATGCCGCTGCGAATTGTGGTGGCTGTCTGCGAAGCGTGCACTCGCCGGGCCGCGCAAGATAGCATCCTCGTGCTGTCGATGACCTCGATCTTCCGTTGCGTCGTCCATGCTCAGACTACTGTCAAGGCGATTCCGTGAAGTGCCGTGTAGACTCAGCGTGATGTTAGAGGGGTTCGGTGGACCTGTCGTTGAGGACATCCGGAAGGCTAGCTGGTGTTGGCTTTTTTCAATCCGAAATAGATTCTATACCTCTGTGATCGATCTCACCCTAGAGAAAATTGAGGTACCAAGAAAATGAAACCTTGCTTATGTACTTGGCTTCGTAGAGCAAGCAACAAGCCCCTTGGAATGAAAGTTGCTCTAGTCTGACGAAGCGCCTGCAGGTGGAGGTCCAGGTATCGCGAGCCACAAGAATGACCTTGGTTGCTAAATTTCACCAATTCCTGAACAAACTTCCTCGAAATATGTAGGACGCTTAGATTGCCCTGGAACCAGTGAACCGGTCTCTGTTCACAAGTCCGCAGGACAAGCCCGAAGCCCAGCGAAGCTTGGCCTGCGAGGATCTAATGTGAGCAAAAACTTCGGTTAGCAGCGAACGAGCAGCAACAGAAGCACAAGTACCACCGGTGAAAGCAAGCGCGGTTTGGAAGAGTAGAGCGGACCGCCTCGCTCCAAACACCGTGGGGCCCGTCAGAAGCCCTCGATAGGGCCCCGACCGCTGCGTCCTCCGTGCGGCTCGGCGATCGACCGCAGGCAGACAGCTCTTGCGTTCTTGTTTGATGCCGCTGCTGCTGTTGTTATTTCCTCTTCTTCTTTCTTGGCCATTTTTGCTGTTATTTATTTGCTCCAATTTCTTTCTTTTCGTTAACAACCTTTTCTTTTCAATTTCTTCTCCCAAATTAATTAAGAGTACCCACGTTCATATAAAACGTTCATCATGGGAGTTGTAGCGTTGTACCGCATCATATCAGCGCCGCTCCGCCAGAAGAATCGCAAACCCACTTCGCTCAAGACAGTGCACAGCGCCGAGCGAAGCTTGAGCGGTGCTGGAGGGTACCCTCGAGTTTGTTTTTGCGTTTGACTTTGGATATAGCCTCAAGTTCTGTGTCTTCAACTGCTGCTTAGAACCAACCCCCTTTAAACCTCAAATGCTTTAATAATAAACACAGCTGGCGCACGATGGTCAGAACGGAAGATGTATGTGTAAAAATGGCAACGGTGGCAGCCGGCGAAGGAGGCATTCGTGAATGGGAGGTCTTCGGGAGGCTCGTCGACGGCTTGCTTGCTCTCGAATGACCTCGATATATTCACCACGCAGCTTCGAGTCCCTTGCAGGAGGCGAATTGAGTGTTGAGGTCTTTCATTCGTTGGTCCATTGGAGCTTATTTTAATTTAATTTAATTTTATTTATTTAATTTAATTTTTAAAAATAGGTTTTTAAGTTTTAAAGAGAGAAAATGTTATAAAAGGGAAATCAAGAGACTATTGTAATGATTTAGAAGTAGTATTGCATATGCTTAGATTTATTTATTTATTTTATTTCATTTTATTTATGTAGATAAATTTATTTTGTTTTAATTGAAAGAAGAGAAAAGACGAATAAATTGAGCACTCGAAACTGAGTAAGATATCTAAAGAGAGAGAGGTTTTAATCCTTTCTTTCTTGATTCTTTGATTTGTTCGTTGTGCTTTTCTTGAACAAGCCTTCCTCAGCGCGGAGCAAGAGGGCTGCAAGGTCCACAGTGGTCGTCAGGGCGGCAGAGGTCCTCAGCGGCCTCGAATGAACTCTGAAGAGCCTCGCATTTGCCTGAGCGGCTTTGGAATCGCACCATCGAATTGAATGACTCCCAATTCGATTTGGTCTCTTCAAGAATAGAATCACAAACTGACAGACGAGAAGAAATAAACTTCTTTTCGCGTAGAACTTCATTAAGGACGGCTAGGGGGTACTCGAGTGAGAAAAAAGAAAACTTTATGTTTATTCAGTGCTATAGATAACGCTGAGTGGAGACTAGCATGGATGAACGAAAGAGGGAGAGAGAAAGAAAGAAAGAAAGAAAGAAAGAAAGAAAGAAAGAAAGAAAGAAAGAAAGAAAGAAAGAAAGAAAGAGAGGATTGGAAGCAAGCAACTGCTGTGAAAGACCCGAAAGAGCGGATAGTAAGGAAAGTAGGTTATAGGGAGGTCGCAAGTAGGGTAAAGTAAATAATGCACTTGTGGGAGGGAAATACTCTACTTGCAGAAACGGGTTTGGAGGGTGCTGGTGAAAGAAGAAGTGGATTCTGGCAGAGCAAAGCATACTTTGGGTTCTTTGGACTTTGCGTTGAATGTTATAGGTACATGTAAGCGGAGTGACTGGAGATGGAGATCGCCACGTCGATTGTCAGAGTCAGTTGTGAAAGCTGTGCTGGTATACGGGGAGGGACGGATGGTCGTGGCAAGGTCTGAAGGCGAGCTGCCTTTTCGCAGAGGAGTAGTGTTCTGACATTTCCCCAAAATGGTGATGTATTTTTAGAACTTATGATGGAAATCGCACCGCTTCCTCGTAAGATTCCTGACATTCGCGAGTGTAAGGGACCATGCACAAAGTACAGGGAAGATGGGGACCCGAACGAGAAACCAAAGGTGATCTGAGGGTTATAACAACAACAACAAAATCAAAATAGAATAAGTTACGAAAGTAGGTAAAACAAAGTAGGTCTTGACCCGGAGTTCTCAAGCAGCTCAAGGAGTTGAGAAGCCTCCGAGACAAAATAAAATAAAATAAAAATGTAAAGGGAGAGACAGAAGTCCCAGGAAACAAAGTCATAGCAAGCCGACCTCTTTCTAGACCTCAATAGAAGCAACGCTGTTTGCACGAGCTCCAGGGGGTCGGAGATAGGATGGGTTCGGAGACTCACGTCGATTTGCTTCAGAAGCAACAGCCACGCGGCTCTGCCAAGCTTCTATACGAGCCTCGGCTTGGCGTTGTCCCTTTTCGTTCTCGCACCAACGATTGCAAGGCGCACAGCACCACAAATTCTCTTGGTTGACGAGCTCTTCGTCGTCCTGGTTCTCGTAGTCAGCAAACGGACCAAGCAAACTACTATCCGAGCTGCGATCGCTGGCTGAATTCCCAACGCGAGCCTCATCGGTCTGCAACTTGGTGCACTTACTAAGAATCCATCTGTTCAAACGAACCATCTTCCGAGGCTTGGCGTCGGAGCGGAGCCCCTTATAAGCATCATAATAGCGATCAGCCATAACGGCTGCTGCAATGACGGTGACAACGTAGAAGGTCACGAGCTGCAAAATGAGACCAGCAAAGAGAATGACTGCAGTTGGTTCGAAATATCCAACCGTGTTGAAACAGTAGGCATCGAGGTCGGCATCTGTTACGAGGACCTCAATCGCACCTTTAATCTGAGAGCACACATCGTCTGTAATAAAGTCAGTGATGAACTGTGAGACAATACTAATCTCTAGAATTGTCAAGATCATTGCGACCATCCAAATTTCTAAACCGGCCCAATAAGATGCGATTTTCGTCCAGAAGAACAAAGATTTTCCTGTATTCATGTTCACAGGGAACACAAAAAGAGCCCCCATTATCAAAACGAGAATGATGGGACCAACGTATACCGCAATCGCGTACATTACCTTGAAAAAAAACAAAGAGAGAACCTCAAATGGGGTGGATGTGGGAGAAGTCGAAAGTTTTTGGCCCATTGAGATCACGGAATAGGTTTTCACGTTCAGCTGTTGGCCATCAAGTCGGGTAGAATTTGCAGAAATCTCTTCCAGCAAGATGCCGATCAAACCTCGCAGCTCGAAAGTAATTAAGGGAACGATTATGCCAACAACAATCAGAACGAGCGATAGCACAAGCATGCCTACAATGCATTTCGCAGCTACTGGATGAACCACACGGGTTGCACCAGAGCGCGTCAACCCTGTGAACTCATAATTCATAATTGAAATTTTACGGTTGACACGCTTGGGAATCATACGTGCAATGTCATCATAGCCATTCGCTCGGTCCTCGCTTCGCTGATTTGACTCAGCTACCTTGTCATGGTAAAACATGACCAAATGATTAACCAGTAACGAAAGTGCCGCAACAAATGCCAACAAGGTGAGGCCGCTTTCGGGGGTGACATTCACGTCTGTGATGAAGATATCATCATCGAGGAATGAAAGGTTAGCATAATATGCACCCACAACATATGTACTAAGTGCTGCAAGTGTAATGACAATGACGAAAACGTCTAGGAACGACCACTTGCCAAGCATATCGAGAACTTCCAAAATGAAGCGGCGCCGTTCAGCCTTTACTATCGTAGTAGGCGCGAACCATAGGAATAACAATACCAAGTTTTTCGTGATAGGCCACATACACGAAGCCACGGCAATGAGAACTGCCAAAGGCCAGGCACCGGAATTCCAGGTGTCATTGATTGTAGAAAATAAAGTAAATGGAACAAGTGCTACAGATTGAGTTTCAGCACCAAATATAGTCATTGTTGCGATGATGTTAGCTGCATCTGAGAACCCAATCGCAATGACAAGGCCTGCAACATTCATGACCTGAACAAACGGAATCATAAAACGAGCGATTGTAGGTGTGATTGGATGCTGGAAGATGCTCTTTTGTCGCAGCTCAGTAAGGGCCATTTCACTAGCAAAGTATGTATCACGATCACTCGGGTGGGTACCTGCCAATTTTGCCTCAATTGCACGCTTTTGCCGGCGCCGATGCAAAGGAACCATAGCCAACGTAGCTATACCGGCTACACCACAAGCTCCAAGAAAAATATAGGCAAACATCGAAGCTGCATCTTGTTTCGAAGTTTCATCAAAGGTTGTGAGCTTCTCCACAATATCGTATATTGCAGCACAGTCAGTTTCTGCTTGAGCGATGGCTACATTGATAAGCTCTTGGGCACCCTTCGTGGTCATGAAGTTGTTTACATAATTGACAAACTCATCAATGAGTGCGCTGATCTCGTCCCCGTTCTCATTGGTAAAGGTACCGCCATCCTCGAGGTAATTAATCGACGGGAAATCGCAAGTTCCAGCACATGACACAGACAGCTGTACATTAGACGTGCTCAGATTGAAATCGAGGGGAACAAGCTTTTCCACAGGTACCAAAAGACACGGGATCTGTTCGATTGACGAAAAGCTGACAAACTGAACCTCGAGGAGCTTGATGATATCTACTTGTAACAATAGGCGAAGCCCAGTAACCAGATCGCTTATGGATATTGAGATATCCATTTCATTGACCATGTTTGGGTAGTCAACAAAAAGGTCATATGCGTTTAGGGTGATCTTTGCTGAGATGGTCAATGGGCCGACGATATCAATATTTGTCTGAGTTGTATATGGCTGCTGCTCAGAAGTGAGGAGCTGACGACGGTCACTCACGGAAGATAAATTTAGGTAATTCACAACTTCGTAGAGTGGCTCGCCGTCTGAACCAAAAGGAACTAACGGTCGCAGGTCCGTGAACGTGCCAAGGTTATCAATAGTAAGGTCAGCAATTCGAAAGTAAATTTCACCATAGCTGACACCGTTGTACACAAGCGGAATCGTAACGTTGTAGGAGTTGTCTCCATTCGAAGATGACGCTTGGTCATTAAACCACGTGATGCTGTCTGCTGCGGCTTCCAGAACAGTATTCAAAGAGGCATAATCTTCTCCAACTACATCTGTGAACCAAATTTCAAGAAACTGGTTCAGGCCAACAGAGGTATCAAAACGAAGGATGGTATTGTTGCCACTCAGGTTTGGGGGGTCAATATCACTCGAATCCGGGCACGATGCAATAGTAAGGCTATCTTGCATGACCTCATTTATGTAAGGCACTGCACAGTTTTGTACCATGTTGGGGATTGCGTCAAAGTAAAAGTAGGATGCTAAGTACACAATTGCGTCAATCATTTCTTCCATCCCAGCGCTGAGAATTTCCTGTGTCGAGGTTACCTCAACACCGGATAGAGTGCCCATGGTGAGATCGATTTGGCGAATAAAAAAACCATCTTCATAATACGTAGAAAGCCAGCAATCCAAGGCAAACTCTGCCAGGGAGAAAGTCTGCTCCTCATCCACAGAAAAGAGTTGTGATAGAGTAAGGTTAAGAATTTTTTCATAATTCAAAGCAGTGACAAGGTCCACAACGAGCTTCATGTCGGTGATCTGCATTGAAAGGGTGATGTTTTCTGTGATGGTCGTACCAGCTGCTTCGCCTGCTGCCTCACCATCAAGCTGCAACGTGGAATCAACGGAAATATCCAGAGGATTATCTTCGCTAAACTGGATAGTATTTCGTGTTGTCATGGTACCAATCGGATCGAGTAGCGTAAACGACTTGAGAAGTCTATTCACCGATTTAATACGGAGAGTGCCTGCATTGAAAATAAAACCAGGATCCTCGTTTGTGTAATTCAGATCTAGATTAAGGGACGACAGAGGAAACACGAATGTTACGTTTCCATTTTCAGGATCTGATGGATCATCGAGCACAAAAAGATCAGAAAGAGCATTTCCAGATGAATTACCAAGCGCTGTAAAAACAGCTTGTAGTGTATCACCTTGGAGCATATTGATGAGACTTTCAATTGTGGAAACAATCAATGACTCCTTGAGATTCAAAAGGTCTGGTAAATCCCCACCTTTATACACCGTTTGCTCCGTTTCCTCAATGCTCGAAATATTTCCAATCGAAGCAGTACATTCCACGATTGTTTCAGTAATATTTGGCAAACCTAAATCCAAAAGGTCAGTCACCTCATCGAGGACAGTTGTGGCATTTGTACAAGTTGTAGCCGTAAGATTTTCATAAGATTCTGGAATTTCCTCAACAACGTCAAGAACCTTATCAACGAGAATATCAAAAATAGTAGTGATGAGCGCAGCAGCACGTGTTCCAGGCTGTTCAGTGGAAAGAGAAGCAAGTGCAGTAGAGACCTTGTTCGTTGCTGGATCTGAGTTAGATTCGTTCCGATATACGGTAAATGACAGACTTCCGAGAGAAGCTTGATCACCTGCGCTAATGAACTGTAAGTCCTTGATGGCAGCCAAAAGACAAGGAATATTACTCAGCTCGCTGAAATAGAGAGCATAGATGAGATCAAAGTCGATTGTAAGCTTGGAAAGAACAAAATCAATGTCAAGTTCCTCAATACTAAGAACGAATGTTGCAACCTCGTGAATGCCAAGGCTGGGGACTTCTGCTTTGAACGCTATCGACAAATTAAGAGGACGAATCGCTTCAAGCCCAGAGCCATCGGAAGCAAGCAGTGCTCCACCAAGTCCAAAACCAATATTGAGGCCATCATCTGTGCTATTAAGCAACAATTTGTAGATAGAGTTGAGGTTGCCAACTGTAAAGTCATAAAATTGAATGTAATCTGACGAGTCATCAAAAGACTCTAAGATTCCGTTGGAGTTGTACTCGGACTTGAGAGCCCAACTACCTTCAGGAAGACCTGTACTTTCAAAGGGGAAACTAGGATATGTATCTTCGTTATATTCCAACAATGTTTCCAGGAGCTTATTCAAGTTCACATCATTATCTGTGATCGGATTCCCGCCAACACCTTCATTAACAAGGGCGTACACGGGTGCAAAAAGAGATCCGCTAAAATCGATCTCGGTAGGACCATCACCTGACGGGCCTTCCCATGCGGGGCATGCTTGAGTACCTGCTCGACCCGCCAAGGTTACATTCTCCAGGAGAACCTCGTTGAAGAGTTCCCGCATAGGGCCATTTGCAATGCCAGGGAACTTTGTTCTTAAAGCGCCCTTTACCACATCAGTGCCAAGGGATACAGAATTTGAGATGAACGTGGAGAGGCCTGTCCCATCAAAGTTTACAAGCTCGGGATCTGCAATGCTTCCGATGCTTGTTTCAATATTCGTAATGTTGATGGCATAGAAAGCCGGAGCAAGGCATTCCAGGAGAACTGAAAAAGCTCCGAAGGCCTCTCCTGAGTAGTCGATATCAAAGATTTGTCCCACTTGAAGATCTATCACCTCATCAGGGTTCACGAGCGTCAAAAGACTGGCGTCAAAGGTAATGTTGCTCACAGTCACAGTGAAATTGAATACAAAGTCACTTGAGTCACTTGAACAGGTGCCTGGCGCGGGAAGATTGCACGAAGCAGTGACCCAGTCACCGCGCTCAAGCAGAAGGTATGTTTCGATTTCCAGAGTGATGCTGTCAATCACCAAAGAGTTATTGAAGGAGTAGTGGTAACGTTCACTCAATGGCAAGCTAGTTCCAACATCAAGAATTTCAAATGTTGAAAGTGTATCAACACCTTGCAACGTGAAGGCCTGCAAAGCTGCCGTGATGTTTGTTATGTTGAGTGGGATATCGTCAACCTGAAGCACAGCATCGAGGGCTACGAGGTCGATCGCAAGAGTTCCATCTGGATCAGTGAGCAGATCAATAAGCTCATTAATGACAGGACGCCCTTCGTACTTGGTCTGTGAGCTCGGGGCTCCGAGCCATCCATTGAGGGCTACACTCACAGACTCAACGATCGTGCTTGTGTTAAAATTAATGGAGTTACCGATCTCTGTCTGTGTAATCATGGTATATTCTGAGGTGCTAAGTAGATAAGCTTCAGTATCGCATGTTGCCACGTCTTGCCCGACGGAGGTGCCCCACGTGTCAATCTGGTCCTTAATCGTAGCCCAAATATTATTAATAATGCCAGGATCTCCATTATCAAGAACTGCACTCTCTTCTAGAATCTGGCATATGATATTACTAAGCATTCCTTCTGCAATGTATACAAGAAGAGCCAGGGTATTGTCAGCACCGATAACATTGTTAGTGAACGCTTTGAGACCAGTTGTACATAGCAAGTCTCCTAGCCAGCTTTCACTCCATAGGCAAACTTTAAGATACTCAAAACCATCTTCCCCGGCAGAAAGCGTAAGGTTGAGATCAGGCTCGACGCTACAATCATCATAAGGGATCTCAATTAAATTGGGCAGTTCCGTAAGCAAGGTAGTTCCCGACTCCGCTTCAAACTTAATATCAAGCTCCACAGTGACACCATCAGCTGAAGCGTCTTGGTAAAACTCAAAAGGTCCCTCAAATGTAGTGATTATAGTAATGGTATCGTCAATTACCAATTTCAAAAGTTCAACACGGAGCTGACCTGTGCATGCTAGTTTAAGGTTTTGAAGATCAACACTTGCTGTCACAAGAGTGTTATCGCTGGATGTAGTATGACTCATAGTCATGTCGTTGATGGAAACGTGCGAGCATTGAAGCTGCCAAAGGGTAAAGTTTCCTTCCCGAACCATGTTTCCGATTGTATCGCAAAATGTGTCATCGCCCAGGAGGCAAACTTCAATTTTCTTGACATCGTCAGGGAGATTTGTGACATCACCTGTACACACATCATCATTAATTGTCGGCCCAGGGCATGGACCGGGGTCACTGCCAAAAACCTTTTCATTAAAATAATCTGCAAGAAAATCCGCATCGCTAGGGTGCACCCAGCATAATAAGACCGTGGCCAGTAAGACCGCCGCCCAGTTGTTCATCGTCCTGGCCATATTCGCTGCAGGCAGCGCCACTCGTGCCCCACGCGTTTCCCGAATGCTCTCCCCAAAAGGAAGCAAGGCTCCCTCTTCTAAACGACCTTCAGTTCTTGCCCATCGCTGGGCGTTTCAGTTTTGCCAAGCCTTACACAGATGATGTTCTGCCTCCTGCTTACAATGACCACTTCTTTGGTCACTCCTATTGTCGCCCTTAATCAGTCCAGAGCGAACCTGTTAGATTGAAAACACGAGCAGACACTTTCGGTAGGTAACACATGAACTGTCTGTCAAATTCTTTATCAAAGTCCATTTCCTTATGGCCTGTGCTTGAGACCTCATTACCAGCAGCGGTAGCTGGGCCTTGCACAGATATCAGCGGCCGGGAGATAGGTCGTCGCAGAGCTGGCACAGCTTGAGTTGCCGGGCTCTTGCTTGGGTACGTACTGTGGCAGAGCTGGGCGTCTGCAAGTTTACCCTAAATAAAATAGTGACTGATTCATTTTTGTGTAAAATTAGCGAATGGAAACCTTTTTCCTCTTATTCATTCTATAATCTCAAAACTCATTTTTTTTTTTTAATTGTTTTAAAAACAAAGCTGGGACTTGGAGATCTTTGAAATGAGGATCACAATACAACAGCATAGCTAAGGATGCAAGTTCAATTCTGGACAAAACCGTACACACTGCATCGCCCTCTCCATCACGCCCGGAGAGAAGCTTCGCGCGGAGTAAAGGGTAAAGGCTGAGCAATCGCAGCTTTTGTTCAATTGTCATTGTTCCTTCTTTCTCAAAATAAAAATATTTATTTTTTAAATGTGAAATGGTCACGGGTACAGTATCGAGCGATCTCGCGATTGGAAGCTTCGACGGCGACTTCGAAACCTAAGAAACGGTGCAAGTCCAGACCTCCCGCCTTCACTGACTTTGGTTTGCTTTAAGTTACCTACTCAATACTTCACAATTTTCAAGCTGACCATCTTAGGTTTTCGCGCCGCTCCAAGTTGCGTCTGCTCGAAACGTGCTATCTATGATTTGTCGGCACGCGCCCAAGGTATCTCCTAATTTGCAGCGCGTGAACGAGTTTTTTTATTTATTTAAAGGGAGTTTTTATCTACAACGGTATAACGTAGAGAGCTGCTCGAGAGCCTTGACACTGGGCACTCTCGGTTGTCTATTTCAATGAAAGGCGAGCTAGTAGCACCAGAGATTGAGCTTGGTCATTTGCATGTGTTTTCCGGCATATTTTCTGGCTTTTGGCTACCTAGACAGTACTAGGTACCTACCTTTACTTGGCTTTGCTTTACCTTAAACCTCCCCGCAGGAAGGTGGGTAGGTAGGTAGGTAGGTAGGTAGGTAGGTACTTTGAAAGAGGAAAGGCGGTATAAACTTTGATTCGAGTCTTCGCACACAAGTGCAAGGGCTATTTACAGAAGAAGACTCTGACCAGTGAGACTCGGAGAAAGAGATCTTTTCATAGACCATAGAAAAGCACGTACGCAGAAGTAGGTTTCTGAGAACACCATGCATTTTGGAGCAGAACTAGTAGAAAAATACTTAGAACATAGGTGTTATGTAAATTGGCCAAAATTAGAATTGCAGAAAAGTTAGAATTTCAGCACAATGCGGTTTAAGAGGCTACTCAATCAGCGTTCAGTTCGAAGCTGGGTGTACTTACCCCTTTCTTGACTTACTTGATCTCCGGGACATTGTCTCAGGGTTTGAACTTTGAGAGAAATGTTTATCAAGCAGCTTGGGAACCGAAACAAGCGCACGCCAAATCACCGTTCAAACTACAAGGTACGTACTACCGGAAGGGTGCCTAGGGAGCGGCTCTTTGAAGAATACATAGCTTCCATTTGTTTGGGAGGTTGAACACAAATCTTTGTAGTCATGAAATATTCTGAATGCATAGGCAAGAAGAAGTCACTTTCAAGCTTTGCAGCTGGCTCAATACTATAAAAGACAGCTTGCCGCGACAACAAACTTACTTCGAAGCTATGATTGTAATGCTGCTAGGGCACTAAATTGCAAACTAGGGAACTAAAGCCAACATTTATTGACTTTGTCTGGATACATTCAATCCTACAACCAAATTCTAAAATAGAAACTAGGATAGATGTATAATAAATGATCAATTTCAGCTGACACTACAAAACTAAATTGTGTGTGTTTCAAGCTTTGGTTTGCACAAAACAGTGAATTTCTTAACATTTGCATGACCAGGTGCAACCTGAAGTAGACGGATTGCAGGACACAAGTCGCGTCCAGCTGTTCCTTCACCTCCGGTTGCATCTCTCCGTTTCGCAAGCGAGGACCTTCGTTGGTGCATGTGCACCGCCTCTGTTTCCCTCATAACCCACCCCTCATTAGGCACTCAACGTATTATAGTATTGTCATGGCTAGAATATAACGAAGTAAAAGCTGGAAAAAGCTCGAGAACGGGCCAAAAAGAGGCTATGTTGATGTTGATAATGAGGCCTCAGTTGCTCGTGAGATCAAGTTAATCTCGAATCGCTGTTATTTGGCTCATATCACCTTATATCGATGCATATTGGTAGCGGTTCAAGAATGAGGTTCATACAAAACCTTTCACATGGTTGGCAGAATCTTCCTCATCGTTCGAACCGGCAAAGGTATCTTCGAAGGGCGATTTATCAAAATCTATCCGTCTGATTCCATATGCTCTTCACGCTAATTCCAAGTCGTACACGCACCTTGAACCAATGTTTGTGCGCATGTTCTCCGAGAAGTATCTTTTAATTCCAAAGACCTGCACAAGTTTTACAACAAAGCTCGCGACATTTATCAAAGTCAATCCATCACTTGCGCATTCTTGGCTCATCCGTTCCCCTAAAACTTACAGCTTCCGCCTTACTATTGTTATCTTTAAGGTGTATTGCTTGACCTTGTTTGCCTATTCTCCTTAATACCTCAATATTATTTACAATATTATATGTATAAGATGATAATGTTTAAGGAGGTATATTTAAAGTGGCTTATTATATGTGTAATTAAAGCCTTAAGTTACCTTTCAGAAGGTGCTATTTAAGGCGGTTGTAATGGACATGGTGCGAATATTACAGGCGAAGAGACCACCTGGCAAAGTGATATGAATAAATGAATGAGAATGATTGTGAGGATTGATCTTGGGGTTTGATCCAAACTTCGTCGGAGCGAGCAACCAAAGCATCGCAAAGCTGTGTTTTAGTAAGGCGTGCTGCTTGAGGTTTAAGAAAAGACTGTTTTGATCGTGTTTGTGTCGACGAGGCTGATTTGTGAGGGTGTAGAGGCTGGGCGTCAGCAAAGATGATCAAGTTTGTCCTCATGGTGAACAAACAAGGCCAGACGCGGCTGAGCAGCTACTACGAGTGGCTGACAATCGAGGAGCGCGGCGCTCTGGAGGCTGAAATTATTCGAAGGTGCCTTGCTCGAACGGAGAATCAGTGCTCCTTCATGGAGAATCGAGGATATAAGGTGATTTACCGAAGATACGCTTCGTTGTTCTTTATCGTTGGCGTCGATCAGGATGAGGAAAACGAGCTTGGAATCCTCGAGTTCATTCACTGCCTTGTGGAAACTCTCGACAAATACTTTAGCAACGTCTGTGAGCTAGACATTATGTTTAACCTAGAAAAGGCCCATTTCATCCTTGACGAGATGGTACAGAATGGGTACGTTGTGGAAACCAACAAGGCAAATGTGCTTAAGCCTATTGCCATGCTCGATTCTATCAGTAAATAATAGGCTCTTGACCCCTTCTACATTGGTGGGCTATTATCATCCATAGTCCTTGCTAGCAACATGGCCTCAGTGAGTGCGATACCTCCGTGAGAAAATTACACTTCAACCTACAACTATGCGAAAGAGAAAGTATAGTACATATCTTAACCAACCAAAGAGATCACGCTCTTGCTCGCTTGCTTGCATAAGCATTGATATGCGAGTTTAAAAGAACATAAGCGTTTTCTCCGCTCGCTTCACTAGCTGAGCTAATCGGATCTCAGTTAACCTACATTTCCCTCATTTACCTTAGTTACTCCAAGAAATGAAAGAAGAATAGAAGAAAAGTATCCTATTAAGTCCTGAGATAACAAAATTGCAGGGTACATTTTGTGGAAGTGTACCTTTTCTACTTTGATCAAGGCAACAAGAACGAATTTTCAAGATGTTGACGACTTCGAGTCGAGATGAAGGCAAAGTATATTTTCACTTCAAAAGTGAATGCAACAAGGCACAGGTGAAGAAGAAGAGTAAAGAGATCATTGTGTAATCTACGTGTGCATCTTGAAGTGAAATCATATCTTGTTATGGGCAGTATAAAGTATAAAAACCGTAGGTAGAGAGTGGCACTTGTATGTGGGCATAATCCAGCAGCCAATTTGCTATCAGGATATGGCACATGTTTGGGCTTGTAAACCTTGAATGTGTGTTTCCGCAAACTTAATAGTTACCGGGCCCGGCGTAGAGAATAACTCAAAAACATCGAAAGGGGCGAGAGTTGAACTTGAGAAGGGAAGGCTAAATAAACATAGTTAACACTATTTGAGGCCAATAACTCGGACTGTTTTGGAAGTGTGAAGTTTAGCAAGATTCACAAGCTCTTTGCAAGCACTCTTGAGACTCTCGTTGTCCTCATAAACGTACAAACCTGTAAGCCTCTTCCTGGCACTTGCTTCAGCATCATGACCCAGAATATCCACCAGGGTAACTTCAATGTTACTCGATTTGCGATTTTCGCTCTCAACGGGGTTACCTTCGCCCAAATCATCATCATTCTGATCTAGATCACCAGGAGGATTGTAATATTGCGGGTTTGCACGTAACACACACCAGCCAGATTCATCACAGTTTTCATGTTGAAAGTCAACATAAACACCTTCTGCCAGCAAAATCAAATGAATTGCGCTTGCCGTAGGTCTCTGAGGATCTGTTGGTAAGGCGAACGGAAAGTCAACTCCATCAGCGGAAATGAGACGCCGAATGCCAGCTTGGTAAGGGCGTTGTAGTAAACCGCGCTCCATACGGACCTCAGTAATTTTTCCATCTTGCAACGCATTTTGAAGTTTTCGAATAGGTTCTGCTTGAAAGCCAAGAAGGATCACCGGAGCTCCAACAAAGATTCCAGATCCAGCAATGGCTTGAATGCGTTGCCGGACTTTCCAGATACGCTCTTGGAGGGACAGCGCGCTAACACGTTCATGATTTCCTTCGGGCTCCATCATGTGGGCAACTAGATCCTGTGTTTGTGCTTGAAGATTTTGCACGCCCTCAAGAACCGCTCGGTTTTCCTTTAAGCAGTCCTCCGGGTGAGACCTTCGCATCAAACTTTCTTCCTTTGCAAGCAAGCTCATAAAGTTAGGCAATATTGAGCCATTGTGACGGTCCTTGTCACCGATTGACTGGGCCAGCTCTTCAGCTTTGGCCTCGAGGTCAGTATAAGCCAAGAGAATCTGCCGATCGTGCGGTGTAGATTGAGGCGCAATTGATGCGATTTGCTGCTGAAGACATTCAAAGCTTTCCTCAAGAAGGGCCTGAAGCTCAAGCAATCTGGAGATCTGGCCTTTCGAGAGCCTTTCTAGATTATCACGAGTTTTGTTCAGAGATTCTTGAATCTTTCTCACTTGTTCTACCTGATGCTGAAATTTATCTACCTGGTCTTTGCGCGCTAACGCGACCTGACTCATACCAATTCGAATACACTCCATGAGTCCCCTCGCAGAGGACTTTGCATGGCCATACAACAAGGTTTCAGAGAGTTCATGGAGCCAGGAACAAATTGCAAGACTCAGGGCGGGTGGCGTATCCGGGCTCATGAGTTTGACAGACTGGAGCTTACGTGGGAATGGTCGTTAGCCGTGAAAGTTGTTGGCTCAGTTGCAGCCGCAGCTCATCGAGTTCGCGGGCCGAGTCTACCATATCATTCTCTTCTTGCTCGCCATCTCCGCTGTCCCGAAGTAATCCAGCATGGGAAGGCTCATCGTTGCTGTTGATGAGCTCCATTACATCCCCACCACCAAACGCAGAGCTGAGCTTGACAAGTTCATTACCAATATCATGATTCTGAATACTGATGTTAGGCCCCAAAGTCACAGCTAAGGCGAGATGCCCCACACCAGGCTCAACGAAAAGAGTACCACTGGCTGGGCCACACGGAAGAATGATACCTGGGACAGCGCGACACAAGAGCTTTGAAACTCTAGACGGGTCAAAGGGCTTCCCTTGGCAAAGGTCATTCAGCCATGGTAGCCACAAGAGATAGATATTACCGCCTCCCCGGGAGTCCTTACCCACCACAATATCTACACGGATAAGATCTCGTTCCAGGACGAGCGAGGTCTCCTTTCCAAGTTGAGTGCATCCAACCAAGGTGGGTGGACGCGGGTTTGTGATGAGCTCTTGAGCCGTGCGTTGGATGTTCTGAACGCTTAAACGGTGAGATGGCATAGGGCTTGAGATGGCATTGCTGCCACTCTCGTGATCTTCTTCGAGATCGTCAAATCGGAGAGCTTGTACAACGCTATCAGCATCACCTCTACCTTGTGCGGCACGACTTTGGGAATATGCTGCTGACATTTTCTGTCCCAACGCACGCAGTGGAGAGTCACGAGCCTTGAAGTTATCAGTTCTACGTTGGCTCCTTTTGGGGCCTTGATCCAATGTTTGCGGACGAACAACATTGGAATCTTGCCTGGGCAACAACCGTGGCACAGAGTATGAGTTTGAATCCCCATTATTGTCTTGCCCAGGGTTGCCTTCTTGCATACGTAGCAGAACGGGAAGCCCCCCAAGCAAGGTGTCTACACGACCACACTTCCAAGTACGCAAGAAGACAGCTGCAGCACTCCCCTCAACAGGTAGATAAGAAAGACCACATGCACGGCTCCCGTGAGATGCACCAGCAGGGGTGTCGTTATGCTGCGGAGCCGGGCATTGAAGCACAGGAATCGGGTTCATAACAAAGGGTTTATTTTGCATAATTGCGTCAACCCAAGCCTTCAAAGTTTTTGTGGCGTTGTCTTCGAGACTTGTTTCCGCGGCAAGGACTTTATGTAGAGCCTTAATTTCAGGTACTTTTGATGTGTATTTTCCAACTGGGCCCAACGAAATGATCGCACCGGAATCAAGCAGAATGAAGAGTGCAAGCTGGCGTTGCAATTGTAGTGAACTTTGAGTTGATGGTTTGTGCATGTTCAATGGATGTCCTGGAGATCTACCAAAGCACATAGCAACACATTGCTGGTTGCGCATGGAGTTCTGGAGGACACTGCCGGTCCATATGGCAGAGTCCAGCTTACTCCCCAAGTCGTAAACACGAACATTGCCTCGAGCGTCGAGAGTCACAATATTATCTTTAAGAAGAGGGTGCCATTGTGCATCAACAAGATGCGTGTTGCTTGTGCCAAGTGTGGTATAATCAATCAGCTCCACGCCGACTGATCCAATGTCCAGACAGATAGCGAATGAGTTTTCATCCTTGGCCTCGAGGGACACGACCTTAAAAGAAATGGGGAAGTCGTTTGCGAGGTTGGCGTGACGCTCTAGAGAGCAAGAACCTGACCAGGTAGCTTTAGGGATGATGGGAACATCATCGTCTGGGTACTGATTTTGTGTGCACCAAAACTCTCCCTCGAGCTCGTCCCCTTCGACCTTGACCTTGCCGGTGAGTTGACCATCCACAAGGGTTCCCATCAAGTCAAGCTTTGCAAACGATGAAGACCCAAAAGCAGTATGACCAGATACCTGAAGATCCCACTCACCTTCATCACTCATTCTTTTCAATGTGCCATTGAGACGTCCTGCCTGGATATTTGAACTTCCATTTGCGATGTCGCGTGGGCTCAGATGGCATATCACAAGCTCATTAGCGGTGGCCACCAGCAGCGAGTTTTGGCGAGAGTTTGGTGAAAACCTTAATACAGGCCCACGCAATATAGGAAAGCCTGGGAAGCTGCGAATGTATCTAGTATGCTCAACTTCTCCATCGAATTGCTCGGCAGAAATAGTTTCTTTGGGTAATTTTGCCTCAATGAGTTGGGTTGATGAATTTGACGTCTCCAAAATAAGAGCTCTCGAGTCGCACTGCGTTAGGAACCTTCTGACCTCTTCTTCATTCGCAGGTACAATTTGAGTATGCTGTAAATTGTGGGAGCGAGCGCTCTGGGCTTGAGGAAATCTACCTTGATTTTGGTGCATCATCGGGGACCCCGCTCGCGAAGAGTGGTTGGACTGCGATGACAATGGTGTGCCAAAGCCCTCAGGCGAGCGCGGTGCTGCTACTGGAGTGTCCATAGAAAACGTTGAGCCTGTGAAGGAACCTGCCGGTGGTGTGGCCACTCCACTCGAAGGGCCTCCAAAGCCAAAGCGCGGCATGATGATTTCAAGCCGTCAACTAAGTATGCTAGGTTTCTCAAGTCCAAGCTAAAACACGTTAGGTCTACACACTGTACCAAACAATCGTCAACCCGGCGTGATCCCGATCTGAGCTTTAGCTCAGAAGCGCCCAGGCTGGGTCTGGATTGGCTTGGGCTCGGTTTCAAACCAAAGGTTGACGATGATAACGCCAGTGATGACGTTCTCCTGGTGCGCCGCAGTTCCTGAACCGGAGGGAGCCACCACCGCCGCACGTGCGGGGTGAAGTGCCTAAGCTTTCTCCCAGGTAATTACTCCACCGCAAGGATAGGCGTTTGTAATCTGCAGAAGAGCGCAGTGAGAGCGAACGATTGAAGGAGCCCATCAATTGAATCAATCCAAAAAAAGTATAACCACCGCTTAGACCTGAGTAGCGATGCGGCCGTTCACATAAAGTGGCCTAACGGGTCGCCTGCTTGAGAACGGTACACAGGTCGGGAAATGTGATTGCGGCCTTTGGAGAGGTACTTCAGAATCAAAACGGGAAGGTTCGCGTCAGGGTGAGGGCTGTGTATTTGGATAGTTTTCACGACAAGTAGTATTTCGGTTGGCCGGTGGTTTGCTAAAATTCTGAAGTTGTGAGAGAAAGGCTTGGCAGGTAATGCAAAAACACAAACAGCCTTGCAAGTAGCAACTTTGAAAGGTAGTCGGGACGATGAATTATTTGCGAAAATCGGCGCAAATCGCACCTGCGCAGGTGAAGGAACTTGCGCCGGATGATAATCTCTCTGTGGATCGAAAGGGCAGCAAACGTATGTCGGCGTTAGGGGTTTGACGACTTGATGAAAAACATCAAGCGGACTGGCTGGAGATCTAGTGACGCCGGCAGCAAGTCAAGATTTTTTAGATCGAGTGACGCCTTGGAAGATGTTGCTGCATTGAACTCTGCAGACGAGTTAAGAAGCAGATTAAGTTCGACAGGGTTTGACCGTCCTGTGCGCGAACCACAAGTGCTCTTCAAAAAGACAGTCTACAAGGTGGATGTTTCTCTTGCATATGGCTTGATATTATTATTTTTGGCTGTTTATGACCTCTGTGGCATTTATTATGAATGGAGCAGTGAGGCTTTGCCAGAAAGCTGGCACAGTGCGTTGATCTACACTCATGTGATTGCATTCTACCTACTTACTACTGGTTTTGTAGTGTGTAATGAAACACATCAGCATGAATATTTTCGTATCGCCTTTGCGTCATTGGTCATAAACATTGTGGGATTTGCTCTTCGACTTCACTATGAAATTTACTTTGCAGACTTAATCCCTGCACAGTATTACCCTGCTGCCCCATAGGTGTGCTTTCTTCCCCATTGTTTGATGTTGTTTACAAGGCGAAAACAAAGAGGATACATTGCTGCTCTTACAGAGATTAACTCTTGAGTTCCCAAGCCTGCTTTGAAAAGCTGGCAATTGCTATCATGCTATCGCCATGTGAAGAAGATATCCAAGGCTATCATGTAAATGTACCATGTCAACCCCCAAAAGAGAGCTAAGCAAGTTGATGATTAAAAATGATTTGAAGAATTAACAACAACAGAAAGAAAATTATTACTTGTGGATTTTAAAAAAAGACAACAAAAGGGGAAAACTCAAAAATTCAATAGGATTCAATGGTCCTGTTGCACAGTAGAACAGTGGGTCTTTTCTCATAAAAAGAGGGAAAGCGTGATATATATAGTTGTTTGTTCTTGTCCTTGGCTTGGTTCACATCAGTCATGTATGCTTGTCTTGGACCTTCGCTATAGCAAACAGCACAGACAAGCCTTGCAGACTATCTGATTCACTTCACAGTTGTATAGCACACCAAATCTCAACACGGATTTATCATTGGAAAGTTCGATGAGGCAGCACCAACACATGTGTATGCATCATTCCTCTGCTTATTAAATCTCTTCCAGACCGGAAGAAATACAACAATAATTATAACAGCAGGAACAAGAAGTTTCTTGCATACGCATTTTTTTTTTTTTCAAACACGGATGAGTTCACATGCTCTCCTCAAATGGATTCATTACCGGGATAAAAAGAGCTCAACAGCAGACTTTCGCTTGTTAGTTCTAGCCCATAAACTGAGGAAATTCTGCTGTCACTAGTACTAACATATTTGGATTGTACAAGCATAACAGGAGAATTCTCTTTTTGGAGGCAAACGATGAGGGAGAGGGGGGTCTCAGCAGTCTCTCATATGAACGGTACAAAATCAAAAGAAGTAGAGTTCGAAGACGCTGGAACATATGCAGGACCACAGCACATAGTTTAAAGCCAACGATTCGACTCTTCGTCTTCCGCATCGGGAGATACATCAGAAACATGCATGAGGAAAGTCAGCACACCGACGTGGACGTCTGGCAAGCTCTCTGCTTCTGTGATGAGCTTGGGGATGCTCTTGCGGAGCTCTTCTGCTCCCTCTGGGGAGAGCTGGATATTCTTTACACAAAGATCAGTGAGGACGCGCCAGGCATCATTTGTGCTGAGACCGCATGACCGATGCATGAGCCGACGAAGGTGACGAACCTCACAAAAAGAAATATGTGAAAATAAACACATGTCCCGCAGGGGCATAAAATTAGGACTATCTTCGTTGATCGCTTCATAAAAGATTGTACCAAGATCTTGTGGACAGACGAGCTCACTTATTTGTCGGTTCTCCAAAAGGTATGGCACAGCTTGATGTTCAGCACGGTCAGTCGATTGGCAGACAACCGTGAGAACGTCGATAACGTCACTCCGTTTCGGAGAAACACCGTATTCATTCAGGAGATCTGCAATACCAGTGTGTCCAACACACAACGCAGCGCGCCAAGCACTCCGTAGGACAGCGTTCGGGATACCGTTCTTGGTGCGACTCTTGCGAGACTTGGACTTACGTCGACTCGAGCGGCGGGGCTCCTCAGTTTGCTGCTTCTGCTTCAATTTAGCCTCTGCTTCGGCCAGCGCAGTGCGCTTTTGAATCTCTTGTAGGAGGATTCGTGCCATCTCTGCTTGGTCATAACGAGCAGACTCAGTCAGTAAAAGTTCCACGATGTGGTCACTACAGAGGTCAAGAAGCAGCTGCAAGACGGCACGATGTCCACGTTGCACAGCGGTGAAGACAGCAGAGTGTCGCTCCTTTTCGGAGGCAACAGCGTGGGTTTCTTGGTAACCAGGTGGGACTGTCCGGACAGGTCCTAACAGACTCGAAGATCTCGTCAATGTAGCATCTGGAGAGCTATCACCTGAGTTCGGATCTTTAGTAGAGCTGCCAACCATGCCTGAGAAAAGGCGAACTGTAACAGCAGCTACGACACGCACAGGTAGGTGCAGACGGCTAATGAGTTCCCCAGATGCAGAATTCTGCGTCTGTGCAGAAGATGAATGCTTCACCATACGATCCTCCGAGGACGATGTCTCTGCACTGGAAGCGGACACGCCACCTCGTGACTTTTGAGTATCATCTTGAGACCCTCTGGAAGAAAGCATTTTGTCGACATACTGCATTCGGTCTTCATTTTCCGGTATATTCTCCTCATCGGGCTCGTCAAAGGAGCTCTGCAAACGAGATGCACGACGTCTAGAGTGCCGTTTCTTTTTACCTGATTTAACGTCTGAGTCTGAATCTGAGGGTGAGGAAGTCCCTTCTTTGGAGGTAGTGCTCCAACGACCAGAGTCTGTCGAACGGACCAAGGTCTCCTTGCCAAGAAGATACTGCCCAAGGCCACAGTCCAGCAAGAGCGCGACAATGCTCTCATCCGATGCCAACATTTCGGGGTCACTTGTGCCAAGCATATAGAATCGCAGAAGCTGTTTGGGAGCAAACTCTGCAAAGCGAGATTTTTGCAGCTTGGTAATGAGGGCGATGCCCTGAGCAATGGAGAAGCGAAGATTCGCACCGGGCTCGATGCCCTCTTCAATGAGTTGGTCGAGCGCTTTATCGAGAACTTGAGCCACTTGCTGTGCCGATGGTGGAAGACGTTGCGACTCAATCGTAGCCTGATTGCTCATGGACTCTGAGCGTCGAGGGCGGCGCAATATTTTTAGTGAAGACTTACGCACACTCGGTTGTTGTGCTGCAGGTGCCGTGGCGCGACGAAGGCGGATAGCGCCAAAAGTGCCACGGCGATCAGACTTTAGCTTTGAGGACTTTGACGGGCCATTATTTTCCCAATCAAATGTTTGCTGGCAGCCTCTGAAGAATCCAGTCAAGAGTGGCTTCTTGACCGGCTGCACTAGCTTCTTTAAGAGCTACTGTGCTAGCCTTTTGCAAGGCAGTAAAATTTGCGTCAGAGTTTTCGACAATGCGCGACGAGTAAATATTGAGCATGCGTTCCAGAAAGCTAATGTGCCCGAAGCGAGCTGCGGTACCAAATGCGGCGTAGTTGTTCAAGCTTGGGTCGGCGCCGAAGTCAAGTAAGAGGTCAAGCATGCGAACGTCATTGAGAGCAGCTGCGGACGTGAGTGGGGTCGATTTCTCGAAGACGGCTTCGAGTTTAGTGGGTTCCCTCATGTAGTTTCGAGGGGCAGGATCATACCATGTCAGGCGTCGTGTGTTGCCATCGCAAATTTGGCTATCTGGGTTGAGCCCGGACTTTAGTGCCGCACGACACATGGTGTGATGACCGCTTCGAACGAGGCGTACGAGGAGCGAGCCACGATGTGATTCGCATTTACAGCGTGTGTGAGGGTGCGTGTGATCAAGCCATATATCTGCATCAGGAATGCTGGAGCACTGCACCAGAACACGGTAGACGGCGAGTTTGCCGCTGAGCATGGCCAGCGCCAGAGCTTTTGCCTTGTCTTCATTTGGGATTATGGGCTGAGCAGTAGTGAGACCGAGCTTGCGAGCCATTTGTGCTTCGTAGTTGAGGATCTTGTCTAAAAAGTATGCATCGCTATGCGAGGATGCAACCCTGAACTGTTCGATAAGGATCTCGGGGTCTTCGGAGGGTTCCAGCAGGAAGGCAGCCTCTGCCTCTTCTGCCGACGACAAGCTGCTACTGCCATCATTGGAAAACATCTCACGAAGATAATCATCAACCTCGCTTTGAGTCGCATCTTTTTGGCGATTTAGTATATTACTGAACTCATCTTCGTCATCATCAATTCCAATATGGCCCTGAAGGTTGCCGGAGGTGAGGCCATTTCCATCTTCGTCAGAATCATCACGAGACCTCCTTCCGGATACCCGTTCTACTTCTCTTCCCGGAGACCCCATAAGAAGTGTCGTGACCGGAATTCCTGTTGATCTGCGGTTCTCCATCTCAAGTTGGTTCACATTATTGTTATCATCGCTTGGGCCCCCGCCCATGTCATCTTCAAAGCGTACGCTCAAATGTCTCCTGCGCGCTCTGGGGTCTTGCGAGGACCCAGATGCTGCCGCTGCTGCTTTTAAGTTTGCCAGTCCCGAGGCAAATCCCTTGAGGCTCTTTCCTTTGGATCTCCTTTTGAGAGCGTCCACGAAGCCCCTGCTCCGCGAGCTATTGCGGTGGTTTTCCAGCGCCGTGCCAGTCTCTGCGTCAAGGGCCATTTCGTGATCGGGTTCGCTAGCATCCAGGCGAGCGGCAGCCGCCCTCTTGTCCCCAAACGCCATGGCCAGCGCCGCCGAGCTGCGTCTTCGCAGCTGCCCTGAGCGACCTGCGGAGGCCTCCTCCATCCTGCGCAACAGAAATTAATCTACAGATCGATGAATGTTGTATCGATGCTCATCGATAACTTAATTCCCTTTCTTTGTTTGTTGATTCCCTTTTCTGTTCTTTTTTTTTTTTCTTTATTTTTATTCATTTTTTTTCTCTTGAAAGTAGTAACTTATTCCTCTTTTTTCTTTCGCCTTTCTACCAGGACGCACTATACCAATCCTACCTTTAACACTAGCCGCTTCTACCAAGTGCCAGACGATGAAAAATTGGGCTCACAAGGACCATCTACCACTGCTACCAACCACAGCGCACGCCATGTCATCAGCAGCAGACAGCCTGTCTTGAGTTCAACTCAGCACGTAGAAGGTATGTGTAGGTAGGTAGGTACCTAGCCAGCACCCCCTTCCCTCCCTCGATTTCTTATCGTCTCGCATCCGCATTCTTACCTTCAAGTTTTCCTCTTCTTCTTTCGAGCAGCCGAGTGCGCTCTTTTCCTGTTTATTGTTGTTCGATTATTGACTTTCAATGTTTACTTATTTTAACTTTTAAAACCAACTTTTATGGTAAAACTAAACCATAAAACTAAGTGTAGAATAAAATAAAACATTTTAAAGTTTTATTTTAATATTAAATATGCATACTAATTTTATTACGTGCTTTCTCAAGCTGGATTTCCAAGTAACAAAAGCCTTTCTTTCGATCCTTGCGCGGCACGTACAGAAAGAAATATTTTATTCTCTTGGTGGCTCAGATACCTCTAGTTTCTAAGGAAGTACAAATGCAAAGAAGCGGCCGACACTTAATTTTCGACTTTCTACCAGCCAAGGCTTATTCCCCTTCCGCTTCTTCGCCACCTCCTTGGTGCGCGTTCATGCTGTTCCTTTGCTCCACGCCTCTCTCCGGGTCAGCCTTCTTCAGGGCGAATGCGCAGGGCAGTCTGTTTTGAGTTAGCCTCTCCTCCATTCTTTCGAGCAACAAACAACAATTTTATTTTGACCGCGATAAACGAGTGAGTGAGTGAGTGAGTGAGTGAGTGAGTGAGCGCGCGAGCACTTAGGCCTCAGCACCGCTGCCATAACTCTACAGGGAGGAAGGCCACGCGAGGATCTCACCCAACGTCCGCCTCCTCCTCGAGCTGGCCCGTAGCCCACGCAGCTCAAAAAGCGAAGAAGAAGGTCCTAATTCATCTCAAACTTGAGCTTCTCCCTCTGCTACAGTGACCAATGGCTAGCTGCGTGCTAGCACCTCTTACACCAACACAGTCAGCCAGCCAGCTAGCGCACCGCTAAGAGGTCCTACCGTCTCACCGTGCGCGCCTCGGATTCTTGGCTTCCGAGATCTCGCGCCTCGAGCGTGTCTGAGCTTGAAGTTGAAGGAGATAATGCAGCCTCCTGCGTGTCTGTCGCGACGCTTCGATGGATGAGATGTGCTCTGGGATGATGGTTTAGCGAGGCTCGAGGTCCAGAGATGTGAAAAGTGCATAAGTAGGTAATCTAATTTTGCAGGGCTTGCTTGCTTGCTTGCTTATTCAAGTTCTTTTTTATTTTTCATGATTCAACTTAAAGAAAGCACGTAGTAGCGATCTGAAGCTGATCAGGTGAAGCAAAGCGTCTTGCAAGAGGATCACCTAGTGCAGCAAGTGGGCAGAGGTACCTGGGTTCTGCAAGTTTAGTTTTACGGCTGCAGCTGGTATCTATTTGCAGTGATGATCAATTGAGCGGCCATAATAATGAATAAGCATATAAAAAGATACCTTCTGCAGTGGCGATTATTACCTTTCAGCAGTTAGGTTTCTTGATTCACTCTATTACGTAACAGCTAGCCAGCTGTTTTAAAGTTTTCACAACCAATATCATGATCTCAAGGTTCTAAAAACTGACTGGCGAATAATCATTCTGGGCGCAGGCCGCACTCTGAGTCGGTATCGAGGTAACTATTGAACCTGAGCAACAGCATGGTCCAGTGCCCCCCGCTTCGGAAAAGGCGATCCCCGTCAGCGTGACCATGGGAATCATACTAGTCGATGACCGCATTGGCGGTGCGCCTCCTCGAAAATCAAACCTTCGAATACATCCACTCTTGGAGAGACCTGGGTAGTTATAGATCGCAGAATTGGTTTACCTCCTCTATACTCTCAAAAAATAAAATTAAATTAAAAATAGGTAGTTAACTACTATACACTGCTATTCCTAGTACGTCGTTAGCTTTGCTTAGAAGGCCCGCCAGGACAGGAGTGAGCGAGTGCGCGAATGTGTGATGATGTTCATCGTGTCAGGCAGAGCCGGGTACCGCGACTCCCAGGCCGGTCAACTAGCCAGTCTACTGCTTGCCGCTGGTCGCCCGCCCCAAGCTATTCGATCGTACCTTGGACTTCAAAGACAGACAAGACAGCTGACTTCGTAGCTGGCCTTAGAAAAACTCAGCAGCACCTGCTGCACGTGCTGCTCCTTTCAGACAAGCCCTCACTTCTATGGTAAACCATAGCTAAGGGATAAGCCGGGGAGGGGGGGCCTCCTATTGGCCCTGGTGGTACTGTAGATTATAGGGAGAAATATACTAATATACATGAGAAAATACTCTATTTGCGGCACGTGCGTAGAAGTGGGTTATAGGTCGCGATATCTCATTTCTGCTGCTGCTTCCTGCTGGCAGGGTCAGCGGTAGGTGTTAGACCTTGAAGTTGAAGGTAAGCTTACCTAATGCTGCATAATACGAGCTTCTAGGCTGCTCGCAAAGCAAAGCAAACTTGAAAGAACCTGGAACGTTGTTGTTGCACAACTCCGCTTCTTTTTCCTTTCTTTTTTTCATTCTTTTTTTCATTCTTTTTTAATGGTTTTTGAAATTAAACACTTGTATATCATATATCATCATGATAATGACACCTATTTTTAATGTTAAAATTACAAATATTTCAACCACTGGTTCGACTACTCTGCCTCTGCTTGGCTTAAGTGTTAGAGTTGAGTTCAACCTCAAGCTCAGCTCGAGTTGTGTCCAAAGTTTTGAATCGAGTGAACTTGGAACGAACAAAAGCAGAAAGTGCAAATCCACTTTAAAACCTCAACTTGAAGTACTCCTGATGTCAAAAACCGAGTTTTCGCACTTTTGCCAAAAAGAGAACAAAAATAAAGGAACTTCAGCTCGCACACGTAAACTTCAACTTGTTCATTTTTGATGAAACATGAACAATCTTTTCCTCCAATCCTCTTCAACTTCTCAGCCTAACACCCTGCACAGTGCGCACCAACGAGGGAAAGGACAAATAACTAATCCACGATTCCTCACAGCTTGAAAACCCAAGCTTCACAACAACTCTGGGTTCGCTCAGAACTTCACAAGAGATCTTTCCTCACGCTTCAAAGCACCCATTCCCTCGCAAAACCTGTATTCCCCGCGTTCCCCGCGCTTGCAAGTGCCGTGCCCAGTGCCGCGACTGCATCACTTGTGCTGTCCTTGCGCTGAGACGGCGACCTCATTATCAGGGTCCTTCGCACGAAGGCCAGCCGCTGTCGGCAGGCTGTCGGGGCGGCTTCGCTGAGGCGTGAGGCAGTCGCGAGCCCACCTGGATCGAAAAGCCGCTGGACGCCTGAAAGAAGTGGCGCCCTTCTTCCTGCGCAATCTGTGGCGTCCTAGAAGTGATGCTGCTAGTATTGACTATATAACTCTTATGATAAGCAGAAGGGCCAAAGAGTGGCTTTTCCTACTTTGTATAAAATGCGGCTGTAATGTTTATTTCATCTTCGCCACGAAACTTGAATGTCTGAATGTAATTGAGTGAGACAGCGGAGACAATCGGAGATGCTTGGGCGTTCAGGCGACAGGGCGTCCGGCGGAAGCACTGGCGGGGCGAGGCTGAGGACAGCTAATCCACACAAATCTTGACTGACCGCCTTCAGCAAGAGTTCCTCCTATTTTATTTTAATCGATTAAAAATCAATAATAACAATCGTAAATAAAGCTTGAAATATAAAAAGTGTTTTTCTATCATTCAAGTTATTTTATTTCAAAAGTGACTAATTATACTTAATTAAAAAAGGAAGAAAGGAAAGAAAGTTATATATTAATCTTCAAGTTAAAATAAAATAAATATATATTAAACGTGATCAGAAAGTTTATAAATTATAGGTATTTAAAATGATGAGGAGTTATAAATATATACAGTTTAAAATGAAGAATCGGGAGCTCGAAACTCAAGTTCAAGAACTTGAAGAACTCCAAGATATCCAAGCTCGAAGCGTCTGCCGGCCACTCTGGCCTGCAGACGCCGACGCTAAAGGGTCTAGCGGCACACGCTCCCAGCGAAGGCACCTCCTTCCAAACCCTCACCTATCTGCTTACCCGCGAAGACTGAGGGGCCCTGACTGCGAGAGGAGATCGAGCGATGGCCACGTTCACCTTCTGAAACACCGGCCTCGTCTCAGCAATCAAGCGCCGCGAACCGGAACACGCCGTCCAGCTCGCACGAGAGGAGAGACTTTCGCGCTGCTGTGCTGCCGCTAGACTGCTCTGGCAGGTCTAGATCGCAGACTTCGTGCAGTTAACTTGAACGATTTTGAGCAGCGCGTTCAAGTTTCATTTCTGAGCAGGATCATTTGGAGCTGGGTCCCAGCCATTTGTAATTGCACTTACAAGACCCAGTGTTATTATCATATGGTTAATATGACGAGTAATACGGGGTTTGGTGTGGGACATAAGATATTCTTGATGTTTACGTTAGTGTTGACAATAGTGTGTACGATCGTGTTAACTTTAGAAGACAGACAACCGTTGAGGAGACGGGCTCCTCTTCTCTTTGGTCTTATAGATGGATGAGGGAGAAAATGTGCATTGAGTTGGAGCTTACGAGGGTCCCGGCCGTGCCATAAAAGGTTTTGGAGGAAGGTCTTTGAAGTATAGCACTCGCGGAGGCGGAGCTATAGTTTGCAGAGACTTGTGGAGAAAGGAGTAGAAGCAATAAAGCAGGGTATTTGCGAGAGAACTGGAACCTTGGAAAGTAAGCGGCCAGAGACCGTCAAGGACAATGACAGCTGCGAATAAAATCAACCCTGCATTCTTGGCACAATCAAGGTTTAGGCGAAGACGCTATGAAGAATGCGTGGAACTTTGCACCGAGATTCTCGCAGATAATCCTTATGATAAGGCGATTTGGCTCCTCAAGACGCAGGCACTTACAGCGATGACCTTTATTGACGACTCTGATTTAGAGGAACAAGGCATTGCAGATGCCGTGATGGATGACAATGCTACTGCTTCTTTACCAAGACCAGGAACCTCTCTTAACGGGGCGAGTCAGGGAGATAACAGTCTCGAACGCGTAATGCGGCCAATGAGCAACAGTGGACGTCCTAATTCGGGATTCGTAAGACCTAGTACACAAAGCTCACTCCGCCCAGCAACAGGTGAGCTTAATTCACGTGGCGCGCTAGAATCAGCCATGCGGAAAACGGGTTCGAATAGACCTGGCACGAGTCGACCAGTCACTGCCCTTGGCCGCCATGTTAGATTGGGCACGGCCTCCATGAGGTCAGAACGAGATGGTCCTTTCATTGATGTGAGCCGTATGGACCTGCGCAAATATGCCAATCGACCCACACTCGCCCGTGCCCTCTGTGAATTCCTATTATACCATGACCACAACGCACGCAAGGCCCTCGAGCTTGCTGCGGAAGCAACGGAAGCTTGCGATTTTGAAGATTGGTTCTGGAAATCTCGGCTTGGCAAATGTTACTACCTTCTTGGTCTCTATAGAGATGCCGAGCAGCAGTTCAAATCATCTTTGAGAATTCAACGTTGCGTTGACACCTACTTAGATTTGGGTAAAGTTTACCTTCGTCTCGATCAGCCCCAAAACGCTCTAGACGCATACGATCAGGCTTTGGAAGCCTTTCCTGGATCCACTGCAATACTTACAGCAAAAGCGCGGGCATACGAAATGATTAATGATGCGGAAAAATCGTTGAGCACATTCAAGGAGGTCTTACGGCTGGACCCGAGTCACATTGAGGCCATCGCTAGCATGGGTGCTCACTATTTTTACTCTGACCAGCCTGAAATTGCCTTGCGTTTCTATCGTCGTTTATTGGAGATCACCCAATCTACAGAAGGTTCAAGCGAATCTGGTCACAGCTATGCAAGCACAGAATTATGGAATAACATTGCCCTTTGTTGTTTTCATTCTGGGCAATATGATATGACACTTCGTTGCTTCGAAAACGCACTGACTGCAGCCGATGACTCCAACATGGCGGACGTTTGGTACAATATCGGTCATGTTGGCATTAGCATCGGTGATCTGGGCTTTGCGTACCAGTGCCTCAAAGTTGCCGTCTCGATTAACCCCCAGCATACCGAAGCTTTCAACAATCTTGGTGTGTTAGAAGTACGCAAGGGAAACATGGAGGATGCTGCGGCCGATTTTGCGCAGGCAAGAACGCCTGGTTCGTTTGCGTATGAACCTTTTTTTAATGGTGGTCTACTTGCCTACAAACGCGGAGACTTCCCTGGTAGCTTGCGGCTTGCAAACGAGTCAATCAAATTGTTCCCTGCACACCCCGACACTCAGGAGCTTATGGATCTTCTCAAGGCAAAGCTTGTCTAACTTTCCAATGAGCATGTGTAAAGAATTCATCAAATAAGAATATCTTGGCTTAATGATTACAATTCATGGTGACGAAGATTTCTTTAGGCTTATTTAATTGTTTTTGTGTTGCCAAAATATAAGTGTAATTACAACAAATGAATTGATTAGACTGTCTAAAGACAGGACGGGTTGATATCTTGCCAAAGATGAGTGAAACTGTGATTTTCTTTTGTTCATATTACGACACCCATATATAGCCTCAGCTCGCCGCAATATTAGGCATGCATGTGGCTATAGATTTACATTTTGAAGGACGAATGTGGCCAAACTCAAACGATCATGATTGGTTGTCACGCTTGCAGTATATCTTCTTCCCGGCATAATCATAGCTCTACATCAATTTCTGAAATCATAGATATTATTATTTGTCGATTACAAGCTTTAGAGTTTATAAACTCGCCTCTAGAAGAATTGCAAAGCTCGAGTTGATGTGTGACGACGTGACTTTGCATACAAATAGCCTCATTCTTAAGAAAACTTAGTCAACAATATAGTTTAGTTTCAGTATTCCAAAGCAAGACAGCCCGTATGAGCATATCATAATTCTGTGCAGAGCCAGGAAGTTAGTTATGCTAGCGCAACTACATAACAAAAAAAATGTTGCTTATTTCTTTTCTTCTCATTGGTTTTGAACTAAGTCGAAACTTTGATAAAAGTATTGTATAGCTGCAAATATCGGTTTTGTTGTGAAACAAACGTAGTAGACCTGGCACAGGTTGTTCTTCCTATCACTTTCGTAGAGCAAATTAGGTTTATAACAATTTAAAACTTTTCTTCATCAGTGATAAATGTTCCAGATGGACTGGGGGAAGCTCGACCCTCCATACTTTTACTAGGTCCGTTTGTTAAGAGAGCTCGTTTCGGGCTCTGAATCCCGCTAGCAGGTCCTGTTGGGATTTGTCCAAAGACACCATTTCGTGGCCTTGCCAAACGAGTTTTGATTTCATTGCGCGCAATGCGCTCTTCAACACTTTGCTTTTGCACAAGAACACTCTGCACATTACGGTTTCGTTGAAGTAGACGCTTGGAGTCTTGATTTCTCTGCGACAAATGTTCCTTTCGGCGAACGTCAATACGCTTCAAGAGGGCATTCAGCTCAGCCTGCTGCTTTGCACGAAATTTGGCTTCGTGGGCTTCAAATGCACTATCGAATGCGGTATCCATCTTTGAACGTTCCTTCGACTCTAGGTCGTCCGCAATCTTTTTCACACGTTGTGCCTCCGCATAATTGCCAGCTTTGGCAAGCATGTGCTGTCGGCGGCGCCACTCCAATAGCTCTTTACTGAATTTTGCTGGTTTCTTAGAAAGCTTTGTATGCATGGCTTCCTGATGCTCTCGGAGTTCTTGCGCGTGCCGTTGTGTCATTTGTGTGATATACTCTTGAGACATGGTATCATATTCTGCAAGATACTTATCCCAGGCATCATTAAATTGCTGAAATTGAAGATTATGAGCAACCTGAATCTCTTGTCGCTCGCTTAGCTGGCGCGCTTTTACCGCTTTCAGCGAGCGTTTAATCTCCTGATTACGCAAGCTGTCGAGCTGGGTACTAGCACGCTCCGCCTCAGCGTAATTACCTTCATCCTCACATTTGATACGATATTCATCCAAAATACGAAGGAACTCCATAACCTTTGGGTCAACTGATTCACTGGGAAGCGTTGAAGAGCCTTCGCTCACTGCAAGCTTTGACTCGCTGCTCCCTTGTACGTTATCATCACTTTCGTCAAAGCTAGGGGGCACCGAGCGGTCGAAATCATCGCTGCTCTTGCTCTCTGCTGAGCTCATTCTGCGTTCTCCGGTGTCTTTCCAGAGTGTTGAAATACCTTTACCTACTCCAAAAGAAGTGATCTAAGCACGTAATACCAAGGAAAGCTCAAGTGGAGCACCTCGCGCCCCAACCAAAACTTGGTATTGTAGTGAAAAGCTTGTAGAATCGCTCACGAAAGCTGAGATTGTAATGCTATATGTGACTGATGCGTCCGGACAGGGTACTTCGTCTTTCTTACTTATTTATTGTATGCAAGCACTGGCATAGAAACAAAGGGAGATTGACTGGTGCAGCTAAGCTAACTCTATTTCTTATCTTCTGCAGACTTTCTTGTATTGATATTTCCTTGTTATCCTTAACCTTCGTACTCTATCGGTTCGTTTTATGAGTTTCTTTGTAGCAGAAGAGGTGTGCACTTCCCGTGAACGGATCTATGAGCCTGTTTTTAGGCCTGTTTATTTTCTCCAACTGTTCGTGTGAAAACGTTAGAACATTTATAACCTAATAGTACAAATTATAGTGATTATTCCATATCAATGATCTATTATGATTACTTAGGTTTTTGTTAAGCAGTGGAGGTTAAGTGAGAAAATGGCATGGCCAAGGACCCAGATTAAGCTCCAAACACTACAAGTGGAGCAATCCTCCAATACAGACCAGCAAAATACTTTAACCTGGAGTTTTGCGATCCTTCTGTTGCTTGTTCGGAGAAAATCGCATAAATTCAAGTGATGACGTTGAGCGCACCAGTTGCCGCAGTTTGTCCTGGCAGCCGCGAGCAACGCAGCACTGACTGTACCATTATCTACACCATAAAGTTTTCTCCGCCAAGCAAAAGGAGAATTCCATATGCCAGATTGGTGACCCTGGCGTGCCTATCCAGACGTCTCCACCGTCTGCGAAAACATCGGTAGAGGGGCCAACCTCAAAAGGTCGGGCTTGTGGGCCCGACTGGACTACCCAGATGACCGCCAGCTTGCACTTTAGCTCTGTGAAAACTATCGTGTCATGCATTGCCCAAAATTGAAAGCACAGGAAGCTAACAAAATGTATTAAAATTAAGACAACCTGAACGATGTTGTCATTCGTTGGATTCCGACAACTGCTCGTTCATTAAGTCGCTGCCAGTGGTGTAAGCTGGTTATTTCCCGAGAATATGGCGCTTCAAAACCATGCAATGAATGTGGTACCATCCACGACAAGCTCGGAACATCCATCACAAGTTTTCAAATGTCCACCAAATTGCAAACAAACACGAAGCCGATCGTGATATCCACGACGCCAAAGGCATCCTTTTGCGCTACCTATCCAAGGACATGATTTAAGAATTATCTTCTGTCGCGATTTAGCCTTAGCTCCGATTTTGTCACCTTGAAAAATGCAATATTTGCAAAGTTTATAGGCTAATCTATAATTGTTTATATGTAACACTAAAGGTTATTCTCAAATTTGGCTAATAAACAAGTGAGCGAGCACATGTTATTCGTAAAGCTGTATGATACGCATCGAACATTCAAACTTATGGTGCTCAACGTCTGGCATGCGCGTCTGGTAAACTACTCTATTAGTAACGAATGAATCTATTAGTAAACAGTAAATCCTCCACGTGGAGAGACTGCTTTTTTTTTCTTTTCTATTTTTAAAAATAAATAACTTTTGAAAAACACTTATTCCTATCATTTTTATCATACTATACTTTAATTAAAAGTAAGAGCAAATATTCCTCTAGTTACTTTTACAATAAGCATTGGTATTTAACTATTAATCTCTTATTACCTCATTTCCATTCAAGAGCTGTAGAAATCCATACGACAAGGCAAGTTACAAACACTTTAATCGCATCATCCTCTTTAGTACCAATCAAACCTCGAGTTGCATACTCAAAATTTAATGCCCAATACTTGTCCTCAAGGTCAGAATGGTACCTGCTACCTACATTGGTAGTAGTTGCACTTATTAAACTGATAGTACTTAGCTCTTCTACAATGAAAGGTGCGCTTTGACTTGAGTTCTTCCAGATACTCAAGTAAAGGAACGATCAACTATTAATGTTGAGAGTGTACCTACTAGTACTCGCAAATGAGCTGCTGATGTATGAGCAGACCTTCTTCGAGGGCGACCGATGGGTTTCCACTTCTTCCAGTATGACCTGACTTTAAAATTAAAAGTCTTTCTATTGCTAAGGAATTATCTTTGTCTGCTGGAGGCTTTATTTGAAAAGGTTATTTCTAAATAAAAGAAAACTTTGAAAACCATTTAAAAGTTGAAAGCAAACTCTAGAGGCTAAAACCACAAATTAATATTTAAAAAAGGAATGTTGAATTTTTCAGCTCTTGCCTACATCGAAAGATGCATAGAAGGTAGTAAGGACTCAAGATTGTTTATGTATCTTTATTTCTGTTCATTTTCTTTTAAATTAAGAGTGGCTCCATGCATAATTCCAACATGGAACGCTCATTGCTCTCTATAGTGTGACACCTTTCATCCTGCGCAGAAACTCAGGCCAGGACCATCTCGCTTAAATCCTTCTCATTAGATCCCATTATGGTACAACATTGCTAATAGCTAAGTAGCAAGTGCGTACCATCTCATTGCGTGTTTCGTATGGGACGCTTCAAGTGTGACGCATCATTTTATCTTTTTTTTTTAAGTTTAGAAAACAAATAAACCGAACAGAAAGTGCTTCCATCCAGGAGTACACACCTATATGTGTTGATTTCTATTAAAACTAGTATAAAGTACAGCTAACATTGCTAATGTTCATTCGAAAGAATGATCAGTCATGACTGAAATAAAATATTACACACCGCATACATATTAATTCTCGCAGCTAACAGTAGCTACTAGTAGGTACTTGCGTAGGTCCGTGCATGTTGAGAAATGGGCTGCTGATGCATGAGCAGACCTTCTTCGAGGGCGACCAACTTCAATGCATTTCCACTTCTCCAGCAAGGCCTAACTTAAGCAAGCACCCATAAGCATGCCGAGCGTTCCGCCAAGCTTCGCTTCTTCGCTCCAGCTCGCACGCGAGGGTGCGACACTTCTCGAGCATACTAACACATGCCATAGAAGAGCTGCACACCTCAACAATGTCTTTAGCAAGCTTGCCAGTTTTCTGGAGCCCCTCCACAATGCTGATATCAACTTTATTCAGGTCGAGGCCAGTCTACGCAACATCATCACGCTGCTGCGTGAGTTCTTTGATCCTGGTCAGAGCGACTCCACTGTCATTCTACAACTCATGGACACCAAACGAGCTGCTCAAGTGCTCTCAGATGTCGAGCAGCGCTTGCAAACGTTGATCCAGATCTGCCGAATTCGCTTTGAGATTCCGCCACCGCCTGCATCCAGCGAGCAAATGGACCTCGACGATGCTGAGGAAGACCATATCTGCCTTGAAAACATGATCAAACAATATCAAAACCATGACCACGACCACATTGAAGCCATTCTATTAATACTCAAAGACCACCCGGGCATCAGTCTCGCAGATATCATAGAGGGTCGTGCTGGAACGCGCAGACAGCGACAAGCTTTGCAAGAGTTTACTAGCGTACTGCGAGAAACGCAGGAGTCCGAGATGGCCACATTACCTCGTGAAAGGGTCACGATAGATTTTCCAGAACACATTCTCGGTGAAGGCAGCTTTGGGCAAGTCGTATCAGGTGTTCTGCATGACGAAGGTAGAAACGATACAGCAGTCGCGATCAAACGAGTGCGTCAGGCTCGCGGGAGGCTTCAACTTGCTGAACAGAAGGCGTTGATTGAAGAAGCCCAAAGCTGGCAGGGGTTGAATCACAAGAACATCGTTTGCCTTCTCGGGACGTGCATCATCCAAAACCGGTTTCATTTGGTCATGGACAGATGTGACTTGTCTTTGGATGATCTGCTGTACGAGACCAAGCCGAGTGGCACACTTGCTACTGTCGGTCTAGATGATAAAGAGGCGATTCTGCGCGGTATCACGCGTGGGCTTTGCTATCTTCATAGTGAAAATGTGATTCATCGTGATCTGAAGCCAGCCAATGTACTCCTCAGTCGAAACTTAGGCTTGGTGAAACTTGCGGACTTCGGTCTTGCTGCCAAAACAAGCCCGAATACAACCTTGGCAGAGACCATATCTGTGGCTGGAACCCCCGTGTACATGGCTCCAGAAGTACTTCAAGCGCCTGCTCGCTGGACAACAAAGGCAGACATCTATTCTCTTGGCGTGATCGTGTGGGAGATATACCACGAGGAGACGCCATATGAGCATCTTTTGTATCACCCAGGAGAGCTTGAAAGCAGAGTTCTCGCAGGCGAGCGTCCTGCAATATCCGATGATGTACCGGTGAAACTCTGGGTTGTCCGCATCATGGAGTCTTGTTGGGATGATGAGCCTGGGAATAGACCTACTGCTGAGGAGGTTCTGAAGAGATTGGAGTCTCGAGGTGTTGAGCGTCGCTCGAGCCGCCTTATCCGCGGACTTGCTGGTGCATTCTTAAGACGCAACCATCGCACATCAGCCAAACATAGTGTAAATGTCGAAATGGTTCAAGGCCTTGTTCGAGATTTGTCTGAGCGAGGCGAGCGAAGTGATTTGTTACGAACGGTACAGCTTTTGCACGAGGTTTTAGAAGCAGAATTCGACTCGGATCAGGCTGAAGGAGGTCACGATCAACTGAGGAGAGAAGTTCGTGAACGAGGTATTCTTGTTCATTTGGTGAAAATCTTAAAGGATGAAGAACACGATGCAGAATTGATTTCCGAAGCACTTTGGGCATATTTCTTCGCATTTGTTGGTGAAGCTGCTACGGAATATGCTGAGGCAGCAATGGAAACCTATGGTATAGGCCCTGTGCTGGTCAGGATTATGCAAGAGCACGCGAGCGAATCAGCAGTGCAGGCCGCAGCATGTGCTTGCGTGAAGACCCTCGCGTTCCGTAATACAAAGAACCAAATTACACTAGTACAAGATTTGAATGTGAGCGCAGAGATTGTGGCCGCCATGCGCGCACATCGAACCAATGCAGGCGTGCAAGAAAAAGCATGTGGGGCATTGTGGATTCTTGCTTTCAATGATCGCAACAGAGAGATCCTGGGACAAGATTTGAATGTGGGCGCAGAGATTGTGGCCGCCATGCGCGCACATCGAACCAATGCAGGCGTGCAAGAAAATGCATGTGTGACGTTGTTTGTTCTTGTCCACAATAATAATCACAACGCTGAGATCCTGGGACAAGATTTGAATGTGGGCGCAGAGATTGTGGCCGCCATGCGCGCACATCGAACCAATGCAGACGTGCAAGAACAAGCATGCGCGGCATTGTGGAATCTTGCTGTAGATGATCGCAACACAGAGATCCTGGGACAAGATTTGAATGTGGGCGCAGAGATTGTGGCCGCCATGCGCGCACATCGAACCAATGCAGACGTGCAAGAACAAGCATGCGCGGCATTGTGGAATCTTGCTGTGAATGATCGCAACAGAGAGATCCTGGGACAAGATTTGAATGTGGGCGCAGAGATTGTGGCCGCCATGCGCGCACATCGAACCAATGCAGGCGTGCAAGAAAATGCATGTTGGGCATTGATGAATCTTGCTTATAATGATAACAACAGAGAGATCCCGGGACAAGATTTGGATGTGGGCGCAGACATTGTGGCCGCCATGCGCGCACATCGAACCAATGCAGGCGTGCAAGAAAAAGCATGTGGGGCATTGATGAATCTTGCTTATAATGATCGCAACAGAGAGATCCTGGGACAAGATTTGAATGTGGGCGCAGAGATTGTGGCCGCCATGCGCGCACATCGAACCAATGCAGGCGTGCAAGAAAATGCATGTTGGGCATTGATGAATCTTGCTGCCAATAATGATCGCAACAAAGAGATCCTGGGACAAGATTTGGATGTGGGTGCAGAGATTGTGGCCGCCATGCGCGCACATCGAACCAATGCAGGCGTGCAAGAAAAAGCATGTTGGGCATTGTGGATTCTTGCTGTAAATGCTCGCAACAAAGAGATCCTGGGACAAGATTTGAATGTGGGCGCAGACATTGTGGCCGCCATGCGCGCACATCGAACCAATGCAGACGTGCAAGAACAAGCATGCGCGGCATTGTGGAATCTTGCTGTGAATGATCGCAACAGAGAGATCCTGGGACAAGATTTGAATGTGGGCGCAGAGATTGTGGCTGCCATGCGCGCACATCGAACCAATGCAGGCGTGCAAAAAAATGCATGCGGGGCATTGTGGATTCTTGCTGTAAATGCTCGCAACAAAGAGATCCTGGGACAAGATTTGAATGTGGGCGCAGAGATTGTGGCCGCCATGCGCGCACATCGAACCAATGCAGGCGTGCAAGAAAAAGCATGTGGGGCATTGTGGATTCTTGCTGTAAATGCTCGCAACAAAGAGATCCTGGGACAAGATTTGAATGTGGGCGCAGAGATTGTGGCCGCCATGCGCGCACATCGAACCAATGCAGACGTGCAAAAGTACGCATGTGGGGCATTGTGGAATCTTGCTGTAAATGATCGCAACCAAGAGATCCTGGGACAAGATTTGAATGTGGGCGCAGAGATTGTGGCCGCCATGCGCGCACATCGAACCAATGCAGACGTGCAAGAAAAAGCATGCGCGGCATTGTGGAATCTTGCTGCAAATGATCGCAACAAAGAGATCCTGGGACAAGATTTGAATGTGGGCGCAGAGATTGTGGCCGCCATGCGCGCACATCGAACCAATGCAGGCGTGCAAGAACAAGCATGTGGGGCGATTTTAAACTTATCGTACAATGGTAAAGTGCTTCGGATTCTTAAAAAGTTGGGTGCACGTGAGTGTGTTTCGGACTCACACCGAAGATTTCCGTCATCGAGCATATGCAAGGAAGCTTTTAGAAGATTCAAATGATCTTTCCCATTGAGGTAGAAATTACGCTTTTGCTCTCTGTTTCATGTTCATTTTTTTAACTCTTAAAATTAATTCAAAAGTTTATATATACATTTAGTCTTCAAGTTTTATTATATATGCGATTTGGTGACAAGAAAATGGGTATTACACCAAAGAATGGGATCAAGTTTTATTTTTGAAAGAAGTAGAAGAAATGGGAATTGCCTTGAGAGTCCTGAAATCGCAGGAGATACATGGACCTGCAGCATTTGCAGTACTATGAGTCACAGCACAGCGCTACGCCGACGATCTCCGGAATGGTGAGAGAGAGAGAGCACAGCAGCCTTACCTCTACCAGTTTTCTATAACTTAAACCACAAGCTAAAAATTCCATAGAATTCTCAATGGTTGGGACTAACGAGCACCTTAACAATGGAAACTCTCATCGATGGCTAAATAAAATCTCCAGGAAATTGAAAAGGGGAAATCTTTTTAAAAAAAGCTTTTTTTTCCTTTTCTTTTTTTAAAATATTATTTGATTCATATACAAAATAGGAAGTACTATTTATGTCAAGGGTTTAACAATGCTTAGGTTTTTACTAGATAGGCTTAAGGTGTGCACTAGCGCTCTTGAATTAAATAAAAAACCAAGGAAATATTACGAGCTGAACGTAGGAATCAGATAGACGACACCTACTGTTTACTAATTGCCACTTACCCCATGCACAAACGCTTATCTTAGGTACAGAATAATCATATTGGAGTATATCATAGGTCCTGTGAAACTTGGAGAGGTTGCTCATGAACCAGCAAACCTTTTTCAGACCCACCAGGCTGGGGGATCTACTCAAGTCTCGCACGTACTCACAATCATGCCAAGCATTCCGCAGAGCTTCACTTCATCGCTGCAGCTGGCAAGTGATGTATCAAAGCTTCTCGAACATACAAACATGTGCCGTCGAAAAGCTGCCCATCTTAACAATGTCGTCAGCAAGTTTTCTAGGTTTCTGAAGCCCCTTCAACATGCGGACATCAATTTTATGCTGGTCGAGGCTACTCTACGCGACATTCTTGATCCTCTAAGCGAGTCTTTTGACACGAGTGCAGACAACTCCTCCGTAGTGTTACAACTCATATACACCAAGCGCGCCAGTCAACGGCTCTCAGATGCAGAGCAACGCTTGCAGACCATGATCAAAGTCTGTCGCATCCGCTTTCAGTTGCCGACGCCGTCTGAACCCATTGAGCAAATGGAGATTAGCGACGTTGAAGAAGACCTCCAGAACCTGAAAACGAAAATAAAATATTACCAAGAATATGGCTATGATCAAGCTAGACCCATATTGCAGATCCTCGAAGACCGCCCTGATCTTAGCCTTGCAGATATTCTAGAAGGTCGGGCGGGGACGCGTAGGCAGCGACGGGACCTTGACGCCTTTCTCTGTCTAATACGAGACCTGCAGGAGTCTGAGATGGCCACTATTGCACAAGGGAAAGTCACCATAGATTTTCCAGAACAGATTCTTGGTGAAGGTAGCTTCGGTCAGGTCGTATCAGGTGTTCTACACCACGAAGGTAGCGACGATAGACCAGTCGCGATCAAGCGAGTTCGAGAAATGCGCGGCCGTCTTCAACTTACTGGACAGCGTGCACTACTTGCCGAAGCTCAAAGCTGTCGTGAACTGCATCACAAAAACATTGTCTGCCTTCTTGGGACGTGCATCATCCAAAACAAGCTCCATCTGGTCATGGACAGATGCGACTTGTCTTTGGAGGATCTGCTGTACAAGTTCAAAGGAGTTGAAACATGCCCTGTACTTAGTCTAGATGATAAAGAGGTCATTCTGCGCGGCATCACACGCGGACTCTGCTATCTTCATAGTGAAAATGTGATTCATCGTGATCTAAAGCCAGCAAAGGTACTCCTCAGTCGAGACTTGGCCCTGGTGAAACTTGCGGGCTTTGGTCTTGCTGCCAAAACAAGCCCGAATACAACCTTGGTAGAGACCATATCGGTGGCTGGAACCCCCATGTACATGGCTCCAGAAGTACTTCAAGCGCCTGCTCGCTGGACAACAAAGGCAGACATCTATTCTCTAGGCGTGATTGTGTGGGAGATATATCATGAGGAGACGCCATATGAGCATCTATTGTATCACCCAGGAGAGCTTGAAAGTATGGTTCTCGCAGGCGAGCGACCTGTGATTTCGGACGAGATACCGGTGAAACCCTGGGTTGTGCGCATCATGAAGTCTTGTTGGGACGGGAAGCCTGGAGAGCGACCAACTGCTGAGGAAGTTCTGAAGAGATTAGAGTCTCAAGGTGTTGAACGCAGATCGAGCAGCCGTGTTAGAGAAATTTTCGATAGACTGTCAAGAAGAAATAAGCGTACATCTGCGAAACAAGGAGTTGAAGAGGTGGGATATCTTGTGGGAAAACTGGGTATACGAGGCAACCGAAATGTGTTGTTGCGAACTCTGAAGCGATTGCGCGAGATGTTTGAAAACGAATACAAAGCTGCTCAAATTGAAGAGGGCCACGATGAACTCAGGAGACAGGCTCGTGAACTCGGCATTCTTGTTCATTTGCAGAGAATCTTAAAGGAGGAGTATGGTGACCCAGAAGTGCTTTCCGAAGCACTTTGGACGTTTCATTTCGTCTTCTTTGGTGAAGCTGCTCAAGAGTATACCCAGGCAGCAATAAGAACCTATGGCTTAGGCCGAACACTAGTTGATATTATGCAAGAGCATGCGAGCGATTCGACAGTGCAGGGGCCTGCATGTGCTTGCGTGAGAACCCTAGCGCTCACTGATGATAGGAACAGAGTTGCTCTTGTACAAGATCTTAATGTTGGCTCAAAGGTTGTGGTTGCTATGCGTGCACATCGAATGAATGCAGACGTGCAAGAACAGGGATGCGCAGCAGTATGTAATCTTGCAGTAAACGATCGCAACTGTGAGACCCTGGGACAAGATTTGAATGTAGGTGCAGAGATTGTGGCTGCCATGCGCGAACATCGAGCGAATGCAGTCGTGCAAGAACACGCGTGCGAGGCATTGCTGAACCTTACTGAAAATCCTCAAAACTGCGAGATCCTGGTACAAGATTTAAATGTAGGTGCAGAAGTTGTGGCCGCTATGCGCGCACATCGAACGAATGCAGACCTGCAAATCAAAGCGTGTGACATGCTGACAAGGATTGCTCTGAATGTTCGTAATTGTGAGAGTCTAATGCAAGATTTAAATGTGGGTGCAGAGATTGTGGCCGCTATGCGTGCACATCGGACAAGTGTGGGCGTGCAAAATGCTGCATGCCTGGGTTTAATAGTTCTTTCTTCAAACAACGATCGTAGCAGAGAGATCCTGGGACAAGATTTGAACGTTGGCGCAGACATTGTGGCTGCTATGCGCGCTCATCGTACGAATGCGTACCTTCAGGAGGTGGCATGTTCTGCATTGAGTAGTCTTACTGAAAATGATCGTAACCAAAAGATCCTGGGACAAGATCTGAACGTTGGCGCAGAGATTGTGGCCGCTATGCGCGAACACCGAACAAAGGCAGGCGTGCAAGTTAAAGCGTGTGACTTATTAACAAAACTGGCTCTGAATAATCGCAACCAAGACACTCTGGGACAAGATTTGAACGTGGGATCAGAGATTGTAGCCGCCATGCGAGTACATCGAGCGAGTGCAGACGTACAGAGTAGCGCATTTATGGCAGTTCAGAATCTAGCTGCCAATAGTGATCGCAACAGAGAGATCCTGGTACAAGATTTAAATGTAGGTGCAGAAGTTGTGGCCGCCATGCGCGCACATCGAACAAATGCAGACGTGCAAGAAAATGCATGTGGGGCATTAATGAATCTTGCTTTGAATGATCGCAACAGAGAGATCCTGGGACAAGATTTGAATGTGGGCGCAGAGATTGTGGCCGCCATGCGCGCACATCGAACCAGTGCAGACGTGCAAAAGTACGCTTGTGGGGCATTGCAGAATCTTGCTGTAAATGATCGCAACAAAGAGATCCTGGGACAAGATTTGAATGTGGGCGCAGAGATTGTGGCCACCATGCGCGCACATCAAACGAATTCAGATCTACAAATTAAAGCGTGTGACATGCTGGCGAGACTTGCTCTGAATGGTCGCAATTGCGAAAGCCTAATACAACATTTGAATGCGGGAGCAGAGATTGTAGCTGCCATGCGTTCACATCGAACACGTTTAGGCGTGCAACATGCTGCATGCGTAGGGATAGTAATTTTCACTTTAAACAACAATCGCAACAGAGAGATCCTGGGACAAGATTTGAACGTTGGCGCAGAGATTGTGGTTGCTATGCGCGCTCATCGAACGAATGCAGATTTCCAGGAGCTAGCATGCTCAGCATTAAGTCTTCTTGCCGAAAACGATCGCAACCAAAAGTTCCTGGGACAAGATTTGAATGTTGGCGCAGAAATTATAGACGCCATGCGCAAACACCGAACGAATGCAGGCGTGCAAATTAAAGCATGCGACTTGTTGAGGAATCTTGCTGAAAACGATTTTAACCGAGAGATTCTAGGACAGGATTTGAACGTGGGAGCAGAGATTTTGGCCGCCATGCGCGCACACAGAACGAATGCAGATTTACAAATTAAAGCATGCATGGCATTGCAAAATCTAGCTGCAAATGATCGTAACTGTGAGATCCTAGGACCAGGTTTGAATATAGGCGCAGAAATTGTGGCCGCCATGCGCACGCATCCAACGATTGAAAATGTGCAATACAACGCATGTGCGGCATTGCTGAATCTTGCCTCAAATGGTCGCTACAGTGAAATCCCGGGACAAGATTCGAACGTTGCTGCAGCGATCTTAGCCGCCATGCGCGCATATCGAACGAATGAAGGTTTGCAAGTCAATGCATGCTTGATATTGGCCAAGCTTGCAGGAGGTAGCGATCACAATAGAGTGGTCTTGGCACAAGATTTAAATGCGGGTGCAGATATTATCAATGCTATGCGCGCACATCGAGAAAGTGAACGTTTGCAAGAGAGCGCATGTACCGCAATTTTCTTTCTGATGCTTGATCACAGATCGTCCAGGATTCTAATCAGCCTAGGTGCACGCGAAGCAGTTTCAGAAGCATATCAAAGATTTCCATCATCAGACATATGTCAAGAGGCTCATGCAGAGCTAGAACAGATGAATTCCTCTTACTATGGTAGTCGCTAGAACTAGCATTTAAAGAAGTGTATTCGGTTCACTGCTCAGGTGGAATATCGCATCGCGTATACAATCGAACTGACGATTCTTAAAGGGCGTGTATCTTTGCTTTTCTTTTTTCCTTTGTTTTTAAACAAAAGGTTGAATGTTCGCGCATCGCCTTTAACTTGTGAGTGTGGAACTTTTTTAAATCTCTCTGATCAATTACCATGACTTGAATATATAAGCTTCTACATCATAAGTTCCTCCATCTTGAGATTTTACGCAAGCAAAAGAATAGTTAATCGTATCCTCTGACGGGTAAGCGCCTTTCGCTATCATGACTGTAGGTACTACTTCTAGAAACATGAAATCTTTCAAAGGTTAGGGCATGGTAAGGTTTTAATTTTAATTTTTTCAAAGACGGAATTAATTCAGAAGAAAAACATGGATCGAAGTTTGAAGCTCGAATTGAGTCCCTAGTTCGAACATTTCTTATAACTTTATCTCTGATTTATTCTATCGAACTCGATACCTGATACTTTAGGTATTGCTGTACGAGTTTGTTGCAAAAAAAAAAGCAAAAAACTTATCGGGCAGGTGGAAATGTGCGTAGACCTTACCAAAACTCACCTCCTAGTTCTTCACATTTACATCGAAAAATTATTGCAAGTTCACCCAATCGTAAACTTGCCAAGCTCATCCCCCAAATTCTCCTATATGGCACGCCTGCAAAGACTGAGCCATTCCTCACAAGGCATGTCTCATGTGCGCTCTTTTCACACAGAACGCAAGGCCTGAGCCACTTTTAGAGGGATAAAACGAATATTCAGTGTGATCAATACACTTCTTAGTTAATTCTTTCTTGTTATCATTAAGTCCAACCCAAACCCCTGCCCAATATTGAAATTCAAAACCAATCCAAAATTGACACATACATACCATGGGTTTCCATTCTTTCGCCACCACTGCTGAGATCTCCAATCGAAGGAACTAGTGGACAAGACATTACCAGAGTTCTTGGTGTCCCTTTGTAAAACCTCACTAGACATACGGTTTACAATAGAACAAGAATAGACAGCCAGACTCATGTGGCTGCCGATACCAATAATCAAAAGTGTGAATACACATTAACTACACCCAAGCTTGGTTTAGCTTGAATCGATGGTTGGAGAAGGTGGATAAACCTAACCCCATCGATTTTCTCTATCCACATCATTCAAGAATGTCTTAATTCCCTAACTACTACATGAATCCATCTGTCCTGGAATTCATTCCCCAGGACAGCAGTTCGCTAACACTTAAATCAACCTTCTTAAAGCCTTAATCAAGCTTCTTGCCTTCATCTTTACAGTTAACCTCAAGCTAATCAGTATCACCTTTCAGCAACCACCTTACCAAACATCCAACCGTCTGAGAAATAAAAAAAAAACAGAAACGTTACCTATTTGATCATATATTCAATTTACTGCTAATTTTTCCGCCGAAAGCCACAAAGAGGATCGTCGCAAGGTCATCCGCGCACAGTCCACAACATCACGACACCCTCAACTATGACCATGTGATCTTCCCTTCGGGGGCTCAATTGCTCTCTCAGGCATGGCTACAATGAGACTACCGCAAAATCTAGAAGCAGGAACTCCTCAAACAAAATCGTAACCTGGAGTTAACCCAAACAGGGACTGCTAAGAAGGTTAAATCGCTGTCTTAATCAAGTGTTCGAAAATTAACAGTCCCAGTGCTTAAACATTTAAGCAATTGTTTCCAGTAGTCCTAAGATTTACAAAGGGTTAGCCGAGGTCTCTTCAAGTGATAGCCACTAGCACTTGCTCCTCCGATTCTCTATCTCAGCCTCTAGTCTGAATGTTCATGAGGTTTTCCATTATGCAAGCACCATTGATTTGTCAAAACAAAGGATATACCTCGCCACGACACCTATTATTTTCTGGAATGAACTTACTGGGTCGTATATTTGAAATTTACTGGGTAGGCATGACCATGTAGACATTAAGGTAATTGATACTCTCACTAGTAGTTAGAGAGACGAGTTCTAATACTTCTTCTATTTCAGGTTGAATAAAACACTCAAGTAAAGAGATTTTCAGGAATAGCTTCTGACTAGTGAGAGTGGCGTCAAAGCTTTACATCGTTGTAGGTATTTATGTACTTTCTAGCACTCGCATACTAATCTCTTTCTTTTTTGGTTCTCTCTTTTCTTCATGAACCCGCTGTCCGACCTATTGCACACCCAGGAGCATAGTTCTCCGGACCGAGCGAACGTCCCCAATTTTCTATAAAAACACCCGTAAAACCTGGGGCATGTGGATTATAGAAGAATCTTACAGATGCGAAGAGCTTGAAAGAGAACAATTCCTAGTAAGGTAAAAATAAAATAAAAATTGATGTCCTTGACTCTGGGACAAACTCTGAACGTAGGTGAAGACATTGTAGTTGCCATGCGTTTACACCGAGCGAATGCAGGTGTACAAAAAATTGCATGTTGGGCATTGGTTATTCTTGCTGAAGATAATTGCAACTGTGAGACTCTGGGACAAAAGTTGATTGTAGGCAGAGAGGTTGCAGCCGCCATGCGCTTACATCAAACAGATGCAGATGTGCAAATAAACGCATGTTGGGTGCTGAGTACCCTTGCTCGGAATACTCGTAACTGTGAGATCCTGGGAAGAGATCTAAGTGTAGGCGTAGACGTTGTGGCCGCTATGGACACGCACCGATCAAATGCAGCTGTACAAAAATATGCATGTGCAGTCCTGGGACATCTTGTTCTAAATGATCACGATCGTACCTTCTTTGGGCGAAAGTTAAATTTAAGCGTAGAGATTGTTTCTGCCATGCGTGCACATCGAGAGAATGCAGATGTGCAAAGATATGCTTGTGGGGCATTGTTGAATCTTGTTGCAAAGAATCTCGATTACGACATCCTGGGCCAAGACTTGATTGTGTGCTTACAAATGGTGGTTGCTATGAGAGCACATCCAAAGAATGCAGACGTGCAAGCAAACGCATGTGGAGTATTGCGGTATCTTCCTAGAAACGATGACAAAAGAAAGCGTTTCTGCCAAAATTCGAATGTTGGATTAGAGATTGTGGCTGCCATGCAAGAGCACCGGAAAAATGCACATGTACAAGAGAACGCGTGTGGAGCGTTGTGTAATCTTGCAACAAGCGACGATTGCAACAGAAGACTTCTTAGCCAAACTTTGAATGTCGGATTAGAGATTGTTGCCGCCATGCGAGAACATCAAGCGAATGCATACGTGCAAAAACAAGCTTGTTCCGCAGTAAGTAGCCTTGCCTGGAATGATAGCAATCGTAGGATCTTGGGGGAAAAACTAGATGTGGGCAGAGAGATAGTAGCCAGTATGCGAACACATCGAACAAACGAAGATGTGCAAAAAGAGGCATGTTGGGCACTGGGGTCTCTTGCTGGAAGTAATCGTATTCGTAAGATCCTAGGCCAAATGTTGAATGCCGGCGCAGAGATCATAGCCGCCATGCGAATGCATCCAGAGAATGAAGCCGTGCAAGAATCTGCATGTGGGGCATTGGTAAATCTTGCTTTGAGTAATCGCAACACAGAAAAATTAGGACAGGATTTAAATGTTGGCAAGGAAATTGTGACCGCGATGCGCACATTTCGAAGGAATACAAACGTACAAAAATACGCATGTGGTGTATTGTGGAATCTCGCTGCAAGCAATGATGACAACAAAATAGACTTTGTGCAAAAATTGAATGCAGGTTCAGAAATTGCCGCCTCCATGCGTGCGCATCGGACAAAAGATTCTGTGCAGGAACAGGCATGTGGTGCAATTTTTAATCTAGCCTTCGACGATCGCAACAAAGAAATCCTGGGACAAAATCTGTGTGTGGGCACAGAGATCACGACCGCGATGCGTACACATCTCACTAATGCAGCCGTTCAAGAACAAGGATGCCGAGCATTATGGAATCTTGCTATGAATGAACGAAACTGTGAGATTTTGGGCCAAAAATTGAATGCTGGAGCAGAAATTATAGCTGCCATGCGCAAGCATCGAACAAATGCCGAGGTGAATAAATGGGCATGCTCTGCATTGCGAAGGCTTGCTGAGAATTCTCATACCTGTGGGATCCTGCTCCAACAGCTGAATGCTCGCGCAGAAGTTAAGACTGCCATGCGCACTCATCGAATGAATCTAGGTAAGAACATAGTTGGATATAATGCATTGAGAAGTCTCAGTGTAAAGAAGCATGAGTGCTTTATCATGTGAAAACATTTGAATCCAAGAGCAGGGCTTGTATCTTTGGCGTGCAATCATCGGACGAATGAAGATGTGCAAGAAAGAGCCTATGGAAGAAAAGTTGAGGTTTGTCGTAGACTTGGAAACTGCTACAGAACTATCTTTTCATCAAGTTTGTCAGTTTGTCAAGAAATTGTAAAGCTTCGCATCATAAGGTATACCTTTGTTGATGTAGATTAGCTCGGTGTATGTGCTGAAAACTAATCTCTGGATCATGTAGTCACTTTCACCCTTGAGTTGCATTATTCTCGCACCTTCGCATTTGATGTCAAGTTCTTGTCTTATACCATTTAAACAAGGTTAGAGCTTGTAATGGTGTAGTAAGGACTCTATGAATGCCTTGCCAACATGCTTCTTCGATTTTCAATATCAGCATGTGTACATACGGGAATATCTTCAGGAAAACATGAATAATCCAAGGCCTAGACTTCGTTATCAGATTTCGTCAATGTAAACTGAGTTTTGTTTTCTAAGTATTCTCGTCCCTTCACCTCTCTGTTGAAATCATCCCTCACTGATCGTTTTACGCAAATTTACAATAGTCTCTAAAGACTTTTATTTAAGAGAGATGAATTATTGTCTTCTTTACCCTAGACTAGCCATATCAACTTACAGCATGAAGCGTGCTCTGTGATGCGATGCGCGACCTCTGTCTACGAAAGGTTAGTCTTACAACCATGCTGAGTGCAAATAAATACATTCCCCGAATAAATATTGTCTGTATAAGAACATCTACTTCTCGTGCTATTTTTGTTTCTGACAAAACTCAAATACTACTCATAGTGCGATTATTGTCGTTGTGGATTCTATTCTACAGAATGTTCAACGGCGACAGTTGAAAATTCTTGATATGTTTTACTTTAATAAATGTTTATCTTCGTGAGTTGCATTCATAAAGGCCAGGCCTGATTTATATGATATCACTTTTAAAACAAAGGAGGGAGTTCAACACGAATCCTCAAAACTTTTGGCATCTCGGTTACCACGTTATGACCATGATACTATTTCCTTTCTCATGGAAACTCCCTTCAATACTTTAAGTGAGAAGTTCAACTATCTGGGTCCAGGTGATATGTTCTGACTTGGATTTGACCCTATTATTTTTCAGAATTAGCCCTCAACGACGACCTGGTGAAGGCGATGCAACTGACGAAAGCAACCGGCGTTAAAATACTCAGGGATCTGTTCAGGAGAGGATAACTAAATTACATCATCCGAATGTGGGAACAGCAAGACCGCATCACCAATTTAAGCATACAAGCTAAATACTAAAGAATCCATAACCTCAAAAGAATCATATAGGCAGTGTGTACCCGTGTGTTTTAAGTTCGCAATTTCTACAGCGTTGGATTCTAATCCAAGTAAAGGAATGCTTACTATCCCTTGAAAGTGGGTTCTGAGTCTATCCACAAACGACGATTTCAATCCTCTTTATCACTGAGCAAAGTAGAAATATCCAAAGTACGACTACGTTTTTGTGTTGAACACCAGCAGCTACAGGATTTGTCTTCTAGTCATTTCATAGGTTATAGATGCTGCCAAGCGCGGTATGTTCCAATTGAGGCTGCCCACAAACAAGGAAAAGAATCTATTGAAGTTAAGGACCATCGGGCAAAATGGCAAGCATTTCCGTTCTTTCGGATCCTCGCAACATACCGCCGAACAGAGTCTTTCTTTTGTGTACAGTTCTTCCGTGTCCTAAGATTAGCACAACCTTCTCAAGCCCAACGTCACCATCTTTCAATCTCACAAGCTTCAAGATCTAACACACACGAATAAGTCATGGTCATCCATCTTCTCCCTGCGCCAAAACAAGCGCTTCTATCACACATATTTCCGACTGAGTAACTAAGTAATAAGGAACAATTGGTCACGATCATCAAAATCTTCGAGTTCGGTTAAGTACCGTAGGCAGGTAGGTATCAGTGGCACACGATATTGGTTTCCCATTCGACTTACCATAAGACCTGCACACGCTTCCTGCACACCAAGGGTGGCTGGCTCACCATCATGCACACACTGCCACAGAAGTGACTGGTGGCATATGCGCTGGACGACAGCCTCGTGCGATGGCCGACAGACAAGGACGAGCAAGAGCTGTAGTGTGGTATTTTCGCAGACAACTCGGGCTTTGCCGTTGGGTAAGGCCGCTGCGTGCGGTTACAAGTTGTCGTAGAACGACACTCTCAAACTCAATTCTTTCGCTCGAGGTTTTCATATGTTAGATTCTTAATCAAATTTAACTTTTGCTTTTCTACTTTTAGTTATAAACAATTAATGATTTCCTATTAGTAGTTAACTATTTATAATAATATTTCTCTAATCTTTAATTAAAATAAATAAAATGAGAAAAACTTGAACATCGTAAAAGAAAAAAGAAAAAAAGAAAAAAAGAAGAAGCTAGTACCTACGATGGTTTTGGTGTTCCAAGACACAGCACCACCCTAAGCAAAGCTTTTGACGATGCTTGGAATACGTTCACGAGTTTGTGCAGAGGCGCCGCTCAGCTGAGGCGTGTGTAACCGGTCCTTCGCTGGTTCAGGGTGTTCGCTACTTGACAATTTTGCGACTTCGCTTCTTTCGATACTATTTTTATGTAGATGTACCTCGCTAGAAGTACCCCAAAACAACAGAAATTCCTCAAAAAGTAGACATCCAAGTTGCTGATACTCTGCAATAGTAGCATCGCCAGGTTGAGCGAGCATGCTGACAGCTCCCTCGCTCTTCATGGCCTTCCATCTGAACTTCGATAGCATTACGGCATCACAGCTCACGCGAAGCTTCAGGCGCCTGCCTCCAAAAGAAGAACGGCAACTCATCACTACGATTCCCCCAAAAGAAAGGGAAAAGGAAAGGAAAACGAGCATGGAGAACCAAGGGGAACAAAGGGAACCCATATTATCGCAGCGAATCGAAAGAAAGGAAAGAGAACTATGATCAGTTCGAATCAAATCGCCAAATTGGGCTCCGCGGGCGGTCCTGCTGCGAGTCTCGAGAGCGCCGACAGCGAACTTGCGTTGCCTCCCTGCTGCTGTCCGCGTGGGGGTCGAGTGTCCCCCCGTCGCCATCGTCGGCGTCGTTCAAAGCAACCTGGGAACGAAGTCCAAAGTTGGCTTTTGTTGTTCTTTCATCTGTCAAATCGGGCTCAAGCGATCTTCTTCCGCTGACTACCTACCTCCACAGTCCGGGCTTCAGCGCCGCGCTTCAGCGACCGAGCGTCGCTGCCGCGCATGCAGCACGCGCTCGCGACGGACCCGAGTGCCGCGCTCAGACCTCCTCATTCTCAAGGTCCAAGCTCTCTCAAATTCGCCCAAACTCATTCAATCATTCAATCATTCAATCATTCAAAGTCATCGTCCTTGAGAGTGCCCAGAACACCTGGAACAGAACTCAGTGCTATAGTTCCGTAGCTGACTTCTACCGTCCTCGCCGGAGAACGCAAAACACACCACTGCTACGGTAAGGGATAGAAGGTCGCTAGGAGTACGCGCGCATCGCGAAGCAGCAGAATTCGCCAGAGAGGGGTTGGCCAGTTCGAGGAAACGCCTCCCTGGCACTCCTAGTGCCTCCTAACCTTATCTGGTAGCAGTGTGCTTTCTCCCTCTGTTTGGATTCTTCGTTTCCTCCGTCATATTGCGAACCCTTCCCGCTGTCCCTCTGCCGCAGACTGGGGGCCTGTGTGTAGTTGTGTGGTATAGTTTGGGGTAGTAGTGGTTTGAGGGTCAAGCGAAAAGGCGAAGCAGGGCCAGTGGGTGGGGAGGGGACAGTTGGGGGCGGCGCGAGGGGGCGCGGTTTGAAGTTTCTGCGGCGGCTGCTCTCAAGCGCCTCTGGGGCGGAGGCCGCTGTGGTCTGTCTGCCTCTCTGTTCCTTTGATCTCTCTCTCTCTCTGTCTCTGTCTCTCTCATTGCGCTTTCAATCGTTCTCTTCGTTGGAGACTCTCTTCTGCTCTTCTCAGGCAGAGTTCTGCTCGATCGCCTCTCGCTGAGCGGCGCTGCAGACGCAGACACGCAGACACGCAGGCCGCCAGAGCCGGAGTCAGCTAGCTAGCTAGCTAGTTTGTTTGTTTGTTTGCTGTTTGCTGGTTTGTTTGTTCGTTTGTCTGTCTGAAGGCGACTCGGACTGACTGACTGACTGACCTGGTACAAGAGCAGAGCATCTCATTGCGCTGGAAGAGCTTGATAACTTGAGGCAAGGGAAAGCAGCTCTCCAAGGTCGAGGGTTGGTTGGTTCTTCGAGGAGAGCTTGGCGACTGTGCGAGCCTTGGTCGCAGTTTGGCGGATCGATCGATTGATCGATTGATTCATTGATTCATTCATTCATTCATTCTCATTGGAGGGCACATATTGAAAGAGGCGCTAGTTGTTGGCCAGGAGGTGGAGCTTTTGTGATATATATATTCATTCTTTCATTCTGGCCGTGGAAGTGGAGGCAGTGAGTGTTTGCTTCCTTGCTTGCTTGAAGGTTGGGAGGCTGAGCTTACCGGCGAAGGAGGGCGAGGGAGTGAGGCAGCCAGTGAGTGAGCGAGGGAGCGAGCGAAGTGAGGTTACTTACTGCCTTGGTTTTACTTTGTGCTTTTACTGCATAGTTTTTCGACGTGGGTTTCTTTTCTGGTCCTGGTGTGTGCAATATTTCAGTTGCGTTTGGTTATAGCAGCTTGCAGTAGCTTGCTTTGGGTTTTGGTGTTGTTCTGTATAAACAGTTTCCTGCTTTGGCGTGCGTGTCTGAAGCCGGCGCAGGTGGAGCTGGCGAGATTTCATTCTTGTAGTGACGGGGTGGCAAATAAATCGCAGTTCGTTCTGGTGGATTATCGTTGTCGTCGTCACCAGACCTAGGGAGGCCTCGACGCACTTACTGTGTTGTGGTCTGCACTCGCGTGATAGATAGATTGATTGATTGAAGTCAATCGTTTGATTGAGCGACAGAGTGTGCTCGGTGGAGGCAGACAGATAAAAGAACATAAAGCGAGCCTTCAGCTGGCAGGATTTGTTTCTTTTGTTGTGAGGATTGCCGCTTTTCCCCGTTTTTTTTTTTACTTTTACTTTTTACTTTTGTTTCTTTTGTTTCTTTTGTTTGTTTGGTAATTTCGCGTGTTCGGGGACATTGGAGTCGAAGTGGAAGCAACTGAGTTTTCCATTCGTTGACCGAGTCGGCGCGGCAGTCGTGGAACTACTTGGTCTCATTCTCGCCCCTTGACGTCGCCAGGATGGCCTCGGGGCGCAAGGACTCTCGACACGATGCCGCAGACTTTCACAAGGACCAGGAGGCTGACGATCTCGAGCAATTTACCACAGACGAGGAGGAGTATGCGCCTCAGGAAGACACAGAAGACGACAGTGGTTTAGATTATAACCAGCATGAGCAACATCACGAGGCGGATGAGACTCATCCTTCGGGTACGGGTGCGGCAACAGTCCTGCCAACCACGACAAGCGAGATGACTGATGGCCCAGAGTCCAAGGACCGTCTATCGACGATGGGGACGACGGCAATGTCACAGCCTTCGCTTGCAATGGACGAAGCGGGAAAAGGTCAAGCAGGCTCGAAAAATCTGTGTGCACGAATCTGTAGATGGTTTGGCTACGGCAACTCTGAGGCTTTGCAAGAGCTCATCATGGACCTTCCTGTATCAGATCAAATGAAAAAGTCCAGACCAAGCAACTATGTGCAAACAGCTAGGTATACACTCTTCAACTTTCTCTTCAAATGTGGTGCAGAGCAGTTTCGCAATCTCAGCAACGTTTATTTCCTCGTTATCGTAATTCTTGCGATCCTTGGTACTAAAAACTAATCTCTTTGATAGCCCCTACGCAGCTGGCGGTACATTACTTGGGCTTGTTCTCGTGGTGGCCTTCACGATGGCGTTCGAAGGGTATTATGACGTAAAGCGTCATCGAGAAGACAAAGAGGTAAACAACCGCATTGCCTATCGATTACGCCCAGGCGATGGCCACGTAGAGGAGATTCCCTGGTCTGATGTGCGCCCCGGCGACCTTCTCAAGGTTTATGATCGATCCCAATTTCCTGCCGACTTACTATTTGTCACCTCGTGTGCAACAGGAAATAAATGTTACGTAGAGACAGCTAATATCGACGGCGAAACAAACTTGAAGATTAAGCATGTTCCGGAAGACTTGGTTGATCGATGCATTTTACCTGACCAAGCAGCCTCACTACAAGCGCGTGTTCGCTACGACCCTCCTAATTCTATGCTTACCTTTAGTGGAACCATCCGGGTTTACGATGACGAATATGTCGAGGAACGATCTCCAAAGGGTTACAAGAACGTGTCCCTTGACACAGCCAACATTTTACTTCGCGGATCTGTCTTGCGGAACACTCCATGGATTTTGGGGTTTGTACTGTATGCAGGACCTGAGACCAAGGTTGTGCAAAGCAGCAGTAACCCACCAACAAAAATGAGCCGACTACAAAAGCTCATTAACAAAATCATTGTTCTTATTTTGGTCGTAGACATAATTATGTGTACATTATCCTCGCTGATCGAGATTTATGGCTACCCAAGCAACACGGAGTTTTATTACCTTATGCAAAGTTCGGAAAATGCCTTCGATTTTCCACCCTACGTGGCCAACGTGTGTACCTTTATTGTACTTTATAGTAGTCTTTTACCCATTTCTCTGCTCTTCGCTACTACCTTTAGTAACTTTTGGCAGGCTATGTTCATTCACTGGGATTTGGACATGTATCATGAAGAAACGGACACACCTGCCAAGTGTAACGCAATGGAACTCGTGCAGGAGCTTGGTCAAGTTTCCTATGTATTCTCTGATAAAACAGGTACTCTGACGCGTAACGAAATGAAACTCGTCGGCTGCACTGTCGATAGCCAGGTTTATGGTGTGGGTAACGATGAACCAGGTACCGCGACATCAAGCTCTTCCACATTACGAGAAATTTTCGCTGATGCTATACATGTCTTTCGCAAAAATCACAGGTCTCGCCGATGTACCCGTCTCACTGAGTTCTGGCGCATTCTCGCTGTTTGCCATACTGTTTTAGTCGATACAACATCGGGAAGTATTATGTACAATGCCGAAGGCCCTGATGAAGAAGCTCTTGTGAGTGCTGCCGCTGAAGTCGGGATGCGCCTGCTAAGTACGGATAATAATATCTATCGCATTAGTGTCGAGATGCGCGACGATGTGGACCCAGAGGAGCCTGACAAGGTAGAGGAATACAAAGTCTTGGCAATTAATCAGTTCAACTCTACACGAAAGCGCATGTCTGTACTTGTGCGAACGAACGAGGGCAAGTATATGCTTTATGTGAAGGGTGCTGACACTGTCATGTTCGAGCTCACACGTGAGTCGCGCTCGCAGCGCGAGCGTGAGATGATAAGCCAACTTTGCCAGCATTTGGATGCCTTCGCCAACGATGGCCTTCGAACTCTTGTTATGGCTCGAAAAGAACTTAGCAATCGTGAGTTCGAGGCCTGGAAGGCGCGCTTTGATGAAGCCAACAGTGCTCTTGGTGAGAAAAGAAACGCTTTGCTGGAAGAAGCTGCAGCTGCCATTGAGCATAACTTGGAGATTGTTGGCGCAAGTGCCATTGAGGATCGTCTACAGGACGGTGTACCTGAAACGCTCGTATCTCTTCGGGAAGCAGGCGTTAAAACCTGGGTTCTTACAGGTGACAAAGTAGAAACTGCAATCAACATTGCATTTTCTGCTCGCCTCTTTTCTCCTGAGATGGAACTCATCAAAATTACGTCTGATAACCCAGAGGAGAACATGAAAACGGTGCACGACTTGCAAGCTCTTTTAGTGCCGAGTAACTTGTGCAAGAACTCTGAGCGTCGTAAGCATGGTCGTGAAGTGCGAAAAGAAAAGATTTCGCATGTGGGGCGGGCCATGGAACACGGTGTCCATCGTGCTTTTGACAAAGCTCGTCGCGCTGCTCGCTCCGTCTTCAAGGATGGTCGCAAATCAGAGAACGGTTTTGAAGTCTATGAAGAGGATTTGCATGATGGCGACGGCCGTAAGTCTCGTCGTAAGCGCCGAAGCTGGAAGCAGCGCCGTACCCTTAGTGCTGGCATGGGCCCTAACGATGGATCAGTGCATTCTGTAAATAGTGAAGGGCCTGAAGGCGCCTCTCCATACTCAGATGTGGGCCCTCGTCGCTCAGGGAACGGCTTCCAGTCTCCCACAGGATTTTGGTCCCGCCTCAGTCCATCTGGCTCTGGACTTCACAAGTCTAGCCATGGTAGTGGAACCACAACTCCTATGGTGACGGAGGAGGACTCCGAGTCTGTCTATGGGGATGATCATAGCTCTGTAGGTCCTGAAAGTAGCAGTAGCAGGGCGTCGATGGATTCTTCATCCTCAGAGCATCCCTCTCATCGTCGCACACCGTCAGCTTGGCGACGCCCTGTGGACATACTCCCCCCTGGCGTTGATTTAGATGATATGGAGACGAATGAACACGAGCTTCAGGGTAATGAATCAAACCTTGAAGATTTCGAAGCCAAAAACATGGCTCTCGTAATTAGTGGTAATGCTCTCAGAAATCTGCTGGCCTCCGAGCTCGGAACTGCAGAGTCTGAAGCAGCTCTCCTTTCTATTGCTAGACTATGCTCTGTAGTTGTGGCGTGTCGTGTGAGCCCAAAGCAAAAAGCTCTTGTTGTTCGCATGGTGAAAGAAGGTGTCAAAGTGAACGGGTCCAGTCCAGTGACCCTTGCAATTGGTGATGGCGCAAACGATGTGGCAATGATTCAGGAGGCGCGTGTCGGTGTTGGCATTAGTGGCCACGAAGGTCGACAGGCTGTAAACAGCTCAGATTTTGCAATCGCACAGTTTCGTTTCCTCAAGGATCTTATGTTAGTGCATGGTCGCTGGAATTATCGGCGTTCTGCCTCAATGGTTCTATTTGTCTTTTACTCCAGCGTTCTTTTTGTGTTGACTGCAGCGGTGTACAACTTCTACAATAAGTTCTCTGGTTCTTCAAGTTTTCCAACTTTTCTTACAACTGTATTCAGTTACCCTACACAGGTTCCAATTACAGTCATTGCATGCCTCAACAAGGACATTTCTCGCAAGACAGCGTTGGAATACCCAGCCATGTATATTTCAGGACGCAAGAATTTACACATGGATCGCATCAAGGCCTTTGAATACATTTTCAAGTCCTTTCTCCATGCCTTCTTTATCTGTGCAATTACGATGATTTGGGCAGGTCCTGGAGATGTGGACATCCTCACTTTGGGAACAACAACATACATCGCTACAATCTGGGTGTGTGTGGCTCGCACCTGTCTGGAAACCTATACATGGACATGGCTAACGTTTGCGATTGTTATGTTCGGCTTCGTCAGCATGTTTGTTTTTGAACCCATCTATTATGGCCTTGACCCAAGCATCTATGTGATGTACACACCCACAGTAATGTGGGATTTCTGTAAAGATTGCAACTCAATTCAGGAGCAAATTTTCGGCAAATCCCCGCGCTACCTTTGGAAATGTGTGTTCCTCATTCTTGTTATGTGTATTGGTTTCGATATGATGGCTATGCATTTGCGACGTCAATATTTCCCAAGCCTCGTTGACGTTGTGATTGAGATCGACCGTGGATATGGCGACTCTTGCGATAACAAGAAGTCTCGTCTGCATAAAGTGAACAAGCTGTTTCGTAAGCTTGCTCAACCCTTGCTCATTCCGCAGTCTGCCATCACTGAAGTCTTTGATTCTGTGAACATTCAAAATATTAGTCGTGCGGCAAATCGCTCTGCGTTTGATTACGATCATCCCGAAGATGAGAACAAGCGTCACATTTTCCGTGTGTTCCAAGATATGGTTAATCAGCATCAAATGTCCCGCCTTAAAGATGGACGAAATGTTCACATCCCAGTCACCGTGGCTTCGCCTTCAATAATGGCTGTCTCATCTCCGAATGTACTTCACCAGGCCCATGCTACAGGCATTGATATTCGCGTCCCTCCCTCCCCTCGAACTCCAACGAGCATGCGCTATGCCCGAGCTGCCGATACATCTCACAACAACGAAGAACATTCTCCCAATAGCTCTAGTTCCGCTACAAGTTACACTGACCAAGACTTGAGCTCGTCAGCAGTCACACCGCACCAGCCAAGCTTAACACCTAGTCCAGCATCATCGCGTACACTGGATTCTGTTGATTTTGAGTATGATGAGGAACTAGACATTGATGAGCACAATGTCTCAAGCGAGCACGGTGGTCACCATTTCCGTAATCACCCACCGCGCGATGTACGAATTAACTTCTAATCCTTGCCTTCACTTAAGGTGATTCTCAATTTTTTTTTTTTTGAAAATAAATTTATACATTTTTGTTACCCTTTTGTGTGCGCATATACAGGTGTGGTAGTTTAGTCTCACATGATAGCGAATCATAAATCGTAGGTGTTAATCTTAACTAGAAATATATCAAAAAGGAAATAATGATTGACAAGTTCAAGTTGAGCTACACCTAAAAAAATAAAAAATGAAAGCAAGGTCACTGCCCATGGTTTTAGTGGTAAATACCTGGAATAAAGTTCTTGTTTCTTCCCTGGTAGCTATTTAGCACCTTTGCAAATTCGGCTTTCCAGCCTGTCGCTAAGCTGTCTTCCCTTGCCCGGAATCTTCGCAAGGCTTCTGCAGATTCTTCAGTAGGGGCAGGAGGATCAAGGCTGAGAAGATTGAGCTGCAAAGCCTGAAATTGTGCAGATACAATAGCCTGTTGATTGTCAGTCCAGGTCTTAAATGCCACCTGAACTGCCTGGTAATCTCGGTTTAATTGTTGTTGTTCCTTCTCATCAAGCTTGGAGCGCGTCATGTCAAGCCACTCTAACATTTCCATTTGCTTCCACATACTACGAATATCTGGAGAAACCCCAGCGAGTTTGCGAGGGTCCCCTGTCTGCACAACACCAGGCATAAAGTCATTATAAAATACCAGCGTGCCTTTACTCGGGTCAATGCCCGCCCTCCATCCCGGAGGAAGGCCACGAGGGTCTTGGTCAGTAACGCCTTCTTTGTGCATAAATGATAGCTTATTCGAGTCAAGATCTGGGAAGCAAATCCATCCCAAAGGGAGCCCTCGGGGATCTTGTACTGTTGTAACTCCCGTTGGCTCATTGTAAAACACTATTGTTCCTGTGGAATCATCGACTCGCATCTCCCAGTCTTCAGGAACTAGGCGAGGGTCTTCCCATGTTGTAAAGACCGCATCATCCGTTGCTCGCGGATATGCATAATAAGATTCTCCGTACTGGTCAAAACGACGCTGCCAGCGAGGGGGCAACGGTACCATGCTTCGGTCTGGGTGAAGTGCTGCAGTCGGAGGTGGACGTCCATCAAGTTGCTGAAACATAGAATGTTCGACCTCTTGCAGTATCGCTTCCACGCGCTTTGATAGCTGAGCCCCTCCCTTGAAACTACCGTCCTTAATGACGCTTACTTGAATTTCAGGAACGTTTTGCTCAGTCTGTAAGCCCACCACTGGTGCATTGTTAGTTGACATCTCAGGAGCTATCATCATGGCAGATGTTGCTGCTGTCAGTCCCAGCGCCGCTGCAGCAGCTTCCTCAGAGGCGATATTTGCAGCGGTTAGCTGCGCCAGCTGCTGCTGCTGCTGCTGCTGCTGCTGTTGCGAAAAACCTTCATTCTTCCTCTGAGTCTCACGCATTCGAAGACGCTGCTCAAGTCGAGCACGTTGCTTTTGCTTTTGCAGATCAAAGTTCTGCTGCAATCCAGCAAAGGTCGATTCGTGCTGCTGCTGAAGTTGTTTTACTAGCGCTCGGACTTCGTCTGAGTCGAACTTGTCCTGAATCGTCATTTCAGGTCGCGTATCAACTTCCGGAGGGCCTAAAAGAGCCTTGAATTTGCTTTTGGCTAAGACTACATTGGCAAATGTTGCTCGAGCTGTTGAAGGAGTTACTGGGCTGCGAGGCTCCTCTGAAGCACTATGAGCTGTTGCATCTGGGCTCTGGGTCTGCATCTCGAGATGATCCTCTTCAAATGGTTGCACTTGAACGTCTGAACTTTGTAACGCCTTGGGCTTCTCCGCTCCGCTCACCATCAAGTGGGGAGCACCTCGAGATGAAAATCCAGGCGACGATTCAACAATCCCAGCTTCTGTGTAGACACCACCCACAAGTTGTGCGAGTCGCGGTGTGTTTCTAAAATTTAGACTTCCCTTGAGTTCACCAATATTTGTGGCGTCGTGCGAGTCGTGGAGAGGTACAGAAAATGTTTTTGCGGTAATGTCATCGACAACAAAATAGCGTCCCAAGCGAATAGCAGCGATTCCAATTTGCTCAGATTTCCGAGAGAGTAACACGAAAACATCTTCTCGGGCAATGTCACTGCAAGTACAATTTTGCAGCGCAACAATTGGTAAGTCATTCCAGGTGATGCCCTCATCTGGCGTGCATGGGTTGGCATGCTCCCGAGATTGAACGCGGACGTGGGCGGTGCATCCATAGAAAATTGTCAACTGGATACCAGCTTCCCATGACTTTTCGGCAGATCTCAAATGTACGTCGCTGAGGGTTAAGACAGCTCGGTCTACGATCTGCTCCATTGTGGCCTCAAATAAAAAGTGACCTACTGGGTTAGACTTGCTATCTCGAAGAACAAGGTCAAAGCATGTTGGTCCAGTTGCAAGATCGTGAAGGTTGACCTCTGCCGCTCCAATTTCATGATCTGTAAAAAGCATGGAATATTTCCAGCATGAAACCCTTACATTTTTGTGATCCAATTTATCCCCATGCTTCGTGGCATACTCAAACGCCTTCGAATTTCCCCAATGAATTGAGTCTTCTTCATGCTTTTTGCTAACGGGTTTCGACTCAATCTTGGTATGTCCTTTGTCAAAGTCGAGCTTGAAGTAAAGACTTGCAGCACCTGACTTATCCTCTTCACCCTCCTTTGTACTTGACTTTGTGCGAATATCTCGAGCAGAAAAGTTGAAGAAGTTCACCTTGAAATGCGTTAGAACAGCATCACCTCGGGCAGAGTTCATGGTGCTTTGCAAAATAAATCCTTTCCAAGTTCTGGTAGCAGACAATCTCCTTCAAAGGACTTTGTTTGAGCCTTAAGTTGATACAAACTAGGAGCGTTTTACGAACTGCAGAGATTGCTGAGCCAAGGTGTTCATAGTTTCATATTCAGTTCTGCCACAGCTGAATAAGTCTAAATATCCTCCAAATTTCTCTCGGCAGTCCGCGCCAGGCTGCCCAGTTGTGTAGGGACTATTAGGATTTAAATTTAATTGTTTAAAGGTGTGTACTCCCTTTCATGTTGTAACGGATCCCCATTTAATGAGCACTAAATGGTCAGGGTCTTCACGAGGCAACGTTGATAGTGTAGCTTTAGGTCAGGCCTGATTGTGGTGCTATTCACGATTCCTTCTCAAAATCGCATGGGCAGCAACAAACTCTTATCAAGAGCAACAAAACCCCCAATATGGCATTTACAAAAATGAATTAAAATATATATATCTATTTAAAAATGAAAAAACACTTTTTTTAATGGAGAGAAACCTAAAGAAAGACGACCCCGTGCGATCGCTCATTGAACTATTATCTCTTACCTTTTTTCTTTTTTTTTAAAGGGGAAAGATCACATCACATTATAAATAGAAATGTTGTTGGTAAAAAAAACATACAAGCGGAGAGCCCCTCATTGTTTTGCAGGCATATATTCTAGTTTGTTGGGATGAAGTTTATGATGGTACGTGAATTTTTGTAGCTGTAAGAATAATCAGAACAAATATTGGGTACCAAAGATTAAAAAACGATGCAGGGGTTAGGGACATTTGCTTTATATTTTTTTTATTGTTCGACGATAAGTGAATCAGGGCCTGAAAAGCTTTGCGATGTTGACATTACCTTCAGAATAGTAGTCGATGTGACAAATATTTACCGTTGCCAGGTCTTTTCGTCCCATTCAGGCATTGCGTTCTTTGGTGCACCAGCGCGCGCTGTGAGAACCTCGAAACCATCTTCTGTGACGAGAAAAGTGTGTTCGTACTGACTGCTCCGCTTGCCATCCTTTGTGGTGGCAGTCCAGTCATCAGGCCAGAGCAAGTCGCCCCAGTTGCCGCCTTGGTTGATCATGGGCTCAATGGTGAAGATGTGGCCAGGGCGCATAATTCCTCGTGCTTTGTTCTTGGCGTAGTGAGGGACGTTGGGGGGACCGTGGAACAGACGACCGACGCCATGTCCACAGTACTTGCGCACAACAGAGCATCCGTTCTGAGCGGCGTGCTTGCTGATGACAGCACCAACCTCTCGGTACAAGTTTCCGGGGCGAATGAGCTCACTGGCAAGCTTGAGGCATTCATAAGAGGTCCGGAGAAGGTCGATACTCTCCTGGTCGCACTTTCCAATGAGGAAGGTCTCGTTCAAGTCAGCATGAAATCCATCCTTGTAAACCGAGATGTCAAGGTTCACAATATCACCTTCCTGGATGGGGCGGCAATCAGGGATTCCGTGGCAAATGACCTCGTTGGGCGAAACGCACACGGACTTCTTGAAGTGGTAGTAGTTGAGAGGACTCGGGTATACGCCACGCTCCATGCAGGCCTTGTACACAACGCGGTCAATCTCATCACCGGTGACGCCAGCACGCATAAACCGAGACGAAATGTCGAGGACCTCGCGGCCAATCTGGCATACCTCGCGCATCTTCTCGATATCCTCAGCAGGTGCCACAGGGATAGTGCCTGCTTCGGGTCCCATCTTCACGCGAGTCTCAAGCTCAGAGGTACCAGAATCGGCGTAGTCAGGCTTCTCGATGTGATCTTCGGACTTCATTTGCTCCGTAATGAGCGCAGGTCTAAGCGACCCAGAGAAGGCATACCCGTTGAAGAAATCAGGTGTGGCAAGACGGGTTTCTTCATCAATGCCATCGACCTGGCTCTTGGTCTCTTCGAGCCATTTGTCGCACATTGCAAAGAAGTCTTCGTCGCTCATGGCCCAAATGGAGTTTGCGAGAGCAGCCTTCTTGGCTGCAGATTTGGTCTTCTTCTTCTTCTTCTTGTTCTTCTTCTTCTTGTTCTTGCTGTCGTCCTCACCATCGTTGTTGTCCTCATCGTCGTTTTCGTCCTCCGCAGCGGCGGCGTTCTCGTTCAAGGCTTCAGGGCGGTCCTCATCCTCCTGCTGCGTCTTGGGCGCCGTAGGGGGCGTGGCGGTCTCGTCCGTGGAGCTCATCTTGGTTTCGCGAATCTCTGGATCCGCAAAGAAAGTCCTTGAGTTCTCTACAGCGGCAAAGAGCCTATGGGTGAATCAACCTCACCAGCAATGAATGTTCGTACTGGTACTCGCCGCAGCCGCAGCGATGTTCGAGTTTTGCACGCGTGAGAACTCCCTCCTCGGCCGCACAAAACGCAGCGTCAATCATTTCTAGTCATTCGTTCATTACTTTGACTATAACTCGTATTCTTCACTTGTGGGCCTCTCTTACTATACAATAAGCACCTTATAACCCATTGGCCGGTGTCTGCACTACTATCAACTATTAATTCGAAAGAAAAGCAAAACCAAAAAGAAAACACTGCGCGGTTCTGAGATGGTTTTGCAATGGTTCTGCGCAGCGCTGTTTAGTCAATCAAGTCACGAAATGAGGATCAAAACTGGGAGCGGTATAGCACTTGGAGACATGTGTTGGAGAGGCGTTTAAGGTTGAATGTAGAAAGAGGTTCGTGCTAGATTTGAGGAGCGATTGTGGTGCAATGGCGATGGACGGGGTGGGGCCGAGTTGCGACATTCGCAGAAACGGTGTGGCGCTGAGTGGACGATAGCACTCGAGTTCGTCGGGGCTTCCAGGCAGGGGTTTTAAGCTTATAGACAAAGGTTCTTCCTACGCCAAGCTGGAGAAGAACTGAGATTCAGATGTCCATGGAAGAGCTCAGATGAAGCTGCCAAGTCTCATACTTGGGTTCTGATTGCGTCAGGGGTCACGTATGCCTTGGCGGCCCTTTCTGGCGATCGTTGTGGCATTGGCGGGGTAGTACAGACAACAGCGAACTTGGATTTGGGTGCCAATGAGTGGAGTTCGACAAAACTGTGGAACAGCTTGTAAAGGCGGACCGTGCTTGAGCTGCGTTCTCAGGGACTGGGGTGCATGCATACCTACTATCTCTCGGAGGAAGAAGTTATGTTATACATTGTGTTGATTGATCATCTTCTACCTGCATAAATCGGTGGCACAGAAACTTACCAAGAGTGCTGTTGCTCGCACTTTACCGTTGCATTCGCAGGCTAGTTTATTTATTCCTCTACCAGCCCGAGGCTTTCCTTCGATTCACCGCGATCGCACTCCACAGAAGCATGACCGGTCCTGATTCTTTAGCTCACACATCAGATAACCACCTCATAGGTTACCCTTAAAACATAAAAATTACAACACGGCAGTGCTCCGCAGATTCCACTACGATTTCTTCAGAGGTGCTACATTCGACATTCGCCAATGTCTCTCGCAAATGTCTTTTCTTCGACGTTTTGCTTTTGTCTTCTCCACCCCTTCCACCCACGCTCGTAAGCGCTAGCTCCAAGTTCTCGTAAACCCGCGCGCCCAGCTCTTAGCTGCGCCGCGGCATCTGTGGCCTCTCCTAATCTCGAGGAAACGAAGGTGTGCGCGCGCACACCTTTAGATGTCCGGAAATCCGGAAAGCGTCTATTGGCGCAGCCACAAGTGGGCTATAGGTCCACGAAAGTAGGCTATAGAGGCCTTAAAGTAGGGTATAGGCCGGCGCAAGTGGGCTATAGAAAGCAGGCCTCACGACTAGTTAGTAACACCAGTGAGCATGGCGAAGAGTGATGGGTCTCACGAAGCCCGACGATGCTTGTGATTTTGAGGTCTCCACGGTTCTTGGCAGAGAGTGAGGCGGTGCTGCCGCCCAGTTCCCGACGCCAGCTCGGCCTGTGCGCTGTTTCACCGTCCCCAAGCCAACGCAAGTGCTCCAATGACAGCGATTCCCAAGTCCGTCGTCGATAACGCAACACCTGCGGCGGCCAATATGGACACCACATATTACACATATATGTCTGTGTATATATATACATATATATATATATATATATATATGTATGGATGTATGTATATATAATCAATTCGTCATCAGAAGTCCTGACCGCAGCAACAGAGGACCTCGATTATCGTCGATCAGACCTTGGCACAAATCCCAAACGCGGCGTTCGCGGCGGCAGCTTCCTGTGCGTGAGGCGAGGATGAGCGCCGTCGTAGTTGTGAAGATTATGAAACCTCTGTGCGAATACTATGGGCGCTACGAAGAGGAGGGATATGATAGAGATAATATGGGAACAGAAAGAAGAGAAGAAGAAGAAGAAGAGGTGAAAAGGTCGAGACAAAAAGGCGGCGGCGGGACCGTCTCTGGCGCGTTTTGGAGCCGCGCAGTCGCGATTCCGGGCGGTGCGCAGGACCGGGAGGGTGCGATGGGCGGCGACGCGGAGGCACTCGGCCTCGGCGGCGGCGTGCGGCGGTCCTCGCGGCTGGCCGCCCGCGAGGAGGCCAAGGGCAAGAGGTCCCTGACAGGCGCCGCTGACACCACCACCACCACCTCGCCTGTACGGAAGCGCGAGAAGGGCTTCGAATGGCGCGAATCTTCGGCGTCCGGCGCCGCGGATGCCGAGGACCAGCGGCGGCCGAAATGTATAAAACTCGCGGCGAGAATTCCGAGCCGTGGCGGGCAGAATTCCGGCGCGGATGTGGCAAATGTGCAGAGAAATGACGAAGTAAATAATGCCCTGGATGGAGCCAAATTCTCCATCTCAGAGGGCTCTGTGGCAAGATCTGTAGACAGGTCTAATGCAGGCCTGGTTTATCAGTACAGGTTGGCGTGCGAGATGCAGTGCGAGATTCTGTGCCAAATTAATGAGCTAATGGACGACTTTTTGGAGGCCACCAAAAGCGGTTCTAACGAAACCGAGAAGCTACAATATGTAATCGATGGACTAATTGAGGAGAGAGGACGCTACCTCAACCTTGCTCAGAATTACCTGCAAATGGCTAATGCCCAGGAAGAAGAGGAGCGCAAATTGAAAAAGCGAAAACCAGCAACTAAACGCAAGAGGAAACTCGTGGCTGTAGTCTGACCTCGGCACAGGACCACAGCAAGTTTGGACCCTTTGTCCCTTGCCCCCCCCCCCCCTCCCTTTTCTTTTTACTATATTGTGTTCTACTTTGCTCAAAATCCATACGTACGTGGCGTACGCACATCATGAAAATGTGCGGCACACTGTCCTCCTCCAAAGCCCAGATTCCTGCTCTAGCCGTTCCATGGCCTAGAGCGCTGACAATACGAAGATATGATTTTGGGCGCTCTCTATCCTCACATTTTTTGACCAAATGTGAATCCCGCATGGTTGGTATTCGAGCGAACATTCTCGTTGTGGTATGGATGCTACGAGAAATTTACAGCATCTTGCCATCGCCGTTCGCCCAGTTGCCATGCGAGAAAGGGCATCGCTTTTGTTATACTATATAGAGCGCTCTCCCCAAATAGATTTTCTTTTCTTTCCTCACGTTTTGATCATCGTTGCGTTGCCGATGTTCCATATATTCTAAAATTAAGAACCCCCCTCCCCCGTTGAGGATCTGAAAAGGATGGCCCTCTTTTATCTCTTTTGAATATAAGATTCTTCCTAACAGTCCCGCATAACTTGAAATAACACCCAATCATCAACTTCATCAGATGTCTTGCTTTTATCAAAAACCTACCTCGTTGTTTGATACACCTAGTTGCGAGGCCTTAGACGCCTAACTTTTCTGGATGTCTGTCATCCGATGATTTGTTATGTAAACACTGGCAAGCCAATAGTATTTTGCTTTTGGAAAGGAAAATTCTACAAAGATAAGGCAAAACTTTGAACAAGTCATACTCCTATTGTAACTTTTCATGTACGGTGATTTGCGGTAAATCTAGTCCCCAAGTAAGACCTGTATGAGGTCACCCTGGGGAATCGGCTGCAAGTTGCAGGCTACAATTCCTTTCACATTTGTGTTTTTTTCGTATGTACTTTATTTATAAAAATAATAACAAAACTATATTCTAATGCCATGACAACCAACTTTTAAAGGTGCTGCAAACACATTTGCTCGAGCTTCGTTCCATATTATGCAGTCATGTGTAGCGATGTTCTGAAAGTAAGTTAAACTCCTCCCTAGGTACTACCCGCGTATTAGGTAACTGCTACCTAGGAAGGAACCCAGGGATAGAAATGAAGTTTATTTATATAATGAAAAATTTTAAGGGCTGCGTAAGCTTATTCCTTTGCTAAGGCAATTCAATGGGAATCGATAAATAGGTCAATACGAAGTGCCAATCACATTGCCTTCTAGCCAGTGAATATGATCACGAAGGTATCTTAGAATGACCGCGTAAGAAAGTGCGCAGATCTCGCGTTGATGACTCTACGGGACTACATTTCTTTTTAAACTCTTATATATACAAGTAGATACTATAAAGATTACAACAACAACAATAAAAGAAATAAAAAAAATCCTAGGTACGCCTAGGGACCTATGTAACTTGGGTAGGTTAATTGAGCTATAAGATTTTTTTAAAAGGAACACGACAAACGACAGACATGCAAATCACGTCGTACAGAGATCCTATTCTGCCTATCACAATGACTGTAGTACAATTCATAACTTGGCCTTTGGGGGAGACATACTGGTTGGTAGTTTTTTTCAAGCATTTTATTCTCCAAATGCAAGCTGTTACATCGCAGTCTGCTTTAGCCGTTGCCTCCGCGCACGGGCTAGGGAAGACCGAATGCTGCTGCGGCTAGTGGAATTTGCTATCAATAGCTGATGGAAAAGGTGTACCATGGGATTGCGCTGTCGTAGAGTAAGGGCGACAATGATCTGGATGGCTGACTGAACCAGTTCTGAGGTGCGCGAACTAAAGTTCTAGAATACTAGGTGACAGCAAAACTCAATCAGCATAACTTCACTGAAAATAGTAGCTGGCCTAGAGTTTCATGTTGAATGAGTAAATCGAGAGCACTGTGAGCCAACATTAGTCATGCTAAGTAAGCTGAATACGCAGAGTAGTTTAATGCAAGTTTAATGCAAGTCCGTTGTGATTGTAGCCCTGTAAAATATCAAATCTACATACGAAAGAAAGTGATGTGTTTTGTAATACTCCTGTCATATTTTTAATGCCTTGAAAAGTATATGTTTGTGTTCCACGAAAAATGGATTAGGCAACGGTGCGATGTTCCGGCTACCTACAGTGAGTACGCGTAAAATGACTTTCATGCTCTCTTCAAATAGTACACTTAGCTTTTGCCCCGCCTAAGTTATTGTCAAATTTCTGGATAAGCAGGATCTATGCTAGTGAGCCATGCTTTCATCTACTTCTGTCGCATAAACTTTTGAGCGTAAATTAGTGCCCGTTCGGTGGGGACCTACCCAAAAAACCAAGAGGATAGTACAAAAACAATCCCATGTTCCTTTTTTCTTTTTTTTCTTTTTTCAGCAACCCAAATTCATCTGCAAACCCGCGCTTTATTACACAAATGGTTGGCTTGATGGTTCAATTTTATTGAAATTAATGCAGAGAACCCTTGACAGTGTCAGTGTTTAGAAAGGCAGCATTCGACGTACAGTCATGCAGATTCGTAAGTCGATTCTTGCGAAGTAGATTACTCGAGGTAAATTGAAAAGATTCTTGAAGCAACACTCCGCCGTCCCGTTTTAATCTATAGTATTTCAAATACTTTCCTGAGCCGGTTTTCTCTTGATGCATTGCTAACAAGATCAGTCTTAACGGCTCTTGGCCAGTATTTTCAAAACTCTTATTTGAATTAGTGCTAATTACTATTATTTATTATTGCTTTTTTCTTTTCTTTGTATTTAATATAAGAAAAATAAGAAGAAAGTAAGAAAAGCTGGACAGAGGAAATTGTGATTTCGCTCTGCTAGTGCTGGTCCAAGCGTAGACAATAGCCGCGGGAACCTGATTTTTAATAGATTTAGAAATCAAGAGATGCTCCATATGTTAAGTTGTCACTGTTTTTTGCAACTGATCATGCGCCTGCAGCCTGACACATGGCAAAATAACTTCCAGGGCCATGGCTTTAACGCTTACTTGTGCCTAGATGTCTACCTAGGTGCCAAGCATTTTGGAAGGGAAATCAATCATAGCGACTTGCAATTTGAGTCAGTAAAATGTTCTTTTTGTAGATCATACTGGGGCCGTAACACTTCGTGAATATATATTTATATATGGAAGAAAACGACTATTTAAGAAAAAAGAAAGGTCAGAGATATAATCAGAAAAGACCGACGGGAGTGGATGGAGCTCTCTTGTTTCAGTTCTATAAGGAGGGCAGATTGTACACATGGTGGGTCGCAATACTTTTGGGATAAGTACCTGGTGCAAACCTGCAATAGCGTGAGTACTTTGATTTTCGGTATGGCAGACTCTTCGTAAATCATTCACTAACGTAGCTTCTAGCCTAGAAACTATGTTTGATGGCAGTGTGACTCACCTGGACAGAGGTTTGTCACAAAATGATGACGAATTGGCACTCCAGCTTGAGGAGTTCAAGAGCTTAGCCTTTTATTTAAATCTTATCAGTATGCACTTTGGAGCTGTTATTCTTCTATGTTTGGCTTTATCGCTTTTGTGTAAAAGTAAGCTCACTCAGAGGTTTAACGCGACGCGACGTCGAGTGTATTACTTATCCCTTGCCATGTGCTTTATAAAAACCAGCTCCAGTGTAGTTATCTTGTACCTCTCAAGACATCAGTTTGACAGTAGTGAAGAGAAAGCATGCGCTATTTTTGGTGCCATGCCGGGTTGTCTTTTTCTTTTGGGTTTCTTCTTTTATTATCTAATCCTTATTGAGAGAGTGGTTTCTATCTCCGCCAGTACAGCTATTATGAACAGGGGCTTCTTTCTTGTTGCGAAAGCAATAACCTTCCTTACGCCCGTTGAAGCTGTTTTAACGCTATTTGTTGCCCAGGGCAAAGTTGTGTTGTCAGGAAGCTGTGTTCAGGGGGCCTTGCCAAGTTGGCTCACTCTATTTTTCTTCTGTTTCGATACAATAGTGTCGACAACTTTTCTGTACTTATTCTATGATCCAATTAGACAGCAGGAGTTGAAGATACGCGCCAAGCGAGGGTATCAAACCGGTTTCGAAGGTATGCATAAGCTATCCAAAAGGATATTCTACGTTTCCTCCGCTCAAATTATCATCACTGGTTTGTCTCTGGCTTCAATTCAAATTATGGTGCCCCAAGAGATCAGTGCTACAAACGAGAACCTTCGTTCGCATTATATACCGTGGTTATTAGTACCCATTGATGTGGTCTTCAACACAGGTGCTACTTTGTATATCGTGGGGGCAACATGGTGGCCAAACGTTGTTCTACCTGGCACATCTGTTCATAGTGCAACACGTTCAAGTGCTTTTCAGTCCAGCAAGACTGCTTCAAGAGCGCATAAAAAGTATCAAACATTAAGCATGGAACGAGTTGGGGATGTAAAGCGTTAAGCTTTTGCAAATGGATTTTGGAACTTGTCTATTCTTTTTTATTTACCATTGTAATATACTGTGCAATAGCTATGATAAATTCGAAACACATTAGATCTAGTTTTAAATCAATGTGTTGTTCTGTTCTGTGACTCAAGAAAGTTTGTAGTAAAAAGAGACAAGCACGCTAGAAATATTTCTTCGTTCTTGTTTTTTGTCACCCAATCTTGGAAGTTCTACATATATCATCATCATCTGGATAATAGCAATCTAGCTCAACACTCCTAATAAATGCCAAGCTTGCCTACCCAGTTCTTGAATGAATTCCCCGATTGACCTGATATCCATACCATTTCCCGAAACATCGGTGTAACCTACAGGTGCTTCAGAGCGTGCACATCTACTAATAGTACTACGTAGGTAGTAGGGGCCTCCTGGTTATTCATAGTTTGCTCTCTCGGATAAAAGGTAAGGAACGTCTGAGATAACTCATCATCCAGAGATCGAATTTAGAGTCTCTAGCTTGGAGAGAGGGTATGTGGAGGTCAGAAAAAAATTACATGAACACAGAGCAGTGCTCTCACTAGATATCGTATTAATCAGAAGCAAAAAATTCTCAAAGCCAAAACACCAAATCAGCAGTGATGGCTGAAGAGGACCAGATAGGGAAGTATTCAATCATCCGGGCGTGTATATTGCAAGAACCAGACCCGAAGTATAATCATTGTTGGGGCAAGCTAGGACGAGAGAGACTAGTGGTAATTGGTACAGGATCAAAGTGCGTTTTCCTTGAGGTGATTTAATTCAGTTTTTATTTCTTTTTCCCAGGCATGAGAACAATGTTGAAAAATAAACAGGACTTTGTTTTCCTGAAAGGTAACTTGTTCTTCCACCTATTTGAACAACGAACGAAATCTTTACAAGAGTAGCTTGCAGACAATTCGCATGTTGCTTGTTGCTGAGATCTCCAATCGAAGGAACTAGAGGGACAAGGCATTCCTAAGATTTATGTGGTTGTCAGAGTCAAGAACCAAAATTGTGACTACAAATTACCTAGATTCAAGTGTGGTGCAACTTGAATCGATAGTTGAAGACATTGAAATAACCTAACCATATCAAACAGCTCTAATACCGTTCAAGAATGTCTTGGCCTCCATAATTAATACATGAATCCATCTGCCCTGGAGTTCAATTCCAGAATAGCAGCTCGCTAACTCTCACGATCAACTTTCTGAAAGCCTTCAACAAGACACATCCCATATGCGCATAAGAGCGAGTCCTACCACCACTAGCACAAATATTGTCAAAGTTCAAAACTAACGAAAGTTGGTCTTTGTTGATCTGGATGTTAACAATGTAGGTAATGCTCTTTGTCTGAATTGCAAACTAAACCAACATAAACGCTGGCTAAGACCACGCCACGAAATTTGTAATCAATTTTAAATTTCACACGTGGTTTGACAGTATCTGAGCCCCCCTGAACAGGAAACACTCTCGAACTACTGGGATCTTTCAGAAAAGTATACTTGAAAAACAGATTGTAGTTTACCGGTAAAGTGCGACTGGCCTCATCATTTGAATCATATCGTTTTCAAGAGTATTCCAGGCAGTTTTCGTCGGGCCAGCTTCTGCATGGTACGTTCTCGAGTGCGATACCATCGAATACGTAGAGTTAAGAACGACTGCGCTATGTAAACTGCATTTTGCAGCAATGTTGAAGAAGTAGAACTTATGGTAAGTTCCGAGGCTCGGTTGGTCCCTCGACAACACAGGAACAGTATTATTTGAACCCAAGGTGGAGTTGCCATTGTGAGTACGCTTCGAAGAACCTGCACTTTTTCACAAGAAACAATTCTATATCAGATCCCAAGTGAAGACTTCGTACCCATCTGTTGTAGAACTCAGCACGCTGTACCTGACTTGATAGTTTTCAAATGGGTTTCTCTACTCGATACTTGGCTCGCTTGTGTGCACTTCTTAAGACCCAGAAATGTAATCGCGTATATCCGTAGCAATGTTGGAGCAGGTGAAGGGCTCTCGAGGAATATATGCACAAGACTCTGAAACAGTGTTAGCGCTTGAAGTGGCTGCTTCTACATATGATGACGGAAACTAAGATGAAACAAAAGTATTGCCTGAGTCATCGTTCTCGTAGCGTGGATAACAACAAAAACAACGCTTGCTCCGGCCTCCTTCACAAATCTCTCAAACAGATCTGCAAAGAATTGGGGCTTAACTCTGTGACATGTTGATATTTGTCACGAACAATGATAACACAACTGCACGGGCTCTAACTCTAGTGATGAAGTATCCAAAAAAAGAGCGATATTTTCGAAAGCCCCCTTTAGAACTTTGAAATTGGATGAGATAAAAACAAAAACGCTCTCGGAAACGGATTAAACAACATGAGTTCGATTATCGCTTTAAAAAAAGAAGAAGAAGAAGAAGAAAAGTGGGGGGGCGGGGTCAGCAACACCTAACAACAGCAAACAGACATTATCGCATAAGTGAGCCTGCAGTGAGTTAGTTTATAACTTGGACATGGTTATCAGTACATCGATGTGTTCTGAAGATTACCCCAAACTAGTGACCTCGTCCCACATTTGTGATAGTTAAAGCTGTTGGGTCGTTCTTAACGTAGACAGGATAAATAGCTGTCTTTAGCCTCTGTTACCGCCGCCATTGCCGCCGCCATTGCCGCCAAACCCAAGGGTAGGTTGAGGAGTCGGGTATCCAGTAGGTTCAGGAGTCGGCGCGCTCGTGATATCCTTGTAGATCAGATTTTCTACTGAACCAGATACAGTTGAGAAGTCCTCTGGGCTGCCAATGTAGAGCGGCAGGCGCTCACCCACGTACAGAAGGGTTTCACCTTCATCGAAAGAAATGGTGCAGCCTGCATCCTCGTTGATGGAGAGAATGGCGCTCTCTCCTTCGGTTACGGTGATGGTAATTTGATAAGTCGTGTCCAATTCCAGCCCAGCGTCTACATCGCAAGCCTTGTTAGAGGTGGTTGAAGTAGAGAGACGAAGCGCAAGTTTGTTCTCACTCTTCACGAAAACTGCTGGCTGACGAATATAGGTTGGTCCGGCAAGCACGCCTTCTCCACGCTGAATGACACTCCGGATCTCCGAGTTGTAGGCGTCGAGCGTGAGATCAAAGGTGATTGTGTACGAGGAGCCAAAATAGACATCTTCTTCAAACACTGTCAGCTCCATGGACGGCGGAAGAGTGGGGCTTGGGGTCGGGTATCCAGTAGGTTCAGGAGTCGGGTATCCAGTAGGTTCAGGAGTCGGGTATCCAGTAGGTTCAGGAGTCGGCGCGCTCGTGATATCCTTGTAGATCAGATTTTCTACTGAACCAGATACAGTTGAGAAGTCCTCTGGGCTGCCAATGTAGAGCGGCAGGCGCTCACCCACGTACAGAAGGGTTTCACCTTCATCGAAAGAAATGGTGCAGCCTGCATCCTCGTTGATGGAGAGAATGGCGCTCTCTCCTTCGGTTACGGTGATGGTAATTTGATAAGTCGTGTCCAATTCCAGCCCAGCGTCTACATCGCAAGCCTTGTTAGAGGTGGTTGAAGTAGAGAGACGAAGCGCAAGTTTGTTCTCACTCTTCACGAAAACTGCTGGCTGACGAACGTAACCATTCTTGGTCGTTGCACTTCCACGCTGGATGACACTCCGGATCTCCGAGTCGTAGGCATCGAGCGTGAGATCAAAGGTGATTGTGTACGAGGAGCCAAAATAGACATCTTCTTCAAACACTGTCAGCTCCATGGACGGCGGAAGAGTGGGGCTTGGGGTCGGGTATCCAGTAGGTTCAGGAGTCGGGTATCCAGTAGGTTCAGGAGTCGGGTATCCAGTAGGTTCAGGAGTCGGAGTAGGTTCGGGAGTCGGGTATCCAGTAGGTTCGGGAGTCGGGTATCCAGTAGGTTCGGGAGTCGGCGCGCTCGTGATATCCTTGTAGATCAGATTAGCTACTGTACCAGATGCAGTGACGAAGTCCTCTGGGCTGCCAATGTAGATCGGCAATTTCTTCTCCAGGTAGCTCAGAGTTTCGCCCTCAACAAAATCAATGGAGCAGGCCAGCTCGCCGTCAATGTAGAGACCGGCACTTTCTCCTTCTACAACGCGGACTTCAATGCCGTAGGTCACTCCCAATTCCAGCTCGGCTTCTGTCTCACAACCCTGGTTTGAATCAACTGAAGTAGAGATACGGAAACGAAGTTGGCTTGAACCCTCATCGACGAAAACTGCTGGCTGACGAACGTAACCTTTCTTATTCGTTGCACTTCCACGTTGAATGACACTCTGCGGAGATTCCGAATTAATGGCATCAAGTGTAAAGTCAAAACTCATTGAGTACGCGGACGAAAGAGTGGTCCTTCTTATAGACAATAGACTTTACCATCGACGGCGGAGGGGTAGGACTCGGTGTTGGGGCATCTGTTGGGGCATCTGTTGGCATTGGAGTCGGGGCATCGGTAATGTCCTGAACAGTGGAGCAGTATTTCGGACCCGAGATGTACTTCTTGTTCTGCGAAGCAACTGGCACACTTTTAAATAAGAAACAATTATCCTTCTTCCTGTCCGTTCGAAAAGAGAAGCACTCGCATGAATCAGTTGTATAGCATAGAGTGCCGCACTCTTCCGCAGAACTGGCCGTCTCTGTAGAATCCGCTTTACCATTATACCTCTTCTTAGAAACGTAACAGCTCGTGTCTAACAGCAAGGTTGGAGAACCTGTAGGAGCAGTAGGGCTGTGAGTAGGCATCTCGGTACAGGACTCCGAAACAGCACCGTAGCTTGATGTAGCTTGCTTCACATACGATGACAAGATATTGGATGAAGTAAAAATGTTGTCTGTGCCAACGGAATCATCTGTCGGGATCTGAATGAAAATTATATCATCACTTTCGGTAGCCTCCACCACAAGGTTTTCTACGCAAGTTTGCAAAGAAGTGTAGGCCAGATCCTTTGCATCGTCAATGTTGTTGCAAACACCATAGACAGACGTTGCTGGGTTAGTCGGAATGTCGAGAACGCCATCTGAAACGATGAGAACGACCTGTTGGGTTTCGTTACGCTTAAATTGCTTCAAACGTTGAATAGCGTGGTTCAATGCGTAAGGAATACTCGAACTCTCCGTCTTAAATCTCTGAAGATTGTCAATTTGGGCTTTCAACTTTTGAGATTCCTCGACTTTGCCGAACCCAATTTCTTTTCTGATAGTGTCAGTATATCCGACCAGAGAGAAGTAGTCAAAATATTCACCAGTAGTTCCAACGTCGAAGTCATCCACAACCGCCTTGGAAAGCTTCTTGATGGCATTGAACTCGCTCTTAGTTGAACCAGATTGATCGAACAGCATAACAACGTCTCGGGGATAGCATGAGCTCGCACTTGCGCTTGTGGCAGCAGCGATTAACACTGCAGCGAGCGCTGCAAGGTAGCTAGACCTAAGTCTATTCATTTTGGCCAACGGGGGTGTCGTCTTCCTTGTTCGACCTCGATGATCTCGCGTTAAGGTTCTGCTTGGTCTGGATTTCTTAATTTGTGGACGTGTTGCAATTCTCTAGCTTTCAAGTGATATTGTTATAGGGTGTCTTTTCATCTTGTGTATATTCTATTCTCTGACCTTGATCATGAAATTTGAGAAGAATTGCATTCTTAGGTAGCCACCACCTACTATGCCAGGACGCATATTTAAGATGCCGATTGTATGCGGGGTGCAACTTTGCAAGGGGCGGCTCCTTGTAAAAGTCTATTTAGGAAGTAGATAGATTCTCGAGTACCCCATCCAAGGTCATATCAAAGGCTGCATATCTATGTGTAAGAATGTATGCCTTCGGTTCTAACAGTGCTAATTGAAGATTTTGTTTTGCAATTCTTATTGAAAGATTATATGATGGCGATGTGCAGGGTCTAAGTAGAACCAAAACTGTAATAACCATGCGAGCTCCCACCAATCAGAGGGTTCTCTCTACAACCCTTTGGCTTGCGGTAAACTCAAGTCACGACATGTAGCTGCAGTTCAAGGTTCTGCCTTCCACTATGAAATTTGAGAGAAGAACCGCATGGGCATCTTCTACGTTAAAACGCATGTTTAAGATGTCTCTAGCACGTGCAGTACTAATTAGCAAGGGACGTCTCCATTTTAGGTCTATCTAGGAAGTAGGCAGATTCTCGAGTACCCTGTTTAAGATCAGATCAAGGGCTGCACATATAGTTTTACTGATTATAATAAAAGATTATGTTATGCAATTTTCATTAAGAAATTAGGGTGCACTTTTCATGCTGACATGGGCTCTTTTTAAAGCCTTGCGGGGAGGGGGGAAGATAATATAGGAGAGACCAGATGAAAATTCGGTTCGACTTTCTACACTTTGTCGCGTAAATGTTGTGCTGGCGAGTTTTCTGATATGTGCTTCATGAGGTTTATGTCCACCAATTTTTATTGTTATTTTTCATTTAAAAAAGTATAACAGATAGCCTTTTCTCAAAATAGTTAAAATTGTGTATCTATTAGAACATAGACGCTAAGACCATACTATTTCCAACAAACACCGAACTTTGGCCAAGATAACTTTCTGCGCTTAAACATTCAGGAAAACGTGATGTAAGACAAGTGGATTAAAAAGATTCTGAAAAAATACATTTCAAAAATCATGATTTTCAGATATTTGCTTAGAGATCTGGTTATATCACAAAGAAGAAACTACTTCAGGAAAGCAATTTGGCCATCTGTATGAGTACTTTTGGGATGCAAGTAGGCGACGAATTGGTCAGAAAGCTTGATAAAGCACCGCATGTTCGAGTGAACTTGTCAGGGGAAGCCTATCTGGGACTGAGAGGCCAAAACATCGGATTGAAATCGTTGCAGAAATTACATGTTTGGTTTAGAACAGAACTCTGTTCCTTAATGATTTAATTAGCTGCCTCCTATACTAATGCCAAGTCATTCTAGTACGAGCTTATTCTCTTTTTGATAAAAAAAGAAAAGGAAGGCAGGTTTTGTTAGCACAACATAAAAGTGGTGACTGACTAAGACCAAAAGTGTAATGAGGAGTGTTAGGTGCCTTTTTCAGTGTCAACTGAGACGACATCGAAACGATGATTTATATTAAAATATTTTTTTTCCTACTTTAAAAAATGAAAATGTTAATAGATACATAGCCTATATGTATATTAATAAGGTAAAAATAAAGAAATTGTGCAATCAAATCAGAAGTCGAAGACTGTGCGCTGTTACTAGGGTAGCAGCTCAAGCCAAGGCACTGCACCCGCTTTCAGGAATGCGGCCCTCCCTTGTAACCCTTTGACCTTTGGTAAACATAAGTAAAAGCATATAGTTACACATAAACGTTCTGCCTTACATCTTGAAACTTTTCGGAAACTATGAGTTCAGGGCGCATCTTTAAGCTGTCTCTCATATGTGGAGTACCTAGTTGGAAGGGATTCGCCCTTCACCTAATCAATACCTCAGACAGATTCTCGAGTACCCGCGATCAGAGGTTGCACATGTGGCACGCTCGCTACCGAGTAAGGGAAAGAGCTAAAATCTTTTCGCAAGCAGAGCAAAGGCCCTAGCTGAACAAATGACACGTTGGCTCTGGCGAAGTTAGTCCCTAATGCCTACAAGATACAGATGGAGTGATTGTCTTGGCATGCTAAAAGATTTCAACTTATCTCTATCCTCTGAGCTTAGTGAGAGCGGGTAGGGCCAAAGAATGTTCATCAATTCTAATTGTGGAGTAAACATGGTGCGCAGTGCAGCACTAGCGCGAGAGATGTAGACACCGATAGAAGCTTTTAAAAGCTGACATGTCAATTCAGTATCGAGTGGTTGTTTAAACTTGAGTTGTTTACCCAAGTTAGAAGATCTTAACTCAGTGCCTTTGCCTCTAGAGTGAGAAAAATGTAACTAGGACTGTACAGTTAGTTGGTGTAAACAAACCCAACCCAACTCAGCAGGCTCCTCTCTGTCCAAACAAGATCTCACCCTCACCAACCAGGGATGCTGAGTTATATCCCTTAACTCAGGTTAAAAACCCAAGTCAAACAATCACTCTCATCAAAGCCCAGTCAGTAAGTAGGCATCCCCGTGGAAACTTGTTTGCAAGCTTTAAGGTAGCAACCATGAATTCCTAAGATTTTCTTCCTGTTATAAGTGCGTATAAAGAGAATTGCACACTACTTACCTACCTACCTACCTACCTACCTACGACTCAATAGTATCAATTAAACAGCACGAAGTCATGACCAGAGAAGCTTAGTGGGCTTGGGTTTCAGGACCTGTGGATGGCTCGTAATTTCTTTGAATCTTCAATCAAAACAGGTGCCAGCCAGGTCGCATGGTTGTAGGTCCGTGATGTGGCTCTTTCCACGAAAGGTTACGCCTGCAGCTCCTCTGAGCAGCACTTTTCACCTTTCCGCTACTAGCTAACTAACTAACTAACTAACTAACTAACTAACTAACTAACTAACTAACTATCTAATGGCGTCCCTCTGAAGTACTTCTGTTCTGGCGTCGTTGTCGGTTTCTGGTTCCAGCGAGAGAGCAAACTTCCTGAGTACCCGCCCGAACTTCGATGGAGTGCTGCTCAAGGAAGAGAGAACAGCACCGCTTTGGCTCTCCGCCGCATGCAGTACTTCGGTGCAGGCGTCGACTTGGACCTCGTGCAGCGTCGGAACTTGCACACCGGTACGCGCTGCCATCTCCAGCGCGTGAAATATGACTCCAGCAGCTGACTAGGTAACCCCTACAAATCTCAGGCTGCACACCCGCGGGTTGTATGTAATCAAACACGTGCCGCATAAGCAGCAGCAGCAGCAGCAGCAGCAGCAGCAGCAGGAGGAGGAGGAGGTATTAATTGTCGACCACAGACCAAACAAAGATCGATCGCATCCAGCCAACCATCCGTCCATCCATCCATACATCCATCCGTCGATGTGTGTCCCAGAAAGGCATGACTCTGGTGGTCAGGGGAAGCGCGGTCGCCCACTTAAGTCGGCAAACAAGTGCGGGCTTCTTCAGGTTTGAGCGAGTGAGTGAGTGAGTCTGAGTCTCCTTTGAAGCTGCTCCAGGAACTGCCGTGACCGAGCTCGATCCATCCGCGGCGAAGGACAATTCGCCAGAACTCCGCCAGGCATTGTCTGAGGGGGAGGACATGTTTCTGAAGAAGGTTCGGGACTCCATGATCATACTGAGAGGACCGGGCGAATAGAAATGGCGTGAGGCTTGAGCAAGTCTGGGCCCGTGCTGCGTATGTGCGTATGTGTGCATGTATTTATTGTGTGGATGTGTTTATGAACGTGCGCAGTTCTGCAAGGCGTGCGCAAGACGCCAAAGGCAACGTTGACTGTGCAGACGCTCGCTGCGTGCGATGCAGGACGCCGGCGCCGTCGTGGATCTTTGATCAGATCTGCTCAAGATCTGTCCTCATTCGTACTCATGTGCGGTTCTACGGTGCACGGCAAACTCCTTTGCGGAGTGCACACCAACAGAAGTTGGGACTGAACAATTGAGGGTTCGACTGCTCTCTCGGACGAAAGGCTCTGTTTGACTCAGGTGACACTTCTTTCGGAAAGCGAACGTGCTCGGAGAGGGGTACGCGAAGACGAGGTGAAGTTGCATGAGCACATACATGAACACTCAGTAGGCGCCTTGGCGTCGGAGGCTGAACGTCCTCTTCCTTCGGGTGAAATACTGAGCTTAGACAAAGAAAACGTGTTGCATAAGATCCAAGATCCAAGATCCTCTGGTTTGGTTTTGGACCACCTTGGAAGAGAAGCCAAAGAGATTCTATTCTGCATATTGAGATGTGATGAAATCATTGTGTACATTGATTGGCTCCCTGTTATTAAAAAAAATAAAAAATGGAGGACTGGTTTTTGAAGTGCTTCCTTCGTTGAGCTAAGCCTAATCGGGGAGTACGCAAAGAGACAGAGACGGGTGGTTGGAATGTAAAGTTCAGACATTGATAATTTGATTGTGGGAGCTATGTATACACTATTGGATTCCTATCATTTTTTAGTCAGTGGAGTGAGGGGCCAGGAATAATTCATTTCCCTCAGGCTGACAGTCGAAGTTCTTGTAAGGGAAATATAGCGCAATGAATTAGCGGCTCATGAGCATCGAGAGCAGTTGATATTGAAAGAACTAGTAATGGCCTTTCAGGTAGTAGAGTGAAACCTGTGTCAGATCACGATTATCACGATGAAAGAGGAGGGCCATGGTATGTGTCTATCGATCAGTTTGTAGATCTGGAGGTTGAGGGAGAAGCCCTTCGCCAAGGTAGCGTAGGTTGCCGAAGCAAGTTCTTCAGCGAATACAAATTGAATTTGTTCAAGTTTCCGCACCGAAGGCTTCTAATATGATGATTAGATTGCTCGAAAATTATTTGAGAAAAATAAAAAGAAAGCATGGTTGAGGCGTCCTTCGCGGAGGCCGTACCACCGTAATTGGCGTAACAAGGAATGCCTGCATGTTAAAGCTATTTATACTTGGTATGCAGTAGAGATTTTTCAAGAGAAATTATTCTGTCTACTAGACTCTCGAATGGCCCAGTTGACTATAGAGATGGTAGATTAGCCGATATCAAAGACGCTCGCAAAATGACTGTTCTTGGGACAACCTTAGCTTCTGGTTGATCGGGGCCATATCAATGCAAATACAGATGGCTTAACAGGTTTTGCGTGAAGGCAGTTTTTCGAGGACCCTCAACTCAGCACTGCTTCTTTCTAATAAATCGCGAGAAATATATGATTGAGAAGTTTCTAGCAAAGTTCTTATATGGCGTTTACGTAAAACGTGGATCCAAAGCTGTTGATAGTGTACTAGGTGCGCATCTTCTCCCGCTTAGAGAAGGTTCGCAAAGATTACTACCTGGCTACCCTGAAGCACGCAATCTACAGTAGGTAGCCGTACTTAAGGATCTGTATGTCTGATATCAGCTGGAGCTCCTGCTGGGCCATGCAAAATTTAGCTCGAATTCAAGATCTTCTTCGAAGTGAGTCTCAACCTTTCTGATAGACCTTTACTTGCTAATGCTTCATTGTTAGAGTTGAAGGAAACTGTTGCAAGGCGGCGATATGCGATTCTTTTTGCCTCGCGAATATCAAGGAGGATTTGGGTGCAGCTTTGCAAACGTCTTGAAGAATTCTCTCTCGAAAGGTTAATTTCTTACATGCAAGGAGAACAAGCTATCATTCTCTCCACTATTGCTTCCTCATACAAAGAGCTTCATTTAGCCCATAATCATTTGACCTTTGCGATGTTCTGCGTTGAGGAGGGAGAATCTTTATTCTTGTGAACCTCGCAAAGACAATACATAACGGGAAGAATAAGAGAAGTCACCATCAGCTGAAGATGGATTAATCTTGTCTGGTAAGCCAATAAAATGGCTGTGTCTGCAAGGTGTATGGCCAATGGTCTTTGCATGATGAGAGTCTTATTGCAGTATGTATCTGCAGAGAGTGTGATGCCTTCCTTGCAGTGGGAACTCTGATCTGACAAAGCATCGGAGGTTGCCTTTTATGACTTTGCCTGGCATCCTTCAATTTGTCATGGATTGAATTTATGCAAAAGCTTCTTCGACAAGAGAGGAGCTTGTAAGCACTTTCATCTTTGTCTTCAAACATCCCAGACTCGATAAAGACGCAGTTGTGATTGTTGAAAAATCCTCGCCGGCTGTTGATGGTTGCCTGGACACTATGCCAGAGAACTGTACCAACCTTTTTGAGATTCCAAGGGATCCTTCCTTACGTCTCGCTATAATGCTTACTAATGTTCTCTTGAAGACTACTCTTTCGGAGCGGTAAGGGACTTAGATGGTGGGTAATGGGTATGCGACTTTGTTCCAATAAAAGACGTAGTACCTTTCAAAAGTACTATATTTAATTTACTTGCCACTCCGTGGAGATTTGCCCGGATTAGCAACGAACTAGTAAACAAAGATAAGTAATTCAAACCATAAATAATCCAGATCTATTGTCTAATCTAAAAGTTGATGCGAGTACCAAAGGTTAATTCGCGTTACGAAACAGTTTGAATGCAGATTCTAGGAATATATTTAAGAATGATTTAACGATTTGCTCCTGTAGGTAGAAGATTCACGCCTTTCCCCACCGCTTGATTTCTTTGGTTCTTGGCAACTAATGAGACGTGCTTATGATTACTTAGAGGTAATTGGGAAAATGTCTAAGATGATAGCAGTTAGTTAGCATTGAGACTAGGGTCGTCTTGTTGAATGTGCTTGAGTAGATTCAAGTGCTTTTGGCCGCTTGAGTATTTCGGGTCTGCTTCTCTGGCTTGATTTGCAAACTCCTCTCGATGCTTGTTTTGTTCCCTTCGTTCCTTGGGTAAATCTCGTGCAGTGTCACACACACCACCACTCAAAGTCATGTCGTAAAGATGTACCTGTATCACTTCTCAGTAGCAACTCTTGTTTTGCTTTTATTCAATTTGAGATATTAGAGTAAAGAATTCGTGTAGATGATCAGCAAGCCGAAATCTAATCATGATGGCCTGATTAGATTTAGAGCCCTCTTTATCTTGAAATTCTGGTATATTTGCATGCTTCTTCAAACATGCGCAACAAAAGCTGAAACATGCGCAACAAAAGCTGAAAACGCCGGCATTAGCCAATGATTGTTTTGAAATGTTTGAAAATTAATTTAAAATAAAACATGAAATCACCAAGAAGAGCGGTTCCCAAATTATAAAGTCTCCTGCTAATACTGCCTACTTTAAGTGTACTCCATCTAAATGAGAATAATCTTTATCAACCTGAATTTAGGCTGAGCATGGTAATGCTACCTTCTTTCCCAAAATTCTGATGGTGCTACTCGTGGAGTGTAGAGGCAAATATTCGAAGGTAATTTCGAGATCTTTAATTTAATTTGTCTTCTGTCGTCTCTGGTTGTCATATATCTATTTGCAATTTGTATTTCTTGTAACTCCAAATCATGCCAATATTTGTCTATGTAGAAAATTCTTTGATAAGTAATTGCCATTAAACGACGAGGAAGGAAGCACTGTGCAATCTTCATTTCTAGAACTAAATTTGAAGGAGCTAAGAGCAACTCCTTCCCATTAGCTTGAAGACAATGCGACAAAGACGTGACTCTGAAGGCTCAAAATTAACCTATAGAGCATCCTTTAACTGATATAAAATTTGTCAAGCTAATGTTGGGACATGATAACATGACATGAGGTAGAATGCTGTTTTGTGAAGCTAGAGCTGGAAGTCCCCAGACTTGCCAGTGACCTTCCACCATATAAGTTCAGTTAGATTTGTCAAAATAATAGATTTTGTGCTGAAGTTTTTGAACCTAAAGAAGCACTTCTTAAGCTATTTAAATTCCATATTATCATAATAATATAAAAATGGAAATACATGTTATCTTGCTTTTGATTGGTCTTGAATAATTTGCAGCATAAGTGCCGCAAGTTCGTCAACGAGGCTCTGCTCAAGTTCTTCCATTAGAACTCCCCAGATCATGAGCCTCTCTTTAGCACGAATACCCTTGCGAAGTATCGGCTAAAAAGGTCCAGCGTGATATAAAGTCTTTCTTGAGCATGTCAAGTCATGACAGAACTGTCTCTTAATCCTGCTCCGCTGTGCTGAAACTTAAGATAAATGATTTACCCGCATTATAATAAATTTGAACATTTGACATATCAACGAGATGCAATGAAGGTATCATTCTAATGTCTCTTTCCATTCCGCCTCGTCTCTGTGCAGAGTCTCTTCTGATTGGTCTCGAGCTCGTTGTAGTCGAGAGAGATCCTTTTGAAAATTACGCATTAGCATTTCTTCAAGGTATGTCGCGTGCTGCTCCATATGAAATCGTTGAGCAGTGACGTGTATCCACATCACAAAAACAACATTGTGCTCAAATTCTTTGCTGAAAGGTAATACTGATTATCGTGAGGTTGACTGTACGAATGAAGGCAAGAAGCTTGATGAAGGTTATAAGAAGGTTGACTTAAGTGTTAGCAAACTGCTGTCCTGAGGAATGAATTCCAGGACAGATTAATTCATGTAGTAATTAAGGAGATTAAGACATTCTTGAATGTGGTTAGAGATAATCGATGGGGTTAGGTTATCAAACCTTCTCCAACCATTGATCCAAGCTAAACCAAGCTTGGGTGTCCGTGATGGGCATTCACACTTCTAGTTCTTGGCTTCAGCAGCCTCATGAGTCTGGTTGCCTATTCTTGTTCTAATGTAAACCTTATCTCTATTGGGTTTTACAAAGGGACACCAAGAACTCTAGCAATGTCTTGTCCACTAGTTCCATCGATTGGAGATCTCAGCATTCTTCTTGAGTGAAGCCTGCCAAGAGCTCTTCTGCTCCCTCCCCATCAGGAGATTTTGTGCGGCCATGCATAAGCTGCCATAACGGTAGTCTAACTTTCTTATCATGTTTTGCATGGTACGCATCCAGTATAGTTTCTGCTTTCTTTTTAGGTTCGAACACAAGCGCAAGACGCTTGACACGAAGTAGCTTCTCTCACAACTCAAGCAAAAGGTCATATTCATATCACTCATCGTACAACGGTTTCATTCGTTGGCGCTCACCAAGTGTACGACATCCTCCCTCCGCCACATCCCTTAAGTACTCTTGCTAACGATGTCAAATTCGCGGTGCCCCTTACAACCTCTATAAACTCGTTGAATATCTCAGGTTGCTCGGTTGCGCGACGGCCATCGTGCAAATGCACCTTCTAACGTTTGTGCATCACTACCTGAAATCATTCGTTGTAGGGTCTTGCGTTGAACTACGTATGCTTTCCATGAAGCAAATCGAGAGTCCTACTCTTTGGATGTTTGCGATGGCTTGACGATCCAGTTTTCCCAGCAGTCTTTCACCTGGTGTCCATTTGCTCGAAAGGTCATACTACGCACATGTTTTATAAGGTTATAACAGCGTTTCTATTCAACAAAGACACGAAGCGATAAGTTTGAGGATAGCTTGAATAACATATGTCGAATAAGCTTCTCTTGATTTAAGATTTTTCGACGAGCTAGTATTAAAATCGTTTTTGAAAGAATTGTGCGGCCGAACCCCTGAATCATATGAACCGATTTGTTTATTTTTTTTTCGACGGAGGCCTGCAGTAACCTTTTGTGCCAGATGCTCGTTGCCATGCAGATTGTAGCACGCCTGTCTACTTTCCAGTTAACTAAACATATGTACCATTTTTCACAGGTTGCTTGTCCCAAGTATGAAAGGCAGGCAAACATCCGGTGTTTCTTTTATAGTTGCGCAGGTTCTCGCCATTCTGCAAAAGTTGAACTAGTTGTGCGAATTTGGGTATTTCGGATAAGAATTTCATGTTGAGCACGCAACTTTTAACATTTTAAAAGCCTTCGAAGTTGCTCAGCTCGGGCGCGCACGTGGTTCTTATGCTGGGCTCTCACAAGCTCCAGGGCGGCTTGACTTTTCTTATAAGGTTTAAAAGTCCGTAAAACCTCTTGCTTGGAACTCATTGAGACAGGCAAAGAGCATCCAACTGAGTTGGTGGCAGCAGCGAGATTTCATGCTCCTTAGCCGTAATTTCTTCAAAGCCATCCACATAGTTGTCGCCATCGTCGTCGGCATCATTCTCATCCTCATCCTAAATATCATCTTCTACCAGACTATTCAAACTCTGGCTTCTTAAAGAGTTATATTTTGGTTTGAACATTGACGCAAAGCCTTCACGTTTTTCCTTTGCGCGGCACTGAGCAATTTCATAGTCAATTTTACGATTCTCTTCTTCATGTTGCGTAGCTGCAAGTTGCTGTCTTTCTTTATTCTTCTGTTGAAGGCGGCAACATTCATCAAAGTCTTCACGCGACGTGCGTTCAAAAGAAATTCGTCCGTTGCCTTTTCTCAAACCTAAAACCATATCGGTGGAGCAACGAAGACAACGATTGTTTAGGACTTTTGCAAGTTTTCCACTGCGATAGAGATTGTTCCCATCGTTTTGTCGAAAATCAAATATGGTACCACTCAGTTGCATCTCGCTCCCGCCTTCGAACTTCAACATCAAACTTTGTAAGAATTTTTTCCTCAGGAGGTTGAAGAACTTCCCTTGGCCTTGGGGCTTTGTCGTTGCCAGTTCATCATTGCTGAGTTGTGGCCTTCGTTTAGCTACCTCTGCCTTTCCCCAAAACTCGGGAGATCATTATGCCAAGTGCTCCTGATACCTCCTCTGCCATCGAAAATCCCAGTTTGCTCTTCTCCAATGAAACACGAAGCCCGACTAAAGCTGAATTAAATCTGCAACAAATTACTTTACACGATAAGCAATCACATGAACAGTGAAGCCTTTTTGTGCTATTTTCGTGGCTACAGCAAGCCTCTCTCGCTGCATGCGCTATTTTCTACGCGTCCGTCTCAGCACGAGCTCTATTCGCTCTAGGCTATTATGACTTTCAGCTACCTGTCCTATATAGCATGTTGTTAGCCATTCTTATATAATTTTTCTGTTTATAAGTTTAAAAACAAAATAATAATAAAAAGAAAGAAAAAAGTGTGTTTTATTGGTAGTGAATAATAATACTGCTTATTTTACCCTAGGCTAGGTGTAGTATATATATATATATAGGCCTTTCCACACGATAATCTTTCCCAAGTGTACCTACTTTTTTGAGTATTTTCTAAAAGTAGAAATGTTTTATTTCAAGAGCGGTAATGCACACATTAGGCTACTTAGGGGAAAATTTAAATTTTGAAAAATAAAAAAAGAATCTTTCAGTCGGTAGGACACTGCAACAATGTTAAGCCTTGTTAAATAGTTTTCTTCTCCCTGAGACAATAGACCTTTCAATCCTCCTTCTGATGAACAGCAAAGTTGAAGCATAGTAGGGCTTTTGTAGAAACTAGCTTTGGAAAGTCTCTCTAAAAATGGAATATACTAGCAGTGAGCTACTTTGTCTTCTTGGTGAGATGGGTGGAACTTGATTTGTTCATGCTGGCCAAAGAGGAAGTATTATACAATGCTTTGATTTGAATTGTCCCCCACCATTTCGAGAAAGAAAACCTTTGACGGTGAGAGTAGCATAACTGAATGTTTCCTTCAAATAAAAAAAAAAGAAAACCTCCTAGGCGGCTCTATGAGTGCCCTTAGTAGTCCATAGCACCATTAGGTACCAACTAATAGCAGCACGTATATCGTAGGGTATATAGTAGGTTGTAGGTAGTAGTTAAATCTTGAGCACGATGATGTTCAGACATGGGCTGCTAATGCATTGGCAGACCATCTTCTCAGAGCAACCAGTACTGCCCGAGCTCTCCAGCACGGCCTGAGTCACGCAGGTCTGCATAACATGCCGAGCATTCTGCCAAACTTCACTTCTTCGCTTCAGCTAGCCCGCGAGGCCGCGACACTTCTCGAGCATACACACACGTGCCGCCGAAGAGCTGCACATCTCAACAATGTCTTCACCAAGCTTGCCAGTTTCCTGGAGCCCCAGCAAAATGCTGATATTAATTTCATTCAGGTAGAGGCTAGTCTACGCAACATCATCTCGCTACTTCGCGAATTCTTCGATCCTAGTGATAATAAATCCACCATAATTTTACAACTCATGGACACCAAGCGAGCTACTCAAGTGCTCGCAGATGCAGAGCAGCGTCTGCAAAAATTGATCCAAGTTTGCCGAATCCGCTTCGAGTTTCCATCCCCTCCTGCATCCATTGAGCAAATCGATCTTGACGATGCCGAAGAAGACCACCTTCGTCTTGAAAACATGATCAAGCAATACCAAGACGAAGGTCACGACCAAGTTGAAGCCATACTGTTATTGCTCAAAGACCATCCTGACATCAGCCTTGCAGATATCATAGCAGGTCGTGCTGGGACGCGAAGACAGCGACGAGCGCTGCAAGAGCTTATTCGTACACTGCGAGAAACTCAAGAATTTGAGATGGCCACAATACCACCGGAAAAGGTTACCATAGATTATCCAGAACATATTCTTGGTGAAGGCAGCTTCAGCCAAGTCCTGTCAGGTGTTCTCCAAGGCGAGGATGGGATAAATATATCAGTTGCTATCAAGAGAGTTCGACAAATCCGTGGTCGCCTTCAGTTTGCTGAGCAAAAGGCATTGATGGAAGAGGCCCAAAGCTGGCAAGGTTTGAAGCACAAAAACATCGTCTGCCTTCTTGGCACATGCATCATTCGGAACCGGTTTCATTTGGTCATGGACAAATGCGACTTCCCTCTAGATGAGTTACTGCACGGGACCGAACCGAGCGGCACACGCACTACCCTTGGACTGGATGATAAAGAAGCCATTTTGCGCGGTGTCACGCGAGGGCTCTGCTATCTGCACAGTGAAAATGTGATTCATGGTGATCTGGAACCTGCCAATGTGCTTCTCAGTCAAGATCTTGGCCTAGTAAAACTCGCAGACTTTGGTCTTGCAGACAGAACGAGCCCGAATACAAGCTTTGCAGACAGCATTTCGGTGGCCGGAACCCCGGTGTACATGGCTCCAGAAGTACTTCAAGCTCCAGCTCGTTGGACAACAAAGGCAGACATCTATTCTCTAGGCCTGATTATATGGGAGATGTACCACGAGGAGACGCCATACAAGCATCTCGTGTATCAACCAGGAGAGCTTGAATGCAGGGTTCTCGCAGGCGAGCGTCCTGAAATATCTGAGAAAATACCTGTGAAACTCTGGATAGTCCGCATCATGGAGTCTTGTTGGGACGATGAACCTGCAAACAGACCAACTGCTGAGGAGGCTCTAAAGAGGTTCGAGTCTCTAGGTGCTGAACGCCGATCGAGCCGTATCATTCGCGGGCTTGCGGCTGCATTCAGAAAGAAAAACCATCGCACATCTGCAAAACGAAATGTGAATGTCGAAATGGTGCGGGGTCTAGTTCGAGATCTGGCTGATCGAGGCGATCGAACGGATCTGCTACGAACACTGCAGATCTTGCATGATGCTCTGGAAGGTGAATTCAAAGCTGCTGAGACCGCAGGTGGCGATGATGAGCTGAGGAGAGTTGTTCGTGAGCGGGGCGTTCTTGTTCATTTGCAGAGAATCCTAAAGGAAGAGCAACGCGACACCGAAGTGATTTCTGAAGCACTTTGGATATTCCATTTCGCGTTTCATCGTGAAGCTACCGATGAGTATGCTGAAGCTGCAATGACGACCTATGATATCGGCCCGGTACTGTTAAGTATTATGCAAGAGCACGCGAGCGAAGCAGCGGTGCAGGCCGCAGCATGTGCTTGTGTCAGGACCCTCGCGTTCAGTAATATGAAAAACCGAATTACTCTAGCACAAGATTTGGATGTGGGCGCAGAGATTGTGGCCGCCATGCGCGCACATCGAACCAATGCAGACGTGCAAAAGTGCGCATGTGGGGCATTGAGGAATCTTGCTGCAAATAATGATCGCAACGAAGAGATCCTGGGACAAGATTTGGATGTGGGCGCAGAGATTGTGGCCGCCATGCGCGCACATCGAACCAATGCAGACGTGCAAGAACAAGCATGTGGGGCATTGAATAATCTTGCTGTAAATGCTCGCAACAGAGAGAGCCTGGGACAAGATTTGAATGTGGGCGCAGAGATTGTGGCCGCCATGCGCGAACATCGAACCAATGCAGACGTGCAAAAGTGCGCATGTGGGGCATTGAGGAATCTTGCTGCAAATAATGATCGCAACAAAGAGATCCTGGGACAAGATTTGGATGTGGGCGCAGAGATTGTGGCCGCCATGCGCGCACATCGAACCAATGCAGACGTGCAAGAACAAGCATGTGGGGCATTGAATAATCTTGCTCTAAATGATCGCAACGCTGAGATCTTGGGACAAGATTTGAATGTGGGCGCAGAGATTGTGGCCGCCATGCGCGAACATCGAACCAATGCAGACGTGCAAAAGTGCGCATGTGGGGCATTGAGGAATCTTGCTGCAAATAATGATCGCAACGAAGAGATCCTGGGACAAGATTTGAATGTGGGCGCAGAGATTGTGGCCGCCATGCGCGCACATCGAACCAATGCAGACGTGCAAAAGTGCGCATGTGGGGCATTGAGGAATCTTGCTGCAAATAATGATCGCAACGAAGAGATCCTGGGACAAGATTTGGATGTGGGCGCAGAGATTGTGGCCGCCATGCGCGCACATCGAACCAATGCAGACGTGCAAGAACAAGCATGTGGGGCATTGAATAATCTTGCTCTAAATGACCGCAACAGAGAGAGCCTGGGACAAGATTTGAATGTGGGCGCAGAGATTGTGGCCGCCATGCGCGAACATCGAACCAATGCAGACGTGCAAAAGTGCGCATGTGGGGCATTGAGGAATCTTGCTGCAAATAATGATCGCAACAAAGAGATCCTGGGACAAGATTTGGATGTGGGCGCAGAGATTGTGGCCGCCATGCGCGCACATCGAACCAATGCAGACGTGCAAGAACAAGCATGTGGGGCATTGAATAATCTTGCTCTAAATGATCGCAACGCTGAGATCTTGGGACAAGATTTGAATGTGGGCGCAGAGATTGTGGCCGCCATGCGCGAACATCGAACCAATGCAGACGTGCAAAAGTGCGCATGTGGGGCATTGAGGAATCTTGCTGCAAATAATGATCGCAACAAAGAGATCCTGGGACAAGATTTGGATGTGGGCGCAGAGATTGTGGCCGCCATGCGCGCACATCGAACCAATGCAGACGTGCAAGAACAAGCATGTGGGGCATTGAATAATCTTGCTCTAAATGATCGCAACGCTGAGATCTTGGGACAAGATTTGAATGTGGGCGCAGAGATTGTGGCCGCCATGCGCGAACATCGAACCAATGCAGACGTGCAAAAGTGCGCATGTGGGGCATTGAGGAATCTTGCTGCAAATAATGATCGCAACGAAGAGATCCTGGGACAAGATTTGAATGTGGGCGCAGAGATTGTGGCCGCCATGCGTGCACATCGAACCAATGCAGGCGTGCAAGAAAAAGCATGTGGGGCATTGAGGAATCTTGCTCTAAATGACCGCAACAGAGAGAGCCTGGGACAAGATTTGAATGTGGGCGCAGAGATTGTGGCCGCCATGCGCGAACATCGAACCAATGCAGACGTGCAAGAACAAGCATGCGGGGCAATTTTCAATTTATCGTGGAATGACAAAGTGTCTCAGATTCTTATCAAGCTGGGTGCACGTGAGTGTGTTTCGGACGCACACCAACGATTTCCGTCATCGAACAAGTGTCGGCGAGCTTTTGAAAGGCTACAATAAGTGATAAAATAAATAATAAAAAGTATGTCTGTGCTGCTAGCTGGCTACCTCCTTTGTATGCAGGCAGGTACCTACGGGTACCATCGCAGGGGCTGAAAGAAAAGGACAAAGGGCGTTTTAGAAAAATGTCATACCTAGGCATTCCCCTCGCTTTTCTAGCTAGAGAACTGCCGATCAAGTTAGTTTAAGTTGCATATTGAGATGGTCTCGATGAAGAAGGCAGGCTGCGTTGCTTTGTATAGAACGCATGCTGATGATCAGCAAGCCTAAAACAATCATAATTGAGCTGCGAAGATCTATGGCGTTAGCCATGTTGGAAATCTGATATATTTGCGTGCTTGTTCGAACATGTGCCACAAAAGCTAAGAAGACGGCACATAATTGTTTTGTAATTTTATAAATTAACTTTTTTTAATCTAAAAAAAACTGGTAGTGAATAGCAATAGTGTTACGCTAGCTAGAATCATATCTTACTCTAGAGATTATTATCATTTTTAGCTACCTACTAGTATCCTATATTGCATGTTGTTAGCCATTCTTATATATTTTTTTGTTCATAAGTTTAAAAAACAAAATAACAATAAAAAGAAAGAAAAAAGTGTGTTTTATTGGTAGTGAATAATAATATTGCTAATTTTACTCTAGGCTACGCTAGGTGTAACATATATACATGATAATCTTTCTCAAGTGTACCTACTTTTTTTAGTATTTTCTAAAAGTAGAATTTATTTATTTCAAGAGCGGTAATGCACACATTAGGCTACTTAGGAATAATAAAATATAATAAAATAAACGAAGAATCTTTCAGTCGGTAGGATACTCCAACAATGCGAAGCCTTATTGAATGGGTTACTTCTCTCGAAGGCTGATCCTATCCATACTCATTCTGATTAAAACATCAAATTGAAGCATAGTAGGGCTTTTGTAGAAACTAGCTTTGGAAAGTCTCTCGAAAACTGGAATATACTAGCAGTGAGCCACTTTGTCTTCTTGGTGAGATGGGTGGAACTTGATTTGTTCATGCTGGTCCAAGAGGAAGTATTATACAATGCTTTGATTTTAATTGTCCCCCAGCATTTTGAGAAAGAAAACCTTTGACGGTGAGAGTAGCATAACTGAATGTTTCCTTCAAATAAAGAAAAAAGAAAACCTCCTAGGCGGCTCTATGAGTGCCCTTAGTAGTCCATAGCACCATTAGGTACCAACTAATAGCAGCACGTATATCGTAGGGTATATAGTAGGTTGTAGGTAGTAGTTAAATCTTGAGCACGATGATGTTCAGACATGGGCTGCTAATGCATTGGCAGACCATCTTCTCAGAGCAACCAGTACTGCCCGAGCTCTCCAGCACGGCCTGAGTCACGCAGGTCTGCATAACATGCCGAGCATTCTGCCAAACTTCACTTCTTCGCTTCAGCTAGCCCGCGAGGCCGCGACACTTCTCGAGCATACACACACGTGCCGCCGAAGAGCTGCACATCTCAACAATGTCTTCACCAAGCTTGCCAGTTTCCTGGAGCCCCAGCAAAATGCTGATATTAATTTCATTCAGGTAGAGGCTAGTCTACGCAACATCATCTCGCTACTTCGCGAATTCTTCGATCCTAGTGATAATAGATCTACCATAATTTTACAACCAAGCGAGCTACTCAAGTGCTCGCAGATGCAGAGCAGCGTCTGCAAACATTGATCCAAGTTTGCCGAATCCGCTTCGAGTTCCCATCCCCTCCTGCATCCATTGAGCAAATTGATCTTGACGATGCCGAAGAAGACCACCTTCGTCTTGAAAACATGATCAAGCAATACCAAGACGAAGGTCACGACCAAGTTGAAGCCATACTGTTATTGCTCAAAGACCATCCTGACATCAGCCTTGCAGATATCATAGCAGGTCGTGCTGGGACGCAAAGACAGCGACGAACGCTGCAAGAGCTTATTCGTACACTGCGAGAAACTCAAGAATCTGAGATGGCCACAATACCACCGGAAAAGGTTACCATAGATTATCCAGAACATATTCTTGGTGAAGGCAGCTTCAGCCAAGTCCTGTCAGGTGTTCTCCAAGGCGAGGATGGGATAAATTTATCAGTTGCTATCAAGAGAGTTCGACAAATCCGTGGTCGCCTTCAGTTTGCTGAGCAAAAGGCATTGATGGAAGAGGCCCAAAGCTGGCAAGGTTTGAAGCACAAAAACATCGTCTGCCTTCTTGGCACATGCATCATTCGGAACCGGTTTCATTTGGTCATGGACAAATGCGACTTCCCTCTAGATGAGTTACTGCACGGGACCGAACCGAGCGGCACACGCACTACCCTTGGACTTGATGATAAAGAGGCCATTTTGCGCGGTGTCACGCGAGGGCTCTGCTATCTGCACAGTGAAAATGTGATTCATGGTGATCTGGAACCTGCCAATGTGCTTCTCAGTCAAGATCTTGGCTTAGTAAAACTCGCAGACTTTGGTCTTGCAGACAGAACGAGCCCGAATACAAGCTTTGCAGACAGCATTTCGGTGGCCGGAACCCCGGTGTACATGGCTCCAGAAGTACTTCAAGCTCCAGCTCGTTGGACAACAAAGGCAGACATCTATTCTCTAGGCCTGATTATATGGGAGATGTACCACGAGGAGACGCCATACAAGCATCTCGTGTATCAACCAGGAGAGCTTGAATGCAGGGTTCTCGCAGGCGAGCGTCCTGAAATATCTGAGAAAATACCTGTGAAACTCTGGATAGTCCGCATCATGGAGTCTTGTTGGGACGATGAACCTGCAAACAGACCAACTGCTGAGGAGGCTCTAAAGAGGTTCGAGTCTCTAGGTGCTGAACGCCGATCGAGCCGTATCATTCGCGGGCTTGCGGCTGCATTCAGAAAGAAAAACCATCGCACATCTGCAAAACGAAATGTGAATGTCGAAATGGTGCGGGGTCTAGTTCGAGATCTGGCTGATCGAGGCGATCGAACGGATCTGCTACGAACACTGCAGATCTTGCATGATGCTCTGGAAGGTGAATTCAAAGCTGCTGAGACCGCAGGTGGCGATGATGAGCTGAGGAGAGTTGTTCGTGAGCGGGGCGTTCTTGTTCATTTGCAGAGAATCCTAAAGGAAGAGCAACGCGACACCGAAGTGATTTCTGAAGCACTTTGGATATTCCATTTCGCGTTTCATCGTGAAGCTACCGATGAGTATGCTGAAGCTGCAATGACGACCTATGATATCGGCCCGGTACTGTTAAGTATTATGCAAGAGCACGCGAGCGAAGCAGCGGTGCAGGCCGCAGCATGTGCTTGTGTCAGGACCCTCGCGTTCAGTAATATGAAAAACCGAATTACTCTAGCACAAGATTTGGATGTGGGCGCAGAGATTGTGGCCGCCATGCGCGCACATCGAACCAATGCAGACGTGCAAAAGTGCGCATGTGGGGCATTGAGGAATCTTGCTGCAAATAATGATCGCAACGAAGAGATCCTGGGACAAGATTTGGATGTGGGCGCAGAGATTGTGGCCGCCATGCGCGCACATCGAACCAATGCAGACGTGCAAGAACAAGCATGTGGGGCATTGAATAATCTTGCTGTAAATGCTCGCAACAGAGAGAGCCTGGGACAAGATTTGAATGTGGGCGCAGAGATTGTGGCCGCCATGCGCGAACATCGAACCAATGCAGACGTGCAAAAGTGCGCATGTGGGGCATTGAGGAATCTTGCTGCAAATAATGATCGCAACAAAGAGATCCTGGGACAAGATTTGGATGTGGGCGCAGAGATTGTGGCCGCCATGCGCGCACATCGAACCAATGCAGACGTGCAAGAACAAGCATGTGGGGCATTGAATAATCTTGCTCTAAATGATCGCAACGCTGAGATCTTGGGACAAGATTTGAATGTGGGCGCAGAGATTGTGGCCGCCATGCGCGAACATCGAACCAATGCAGACGTGCAAAAGTGCGCATGTGGGGCATTGAGGAATCTTGCTGCAAATAATGATCGCAACGAAGAGATCCTGGGACAAGATTTGAATGTGGGCGCAGAGATTGTGGCCGCCATGCGCGCACATCGAACCAATGCAGACGTGCAAAAGTGCGCATGTGGGGCATTGAGGAATCTTGCTGCAAATAATGATCGCAACGAAGAGATCCTGGGACAAGATTTGGATGTGGGCGCAGAGATTGTGGCCGCCATGCGCGCACATCGAACCAATGCAGACGTGCAAGAACAAGCATGTGGGGCATTGAATAATCTTGCTCTAAATGACCGCAACAGAGAGAGCCTGGGACAAGATTTGAATGTGGGCGCAGAGATTGTGGCCGCCATGCGCGAACATCGAACCAATGCAGACGTGCAAAAGTGCGCATGTGGGGCATTGAGGAATCTTGCTGCAAATAATGATCGCAACAAAGAGATCCTGGGACAAGATTTGGATGTGGGCGCAGAGATTGTGGCCGCCATGCGCGCACATCGAACCAATGCAGACGTGCAAGAACAAGCATGTGGGGCATTGAATAATCTTGCTCTAAATGATCGCAACGCTGAGATCTTGGGACAAGATTTGAATGTGGGCGCAGAGATTGTGGCCGCCATGCGCGAACATCGAACCAATGCAGACGTGCAAAAGTGCGCATGTGGGGCATTGAGGAATCTTGCTGCAAATAATGATCGCAACAAAGAGATCCTGGGACAAGATTTGGATGTGGGCGCAGAGATTGTGGCCGCCATGCGCGCACATCGAACCAATGCAGACGTGCAAGAACAAGCATGTGGGGCATTGAATAATCTTGCTCTAAATGATCGCAACGCTGAGATCTTGGGACAAGATTTGAATGTGGGCGCAGAGATTGTGGCCGCCATGCGCGAACATCGAACCAATGCAGACGTGCAAAAGTGCGCATGTGGGGCATTGAGGAATCTTGCTGCAAATAATGATCGCAACGAAGAGATCCTGGGACAAGATTTGAATGTGGGCGCAGAGATTGTGGCCGCCATGCGTGCACATCGAACCAATGCAGGCGTGCAAGAAAAAGCATGTGGGGCATTGAGGAATCTTGCTCTAAATGACCGCAACAGAGAGAGCCTGGGACAAGATTTGAATGTGGGCGCAGAGATTGTGGCCGCCATGCGCGAACATCGAACCAATGCAGACGTGCAAGAACAAGCATGCGGGGCAATTTTCAATTTATCGTGGAATGACAAAGTGTCTCAGATTCTTATCAAGCTGGGTGCACGTGAGTGTGTTTCGGACGCACACCAACGATTTCCGTCATCGAACAAGTGTCGGCGAGCTTTTGAAAGGCTACAATAAGTGATAAAATAAATAATAAAAAGTATGTCTGTGCTGCTAGCTGGCTACCTCCTTTGTATGCAGGCAGGTACCTACGGGTACCATCGCAGGGGCTGAAAGAAAAGGACAAAGGGCGTTTTAGAAAAATGTCATACCTAGGCATTCCCCTCGCTTTTCTAGCTAGAGAACTGCCGATCAAGTTAGTTTAAGTTGCATATTGAGATGGTCTCGATGAAGAAGGCAGGCTGCGTTGCTTTGTATAGAACGCATGCTGATGATCAGCAAGCCTAAAACAATCATAATTGAGCTGCGAAGATCTATGGCGTTAGCCATGTTGGAAATCTGATATATTTGCGTGCTTGTTCGAACATGTGCCACAAAAGCTAAGAAGACGGCACATAATTGTTTTGTAATTTTATAAATTAACTTTTTTTAATCTAAAAAAAACTGGTAGTGAATAGCAATAGTGTTACGCTAGCTAGAATCATATCTTACTCTAGAGATTATTATCATTTTTAGCTACCTACTAGTATCCTATATTGCATGTTGTTAGCCATTCTTATATATTTTTTTGTTCATAAGTTTAAAAAACAAAATAACAATAAAAAGAAAGAAAAAAGTGTGTTTTATTGGTAGTGAATAATAATATTGCTAATTTTACTCTAGGCTACGCTAGGTGTAACATATATACATGATAATCTTTCTCAAGTGTACCTACTTTTTTTAGTATTTTCTAAAAGTAGAATTTATTTATTTCAAGAGCGGTAATGCACACATTAGGCTACTTAGGAATAATAAAATATAATAAAATAAACGAAGAATCTTTCAGTCGGTAGGATACTCCAACAATGCGAAGCCTTATTGAATGGGTTACTTCTCTCGAAGGCTGATCCTATCCATACTCATTCTGATTAAAACATCAAATTGAAGCATAGTAGGGCTTTTGTAGAAACTAGCTTTGGAAAGTCTCTCGAAAACTGGAATATACTAGCAGTGAGCCACTTTGTCTTCTTGGTGAGATGGGTGGAACTTGATTTGTTCATGCTGGTCCAAGAGGAAGTATTATACAATGCTTTGATTTTAATTGTCCCCCAGCATTTTGAGAAAGAAAACCTTTGACGGTGAGAGTAGCATAACTGAATGTTTCCTTCAAATAAAGAAAAAAGAAAACCTCCTAGGCGGCTCTATGAGTGCCCTTAGTAGTCCATAGCACCATTAGGTACCAACTAATAGCAGCACGTATATCGTAGGGTATATAGTAGGTTGTAGGTAGTAGTTAAATCTTGAGCACGATGATGTTCAGACATGGGCTGCTAATGCATTGGCAGACCATCTTCTCAGAGCAACCAGTACTGCCCGAGCTCTCCAGCACGGCCTGAGTCACGCAGGTCTGCATAACATGCCGAGCATTCTGCCAAACTTCACTTCTTCGCTTCAGCTAGCCCGCGAGGCCGCGACACTTCTCGAGCATACACACACGTGCCGCCGAAGAGCTGCACATCTCAACAATGTCTTCACCAAGCTTGCCAGTTTCCTGGAGCCCCAGCAAAATGCTGATATTAATTTCATTCAGGTAGAGGCTAGTCTACGCAACATCATCTCGCTACTTCGCGAATTCTTCGATCCTAGTGATAATAGATCTACCATAATTTTACAACCAAGCGAGCTACTCAAGTGCTCGCAGATGCAGAGCAGCGTCTGCAAACATTGATCCAAGTTTGCCGAATCCGCTTCGAGTTCCCATCCCCTCCTGCATCCATTGAGCAAATTGATCTTGACGATGCCGAAGAAGACCACCTTCGTCTTGAAAACATGATCAAGCAATACCAAGACGAAGGTCACGACCAAGTTGAAGCCATACTGTTATTGCTCAAAGACCATCCTGACATCAGCCTTGCAGATATCATAGCAGGTCGTGCTGGGACGCAAAGACAGCGACGAACGCTGCAAGAGCTTATTCGTACACTGCGAGAAACTCAAGAATCTGAGATGGCCACAATACCACCGGAAAAGGTTACCATAGATTATCCAGAACATATTCTTGGTGAAGGCAGCTTCAGCCAAGTCCTGTCAGGTGTTCTCCAAGGCGAGGATGGGATAAATTTATCAGTTGCTATCAAGAGAGTTCGACAAATCCGTGGTCGCCTTCAGTTTGCTGAGCAAAAGGCATTGATGGAAGAGGCCCAAAGCTGGCAAGGTTTGAAGCACAAAAACATCGTCTGCCTTCTTGGCACATGCATCATTCGGAACCGGTTTCATTTGGTCATGGACAAATGCGACTTCCCTCTAGATGAGTTACTGCACGGGACCGAACCGAGCGGCACACGCACTACCCTTGGACTTGATGATAAAGAGGCCATTTTGCGCGGTGTCACGCGAGGGCTCTGCTATCTGCACAGTGAAAATGTGATTCATGGTGATCTGGAACCTGCCAATGTGCTTCTCAGTCAAGATCTTGGCTTAGTAAAACTCGCAGACTTTGGTCTTGCAGACAGAACGAGCCCGAATACAAGCTTTGCAGACAGCATTTCGGTGGCCGGAACCCCGGTGTACATGGCTCCAGAAGTACTTCAAGCTCCAGCTCGTTGGACAACAAAGGCAGACATCTATTCTCTAGGCCTGATTATATGGGAGATGTACCACGAGGAGACGCCATACAAGCATCTCGTGTATCAACCAGGAGAGCTTGAATGCAGGGTTCTCGCAGGCGAGCGTCCTGAAATATCTGAGAAAATACCTGTGAAACTCTGGATAGTCCGCATCATGGAGTCTTGTTGGGACGATGAACCTGCAAACAGACCAACTGCTGAGGAGGCTCTAAAGAGGTTCGAGTCTCTAGGTGCTGAACGCCGATCGAGCCGTATCATTCGCGGGCTTGCGGCTGCATTCAGAAAGAAAAACCATCGCACATCTGCAAAACGAAATGTGAATGTCGAAATGGTGCGGGGTCTAGTTCGAGATCTGGCTGAGCGAGGCGATCGAACGGATCTGCTACGAACACTGCAGATCTTGCATGATGCTCTGGAAGGTGAATTCAAAGCTGCTGAGACCGCAGGTGGCGATGATGAGCTGAGGAGAGTTGTTCGTGAGCGGGGCGTTCTTGTTCATTTGCAGAGAATCCTAAAGGAAGAGCAACGCGACACCGAAGTGATTTCTGAAGCACTTTGGATATTCCATTTCGCGTTTCATCGTGAAGCTACCAATGAATATACTGAAGCTGCAATGACGACCTATGATATCGGCCCGGTACTGTTAAGTATTATGCAAGAGCACGCGAGCGAAGCAGCGGTGCAGGCCGCAGCATGTGCTTGTGTCAGGACCCTCGCGTTCAGTAATATGAAGAACCGAATTACTCTAGCACAAGATTTGGATGTGGGCGCAGAGATTGTGGCCGCCATGCGCGCACATCGAACCAATGCAGACGTGCAAGAAGAAGCATGTGGGGCATTGAATAATCTTGCTCTAAATGATCGCAACGCTGAGATCTTGGGACAAGATTTGAATGTGGGCGCAGAGATTGTGGCCGCCATGCGCGCACATCGAACCAATGCAGGCGTGCAGAAGTACGCATGTGGGGCATTGTGGAATCTTGCTTATAATGTTCGCAACGCTGAGATCCTGGGACAAGATTTGAATGTGGGCGCAGAGATTGTGGCCGCCATGCGCGCACATCGAACCAATGCAGACGTGCAAAAGAACGCATGCGCGGCATTGTGGAATCTTGCTGTAAATAATGATCGCAACAAAGAGATCCTGGGACAAGATTTGAATGTGGGCGCAGAGATTGTGGCCGCCATGCGCGCACATCGAACCAATGCAGACGTGCAAGAACAAGCATGCGGGGCAATTTTCAATTTATCGCGGAATGACAAAGTGTCTCAGATTCTTATCAAGTTGGGTGCACGTGAGTGTGTTTCGGACGCACACCAACGATTTCCGTCATCGAGCAATTGTCGGCGAGCTTTTGAAAGGCTACAATAAGTGATAAAATAAATAATAAAAGGTATGTCTGTGCTGCTAGCTGGCTACCTCCTCGGAGTGGTAAGGAGCTTAGATGTAGTACTTTTGAAAAGTACTACGTCTTAAATTGGAAAGTGTACTAAAAGGCTATTTCTGGACAAAGTCACGTACTCGTAAGGAAAGTATTAGCTGTGTCTTAGTAATGGGTTCTATCAGATTTTTTCCTTGGACTAAAAATTCTGAAGAGATAGTAAGAGAGCCTTTGAGGAGACACTAGCTAGACTGCCTTTCGCAACTCCAAGAAATGCTATAACGTTTCCAGATGTACCCGTAGGGTTATACGGTGCTCGCAAATAAAGACAATACCTACTGAAATCAGAATAGGATACCGATTCCGAACTTTTAGAATACCGTTGTTCATTCAGTCGTTGCTTGACGAGAAAACAATCAGGTCTGGAGCACGCAACTTAAAAAAATAAATGAGGTTCACAGGCTTATTCACAGGCTTATTCACAGGCTTATTCACAGGCTTTAACGAGCCCTCAGACAGCTTAAATTAAATAAAAGTGCTGCCTCAAAGAGTCGTTCAGACTTATAGGCACTAATTCAAGGTATCGAGTATTTTCTAATTTCCAAACGAATAATTCATTGAACTGTTCGACGCTGATGCTGATACACTGATGGAGGAGGAATAATTTAGTTCTAATGCAAGCATAGAGCAGATGATTTTAAAAAGAATCACTATTTAGGAAACACCTGTAATATAATTTATAACGAGCATCTCTTCTTGTCTTAGCGTAAGAGTCGGAGATTTAACAAATTATCCTCCCTTTAAACGAGGCCAACAGCGATGAGCCATAGACCCTGACATAAGTCACGCCTTGCATGCAGGTAATAAATCAGGCTCTCTTGAAGCGAAAAAGCCAAGCAAAGCTGATACTACAAATGTACAATATGGACATAGCTGCGTCATGTACAATGATGAGTTATTTTAAATCATTGTTGAAACATGTGCACGAAAATTAGAAATGCTACGTATCAAACCAGCCATATAATTGCCAGGTTGGCCCATAGTAACTATACATAAATCACACATACCAGCAAACTTACATAGGAGCATTGAAAATGTACGAAGCAGACCTGCTTCCATTCGTGCAGCATTCCCGATTTATTGTTGTTCTCCTGTTCATAGGTACTTACTTACCCAGTGGTGCTCATGCCAGCATAGTAGTAGAGAAGATGGACTTTTTAAACAGTTTAAAACCGTTCTAATTCTGTTCATTACTGAACGAGCGCTCAGGTAGCAGGGTTATTGAAAGTTTCTTCCTTGAATCTTTTCCAAACAAAGGTTAAATGCAAGGCAGATATACTGAAAGATGTTGAAACTGAGCCCCCAAAATAACTGAGATGCAGTATCTGCTTGAAACAAGGCTTCTTCAGCGGGTCTGTCGCATCCGCGGGTGGTCACCGACAACTCCAGAGGCTCAGTGTTTACCGCAATGGTGATCAGAGCAATCAAAATGGTTGGGACAAGCTAGGACGAGAAAAACCATTTCCATAAATCTGGAGTATTCAATCGGAGTGGCGAGCCACGTTCTGCAGGCCATTCTGCAGATATCAATTGATCACTGCCTACGATTTATCCGGTTCAATATACTTCAAAGCCTGAGTTATCAGCATCGCTTCTCTTTGCCATTGAAAGTGCCAGCTTCTTGTGGTGCTTCTCTTACCGAATTGGTAACAATTCTAATGGGCTGATGACGATTGTGACAACAGTCAAGTATCTTCAACATTGATCCTCTTTTGCCACTTTGTGCGGCACAGGATAAGCAACTAAGCAATTACTTTAAATAGTACCATGTTTGCTGCGTGGAAACTAGAGGGCAGACCTGAGAAGGAGCGCCGTGAGCGGCCTTATACCTTGGAGGTGGAGGTTTGTGATGCGAAATCGGCAGATGGCAAAAAGCTCATAGTGGCAGAAATCGGTCAAACGCCTGCCGCTATTGGCACGTGTGTGTGGGATGGAAGTCTTGTGGCTGCCCATTGGCTAGGCTTGGCGCCACAGGCCGACAGAATTTGCCGCGGGAAGCGCGTTGTGGACTTAGGCGCTGGCACTGGAATTCTGAGCATACTTGCTGGTAAAATGGGTGCATCTCATGTACTTGTTACGGACCTCGAAATTTGCTTGCCACTAATCCGAGAGAACATTGTGCGTAACAAACTTGAGAAAGTTGCTGAGGCAGCAGAATTGGACCTCTCGAAATCCCCTTCGAAGGCTCCGGCTGTATGGAAATCTAGCTTCGATGCAATCTTCATTGGAGAAGTTATGTACCTTGCTGAAGTGGCAGGTAAAATTGCTGAATGGTGCGACTTTCTGCTCGCACCTGGCGGTAGCGTGGTGATGGCATGGGGACGAAACGCCCAAGCAGAACCCGGCGTGTTAAGTCACCTGCGTGAGAGGAACTTTGACGTCTATATGGTTCCTGTAGAAGAGCAACATCCAAAATACCACGCTTCCGACTGCCATCTATGCGAGGCGCGCCGAACAGCACAATAAAACAAGTGTCTGTTGCAGTAGTTGAGATGGATAATACAAATACACTCTTGACCAAGTTCACTTAAACAAACCTTGATCTCAGTGCCAAGGAGAAAGGGGCTTCTCAATTGGGATAAACAGTAGGTAGATCATTTTATTCTTGTTATTGGAATTATTATATGCGCGTCGCCTCGTTCTTTCGAGCTTGGAGGTGCTCACATGCAAGGTGCGAAATGCCGAAACAAACAGTATTCTTGCAATGAGGTCTATCCCCATTCACCATTCTTGATGAGACACTCTAAACGAGAAGACAATAATGACTGTATAAAGCACCACAACGAAACCCTTTCATTCGGCACTCTGACGCCTCCACTAGAAAACAAACCACACCAAGCGGAGTTACACGAGAGAGTATTGGAAAAAGAAGTCCATGATTCGCAAGCAGTTCATGATGCGGTGAAGGGCATTCACCAGCTTGCTCATGAGCTTCTATATATTTTTTTTAAATTATATAACCTGTCACTTTTCTTCATTGAAAACCCAGTTTACGCATAGCTATATAAGTCCTAGAACCATCATATAGGCATTATATGAACACAAACACGCCCAGCTCAACTTGTGAAAGTTGGACAACATTTAACGATGACGGACACACCCTTGGATAGGAATATCAGCACTAGCAAAAGAGGCAAAGAAGAACATTTCACAGGTACCACGAAGAAGAGAACATCCAGACTGCTTGCACGTTTATTTGAGGAGAAGGGATTTTCTGTGTCGCTGATGTTGTATGATTTACGAGAGGCGTAAGCGAAGGCGCCTTGATGGTCCTTTCATGCTCAGTTTTATGATGATGATCATTAGTAATTTTGGTGATAGGAAATAGGTTTTGTTGCCGTTGGCGGTTTAATTTTTAACAGCGCCAGCGTTTACCGCAGGTAAGGCAGCTGACAAAGACAGTCATAGGCTCATCAGCAGACCGTGTTTGCTTCTGATAATGGGTGGTCTTTTTGGAGCCACACTTGCAAATATAAAGACCTCCGTTAACATCCACACCAGCAGCCTTCATGATCTCCTCACGGTTCTTATCAAGCCAATCTTGCTGAGAAGCCTGGAAGACTTCGTCAAGCTCCTTCTGCTTCTCATCCTTCTTGTCCTGAGGCAACATATCGTCCGGAGACATACGCACAAGCTCAGAAACAGGCAAACTGCCGTCAATAATATTGTGACGAAGCTCCGCGTAGCGAGCTAAATTAGCCTTCAAAGTGCGGTACATGGACTTGTAAGCATCTGTGCTGGCCCCAAAAGCCTCACACATGGCGCTCTCAATGTGCATGGACGCAAGACGTGTATTCTTCGCGCCGAAAGTAGCCTCATCCTCAGTAAAAAGTTTTAGCAGCAAATCGCAGGTTTTCTTGCGTTTCGGGTCACTAGGAGCCGAGATGCTGACCAAGCCAGGACCAGCCTTGCGAGCAGGTGCCACTGTAGTCTCCTCATCGACTTCGTCCTCAGGCTTTGGTTCGCTCTTGGTATCAGATTTAGCATCCACTGGAAGTGATCCTGACGAAGAAGATTTTTCGAGCTTGGCAAGCGTTTTCCATTTTCCCAAAATGGGTTTTGCAGCCTTTGCGACCTCGGGGCGCGAGTCCTTGGCGAGTTTGGCGACCGTCTTGCCAATGCCGGAGGCCTTCAAGCCCTCGCGCGAAACCTGCACGTTACCGATGGTCTCGAGCAGCGTGAGCACCGCGGAGGTCTCGTCAAGGTCTTTCTTCAGCTGCTCGCGAAGCCGCACGAGCTCCGCGGCGCTGTTTCGATTGTCTGCCATCCTGAAAACCTCTTCTTCAGTTTCCCTCGCGATCAGATCACCGCGACGCCTTTATGATGGTCACCGCGCAGGATCTCTGAGCACGAATTTAGGCCTCGGAATTCGAGCTCTGCCGCGCGATGGTTGGAGCCCCGATGCCGGTTCGCCCTTTTTAAGGTTCATTTGGTCAATTCTCCACTTATAAAACCATCCCATACTATGAAACAAATCTATAAACTACTTTATAGATTTAAGGTGTATTTAAAGTCATAGTAAGCTACCCCAATATGAGGTCTATGGAAAAACCTTATCAATCTCAATGGCTAGGGTTTACGTTAGGTGGAGGCTTCGACGGTGCCACAGGTTGCGCGAATTGTCTGATGTGGTGTCGGTTCGACATGAAGCATTATACCGATCCTTGGTTTCGTTGCCGTGGATACAAGCTCATCAAAAGGTGATTCAATGAAGCAGTCCACTCAAATCCTCGGTCTCAAAAAGATTCGCAACAACCCTTAACGTAGGTGTGAAGGCAGTGCTCTCAAAATGCTGACATAGTCAACTTGTTAGTTAACTCTTAATCGGTTGATATAATATGAACAATGAGGAGGCACCAAAGCGTGTTGAAGAAGACGAGGACGGCGTGAAAAGCTGCGAGCAAAACCTCAACCCTGGTGGAGGAGACGCAGGGGGAAGCGTGCTGTGGTGCGGTCGAGTGGAAGGACCTGGAAATCCCAGTTGGACCTTGCGACGAAGTGCCAGAAGTAGAGCTCTACTTCTGAGAACATCTTTGCTGCTCAAGAAACCTCACGGGAGACCCCGAGAGCGGCCCACGATGTCCAGTATGGCGACGGACAGGCTTAAGGTGAGTAACAGGCGGCAGCTCATGGAGAGCATACGAGGCCGAAGTTCCCTCTTGACTTACAAGGCGGATCTAAAGGACTTTGTAGTCTTATGGAGAGAAATGAGCTTGCAAAGGGAGGAAATCTTGGTAAATCATTCTCCGGCTCACACAAGATATGAAAGTCAGCTTTCAGAGCCTGAAATTAATGAGCAAGATCATAGGTTTTGGTTCTGTTGTTCAGGATAATAGAGCACCGACACCATCTATCATCTCATATGTTTTGAGTTGTGTTGGTTGAGTTGATCAAGCAGATTTCTAACATGCGTTTTCGTTCTTATTTTATTGTGAATAATACAGTCTGAACGCTCAGCATGGCGCAAGGACCACCCTGTAGGTTTCCACGCACGCCCCAAGAAGAAGGACGATGGGAGTGCCGATCTTATGGAATGGGTTGCTGGCATCCCTGGTAAAGCAGGTACCGATTGGGAGGGTGGCCTGTTCAATGTGGAGATTAAGTTTGACACGGATTATCCGCTCAGACACCCGGAGGTATACTTTAACCCTTGCATCTTCCACCCCAACGTTTACCCTTCTGGCCGTGTTTGCCTGAGCATTCTTTCGTCCGACTGGAAGCCCTCTATTACACTTAAACAGATTCTCCTTGGTGTGCAGGAGCTTCTTGATAATCCGAATAATGATGATCCGGCACAGAGTCAAGCATCTCATATTCTTGACACTGACCCCGACCTTTACCGGGAGCGCATCCGCGATCAGGCCAGGCTTTATTCTGTTAATGGTGCTTTGTAGATGCTTCTATTCCCCTTTCTTGATAAATTCGCCATGCTCTTAATTCCATCCCAGTCTATTTTCTATGTGTCAATTTGTTTGCTTCGATCTTCTTGTCACCTGACTTTTTTGCATAAGATGTGTCAATGGTCCCATCTAACCAAGGGCTCTGCTGACCTGCTTATTGTTTGAAGCCGCATCCGACCTTAGTTGTTCCTGCTTTTCAGCAAATGAACTTATAGATAAATACTGGAGGTAGGTTGATTTCATGTGTGGAGGATACAGAGCAAAGGATGCTATCATGGTGGGTGGTGCCATTTCAACTTCAACCAAACCATAAAAAGAGGTGAAGCTCTGTTATTGAATTCCTAGTGTCCAATTATTATTATTAATTTAATGAATAGATACTAGTATCTTGTATATTTGTTTTATATTTATGCTTTTTTTGTTTTAACATTATCACTTTTGCTTGCGAGTTTCAGATGTATCGAGAAGACCCTGAAGGTTTTCATCATCACACTTTTGTAAAAGAAGTGAACGTTTCTTGTTTGTCTTGCTGTACACAGTGAGTACGGTACTTACAAAGTTACCTGCACCAAGGAAGAGACTGAGAAGCCCAGAAGTGGCTACCTGGAGCTCCTCGCGGTATTCGGTCCAGTGCTTGCCAAAAAGATCGCACTCAGTAAAGAGTGTGTGCAGGAAGGAGAGACCAAGTATCATTTGCCAAATGTGGCTGAAGAGGAGGAACGGCACAAGTACTAAGAGCTCCTTCGGCAGCTCGGTCAAAGTTTCAGGATAAGAAATGTCCATATGGCCTGTTTTCCCCAAAGCCCGGTTTGCGTAATCGCGCCGACGGTAGAAAAGAATCTGCATGCTCTGCACAAGGCCAGTGTAGAAAACCAGATAAGTGATGTAAGGGATATAGCTGATGTAAAGATCGGTCGGAGGCCAGACCAGCCAAACAACTGTGCCAGCCGCTGAGAGGTAGTGGTGGTAAATCCACCAAGAACGAATATCGCTACCATTGACCAAAAGAATGTTCTCACGAAGAGCCAGCGAGACGAAATAGTACATGAGCCAAAGGTGGTGGAGAATGTTGATCCAGTGCGTGTCAAGCCACTCATGGCGCAGGTAGTAGTGGAACAGAAGCACCACAAGCGGGAAAAACACAAAGATGGCATTCGTCCGCAGCTTGAACTTGTTGTACTCATCACGCAAGCGTTCGCGTTCTGGTGCAGAGAAGCACTTGACATTGACGCGACCCAGCATGATACGGGAGAAGAAAGAGCGCGTCTCTGGACGCACCTCTCGGAGACCCTCAAGCTGTCTTGCGAGGGCATTTATTGCACCTTGCGCCTTGGGTCTTTCCGAAGCTGGAAGGTTCTTCAGGCGGCCATTCAAAAGTTTGAGCTCACGCTGCGTGCGCAAAGAAATTGACTTAACCTTGTTCTGTAGGCCGGTTGACCTTTCCATGAGTTTTTGAAACTCTTGCACGCTGCCAGATCATAAGAAAAAATGAATGTCGAACAGAGGTCGTATCAGATTGAGAAGAGTGAAAGGGATTCGCCCACACCCCCACCAGAAAGAAAGAGATTGCAAGATATCGGATCAAAAACATAAGTACATGTCATCAATTTGTCACGTTGTTGCCAACCACCAGCGCCAGTACCAGCACCCGCCCCAAGTTTTAGTCCACATGAAGCGGTGTCACCAGGGATTAAATAGAACAAGCATCATAACGTTAGTTAAATATTTCCGCTAACCTGGCGAGGACCAAGATGTGCCACCTCTAGAGGCCAGAAGAGGTCCTCTGAGTAGCAGCCCGCTGTTCACGGCTTAGCCATGAAAGGGGCGGCTCACGATTGAAAACTTACAGCTCGCGTCCGGAGACCAAGTCGTCCCTGACACTCTTGAGCTCGGCGACGAATTCGTCCATAGCACCTTCTTCGCCAAGCATCGGCGCAGATGCCTCGTCGGCAGGATTTGTTGCCATCGTGCGAAAGACCTCTGCGATGATCCTCGCAGTTCGTAGTTTGGTTGATTGTTCCTCCTTTTGTTCATAGCCAAACGACTCGAAGATCGAAACCAAATCCAGAAAAAATGAAAACTAAAAACTTTTCATACACCTAAATAAGAAGCGAGTTCGGTAAAAATATGCTACTCAAGTTAATCTCCCGAACTATGCTGCACATTACACCGGTACCAACTATCTAAACGTGTACGTAGGAACCTGTGGCACCTCGCATACACGCAATACTGAAGGCTTATTTCGTGATAGTTACATACCGATTGGACTTTCGTCCGGGTTGGTTTTGATCACGATCGGGCTTGGCCATGGGAGTGGGAATGATAACGTTGTGCAAGACAGAGTTTCTCCGGGAGTTGGAGGTTACGTTAAACTAATATGGGGGGTTACGCGTTACACGAAGACGTAAGCAGCTGGAAAGACGACGATTTGTTCTTTTCAGAGTCGTGAAACTCTTCAGACGCGATTTCTTCAAGAGCGGCATCGTGTCGAAGATGGGGTACAGGGAATCTTTTCATTGAAGTTTGCATAATGTTTCCGTCTAATCTCCAAGTCCCAGGTCTGATCTCAAGGATGACGGTATCGTAGAAGGACGACATGAACATGGAGAATTCAAGACTTGGTACTAGCGTAGTCGTAAGAGTGTGCTAGCGTGGTTAGCGCAATGGATGCTTTTTGTGCTTCTGGCACTTAGAATTGGTTTAACCTATAAAATTTGCAACGTGGGGCTTCTGGCAGCATCTTTCTCGGCACTGCGAATCAGGCACTTTTTCTTTTCTTTTCATTGGTGGAAGGGAGCAATCTTTGGCAGATACGACAGGAAATTGGCAAGAATTGATGTTTGGTCAAGGCGCGGTTTATAGCGTGCTTTTGGTTCGTTTGTGGTTCGTGTGCTTGCTTGCGACTGTGTATTGGTGTATTTGTCATGATATTCAACTTGGAGGATAAACTGCGGAGAGTCAAGTGAACGAAATGTGCCCGATAGATCAGTTCTTCCTTGGGATAGACACAGCGGTCGGTACCTAGGGACGCTCGAAAAGCATCCAAATAAAGGGGAAGGTTAGTACAATTCATTGTTATGATTCGCAACAGTGGCCATGATGCACTACAAGATCAAGAGATTTAGATGCGCCGTGCTTTGTAAACATGAAAACCAAGCTGTAGCTTTTGAGTAATGATGATGATGACGCCCCCCCACATAAAACTATTTAGCGCTACGAAGGCAGAAGAAGAGAGAAAAGGAAATGTGAAGGTTGAAAATGACTGTATCCAAGAAGCTAGGAGAAGAAGTGTAGGCTAATCAGCAACTCGAGTTCCGTGAATGAGAGCGCTTTACCGAAGCAGCACGCGCCAATGCATCATATTGGACTGCCACCTCCTCATCAGTTGCACTGTGCGATAGAGACTTTCGAAGTCGTGCTGCTTGCTGTACAGCTTCAGCCCTTGCTGAACCCATCTTTTCAAGGGCAGGTGCAAATATTGCAGTAAGATTTACAGAGCTGGAATGCACATTCGCGTCCTTTTGGGACGATTTCGCGCACGCGTAAGCATGTCGTTGCCTCAAGGATGCGGCAATGCAGCCAAGTGCAGCTGCTGCAACCACAGCCTTGCTACGAGCATTTGCAGCAACACCGTCTAGAACATTTAACAAGGCATCAAGATCATTCCCTTGACTAAGTAGCTTTCGAATTCGGCCTAAACTGCGATCGACACCAGCCCGACCATGCTCCAAGAGAGTGGCAACAATTAAGAATGCTTGGATTCGAGTCGCTAAGGCATGTCTTTCGCGACTCTGCCTGAGAGGATCATAGTTAGTCTGCACATAACGCAGCGAGACCCGTTCGGAAGCCCACCAGGCACTCCGAGCACGATAGTGGAGCAAAGGGGAAACCTGCATGATGCGTTGCGCAAGGACCTGAAGGAGATAAAATTGCGCTAAATGAAGCTCATCCCTAGAGCTTGCGCGTAGAGGATACAGAGGCATGTCTTGCAGGTTAATAGAAGCTGATGCACTAGAGAGACCTAGGGAAGTTGGGTCGCAGTTAAGCATTCGCAGAAGTTGGTCCATGGGCTTTCCCATGAAGAAGGGCTTTTCCATCTCGTCTTGAATACCATAAACAACCAGAACATGCCCACCAGAGTTTAATACAACCTCTTGCAAGAACACGCCATCTCCGACATGCAAATTCCGCCTAAGTGCTGTGCGCTGCAAATCAGTAACAATGCTGGACGTGCCAATAGACCACCGTCCGCTCAGCCGTGAATTTTCAATTAGACTGCCAGCTTCAGCACTGCCCTGGCCAACTAATAAGCTATTCAACACTTTGGTACCAGGTTTAAGGAATACATGTGCGTTGTCGTGCATAGAACCACTACGTGAGTGCACCCTTGGTATCCCCCCTCCGGAGGCACCATTAAAAAGCCCACTGCTTATTGAATCAGCAGAATCTCCTCGCACCTGGCGAGATGCCGCCACACCAGCGACAGACTCAACAATATCCGAATTATCGGTGAACTCAAATCCAAAGTCTTCGAGGGCTTCAAGCAGGTCATCAGAGGTGTCATTGTGAAGTTCGAGTAGCTCTTCGGGATTTTGTGGCCAACTAACTACAACTGAGTCTTCGCTTGTAGGGACTGCCACAAATGTAAATTTTCCATGTAATGCCTTGAACACCTCCTCCTTGATTAAAGCGCTGACCTTTGAGCCCCGCATAGTCATATAGCTGTCAGACGTGCAATTTTCCGTGAGTACCTCAAGAGCGTCACTGATAACGTCCAGAGACTCTTCGCCACCGACCCGTTCAGCAAGGGCGACAATTTCTTCGCAGAGCTCGAAGTTCATGTAGAACAGGAGGCAGGCCCCGTCACCAGTGTCATCGGGTCCATTTTCAGGTCGAATAAGACTCTCCACGGTATTATTCACTGGATCGAATGCTACACGAAACCTGCGGCGTGCCTCTTGTGGTCTAAGAACATTTGTAACAAGTGCAAAAGCATCTGTTGCGGAGGGCACCTTTGCTGGCAACCTAGCTAAAATCATACCATCGCATGGGCACAACCAAAGCCCAGGTCTTGGTTGCATACTGCCCACGACATCTGCCAAGAGCTCTGCTATTGTCACAATAGATCCTGTCTCTGGTCCGTGCACATCCCCACTACTGTCTTCGTTATGCTGCTTTGAACTAGCGTGGCCATTCGCGGCCAAACGCCCAGTAGCTGTTGCAGATCCAGTCGCAGCAGGGCCAAGGGCACTCGGTAGTTCATTAGGATCCGCGCGTAAAAGTGGTAGTACACTAGTTGCTGATGACCATGTTGTAGCGGTTTCTGCGCCAATAACCAAAACCCTTTTCATGCGTGCCGCGCTGCGATCTTCGCAAGAATCCCTCAACCACGCTGTTGCAGACCTGAGACCACCGCTAAAAGCATGTGCTCGGCAGCCTGAAGATGACCTCGGCGCTACAGAAATATGGCACGAGGGCCTCATACGACGCAACTCCTGAACGCAGGCCTCTGCAAGAAAGGAACCGTGAGTTTCTGCGCTCTCGATTTCATTGTCGTTGTCACTTGTTTCGTCGTCTTCAAAGAAGCGATTCCCAGAATCCACGACGAAGATCGCGTCCCACGCGCCAATCGAAGATGAGGGGGACCACTTCGAGCTGGACTGGCGAGATTGGAGCCCACGCGAAGACCCTACGCTGGAGGCTCGAGAGGCAGCATCGCGAGATTCCGAGCCACCCATGGATGAGATATTCAAGCGGGCGGATACTTAACAAAGCAACAGAAGAGACGCAGACAAGCTGCAAGGATTCCGCTGCGAACTCCACTGAAGGAGACTCGCTGGCGGTGACGATGGTGCAAGCCTTCTCCGGCAAGTTTGGCGTTTGTATCCGGTTTTTGTATTCGAGAGAGATAAGGATTCGTGAATTTTATTCCGTTGTTGCGCAACTTGAATTGCTATTTATTTGTTACATATGATACTATGCAGATCTTTATTCTTTTCCTTATATAACATATATATAGATATCGTTCATGGAGTCAAAAGTAGAAGTGAATGTTGGTTCTATTCCCAAAGATGAGACCCATCAAGGCGAATATAGCGACAATTCGAAAATCGGAGCAGAGCTGTCAGCTAGGCCAAGTCATCGTAGAGAATCTCGATGCATGACATCTGGTCCTATGTAATTTGACAAATTTAGAATTCCTGAGGTTAAGGCGTAAATCTTGGATGCCATGATTAACCTTGGGCGTGTGTGTCATGATTGTGAAATTATGGCAAACCTATAGCTGCGTTGGCTTTACGTAAACAAGGACAAATGTCAATCTCGCTACATGCACATGCTCACTCTAAAAATAATTAAAAAAGCAATGTGTTACACTATACAAAGTGCCGATGATATGATTTTGCAGAGAAGCAAGATTATAAAGTCAATTTTACATAAATAAATAGATTCGAGCTGACAAGACTGTAAGATAGATATAACCTTTGATGCAAACAATCACTGTTTGACTTATTGATCAGTTTATGTTTGTGGCTATGTGAAAACGAAATCGCAGACAAGGGCATCATGATTGGCCCTTATCAGATGTCTTATCCTGGTGCAAATGACAAACTACAACCGGTTGCTCATCCCCATCATCATAGATACAGACCAAACAACATCACATTTCTGAAAAAATGGAGATTTATTGATCTATACTATTTAAATCTCAATCATCACGTTGTACAAACGAAAGTAGCTTACTAAGAGCGCTCCTTCTACACTGCAGTGATTTTTCATATATCACCTACCTACATTTTTCTACCCACTTAACGCCGCGTTTGCCACCTCGTCTCTAGAATTGAATCCTTAGAGCTGGATCAAGCTAATTGATGTTTGCCGACTCAACTGTAGGGTCACGAGGCATTTTTCATAGTAATGAACTGTTCATTTCATGCAAGGAGTCACTTAGTGACAAGCGACTAGTAGAACAATTATAAGCAGGCGTTATTTTGCTTCACACTCAAAGTCAATTGAGTGCTATGCTCCAGCTCTTCTCGAGTGTTCAAACCTCAAATTGGTCAAACTATGCTATACAACAGTTACCAGCACTCTTGATTGTTGAAGAGAAGATCATGCTACGTAGGTGCTCACTCAAGATGTTGAAGTTGTTCTGATCGTTATATTGGTATCTTTATCCTTCACTTATGAACTGTATTTTTTTTTTAATTCAAAAGTTTGATCTTCTTGAGTTTATAATTTGAAGTTTTTCGCTGCATTAACTAATTGGTTCCTAGAGGACATTTTATACTTGATTATTCGTGACCACTGTGAAGGGTAGACAGCTTGAACGCTCAATTCGATTTCTGGGCGGCTTTCCATTCGCCGCCTTTGCTCCCAAACACCATTACAAGTCCCAGGCACCTCCACAGTTATTCGTTTAATTCCATTCTTCAGCAACGGTTTGATCCTTAGACTGCAAAAGAAGAGATTTCCAGGAACCGACTCAGACTTGAATGTTTGCCGCCATAATAGTCCGCCAGGTTTGCACCATCCCATCCAGTTCTCCAATAAGTACCACGCATCATTCCTACTGTGATATGCAAAACATTATAAGGAGAACCGAGGTTCCTGCCTTCCGAGCGACGCGCATAACAGGCCACGTCTCGTCACAGGTCTTGATATAGTTGTCCTTATGCAGATAGTTTCCAACATCAGGCTTTAAAGCTCGTTTTGGATTCATAAAACTTGGAGGATAAATGGATTCCTATAAAGTGTGCACGCGCCTCCTCAAGGCGGTCTATTCTGTGGAAGAGGCCTATTTTCGACTTTTTGAGTTTTTACTTGTCCCTTCCCCAAGTACTCCCCCTAGATTATATTTCTTTGCTAATGTCCCGGCTCGCACGTGCCTGGAGTGGGTATATTACGAGTTAGGTATTTACACACAGTTTGCCGGCTGCGCTGAGCACAAGGCTATCAAATCGTCAAAAGAATTAAATTGGTTACAATTTAGCCTGTTGCATCGCTTAGAGCTCTCGAATATCTTTAAAGATTGCCCCCCAGTTTGAGCAAGTTGCGTAAACTGCTTGCTGTGCGCGAGTTAGAAAAGCTCTTATTGGGCAAGAAAGGCGTCTTTTGTTCCTCTTGAGTCGTTCCCAATCAAAAAGGTCAGAATCGACATCTTGTGCAGTTTTCTTTTTCTCAGCTTGAACTTTGAGCTTGTCGAAGATTTCGGGCCTGCTGAAGGTGTTTGGTTTACCTTCAAGTCTTAAGCTTGACAAGAAGCAGCTCATGCTGATACTGCTAGACGCGAGACCCAGGGGCTTCTGGTAGCGAACATGACGTGTGCGAATCAGGCTCGCGATTTTGCCAGCCTCCAAGTTCAAGACCATTTCCCTCCTAGAACAGAGTGCGCTCACGCGCTCATTCTCTCATTTACTCACTCTACGTCACTCACTCGCTCGCTCGCTCGCTCACTCTGAGTCACTCACTCGCTCGTGGCAGTGGGTACCTACGCACGCCCCAATCTGGCGCTTTCTGCTTCATGGGATCTCCGTTGAATCGCCGTCGTCATTTGATCTCCCTTGCATTTGCATCCCCCCTCGACGAGTTTGCTGCAGAGCTGTGGCTTGGCACCCAATTTGGGCTCGCATCGATCCTTCGAAGAAACCGAGCACCGCATCAGTCGCCCAAGTTTGTATCGAGCTCGCGGTACGGGGTCGAGTCCGTCGAGAGCGGAGAACCGCCATTGGCATCACAACAACGGTGCTTCTGGCCCTGATTCACGTGCGCAGCCAACTACTCCATGTCAATGTGAGCTAGCTCCTTCGTGCGCGATGATGCGTGCGGCCCAGATATGGTGGATGGGTGGGTATGCATCGATGGTCGTGGTGGCTCTCCGTTCCTGCGTTGGTTCTGTCATTAACCGTTCATCCTGCGCGAGACAGTGGCGCACGCCCAGCTGCACGCGCTTGGCGATCTCGCCCATCTTTAAAGCAGCACTGGCAATAAATAATAAGCTCGAACTCATCGGTGGCGACGGATGCATCTTTGCGTGGCCTTGGTGCAGCTACTGGAACAATGTGCACCGCCAAGCACCCATTGTTTGATCCGACGACGGCTTTGCAGCGCTTGCCTGAGACTGCGGCAAGCAGCTCGCATTTCAAGGTCTAAATCTGTCTTGTTCACTTTCGTAGGAGCTTTTCTCGACGTCCAAGTTGTTTATTAGGTATATTATAATTTTCTGCCTCAAAAGTGTTTGTTCGAGTTTGTTTCTTTGCATAAGACAGTACTTTAGTTTATCTTCTTTGCCAGTTCAAGCTCAGGTTGACGAATGAGGAAACTTGATCGATGAAAGTTTCTCTCTTGGGCAGAATGGAGGGAAACTGCTTCTAAGGAATGAAGGGGAAACGCAGGTCTCACGAGGATGGCTATCTGCTGCCACGAAGGCCAAACCGCTTTGCAGTATGATCCAGAGCAACTTAAGCTTGAAAGCCTCCGTCGAAAGGATCTGGCGTGGGTAGTAATGCGATGAATTGTAGGTACATTCCCTTTCGCCTTTCTCTTAAAAACTACCATTAGTTTGGAAACTTTCACGATGATGTTCAATCTATCTCGGGTTAAAAAAACAAGGTCTGCTTCGCAGGTACCTTCATTCGATTCGTTTCCCAGGCCTCTGATAGCTAGCTGTCTACCAGCAGCCAACAACCACAGCAGTTTCCTCCCACGCACCTTGAGCTCTCCAAGCCCAGCCGTTTCTTGAACAAAGCCTTTCTGTGCAAACTTGAATTGATGATGATGTTTGCTTCAATCTCTCGTTCAACAACTTATACTATTTTCATCCCAAAAGAAGAAAAAAAGAAAAGAAAAAGAAAGTGAAAAGTGTTGGAAAACCTATTTCCTCTCCGACTTCTGCTTCGTCTCAACTTGGACCTCCAAGTAAGTCTTCTTCAAGTTCCTCGAGGTCTCTTCTGCTGCAGCTCTCGCCATTCGTGCAGACCTCAGCACCTGCCAAGGCCTGAGCTCTTGCGGCCGAGTTCTCCCCACTCGCTTTGGAATATTGAGCAGCTTGAAGGTATCATTTCATGAAACCTGAACGCGCTTGACCATTTATTGCATTTTTAATTGTTTTTTTTATGGGCGGGCAATTGCTTCAACTTGCGTTTTCACCCGAGTTGTTACTCAATGAAAGGTCGGCAGAAGTTGCCTCTGACTCGCGGGAGCCCTCTTTCCTGGCTTGCGTCTGTCTCTTGCTTTCTTCGTTTGTTTCTTTGTTTCTTTGTTGGCTGTCTGCCTGAGGTGAAAGAAAGCCCAGTCCTTCGCTTCGCCTGCGTGTTGCAAGTTGAACGTGTACATGCATAATCATATTCTCTTCTGCTTTTGCCCCTTTTCCACGCTAAAACGTTTTTTTATTCTTGGTTGTTTATAATGATTGATGAGGAAGCAAGCGCTTGCAAAACACGTGCACGTAGGAGTCAGATAGGCGAAATGAGGAGCGTGCGTGCTTGTTTTCCGTCCACTCTGAGGTGCTCTGACCGTCGATCGCACTCGCTCACTCATTCACTCTCACTCACTCTCACTCACACTCGCTCACTCACTCACTCGCTCACTCTCTCTCTCCACTGACACACACTCTAGGGCTGAATGGCTGACTTCCAGGTGGCGGTGGTGGTTTGCTAGGCAGGTTTAGAAGAAGAAGCTGTCGAGTTGGGTTTAACTTTGGCATAAAGTGTAAGTCGAGCGGTGATGAGGTTTGCACATGGGCGACTTCTGGCATCAGCAAAGAGCTAACTTAACTAACTAATTGCTTGCTTGCTTGCTTGCTTGCTTGCTTGCTTGCTTGCTGACCCTGACAGTCGGTCGGTCAGTCGGTCGACGGGCGAGCTGGCTGGCTGGCTTGCTGGCTAAGTCTGCGTAAGGCAGGTTGTGCAGGTCCTCCCAGGTTGCGAAGCAGGGAAGAGTCAATTGACTGCTCGTGCGTGCTCCCGCCTGGTGCCGGGTTTACTGCGGCTGCTACAGGGGCAGGGATCAGAGCATTGACAGGACGATCAGAGCATTAACAGGACGTTGACGGGGTACCAACGGAGAGAGCAGAATGTCGTACCGTGGCGCCAAGAGTGGAGTTGTGAATGATCTCGTTCTCCTCGACGGGTCGACGGAGGATGAGATCGTTGAGGCCCTCGCAGCAAGGCACCGTGCCGATGAAATTTACACCTATATCGGAGAGGTGCTCCTGGTGGTGAACCCGTATCACATGATCAATGGGCTCTACGGCCAAAGCAAGATCCGCTCCTATGTGTCCAAGAAGCTTTACGAGCGCTCTCCACATGTATACGGAATCGCAGAAATGGCTTACCGCTCGATGATGCTCAACACCTCCAACGAGTGTGTTATCATTACTGGTGAGTCTGGTGCCGGTAAGACGGAGGCATCCAAGACCGTCATGGAGTACGTCGCGGCCATGGCCAGCAAATCCAAGCAGGTACAGCACATTAAGGAGGAGCTACTCCAGACCAACCCGGTACGTTAAAGACTACATAAAAATAGATGTACAGACGGACAGTTGAATTCTGTATTAAAGAAAAGCCAAATAAACTATATCGGCGAGTTGCAGGAAACGGGGCGCTGCTACAAACAAGCACAGGCTAAGGAAATAGGAACTGTGGAGGTGGCAGGTGCAGTGTTGGGGGCAAGGGGCTTAAGAATACAACACTCCATGCCAAGGAGAATGGAGAGACGCATGATCATCGAACTAACTTATACGTGTCCTTACTTTAATTCATATGAATTCTAAACAATACAGCTTCTCGAGGCCTTTGGTAACGCCAAGACTCGCCGAAATGATAACTCTTCTCGTTTCGGTAAATACTTCGCCATTAACTTTCTGTATGGTGACCCCAGTGGTGGTTCCATCTCCACTTATCTTCTGGAGAAGACCCGTGTGACTTTGCAGCAAGAGGGTGAGCGCAACTTTCATATTTTCTACCAGCTTTTGAGTGACAGCCGTGCTCGCTCTCAACTTGGCTTATCCTCCAGCGCTGGCGACTTCAACTACCTTTCAGACCCCTCCTCAGCTTCTGTGCGTAGCATCGATGATGGCAGTGACTTTTCTGACACAAGCAAGGCGATGGAGTTTATCGGCATGAAGGGCGAGGAGCAGGCCGCCATCTTCTCCATCCTCGGTGGTATCTTGCACCTCGGTAACGTCACCTTCAGCCCTAAGGGACGCGACACTTCTCAGGTTGACAATCACCAGGCCCTTTCCCAAGCCGCATCTCTACTCGGCGTCAACGAGCAGGATCTTCAGACTGCGCTTACGCACCGTACCGTAAAGTCCGCCTCTGAGAGCGTGCGGACTGGCCTCAATGCCGAAAAGGCCGCCTTTGCTCGCGACTCGCTAGCTAAATCCCTCTACGGTCGTCTTTTTGACTATATTGTAACTCGCTGTAACGAGACCATCCACACAGATCAGTTCTCCACGTGCATTGGTGTCTTGGATATTTATGGTTTTGAGATCCTTGGTGTGAACGGCTTTGAGCAGCTTTGCATCAACTACACCAACGAGAAGCTCCATGCGCTCTTCATCGAGCTCACCCTCAAGGGAGAGCAGGCTGAGTACGCGCGCGAAAACATCTCATGGGTCCCCGTGAACTTCTTCGATAACAGCCCTATTGTCGAGCTGATCGACCGTCGTGGCGGTATGTTCTCCCTCATTGACGAGCAGAGCATCTTCCCGCAGGCGAACGACTCTACACTGTACCAGAAGTTCCAGTCTAACATTCGCACGAACGAGTTTTCCGTCCCTGCTCGTGCTGAGCCGGGCGTCTTTGAGATTCATCACTATGCTGGTGTCGTCCAATATAACACCCACGGTATGCTTGACTCCAACAAGGATACCCTCTTCCCTGATCTTGTGCAAGTGGTCTACCACACCTCGCGCAACCCGGTTGCCAAGTCGTTGTTCAAGGGTCACCCAGCTGTGGACGACAGCCGCACGACGAACAAGCGGCCGCCTACGACCTGCATGCAGTACAAAAAGTCTGTGGCCGCCCTTATGGAGACCCTCAAGAAGAACAACCAGCACTACATTCGTTGTATCAAGCCCAACGAAATGAAGCGCGCTGGTATGTTTGAACGCGACATGGTGATTTCCCAGGTCCGCTACTTGGGCATTGCTGAGAACTTGATTGTGCGTCGTGCCGGATACGCCTTCCGCATGACCTATGATGAGTTTGCTGCTAAATTCAAGTGCGCCGTTCAGGGCACGGACCACTGGCAGCCTGACACCCGCAAGGCGACAACTTATATTCTCTCGCAGGGCGGTGTCAAGAAGTACGAGATGGGTAAGACCAAGGTTTTCATCAAGGATGCCCGTGACCTGTTGCGTATCGAGGATGCTCGTCGTGAGTTCTTGGAACGTGCAGCTGAGTATCTCCCGCCCGACGACGGTCTCATCGGCGCTGACCGCGTTGTCGCCTTCAACTCCAAGGCCCAGCGTGTGCCCCTGCTCCTTGTCGTTGGTAGCAAGGGTCTTTACCTGTACGACCCCATGGGTCGTCAGACTGAGCACTTTGTTAACTACGAAGAGGTGGAGAGTATTGCATACAATGAGCACGACGGTTGGATTGCTGCACTTTCCACGTACCCTGGCAAAAAACCAGAAGACCCGAATGTCCAGGTGACCTACCTCATGGAGAACATTCATATCTCAGAGGTTCGTAATTGGATTGAGGTTCTGTCAAATGTCGGTGTCGACCTCCCCCTCACCACCTCCTCTTCATACCCAATCGATGCTGTGGACGGCGCCGCCTACAAGGCAAACCTCAAGCTAATTGGCCAAGGCGCGCTTAACCTTCCCACCATTGGTAACGGAGGTGCTCCTCAGGCGGAAGGCTGCTGTGTGATTGCCTAAAAATTGAGAGAGATGTGCAACCTGTGTCATCGCAAGCATGTTCGCAACCTTCTAGTTTGGTCATGTGTTGTTTGCTTGCCTGTATAGATTTTATGCCTACTGCTAGTGCTACCGCATTTCTCTTTGGAATCGTTTTGAGTCGTTGTCTTGACGTTTGCATGCAATGAAAATACCAACAACAACAACAACACACACCGGCTCAAAGAAAAGCTTTTATCACACCCACTTCCTATGAAACTCTTTAAAAGGAGTTCCAACATATAATCTCTGTTTCTTCGTTTTGTTGTCAATGAAATTAGTATATTTCTCTTTTACTCTAAATTGATCCTTTCTATCGCTTGGCCTGATTAAAGTTCCTACGCTTGCTTTACTTAAGACTGACTAGTCGTACTCGTTGCAGGCTCTTCTTTTGGGAAATCTTCAGATTGCCCAAGTCATCGTGGCAGAATCTTGTTCTTTGTTCAAAAAATATTATTCAAAAAATATTGAAGAGTAGCTAAGGCTTCAAGCCATGCTGCATCACGCTCACCTGCAAATTTGAGCTGGTCATCAACCTCTGCAAGGACTTTACTACCTTCTTGTGGAACACGATACTCTGCGAGGGAGGAATGTTGGTTTCTTGAGATGACATTTTATTCTTTATACATTCGGAAGATAAAACGCTTCCCGAGATTGTGAGTTTACTTTTCTCAATGTTACAGGAACGATGATATATATCTATATATATATAAGATAAGATAAGATAAGATAAGATAATAACTTTTTGCATTTTATTTTTTCTAGACTTTTTCAAAAGCTAGTAATAAAGAGCACGACTTGGGTTAAGAAAACGTGTTCTTTTGTTTATAAAGCTCGCAAGTTTATAATTGTAGATGTTGTAGAAACTAACATCGATGAGCACTCACCGCTGATGTAGTGTGACACTGCATACATTGAAACATTTGAGCACCAGAAGGAGCACCAAGTACAGTACCACAGTTTGGACACTTTACGCGCACCAAGTTGCTAGTAGAACCGCCTCCACCTGCATTCGACGATGACCCTGCACCTCCCGGTCGTGCTGTATCGCACATTTCGCATTTAGCCTTGTCAGAACCATTTTCAAATGTGCATTTGCTGCAAGACCAGGCCTTGGGCTGAGCAGCTGGTGCAGGAGTTGAGGCCGGCCGTTTTGCCTGTTGCTCACGAGCACGGCGATCCTCTTCTGCTTGAAGACGCATGGCATACTGTTCGTCAGACATTGCGGTTGATGAGGATGATGATAGCGAGCGACCACCGTTACCACCACCAGACGTATATTGGGATGACGATGGAGTGCGCCTGAATGAAGAGTTCATAGAAGTATTGCTGTATGTGGGAAGCAAGGTACCTGAGTTGGCACTTCCACTGATGGGTGGAGGAGGGCCAGATGGTGGCTGCCGGGGCGCCATCAGAGGTGAAGAACGGGGAAGGGAACTTTGGGATGACATCATAGGCGGTGGTGCAGGCCTAGAGCTGCTGCTGCTTGCCACACTAGCTGAGCTCGCGAAAGTCGAAGCTTGTGCAGGAGGCTTAGTTGCATACCCATTCGTAGGTTTCAAGACTGGCGAGGACACGCTTGAAGACACTGACCCGGGTGCAGGCGGTGGTGGTGACGTAGGTGATGATTTAGGACCAGCTCCTGCAGCAAGCGGGGGCGGAGGACCACGAGGACGAGACCTTTCCTGTTCTAGAACCTCGCCTGTACCAATAAAGCGGACCACATTCGCAGCCGTTTGAGCAGCAAAGGTTTCAGAGGCTGCGCTAATTGCTATGCTCTTCAGCATCTGCAGGAGCTTGGGCAATTTTGCTACACGCTCACGAGCCTCCTTGGTCAGCACCAACATATTTAAACCTAGAAGTGCTTCAGTAACAACGCTGGGAGGGTAGTTCTTCTCACCAAGAATTACAGCGCTGCAGGCATCAACAGATCGCTCTAGGTTTTTCATGGCAGCAGCTTCATTGTCTCCGTTAGACTCGGGGGCACTAGGGCTTGGCAACTCAGACTCAGTAGCTTCATCATCCATATCGCCTTCCTTTTCACAATCTTCGTCTTGACCATTGACGGTTGTTGCACCGTTTGCAGCAGGTTTACTCAAATCATGGGGCTGCTTTGGCTGGACACCACGTATTGCAGAAAGGCTACACAAAAGACGCAAGAGAGTTGCTGCACTACGTACATGGACTCCAGGCTTTCCTTCGGGACTGTCCTCTTGCAAAAGATCAATTACTGTGTCAAGGATACCGAGGTCTAGCATTTGCTCACCAAGGGCCGGGTCCATTGCATAAACTCCCAGCGCCTGTAGAGCAGGGCCTCGGGAGTTCGAAAAGGTCTCATTTGAGATAACCTTACATACAAGCGCCTCAACAACTTGGCCATCTAGCACTGACGGACCGAGATCCGCCACGAACTGAGTGGCTGCTTGCACAAGTTTTGCATCTTCGGTAGACTCAAACACGCGACACGCAATATTCGTCAAGCTCGGCTTTGCTGAAACAATAGCGTGCCGATGCTCGCCAAGAGTAGCCAGGCGCGATAGCGTAACAAAAGCGTATGTAGCGCGGGGCAAACTTTCGTCTCCATCATGGTCAAAACGATCCACAACCTGGGCCAAGGCTGGCAGTACACTATCACCACTTTTCATAATAGCCTTTTGCACAGCAGGACCACCTCGAGCTAGTGAAGCAATGGCTTCAAGCCCTGCAGAAAGAGCAGCTTCAGCATGCTCATGAGCAGGAAACAACTCATCAGTACGAGTAAGAAGGGCAGCCAAAGCAGGAATGGCCTTGGTACCGATGATGGCATCATCCACACTTCGATCATGGGCATCATGTACGATAGAAGCGATGAGTTTGGCCGCTTGAAGTGTAACACTGGCTTCCACATGAATATCCTGGCTCGTATCTTCGCTGCTAAGAAGTGGTTCCAAGAGACGCGAAACCGTACGGATTGTGCCTGCTGCCGTCAAAACCTGCACTAACGAAGGTTCCTTTGAGAGGCGTCCCAAGGTTTGCAAGCATGCCTTCATAAGAGACTCAGGGCATACCTCGCCCATCACCAAGTTAATGGAACGCGCAGATCGTCCGATAAGTGTGACCTCGTTCGGAGTCAGGGCTCCTGGAAGGCGTCCGAGCAACACGACTGCCTCTTCGCATATATCCATGCGGTCGCATCCACTTGGCGTCGGAGTGGTGTCTCGAATATGAGCATCCAAAATTGTGATGACTGCGTCAATAGCATCACGGCGCTTACCAAGTTTTTGAATACCTGTCCAGAGTGAAAGATTAGGACTATCTTGCTCTGAAGTTTCCTCAGAAGCAGCAGACGAACTCAAAGAAAACAAAGCACGAAGAGTATGCTCGGATGTTGCCGAGCGGGGCCGGCCTAGGCGACGCTCACGCAGAAGCAACGCCACCAGACTCGGGATAACCCCAGCAGCTACGAGCGCTTCACGGGCTACAGAAGATCCAGAGAGCAGAGCACAGGCCGCAGCAGCCTCCTTGGCAGGTGACTCGGACTTGTCTGCACCGAAGTGTTCAGGAGGAGTCAGAAGCTGCACGATCACAGGGAGAACTTCAAGGATTGTGGGCGACGCACACAGAGCATACCCAGGAGAGTCTCCACACAAAGCTGCAATCGTAGAACACGCCTGACCTTGAACTCGCGGAGGGCCTAGCTTCAGCAACGCAACTGCAGACTCGATATCCGCATTGACCACAAGTTGCTGCCACAGTGTATCACTGTCTTTAGCAACGGCAAGCAGAATCTCCATCGCCTGTTCTGAAACATTGGAGTCCGGTGATTTAAGTAGACGTAAGAGCGAGTCTGTGGCGCCAGTTTCTGCAGTGATCTTTGGTGCATTAGCAGGTTCTTTGGCAAGAGTGGAAAGACATTTGAGAGCAAGCTCCGGGATTGGCGACTCGCGTTGTTCGGCGAGATGCAAAAGCTTTGGTGCAGCACCTTGGTCAACAATAGCTAACCGGCAACGCTTAGATGATTCCGCTAAGGCAATCAGCGTCCGCAAGCCTGCTTCCACGGCTTCCCCTTCCTTCTCGGAGAGCAAACCAAGAAGAGCAAAAACCGCACCTGCATCAAGGACCATGTCTGAGTGCTTCTCTAATTTAGCAAGGTTAGAAATTACTGAAGCAATGTCTGCCAGCAAAGTTGATTGAGAGTCATTACTCAGTAGCATTTCAATCAGCTGAGGCAGTGCAACAGAGGCAATGGCTTCCCAATTTCCACTGTGAAAAGACAGGCTTCGAAGTGCACGTACAGCTGACAGTTGCATCGCGAGACGCTCGTGGTCAGATGCAGCATGGTTTGGTTGATCCAGCACACGCGTGATGGCACGGACACCATAGCGCACATCGTCAGCAGTTGCTGTGGAGATTGTATCAGAACGACCCCCGGAGGCGTTTCCACCACTGCATAAACGACCAAAGAGCGCAATTCCATATTGGCGAAGCTGTGTAACGAGGTTGCCAGCGTCGGCGTCGGAGGCCTCGACATGAAGAGAATCGTCAAGTGCCCGTACAACTGCAGTGATACCTCCTGCTTTAGCGACAGCGGTGGCGCCGTTCATGGAGCTGCATACTGAGAGAAGCAGGCGGAAAACAGCGAGGACGAGGGCAGGCTGATCGCGCGAAGATGAAAGCAAGGGAAGGATTAGTTGTGAGCCATTGCTTGCAACCAAGTCCCGTGTCTGAGTCTCAGTAGGTGTAGCTTCGGCAAGCTCTGCATCAGTCTTCAATTGGTCTCCATCGCGAGCGCCACAAAGAACTGCAACAACTAGAAGAAGCATCTCGATGGTGTGCATGTCCAAGGAACGTGCGTGTTGTCCTCCAAGAAGGCCTAAAAGTTTCATTGCCATAGTAGGAGGGGCAATGCGTCGTGATAAACTTTCCAGCAGCGAGGCGTCCGAAACAAATGAATACACTGCGCCAACGAGCTGGCGCAAAACCATGGGATCAGAACTATTCTCAAGTCCGAGAAGAGCCTCTACACCACCAGCATTAACTACAATCTGCTTTTCGTGGGATCCGCATTGCAAAAGCTGAACCAGAGTCCCTGCAGCTGGTCCTCGCACAGAGTTGTCACTATCCCGCACAAGATTAACTAAAGCCGGCACCGCATGGGCTTCAATAATGTTTGTTGACCCCTGCTCATCAGCAGCGAAGATTTCACACAAGGATGCGGCATTGCTACGTGTTTGAGAATCTGGAGCTCCCAAGAGTGGAATTGTCATTGAAAGGCCACCGCTCTCCAAAACCTCAGCACTGCCTGCCATACTGCATTGCGCAATATTTCGCAATAACTGAGCAGCGCTTGCTTGAATTTCGCTATCACGACTTGCAAGTAGCGCTACCACAAGTGGGACTGCACCAGCAGCTCGCACAACCTCAGCTTGGCCATTGGAAAGGTGCATAATCAAACGCAAGCCGCTTCGGGCAACAGTTGCATTGTTTGACCCTAGAAGCGCGACAGAGGCACTGGTACCGCCCAAATTTACTATAGCATCCCGGATTCGAGATGCAAGCATACCACCTCGGCCAGGATTAGTTACTTCCAGCTGAAGACCAGAGCAAATCGCTGCTGTGGCGTGCTCCTTGACAAGGTCATCATTGGATGTCAGCAAGAGAACTAGGGCTTGCATGCCGTTTGCCTCAAGCATAGCTTCGACGTTATCAGCATTGTTATCAATGAGACGCGATATGGCGCGCACTGTCCAGCTTTGCAGTTGCTCTTCAGAGGCAAGCAGATCTTCACAAAGAGGCCCGATCACATTCATTTTGCGTACAGAAAGCTGAATTTCAGACATATCTCCTAAAAGGTAAAATGCTTTGGCCAAATGCATATGTGCCTCCCATGGTGTGTCTGGGCGCAGCATGCTCGCGATTGAAGACATTGCAACGGAACCTTCGGAGAGATCATTACGCAAGCGTGATCTTGAAAGAGATGCCTCACTTCCGCTTGGTGAGCTTGCTGCGACCTCGGCCATGCATGCTACCGCACGACAGCTTTCGATCTGTGCTTCGCGCTCATTATCCGGGGACACAAGCTCGCAAAATGCTGCTGCGCCACCACAACGCTCAATCTGGTGTAGCGTGCGGCTAGCCATAGCTTGATCCTCAACGCTAGCGTGAGGCTGCATGGCATTGGGAAGTCTTTCTACCATCTGAGCAACACCCTTAAATGCTAGAAAACGATCTTTGCGGCGTGCACCTCCAGCATCGCGTAAAATACCTATATACCGCAAATAACAGTGACGGTCACCAGCATTTTGGTGTTCAAAGCAAATATCGCACACACGGCGCTCCTTGACGTCTTCGCCACGAACAGCAAAGCGAACCTTGTGTGAGCTACAGTCTTGGCAATACAGACCACCTGAGCAGCGGCAATGATGTTTGCGATTCTTCCAGTCAAATGGCTTGGCACAGAGTGTACAAATCATCGAATATTCATCCGGTACAGCAAAGGGCTCCAATTCCCGAGGGTCTGTTACCTCAATATACTCGTTAGCGCTCCCAGTTTGAGACATGTACGCCTCATCCTCAGCTTGTGCAGCAGCGATGGCTGCGGCTGTGGCAGCATCAATTTCATCGGAACCGCCAGCTCTTGCGCCAGATTCGTAGCTACTACCTCCACTATTGGCATTTGTCTTAGGAAGATCTGTGCCACAAACGGAGCAAGCGGTATCCGAAGGAGAGTTCTCAAATGTGCATGCAGAGCAGGACACCTTGCCACTGCCGTTGCTCGACACATTGCCCCCTGCCCCATAGCTACTGTTCATAGACTGCGAATAGTAGCCAGAATCATAACCAGGGCCGCTACTTTGTGCGTTATCATTATCAAATGAAGGGTACGAGATCGACGGCGCATCCTCAAATGACAGGCGAGGGTCCTCCCACTGAGTTTGCTGGGTGTTGTGGTTGATGAAGAAGATGCGGCCTTCTCCATCACGTTGTTGCTCCCACCCAGGTGGGAGTGGCTCTTCTACGGGGGGTGTCCAGCTGGTTTGCATGGTGTTGTGATTGATGTAAAACGTGCGTCCCGTCTCTTCGTCAATTGACATCTCCCAGCCAGGCGGCAAACCATCGTTGCCGGGCATCGTGGGCTAGAGAAGTTCTCCTTTAAGTCCAAGCTCAAGAACTCTTCAGCAGCTAAGATAAGGAAGGGTTTAGAATTTTCAAGCAGCTAGAGACCACTCTGGAAGGCAGAACTGTCGCGGCGTTGGACCAAAGCTGAGTTGGGCCTCTTGCTAGTGGAAATACAATGGGTGTGCGGAAAGCGAGGTCCAGAGTGCAGGTGCGGAGCAGAGAAACGGATTTGGTCGCCAAAAAGCGGTCCTCTTTTGAAACCCACGTTAACCGACAGCAGTAGTACGGTCGATTCACACGTTCTCCAGTTCTCCAGGCCGACTCTCCGCTACTTTGGCAACTTAAGCAGCGGCACTTGCTCGCTTAATCCAAGCGTCGACTCGGGATCCAAGCGCCTCGCAGAAGGCAGTGGAGCGGTCCGGGAGAGTGAGCTCGATAGACCTCACGTTAAGGATTCGGAGATGAGGACCGAAGAGCGAATGAATCAGCAACGATTATAATGACAAATTACAACGAACTCCGAACGAAGCTCGGCCTCGCGGAACCCACCGTGGACTCAGCTCTCTCGCGAGCACGGCAGCAGGTCCAGCGGAGGCGGGGGGGGCTTAGAGGCGCGGAAGCGCTCTCGCAAAGCTGGCGGAGCCTGGTGGGAATGAGTCGAGAGTTGTCAAATAGTTGATTCGTGTTTGCCCAAATATCTTCTATCTCTGCCTTTTCTTCCTACTTCGCTCAAAGTAGTACCGAGCTGAAATCTGGTACCAAATCTAGAACATCTGGAACGGGAGCGGGGTCGGGTCGTCGGTGACTGGGACGATGAGATTAATTGTGATCAATTAAGATGAATCAGGGGAGATTTGGCTTGTTCTTTTGTGCTTGAACTAGATGTTTTAGCTTGCTGCAAAAAAAGCAAACTAGGTTGTAGGATTTGGGTGGTGCTATGGATATGAAGGGAAAATGTGAAAGCGCGCTAGGTGGTGATGCTATGGCGGGTAGTGAAATATCATGACTGTTTTGTGTCGACGATTATGCAAGACCTGACAACGGGGTAGGGAGATCAACGATGATGAGTACATGTACGCATTCCTGCATGCTTGAGTCAAGGATATAGAACAATACTCTGCAGTTAGATGAAACGACAGGGAAAGAAAATAATGTTACTGCTCAAGCTGAGATTTGGTGTAGAAAACTATATGGTGGCTTCGCGAATGTTAAAAGGTCGAAAGAGCAATGTTGAGGCATCGTCACGAGTTGTAGTGCTAGTAGAGGTCTTACCGTTGTGCACTGCGGAAGCCGATGGGATAGAAGAGAAGAAAAAATCTGCAGTTGGCTTGACCATTTTGCGAGTTTTTCGTGCTGTTGGAGACATGAGGTTTGCATCGCCTTTACGCTCAACTGCGCACAACATAGGCCAGATACTGAGAACCGTACGTTGGAAAGCGGCATGCTTTCGCTTTCTACCACGGCGCGAGCTAGTGCTAAGAGCATACCAGCGTTTAGCAATAAGTGCAAGTAGATCTGGGTCTTGGAGAATTTGAGGAAAGATTCGAAGTACTGGAGCAAATTTCACTGCATCGCCATCTGCACGAGCTTTGGCATATTGCTTGTCACGCTTAGACGTTGATAGAGCTGTCAGATGACGATTTTCGTCTCTCGTAGCCTCCAATGCCGCGCGTAACTGCATATAAATTTTAAGGAGGGGAAGGGCTGCTCTTGGTGTGATGAATGGTGCCGGGAGAAGGCGCAAGGCATTCTTGCGATATCGACTGGCTCGATGCATGTTTTGGCAGCGAAGACGAATTTCTGGAACAGTTTCGACGGAGCTAAGAGATCGCCGCAGTGCTCTCCAGCCATGGCGCCGCGCAAGGATGTCATCTTTGGCAATGTCAAAAGGGTTAAGAGGAGAACCTCCCATCACACGACTGCGTAGCTCGTGGCCATCATAACTTGCACGGTCAAGATCAGGAATTTCAAAAACACACCAACCACAACTCATTTCAATTGGAGGTGCTCGCTCGTCGGGCCCAGTTTCGAGCATGACGGATAGCTCCACCAGAAGCACCAAGGTTTCGTCTCGTAGTTGACACAAATCAGTTAGACCTTCAGGGATGCGCACCAAAAGCTCATCCAAAGCCCCGGCTCCTATTGTAGGGCGTGTGTGTACAAAGTACCATTTGTCTTCTTCAGAGCGATCCCAGTTTGCCTTTAGTACATGTGGATTGCCGGCATACTTAAGATGAGTATCAGGAATTTTCTGTAAATCCTTCTTCAACGCAAAAATGTCGTCCCCCTCTTCCCCGCTAGAGTTGGCATTGTCCTCGTCATCTGAGCTATCTGCGTTTCCGCCTTCCTGTTTCTCGGTACTAAGTGACATGGGCTTTCTCCAAAGACAAACACGTGCACGACGCTCAAGAACGCGCTGCGCAAGTTTCTCGTCGGCAATTACAGGGATACCGCGAGCCACCCGGAGCTGGACTTGCAACGTCTGAGTACTTTCTGAAATTCGAGCTTTTGCCATAGCCCGTGCCTCTGTCACTCGCGAGTCTCGGGCCAAAGGCTCCACAAGCACCGAAGCAGTAGCATTTGTCTCAGTTTTGTCAAGTTCTTGCATGACTGGAGGACGGTAGTTACTTGGTGTACGAACGTACTTTTTTAAATACGCTGATGGATCGTATACAGGGCCTTGTATAAGTTTGAGAGTCGCAGCACAAACCTTTTTATCAAAGCTAGACCAAGTTCCTAGCTTCAACATTGCAATGAATCGAGCATATTGGATAGTTCCATCTCGATCGATGTCAGCAAGCTTGACAATTAACTTTGCCTCTTCTTTTGTCATTCCCTCTTTGTACAGAATATACAATGCTCTAAGAAACTCTCGGATCGAAAGTGTTCCTGATGCAGTCTGGTCCATGCGCTCCATGACGTTGCGCATCTCTTGTTCACGTTGAGACGATAATTTACCCGCTTGTGCATGGACAAGTGCTACCCCCATCTTAACAAAGCTATGTTTCGTGAGCTTTCCTTCGAAGCCTAAATCTTGACCAGTCTGTCGGATTTCTAGCTCAGAGCACTCACGGCCCATTGCAAGCATAGCTCGTCCTAACTCTCTGGGATCTAGTGCACGGTTATTTTCATCATCGAGAACCTCAAATGCACGGCGGAGGGAGTGTTCCAGTGCACGTTTGAAGCGTTGGTCCATCTTTGCTTTTGTCGCTCGACGGATTGTCGATTGTGAACGCGAACGAGAGCGTGATCGCGACGCACGTCGGTGTCGAGATGAACCCCAACTTTCATCTCCCGATGACCTACTTGACTCACTTTCGCTATAGCCAATACTCGCTAATTCATCATCCGACTCGCTTGAACCTTTGCTCGAGTAAGCAGACGACTTCCCACTTCTACTCTCACTACCGCTGCTAGATCCAGATGATTCTCCAGAGAAGGACGAATTATCTTCACTATCATGAGAACCGTCAGATTCATCTGAGTCATCTTCTGAATCTTCGCTATCACTACCCATATTTGACTTGCGTCTATTCTTTCGTTGACTCGTCTTGTTTGTACCGGATTTAGAGCGTTGACGATTTCTTCGTTTCTTTTTTTCACCGTCTTCTTCACTGGAATCACCATCGTCACTGGAATCCTCGTTCTCAGATTCATTTGAGGAAGCTGACTCTTCAGACTCCGAGAATGCTGGTTCATTGGTGACACCTTGCTTCCCTTGTCGATTCTTACCGTGGAATTTTCCTTTGCCTTTGGCAAATTCCCCGAGTAGATGCAAAGTGTAGTATGGGAAGCCCTTTCCATCTTCTTCATCATCTTCTGCATCTTCTCCGTCACTTTCACCATCTTTTGCTGAAGTTCGTGAACTTTGCGACTCGTTTGTGAAGCAACGCAGTTCGTTTTCTGCTAGTGGAATCCCAAGTAGCCCTATGAAATCTATGAAGTCGTCCAGCTTCATTTTATCATTCCTTCGGGATTTGCAAATAGCACGAAGATCCACGCCACGAAGATCCTGTAAAAGTGTGCAGGAGTGCCGCAGTTTTAAAGCTAGCCTCTGGTGGTCACACGAACCCATCATGATCTTGGCAAAATAAATGGTGTCCACTGTTCCTAGAGACGCAGGGCTCTGGACAATTTTCAAACATGCCTCTAATGATTTTTTGCTACCAATAGTCTTGAATCCATGTGTTTTCAGCAATTTTATGAATCGACCGTGCTTCATTGTTCTTGTTTTGCCTTTTTGTTGAAGATCCCGTAGAAGCATTGTTTGTTTCTTGCTTTCTAATTGATGAAATTCTTCAACAAATTTAGACAGAACCCGTCTTTGCCCCTTGGTAGGTATACTTTGTAGCACTAGAGCTGCATCATCCAGGTAAACGTCTCCACCTGAATCATAGGTAAACATTGCCTTTATTAGAGCTAGATCCTCTTTACTGAGTTTTTCTGCTTTCAATGAAAGTTCTTTGAGTAGTAACTTAGCGGGCACCTTGCCTTCATTAGTTTTACTTGCCTTTTGAAGATGTTGCATTATGGTTTGACGTGTTTTGGGTTCAATAGCAAGAAGACGCTGTTGAAACTCTTTAGACATCAAGCTCTTGATTCCTCGGCGTCGAGGTGATGTGGCTCTTTCTTCTTCGGAATCATCTATACTTTCCTCATCACTTTCTCCCTCGGAATCATTTCCACTTTTACTACTTTCTCCCTCAGAATCTGATTGAGCATCATCTCTACCCGCATCTGCAGACCTTTTTAAGAGTTCTCGACTCTTGTTGCGAATACTTGAGAACCATCGTGACCCGGTGCCTTTGTTAGACTTTTTATCATCTTCATCTGAGCCACTGCTACTATCCTCGTCAGATTTGCTACCGTTATCAGAGTCGCTAGAGCTTCCACTTTCTGATGTCTCGCTACCACTTCCATCTTTATCGCTATCTTCATCATTAGATGACTGGTCACTGTCCCCATTTGAGCTCTTTGTCATTTTAGATCCTACAGATATAAGCTTTATTAATCCCATGAGACGCACACGCCCATCACTAGTCTTTCCAGAGAGTGCACTCGCAATAGCATATATATCTTCCACTGTAAGACAAGTACCTAAGGAGTACAAAGCATAGACAAATTTGGCTTCCTCTGCAGCCTTCGCTTTTCCTCCGAGCTGCTCAGTGACCAGATCAAAGAGGCTCTTTTGAGCAAAGTCGAGAGCTAGATTATTTGCAGTTGCTAATTTCTGCAGAAGCTCCCCCCTAGAGATTTTCGGCTGAATACATGCTACTAGCGCACGCAAAGAAAGATTCTCGCCCTGAGCAAAGTGCGCAGAGCAAGCTTCAATCTGGGACTTATCCAGCTTTGCAGAGAAGAGCTTGGATGCAATAGTTATAGCCTTTTTGGCATTAACATTTCCCGACTTCGCAGAATCTTGCTTTTCAAGTTCGAGACGCAGGTTTGGTGGAATCTTAATGCGGTATTTCTTTGCAAGCATTTGAATAAGACTGTCCTCATCAGATGCCTCTTCTAGCAGAGCCTGGATTCTGTCTTTGGTCGCAAGTTTAGGCGCCTTCGCTTTGAGTAGCTGACGAACTCGAGTCTTTAGAGGCTTGTCGCTATTTAAAAGCCCATAATGTTTGCCTGCCAGCGCTGCTTGCTCTTGAGAGAGTGCAGCAAGCCGCAGTTTGGTGAGGGCACCTGCCGATGTGCTAGAGGGTTTTGGGATGTTCGGGGTCATAAGTCCATCTACAAATGAAATAAACCCCACTATGTTCTTCTCAAATGAGAATTCAAGAACATCAACGATTTTATCATCAAGCTCAAGTTCTCCTGATAGGAATTTGCGTAGCCCCTCTGGGTCACTTTCTTCGTTTTCGACGAGACCTCGAGATCGAAGTGCCTTAGCTAAAGCCTTTGCTGGATCCTTGGATCCCTTTGGCAGCTTTTTCTGTGTTGCTTTGAGAATGTGCTTTCGTGCCTGTGTAGCCAAGAAAACTTCCCCTTTGCTGCTGCCTTGGGTATCTGAATCCGAACCAGAGTCCTCGGAGCTTTCAGAATCGCCCTCACTGCTTGTTGCATCTTCCTCAGATTTCTTATCACCATCATCTGAAACATCTGATTCTTCTCCTGAGTCCCCAGAGCTGAGTGCTCGTGTTAATGAACGTACATCTACACTACCTTCCGGGCCAATGCCAAAAAGTTCAAGTCCGCCACGGACAAGCGCGGGCTCCTTCATCATTTTTGGTTTCTCAGTTTCCACCATTTTCATAAATTCTGCACGCGCTAGCCATGCCTTTGGGCTAGAACGGCCTGCATCACTATCACTTTCACTATCGCTATTTTTCGTCTCGTCTTCATCTTTGCCTTGCCCATTTTTGCGATATTTCTGAAGCAACGCATTGATCTTCTTGGCATCGTTTCCCAGATACTTTCGGTAATGGGCAAGCACAGACTTCTTCACACGCCCACTTTTGGCAGTGCATACATCCATTTTTACAAGCCATTTTCGCAGAATCCCTGTATCAATTTGTGATCCATCTTGCGACTTTGCTTGGAGTGCTTTGGCGTGATATGCGCAACGGGAAAGTACCTCAGGAGTGCATATCAGACCAAATCGATTGGTCAGCTGTTCGATACAAGTTGCTTCAGGTAATACTTTCTTTTTAGCGAGCTTTGATAACCATTCTGAAGAGTTAGGCGTCTTAAAAATGGGCTGGATAGTCGCTTGGAGTTGGGTTTCGCTCATTCCAGGCACCGCCATGGCTCCAATGAAAGGATTATAATCGAAAGTACTTGGCCCGCTTCTCTTCATGAGACGCCAGTTATTAATTGACATTTTGCTTCCACGCAGTGTGTTTGTTTTGTTGAGCTGAGCAGTGCCCGTGGCGTCATCTGAACCACTTGAGTCGTCTGAGTCTTCCTCTGAAGATTGTCCTCCTTTTCCACGTTTTTTCTGAGCCTTTGAGAGAACATCCTTCGCAGTGGTAAAATCAATTTTAAGAATACCCTCCACATCCCTTTTCTCGATTCCTGCCGTAAGCAAGATTGCTCTCGCCGCTTTGATGTCAAGTGATTGAGAATTGTTTGAGTCAGCTCTTTCAAACTCTTTGTAAAGATTACGTAGAATCTTTTCGGTCCCATTTTTAGCCTGCAACCTTGTTCGCGCTCGATCCAAAGCTTCATAGCTACTTTGGTTTACTCTTACATTCATGCAACTAGCGAAGTACAGAAAGTCTTCACCAGACACAGTTCCATCGCCACGCACATCTAATCCTTGATGAATCCATGCTAAACCTGCTGCGTTAATGAGAGATTTTTTTGCCCCAATGCTTTCTAAAATATCTCGGAACTCGGAAATGGTGAAGCGCTTTCCAAGAAGCTTCTTCAAGGTTTTACTTTGGTCTGTACCTTGCAAAATGAGTGCACTCAACGCGTATCGTAGGGCCGGCGATGCAGGGGTGGTAACCTCGGACTCTTCACTTCGGTCATCTCCTCTGCCAGTGTGCTCTGTTGCCCTTTTAAGATCATCAAGAGCATTTTTGATCGCTGCGAGGAATCCACGCAAATTAATAGAATCTTTTGAATTTCGATCTGAGCTCGGGAAGCATTCTACGGCCTGGAGTGACTCACGCTTGGAGATGCGCATGTTTAGCGCATCACTGAGAGCAGCAACGAGACCCGTACGAGGCAAGGTAGATCCACGATCATCCTCACAAGAATTTTTAAGAAGAGTTCGAAGACGTTGCCAAGAAACTGCACTTGCATTATCAAGTTGAACGTCTGATGTCGGCACATTGTTTAAAGTTGTTCCATCTTCAAGTGTCACTGTTAATGAGCTGCCTCGTTTATCTACACCGTCAATGACTCCCGATTGAGATCGCCGCCTTCCACCTGATCGAGACTGCCCTGCTTGCATCACAATAACCTGGGCACCTGGTGCAAACGTCTCTGATTGTAAGATTGCCTGAGCTAGTCTCTCTACTAACTTGCATGGTTTGTCCTTTTCACCAGAGTTTGCGTGATTGTGCCTATTCTGATTCTCCTCGTTGTTTGAATCTTCACCTTCCTCCTCTTCTTCACTTTGTGACACATCTGAGCTATTCCTCATTGTGACAAATTGAGGGTCCATGTGCTGATCTACATCTCCATCATCGTAATGAATATCTAGGGTTCCATCACCGTGTACTTTTGCAATCTTTCCCGGATATTCTTTCGCATTTGGTTTTCCTCGGAATCGGGCTAGAACAGGGGTCCCAACTTTCCAGCGCCCTCGTGAAGAGCTAGTAGTTCTGCTACGACGTGGCGATCTGCTTTTTGGTGCTCTAGTTTCTTCACTTAGTACCTCCTCCTCAATTCCATCATGTTGCCGTGGAGATCTCCCTGATCTCGGTTTTGCTCGCTGTTCTAAAGGACGAGCAGCAGATATAGGAATGCGGATGTCCTTATCTCCATCGTCATAGGCCACGTCAATAGACCCTGTGCGGGTGTACACATGTGTGATTGTACCCGGGTACTCATCACCTTTGCCTCGAAACCTGCACAGAACCCGATCACCTTTAGCAAGAGATACATTTCCTGTTGTATCATCAGCTGACGATGAGTCGGGTTCTCGACTTTGAGTGCGTGCACGTCGAGGACTTGTTTTGCCCTGGTTTGCAGGTCGTACCACGGAAGCTGGCAGTGCTTTGTCGAAGTCACCATCATCATAAGCTACATCGATAGCCCCATTATTATGGACTCTCTTCACCACTCCAGGATATTCCTTGGCGTCCACGTTTCCTCTAAAATGTGCCAGCACACGATCGCCTTCTGAAAGCGAATTGCGTGCGCTTCCCCTTTGGCTCATTATGGAGCCGTCGTCTTAACGCTATACCTCTTCTGGCCTGGCCTTCTTCTCGGCCAGTAGTATTTAGAATTGCCTCGTTCTCCACCTCGGGCAGAAGGCCAAGTTCCCGCCCGCACGCCGCCGAGCAACCCCCACTCGGCAAGTTCTGTTCTTGCAAGAGATTGATTGCAGTGGCCCAAGTCCAACATTCATTTCATTTCACGTGGCGTCATTAAAGCCCAAAAGCTCACTCTTAGGCAGTGCAATTTTTAATGACCGTTGGGAATGCACAAGAAAAAGAAAAGAAAAAGGAGGATCGTAGCACTACTTACTATGTTTGGGGAATGAAATTTTAATTAAATTTTTTAATTAGGTAACATATGGTGGAATAGGAATATGGTTGTTTCCTTCCACCTTCTAGCAATAGCTACTAGAACCTGAGCTCTTAAGGAATTTGCAGAGATATTAAGCAGTCTCAGTTGGGGTGAAATTTACATTGAGGTAATGATTTTAAAATTCTGAGAGCGGTTGTGAAAAAATCGTTACCATAAGGGAGGAACTTGACATGTTCTGAGATGGCTTTTCCTTGTCTGAATAATATTAGTTTTTTTGGCTTGTGCCTCCTTCACTATTGCTACTTGTTATTTCTTCTCATAGAAGCGGGAGCAGCTACTGGTTGGACTTAATATTCTCCTTTGAGTTATGTAGAATCTGAGAGCAGGAGGGTCATGGCACGCCTTTTACAACAGAAACTCAGTGAAAGTTGCTTCATGTTTTATCAAAAAATCGTTGGTGTGCTGTTAATCCGTCAAAGTTTAGGGAGGCAAACCGAATCGTTTGCAAGAAAGACTAATACTGCTAGAACCTTTGATCGGAAATATACAGATGCAGGTTTGCCATTCGTTCTTGCGGGAAGGGCATATTAGCATAAAACCTAGCGATAACTGTATGGTGGCGCAGGTGGTGTTGCACGCATAGGGGGGCGAGAATTATATCCAGAGTCATATTCTTGTAGTGATGGGTCTGGGTATCTTAAATATGATGATTGTAGCGAACTTGAGTCGTCTTCCGTTTGAGGAGTACCGTATCTTGGCAAGTAATACGAATATTCAGTAGGTGAGGTGGGAACCTCGTCAACATTGTACACAGTTCTCTGAGAAGTTCCCAAAGAAGACGGAGCAGTTTTGCTTGATGCAAAGGTAGCTGAAGAGGCAACGGATGCAAACGATGATCCATTGAGCATAGCCTGGGGAGTGTTTTCTCGACGCCGTTTCTTTTCTTGTTTAGGAAGAGAATCAAACGATGCTTGTTCCGAAAACGGGGGTGTTTCTGAAGGAAAGTAGGCATCTCTATTATCAGGAGTTCTCGTGTCTTCAGAAAAGGCATCGTCAGGGTACAAATCAGGGTTTAGAGAAGGTAACGGTGCGGTGAAAGAGACTGAGGTATAATCCTGAGAACTTTCGATCTCACGATTCAAGAGAGCCGTAGCCTTGCCAATTATATTTGCATACGCAGATGTTATGTCATCAATTGTTTGCGGAAGACTAGCTAATCCGTTACTGCCAGAGTCAACTTCTGAGACAACAGATTCACTATCATTCGTTCCTATCACTTCGTCTGCAGCGCATTGGGAAGACTGCGTTTCTTGTTGGGGTTGTTCTTGATACAGTGATTGATATGTGGTTTGCTGTAATGAGCGTGTTGACATTTGCGCTACCCGTGACGGTGCTTGGCTTTCTTTCGATGAGTTTAAGTCATCAACTTCTTTCATTTCCTCTTCTTCCTGATGAAAGTACGCAGCAGCACCGTCCCGAAGAGACATGGAAGTGCGAGAATGTGAGGAAGTTTGCGCTTCGCGAGGATACGAGGAGTGCATGGGAGGATCACGTGGGGATGGAGCTCTTGCACTGGGGCGTGCTGGGGCGGGTGGTTCGTCAGACGCAAGGAAATCTTGGGGTACAACACAGTCTTTAGCTTGATCATGTTGATATCCGTGTTGGTCATTGTCTTCTTCTTCCTCATTATTGCTACTTAGCCCGCTATAAACCGAGTCTTGTTCATCTTGATCAGAATTCTGGTCCAAATAATCTACGTCTTGAGTAATAATGTTCCTATTCCCTGTTTCATCCAATAGCACAGCAACTGCATTGTCTTGGTAACTTTGTCTTGGTTCTTTACCCACCGCAGCATCGTTCTCTTGTGGGTTCTGCTTTGCTCGACCTTTGGATGGGAGAAGTGGAGTAAACGCATTAAACCAAAGCACATAGTCTTTCAGTGAACTTGCGGCGCAAGCGCACAAGACATGGAGGTTACTATCCACAAGCTCGAAGGGAAACAGTTCTTTTTCTTTTGCCCACTTATTGTTGGTAGGCACTAGCATACGTAATTTACTAAGGTCAATAACACCATGGTGGTCAAGCGCGGTTGCATCGTGGGACACCACAAATTGATTACCTAACAGCGAGCAATACCGTTCAGTAAATCTGGAAGTGTATAGCTCATCTAGTGCCTTGAGCTCTTTACCTTGAGCTACTTCTTTGTTTTTAAATGCGGGCTTTTTTATCCACAACTTTCCTTGCACCAAATCCCCGCGTCTCTTTGCCCATTCCAGCTCGTGAAGAATCTTTGTTTTGGCTGGGGAAGTAGACTTGGAAGCCCCAGCAGCTGCTGCGGCATCTTCTTGGCAATACCGCTCCATGTTAGCAGCGAACTCTGCACTTTGAGCACCAGTTGAGGAATGTAGCCCCCCACGAAAAGCATCTAACCAGCGTTGTGCATCAGAGGGAGTAGCTGCTTCAAGCTTTAGCTCGTGCATCATGACCGGCGCTGCTGCTTTTCTATTCGAAGACGTCGTTGGAGAGCCTGATGAAGTCGATTTAGTTGTGGGACCATGTGCTTTAGAAAAGGGGGCATGTGATGGAGACATGAGCGTTGGTCCATCCAGTTGACAGGCTCGCTCGCGATCCTTTTGCATGTTGCGTTTGCTACTATTTAGTGGAAGACGCATTTTCGAAAGCCAATTATGCGTTTTTTTGCGACGAGAAGTCTGTGTTGTAGAGGCCGCTGCTGCCTCCTCCTTAATTCCTTTTGCGAGAGCAAGTTTAATGGTACCATTTAAACTCACGCCACTAGGGAGGAACAATTCCGGCTCAACGTTATTAAGAGGTGCAATGAATAATAGCTCTTTTGGTTCACTAGTAGTGCTATACACGTAAAGAACCCAGTCAACAAGCACAACCCAGCGCCGGGTTGACGGGTTCGGCAAGAAATTGAGTGCAGGTAACCAAAGATAGCCTTTGCATGCGCCTGTGGATGGATTATCAGGTTCGTCAGGGCCTTCGTCAACAGAAGCCCTGGGCGAAGACGGTAGTGAATCATGTAATGTATATGAGATACAGGGTAGGGGAGTGAAAGGCTGGGTATAGACACGCTCAAAGATGGACCACAACATTTCTTCTCTGAGACGAGGCGCCCCAAGGGACATCATGATGTTTTGGCATGTCTCTATAAAATCTAGACCAGCAGCCTCTAGGTCTGCATCATGTGTAGCGTGGCCTCGTGTGGCCCGGCGACGATCCACATGAGCGATGCGACTCTCACTAACACTTGCGAGCTGCAGGACTACAGCAAAGATGACATTTGCATCCATGTACCAAGCGCTGATGATATCTTCGTTCAAAGCCCAATACCAATTTGAGAAGACGCGAAAGGCAACACGACGATTTTCTTGCAGGGTTCGGTCAGGAGTTCGCCACGTATCTTCCCCGTCAAAGTCAAAGTCTCCGTCCATAGAATTTCCATTTTCAGAGCCAAATGCGGTGCTCGTGGCATCGTCCAAGCTTCGCGAGCAGGTAGAAAAGGATGCGCGGCGGGATAGGCTAACCGAGAATCGTCTGTTCGTGCGTTTGGATTGCTGTGACGATCTCTTAGAAAGGGATCCGATAGACTTTGGCCCGGCGCGATGACCCCACGAGCTTCCACTGACCCCTGGTGAACCGATACCGAGCTCATCGGCAGCGCCATCTCTGCGATGTGCAAATAATCCCATCGTGCCAAACACCTCGCGCATGGCTTCGTCAAGAGGTCGGTCCCGAATATCAAAAAGACGTACAAATGCTTCAAGGACCGGCTTTGAAGGCGCCAGAAACTCCCAAAGCGCTGCTCGGTCAAGTTCACGGTGTTCATAAAGAAATTTTGCAATTGCTGCATCACAAGGGTTCTCAACTCCCAAGACACCAGTCTCGGCCCAGTAATGCACAGCCTCTTGAGGTCTTCTTGCAAACATTTCCATTCCCAGTTTGAAGGATCTCGAGTCCGCGCTGACAGGAGTCTTTTTCTGCCAATGGTCTGCAAATTTACTGTTTTTTTGTTGCTCCTCGCGTAGGCCTGCGTCGACTTCCCCAGGTTGTTCATCATTCTGAACCTCTACGTCACGTTCGTCAAGGCCACTTGAAGCCGCGCTGTGCACGAACACATTCGGCACCACGCACGAGCAGCGGCGCGCCTGCCCGCGCACGAGGTCAGGCACGCCGTGCACCACCATAGCGGATCGTTGTCCGCAGGCTTTCTCAACCTTGAGTGCAATGCTTGCGTTTGCTTCTTGGTTTTGTTCACACATTTATTTACTAATTTTTAGAATGTGCACGGTGCGCGAAACGCCAATAGTTCCATTACTATCAACTCCTAGGTCTTTCGCCGAGTTTCTCTCCTGATAACTGTGAGAGTCTTCATAGTTTGGTTTTCACGTGCGGCACATGATAACACTTCCCGACTACAAGGACTGACGACTGTGGCTGAAAGTGGCAAGTCGCTGCATCTGCTTCGAAGAATACTATGAGGATGATATTGAATGTGCGTGTTGAAAACATGTTGGGGAAAAGAGATTCTGTATTGTTATGTGAGGAGTGCTAGACAGTTACGATGCTGATGGGTCCAATCTGGGCAGTGCTGGGGCAGATTTCCCTACGCTACTTCGTCTTACTTTTGAGATATGCAAGACAGACTCAAACAAAAGCATTCGGATTGCATAGCATAAGTGGTAGCGAAACAGAGCTGCGGGTCGAACTCGATACGAAATAAGCATACATTTCGTTATTGTGTAGCAGGTGCATTTAAGCCAGTGCATCCGTAGAAAAGACAAGGTGATGAGTTACAGTAAGAAGAACTGACTTTATCTTAGTTAAAAAGAAAAGAAAAATGTTTCTTATTATTAAATTGAGGATTTGGGCGCGTGGCAAGATGAGCTACTTGAGCAAGATGAGCGGCCTGCACAAGCACAACTATGAGCGACTTTCACGTCAGCAGTTTTTAAACCCTCTTCTAAAGCAGCTTCAATAGACTCAATTTCTTGATTAAGTTGACCAGACGACTTACTAACTTGTTTACGCAAGCAGTCCCGAAGACCTGTGAGAGCCCAAATATTGTTAGGATACCTGGCGAGGTCTGCCCGATAGACCTCTTCGGCCTCCTGGATGCGATTTTGCTCAAGTAAAAGCGCGCCAAGGGCATGACGGATAGGCTGCATTTGTCCCCACGGTTCGTCGTAGGCAAGCGACTCTTCCAAGTGAGCTGCCCGACGAAGGTGAGAAAAAGCGCTTTCAAACTTCTCCTCGCGATATAAAATTTCACCTTCTAGCATGGCGGAGTTAACCGCTAAAAGGTGCTCTGATTTGTTGTTGTGAAGAACACGGACACGTACTGATTCAACAGGTCTCATCTTTTCAAAAATGGATTGCTCATCCCGAGCATTTTGGCATTTTCCAAGAGCTGCGAAAGCAAGCCCTCGAGCATAGCGTAAGGTTGTATTGCTTGCACAAAAGGCTTCTACGTCGGGATGAAAGTCCTGCTGCAGGATTTCCTCCCAAGCACCAAAGCGGATGAGAACATGGAAGAAGACTGCGTGAAAGAGATCAAGGTCAACCGCTCGCGTTCGGTGAATACTCACAGAGTCCTCAATAAAGCCACGCAGGGCTAAGGCTTGCTTGCGAGAAACTTCCTCCATGCCAGCCATCATCGCCGCATAAACATACATGTGAAAATCGTGGGCTACATAACCAATATACAAGAAGTAGTCTTCGCCAACTTCATGTGCATACTTGATGTAACGAAGGTTGGCACGTACCGCGTGTTCGCTGGCCTGTACAGCTTCCAAATAGTGACCCACTAGCATATCAATATGAGTGGGCATGTGCTTAAGATGACCCAAATCAGGAACTTCGTTGGGGTCTCGTAAAATATTTGTCATGGGGAGTGCGACCTCTGGGTCAGGACTCATTTCCTTGAGGTGGATGTATAAATGAAGAATACCTGGATGACGTGGAAATTGATCAAGTGCTCCAAGAAGGATATCGTTGATTTCGCTAGTTTGTGGAGCCTGCTGTCCAGTATGACGGTCATAAAGCTGCCATGGCGACAGCTGCATAAGCGAGTCAACGAAGAGACAGGCAACCTCGGCATCGTTGCGGTAATCGTGAAAAACCAGGCGCATGGCTTGACTATACGGTTCGAGAAGAAGTGGTGCAAAATCACTCGCTGGCCAGATGCATCGGATTCGAAGGGCCTCAATAAGAGCGCGTCCCTCACGATTAGCGTTGCGTCTAAACTCATGAGCCTTTATGATTGCCTCGTAGGCTCGTTTTTGAGAGGGAAATCCATCCTCCTGTTTGCTGAGTTCGAAATATCCATTGTTTTGGTGAACGTTATAATTCGGTCCATGGCATAGTGCAATGGCCCACCAAGCCATACAAAAATCAGGCTCGATTTGCAGACTCTTGCGAAAGCAAGAGATAGCGTGCTCGTGATGGAAGCCAAACATCCAATTCATGCCCCTGTGGAACCACTCCGCAGTTTCTGGCTTACGCGTGATAATATCTGATCGTCGATAATTTCCAACATTAAAGATATAGCCGTCAGGTTGAGTTTGCGAAGCCATTGTTTCTGCTGGAGAGATACCTGCATGGGTCATGCTAGATGTGGAATTCCCTTTTACATCAGCCGTCTCATGTACACATGCTGATGGTGTGTAAAGTTCTTCATCTGCAGCCTGCAAATGCTCATCTTCAAAGACCCATGATGGACCCGTCGGCTCAGGAGGCGGGAGTCCGCTGAAGGCTGTGTTGCCCATAACTAACCAACCACCGAGAAAGCTGCTGCTCCTTACACTATACAAATTGCCTTGTAGCGAAGCTTTCTATGGATGTAAACTCCTCAATTCGTTCACGATCTTCTCGACGCGTAGATTCCAAAGTCAGTCTGACCTGAAGCCTGGTTCAAGTTGTTGACAATCTTGACCTTGTCAATCAAGACTTCTGAAGACGAAGTGAACAACAGCGATGAGGAATTCCTGCAAGTTGCTGACTTTGAGAGTTTTCTCCAGTCACCCAGGCCCCGCTTCCACCGGTATCCTTCTTCCCACGTCTGCACTGCCTCGCGGCCCCTTCACGGTGTCTCACAGCGTGAGACAGCTTTTGCAGTTCTGAAAGCGGAAATTCAAAATTCCATGCAGAAATTCGGCTGAGAATATCAACCCAAATATAAGTACAATGAACTGCTAGCAGGTAGGTACCTATATTCATTATCTATACCTATACCTATCTACCTGGCCAAATCCTCTAACCCTAAGTCCATACCTACTTATACCTACCTCGGCATAACAATCCCAATAAGTTTGTCTTGGCGAGGTTCAAAGAGGCAACCCGGTTGGGATTCTATATGTTTATTGAGAGCATGAATTCTAGCCAGAAATGTCAACTCTGCATTTTGCAAAAGTGAACGCTTGTTTTGCTTAACGTTTCCGGCCACGATTCGTCGTGGTTGTGTGTCTTTGTACTGCCCAAGTTGCTTTGCCGGGATTCTTTATGCGGAGTTCGATGTTGTGCATTTTTCACAGTGTATGATAGATAAGATGGACTTGGTACCATGATGCCTCTTTCTCGTGATGAAGGCTATTGCAGAGTAGCTTGTGCTGTAAAGCGTGCAGAGGTAGTCTGGCAAGGATGGCGAACTCAGGAGAAAGAGAAAGAGGATGATATATGAGTTATTGGGTTTCGGGTCTGGATACAGGCAGGATGAATGTATTATGCCAATACAATACAATACAATACAATACACAGGAGGTGTCGGACAGGAGAGCTAGGTTAGGTTAGGTGAGGTTAGGTGAGGGGAGGTGAGGTTAGACAGTAGCTGTATATTATTTCAATAAAGGCCAAGGGACGAGTGCTACGATTTTGATTTTGTTTTTTCTCAGCATTAAACCCCCAATTGGTAGTTTAGAATGATTGCGATAATAATATTGCGCGTGCACTATTTTCTTTGTTCTTGTACTCTACTTAATAGATTGGCAAACACTTTCTACTTTCTTCTCGTGTCGTGAAATAAACGCAGGCTCAAGAATTCCAGGGCTTCAACTTGGCGGTTGTCAATTCTCAAGAGAAGGAAAGGGTGGGAACCAGGGGAACTTCAAAATGGGTTCTGCAATATTATTGAAAATTGACCCTTTCTTTTTTGCTTTTGGATGATGTCAATAATAATTATCTCTCTTAATTTTTCATGATTCTTACATTTATTCTATCGATGAAAAGTGGGGCACTAAATTAAAGAATGATCGCGGTACGAAGATTGAATTAACTTATTGTAGCTTGAGTTGCGCCCAGAATTGCCTTGCACATGCGCACATGAAGTAAGGTAAATTTATCGCCACGAGTGATTAACCTTGGAAATAAAAATTTTGCATAACCTATAAAGTACCGCCATACCTGGGGCTCCACGTTCACAGGTACGCAATTGTCTTGAAGATGACGTCCTTCAGGCTTGTTTGCTCCGTATCTGATCCGAGTTTGACTTGATTCCACAAAGTGAAGAACCCACTCAGGCTTTTGAAGCAACCCTTTTCGCGAGGATCCTGGTCGACACTTCAAAAACGAAGTTTGTACACATAACGAATAAGCAATCAAGCCAAGTTCTGCTTGTGAGCTATTCTACTACCTAGGTAGATATCTACTTCTCACTAACAACGGTACGATGGTCATCACCAAGGCATGTTTAATAGCAGGTTCAGCACTATAGAGCTTGCTCATTTCACTCAAGATCATATTGTTGCTTGCCCTCCAGAGGCAAAAAATTGAAGTACGAATTCTTCTTTGCGTTTGCGTTTGAAAGCTGTTGTTATTATTTGCTTGGAATGATCGAACACCGATAGGATAATCTAGAAATACCAGTGGTATTGCAGCCCTGTATCACAGAGTTGCAATGTTTTAAATATCAGTACGCTATTATTGTTTGCAGCCTGAGTTTTGAATAGGCGCCTCGCATCTGCAAGGATTGTAGCAGGTATGGAAGACCTAAATATTTCTATTTCTATTTTAATTTTTCAATCAAATTGTTATTATTTTTGATTAACAAACTCAAGAAACTTTTCATTTCGACACTTCATTTCATTGCCTGTTACGTTCGGTGAGCATTTGGATTATTTTTAATTGTTTGTAGGAGCGCACTTGTTTAGAAACTACTCAATTAAGCACTACAATGCTTGGTACTGCTTCGTTTACATTGATTGCCAAATGCTCATGAAGTTTCCTTTTGGTATTGGTTAAATTTTACAAAAAGATTTATTGTTAAGCCACAAAAAATTAGTCCTAGTAGTATTTACGCATATTCTCAGTCTCGATGCGCTCAAAGAATAGAGGGCGGTCTTTAAAGTTTGCGGTAAAGCAGGCGAGCTCAGCAAAAATCAGACGTTCAGACCGGAGAACCCCTTGATTCTCCCTCACGTGAAGGAGGCTGAGCCGCAGCCGCTGCTAAATCTAGATTTTGTTCGCATTCAAAGTCACTCTGCTTTTTCTATCTCCTTCTTTAATCAGGCCGCATGGCGCGTGGAGAGGACCACCGCGACGCAGATCATGAGGTTGACAACGACGCTACCTCGCCGCCCCGGCTCCGTATGAAGAGCGCTCGTAGAGCTCCTTCTGGGGGTTCAGGGCCCCTCCTACGAGCAGCAGAGGCAGCAACTCTTGCTGCTGGTGGCACGTGGCCCCGGCGTAAGCGTGGCAGGCCATCGAAGCTGCAGAAGGCGCTCGAAAAGGCTGCTGCCGAGGCTGCTGGAGTGGACCTGAGCCCGGGCTCGACGCGGTCCAAGTCTGACGCTAGAATCAAATCTGACGGCAAGTCTAAACCTAAGCTTAAGTCTACTTCCAAGAGTTCTGCCTCAAGTCGCAAGCGCCGTCGCATCGACGACCTGGAGGATGCCGATGTAGACGACGATAACGATATCGATAACGACAAAAGTAAAAACGGCAATAGTAAAAAGAGTGACAGGAAAAAGACTGGAGGGAAAAAGAGCAAGAAGTCCCGGTCAAGATTTGATGATGACGAGGAAAATGAAATGGACGTTGAAAGTGATAAAGACACTGGCGAGGAAGGTCTTTCGAATGATGATGATGATGATGATGAATTTGTTGATGAGGAGGAGCTAGATGATGACGATGAAGATGACGATGAAGAAGAAGAAGAAGAAGAAGATGATGATGATGATGGTCCCACAAGACGCCGGGGTGGGAGTCGAAAAGATCCTTATGCTCAGATTGTGTTTGGCGGTGACCTGCGGCCGGTGACGGAGGAAAAGATCACCTTCTCGAGGTCAGATTGTGCGAATAAGCTAACGCTGGGCAGTGACGGAACTATGGTGAGTGGACACAAAGGATTTAGGTCATGCCGTGTGAATTATGGCGTCATGAGCGGCCACTGGTTTTGCGAAATGCGCGTGAAAAAGATGGCAGTATCTGAGGACGTGAAGATTGCTGGACATGTGCGACTTGGCTGGATGCAGTACACATCGCCGATTGAGGCACCGGTGGGATTCCATAAAAGTGGGTATGGATACCGCGATGTAGATGGCTCAAAAGTGAATGATGGCCTGCGCGAGCCGTATGGAAAGTCAGGTTTTGGCAAGGGTGATGTAATTGGAATGGAGATTAAGGTTGACGGCCAAGATTCGTTCATTCGATTTTATAAGAATGGAGAGGACCAGGGTATCGCCTTTCAAGGCATGGCGAGTGATAAGGTAGGGTTCTTCGCAACAGCCTCATTGTATCAGACGTCGTGTGTAGAGTTTAACCCTGGTCCAGCGTTTTCATTTTCGCTACCTACAGGAAGTCAACCCTTGAGCGAGCTTGCTGCAGTTCGCCAGCAAGCGGCTTCAGAAGCGGCGGCAGCAGCTGCTGCTGCGGCTGCGGACAAAGAGGGTAAATCAGCAGCTGCAACAGCAGCTTTAGCATTAGCAGTTGAAGCAGTTGAAAAAGATGAAGAGGCAGCGGCGGGAGAGGACTAAAACTGAAGATTGGCAAGAGAAAGTCTATTCCGTATATTGAAAAACAACGATCGATCGATTGATTGATGAGTCGATGTTGATGTAGGCAGGCTTTCCTAGTGCTAGCCTTCGAGTCTAGTCTAATGCACCGGCTGAATAAAGAAGACATGTGGAAAAGCGTAGAGAGAGAGGATCACCGCAATCATCCGTCCTAGAGAAGAGGCATGCAATGTGTAAGCGAGCATGTAATTGACACCCACCTGGAAGCACAGAGCAGAGGTTGCGATGAGGAAGTTGGCATTGCACCAACCACGGTTGCGGTAGCGGTTACGGCGACCATGATTGAGCCCTCCTGCCTCAGAGGATGAAAGTGGGGACATGCCTTCCTCATCTTCATCAATCTGTGAGAGCGATGAGCGGCGCGCGCTGTGAGTGGCGCCGTACGAATCCCGGCGGGTTCGCACCTCGCTCATCTTGAAGTGAGGGTTGTGCCGATGTATACCCTCAACATCGTAATCGTCGTCATAAGGACTGTGCACATCGTCGTCATCCTCATCAATCAGTGTTGATACTCCAGCAGCTCGAAGGGCCACGAGTGAAACAGCTGCAATCCATCCAACAATTATAGCAATTCCATCGCGGGCCTTGACATCAGAGCCCTCCATGGTGTGCAAAGTTACATTGCACTCGCGATTGGCGCGCTCAGCCCAGTGCACCGGATCGGGGTCCTGCGCTGAGATGTGCTCGCAGAATGCGAGCAAGGCCTTGCAGAGGCAGAGCAGTAGAAGCGCAGTTCCGACAGCACGCAAAAAGATTTCAAATGTGCGCATTGGTAGCGATGCCGCGCCGTCTAGCTCGACTGAGAGCGCGATGCGATCAATTAAAATAGCAGTATTATGTTTGGTAAATATTTTCAGTAGTAAAACACCGCAGACAATGCCCATGAGAAGGCTGTGTAGAAAATGCGTGCCCAGGTATAGTCGACCCACAAGACAGATTGTGTATGCCGTTACGAGGCAGCTGGAGCCCACAAACGCTAGTAAGCTACCTGTGCGTGTGTGCCAAGGCGAGTGTGGGCGCTTCGTGCGAGCCCACAACTCCTCAACTATAGGAGCCACGACAAGCAAAAGCAGCAATGCGTGCCCTGAAGGGAAACCATAGGTGTAAGGACAATGCCACATTTTGACCTTTTTATCAATCCAGAAGGGTCGACCCTGCCTAAATACTATGTCCAGCGCCCATTGAAATACGAGGCCTACACCGTGGAGCAGCATGATTCGAGCTGCAACGGGTCGCCACACAGGAGCTGTAGCCAAAGCCACAGCAGGCATGAAGCCCCAGATTGCGGGCGGGAAGCCAAAAAGATCAAAAAACTTCACATATGCGCCAGTGCCGTCGCGCTGCATTTGCAAAATCAAGTTCAAGCCGTTTTTCTCGAGATGAGGCTTCATGACCAGCTCAGCGACAGCGAGCAGCGTGAAGAGACAGAATGTATAAAAAATTCCGACGGCGTCAAAACTCGCCTCGCGATACGCAAATCGAGCCTCACCACGACGAGGTTGAAGCGGAGTTCGTGCGGCACTATCCTCGGCGCTCCACACGAGAAGATCTCGGACCTGAAAAGAGTCTTCCTCTTCCTCTTCCTCTTCCTCTAGCGAGGCATGTGACCGCGCTCCGAGCTCTGCACGGCGCTCCTTCGCCGCCGCATTTGATGTTGGCGGCGTGACGCCAGTCGATCCTGGCGCAAGGCCTGTCGCAGCGGACGCCATCGTTTCCTTGGACCTGACCTTGAGCCAATGTGGCCCTTGTTTTACCCCTCAAGCTGCTCTGGCTCGCTCGCCAACCACAAGCAGGTGCTTCTCGCTCAGATCGCTCCTTTCGTTCACTGTGCCGAGGCGTGGGCTCAGGAGGCCATCTAGGCCAGGTCGGCCTGATCTCCGTGCCGATTCGTATTCCTGATTTGTTGCGTTGGAGCGCTGGTTTTTGACGACGGCTCTTGTTCTTGTTCTTGTTCTCATTCTTGTTCTCCTTCTTGTTCTTGTTCTTGTTCTTCTTCTGCTCATACTAATTATTAGCACATGCAGGTTCTACTTTCGCTGTATTCGCACAACTTCTTCAGTTCTTCGCCTTGCTCCGAACGAGCCCATCTACGCCTCGAGATAGCCGGCCTCGTGAGTTTTCTCTGGACTATGGCAGCACGGCTTGCGAAGCAGTTGCTGCTTTTGTTCAAGGCTGGCAACTGATTCCATGCCGGTGACAGATTGTGTCTGTGCATGATGAGATGGCGATGGATAACTTAACTAACTAGCTATCCAATCGAATCAGCTCATCGACCGATGCACTTGACGGTGTTCGTTTCGCTTGAGCTATGCATGCACACGTGCGACGAAAGCGCGCCTTGCTTGCGTGTGGGTGGGGCGGCACGTGAGGCAAGAACCTCGCGGGTTGGTTACTGGTCTTTGGAGAAACAAATTCGCACACCGTTGTGTTGCCAGAGACTTTCCGCTTCCATACTCTGCGCCTGCCAGGCGAGCGTAGGTGGCTCCTCTGCCTTCAACAGTAGCATGGCGTGCTGTTGTATTGGCATATGCCGCCATACATCACGACCTCGAGGGAGAGCAGGTGCCAAGGAGGAGTGGAGTGTCAGGACTCCAAGATCTTGTCTGATCTAATCAATCTCGCCTTTATTACTTTAATTTATTTTAAATTTTTAATTTTAAAACGTTTAAACTTTTGGGTCTTTCCCGGGTTGGATTATTTCATCTTTCTGGGTAAAGAGAGAGGGAAAGAGCTTTTTTGTCCCGACTTTTAACTAAAATAAATAAATAAATCACAGAACATAACATAACATAACATAACATAATGACAGGCCTATTTTCAAGTTCTCCTGAGTCGGGTGAACGAAGCACTGCTGTGGCTATTCGACATGAAAACCGGCCTCCTTCGACTTCCCAGCGCTATGCACACCTCTTTCGTACAGGGGTTGGTACGGTCACTCCCTGGCGTGGCCTCTGGTCATTGCAAGATCTGCACCATCTTCCAGATAACTTACCTATGGAGCCCAAGGAATAAATAACTTCATAAGAATAAAGACTTTTCAAAGAACAAGGATGCCGACCAACTCGTTTCCCTCTGACATATCCTTGGTTTCAGCCTTGGCTTTGCGAAGACAGGTCTCCAGAGACTGTGGTTTCTTCGGATTAGATGTTGGGTTCTCCATACTTGCAGCACCTTCGTCATTGTTTTCTGAAAGGTTTGGTTCTGACCCAGCATCTCCACCTAAGGACCTGTTTGTATCATTGTCAGGTACGTCAACAGTAACAAACTGCAAAAGCCTACGAACTTTTCGTTTTGGTGAAGAATTAGAAGATTCTATGGTTTCGACTCGACTTGCGCTCCATGGTTGAGGCTTGACGTTGGGGTCTCTGCTTTCTCGCGTTCTTAGGTCTACCAACCTTGCTGTTCAAGTGGCACTTCGTTCTTGGGACAATTGCATTCACAACGTGAGCACAGACCACAGCGATTCTATTGGCATACAGAGACCTCACAGGAGCACGTAAGAACCATGTTCTGTACGTGGTTCGTTCCCAAAAGTTTTGAGAATATGCTCAGAATTGCTTTGCTTTCCTTGATTGATTATGTTCAATTATGAAGTAATTAAGTCTTCAAATCGATATTTCAAAACCAGGAAATAGTTCTCTATCCAAAATGCCTTTCATTTACTTGTCCAATATTGCGTCATTTTGATTGTCCAAGCGCAGAAACCTAGGTAGCTTTGCCAAGGTTCGCAAGAATAGTCTGGTATTAGTGTCTATGCGATTTAAGTATACAAACTTCATAGTCGTTTATGTGCAACTATAAAGCTCTCCTGTATATACCTTGTGAGGAGGCCTAGTGGCAGTGCACTTAATTGTTTTCAGTGGAAGTAGAGGAGAGTCATCACTGTGTGTTATTTATAAAACCAGTAACAAAATTCATAAAGACTTTTGTATTTAAAGCCGAATGTCATTTCACTCCCCACAGTTAAAGCCATTTATCTTATAAAATGCATATCAGAAAACTCGCCGACACAATGTTTTTGTGAGGAGAAGTAGAATTTCCCCCCATATTTTCGCCCTTCTCTCCTATGCTCTCTCCCGCGAGTTTTTTTAAGGATGAGCCTTAGAAGTAGAAGTGGATAATATTAAAAGAAAGAAAGGAAATGGAGATGAAAAGAAAAAGAATATCCATTTGTTGGGTTGCCAAAAGAAAATCGAAAGTGAAGCAATAATTCCACAAAACTCAATTCTCTGAGACAGAAGGCTCGTTATTAAACTCGTACGACGCCAGCGGGGCATCTTTTCATTGTGGAGTAGAGTCTGCCACGACGGTACTCTCACGGTTCCTCAGAGGCTTGCGCGCGAGAATGGCCTCCACAGCATCAGAAACGAGGCTTCCGGATACCTTCGTGGAAGGCTTTCATGACCTGGAGGCCTGCCAGCGTATGGTTTACAGAAGCGCCGCGCCGTGGAAGCATACCTTGGCGGACGGCAAGACCAAACCTCGGTTATTATCAATTCTAGGCCTTGGTACAAGTCCTTTTGGAGACGTGTATAACAAGGTGTCACAGGATAATGTTCATGCCGTGGTAGAGACGGCTTTGCGTAACGGAGTCAACGTCATCGACACAGCGTACTGGTATGGCCAGGGTATGTCTGAGAAGCGCCTTGGCTTAGCACTACGTGATATTCCGCGTCAGGCATATTATCTCCACACAAAATGTGGGCGCTATGAGAAAGAGGTTCGCAAGATGTTTGATTTCTCCGCGGAGCGCACACTGCGCGCTGTGGATGATGCCTTGGAGCACCTTGGGGTCGAGTATATCGATGTCATGCAAATCCATGATCCAGAGTACGCACCTTCGCTAGATATCATTTTGGAAGAAACTCTCCCTGCGCTACAGAAGGCAAAGGAAGCTGGCAAAATTAAGCGGATTGGTATCACCGGATATCCTCTTTCAATTCATCGCGAGATTCTCAAGAGGAGCAAAGTAGAAATCGACATGTGCTTGTTTTATTGCCATTATTCTCTCAATGACACCACTCTTTTTGAAGACGCTGAGCTTATGGAGCTTCTTCGCACCAAAAATGTTGAGTGGATGAATGCAAGCGCACTTTCAATGGGCCTCCTAACGCCAAATGGCCCGCCCCAATGGCACCCTGCCCACGCCCCTGTTAAAGAGGCCGCCCGTAAAGCAGTAGCTCTATGTGCGGAAAATAATGTGTCTTTGCCAAAACTTGCAGTCAACTTTTCGTTGCGCGAACCACGGATTCCCAGCACTCTTGTAGGCGCAGAAAATGTTGAGATGATGAAGGTCAATCTCCACGCAGCAACTAACCTTGACGACCTCTCCGAGGTTGAGGAACGCACGCTCACTCAACTTCGAGAGGAAATTTTTGCACCTCTTGAGCAGCCGACATGGGAAGACATGGAAGTTACACAGTACAAGGAAATGCTAGAGCACGCGATAGCAACAAATCAAGATGGAGGCACCTTGTCCTCAAATTAAATGTGTCTTTGAAAATTATTCTCATAAAACCTCTGCCTTTGCAAGCATAAAGCAAACGACTGTCTAGCGCAACTTAATTAAAAGATAGTATTTCATTTTTAATATATTTCAACAATCACTTTGTGTGTGAGAAAGAGCAACGAAACAAAGTCATTCGTTCTTTCTTCATACTAGACACGACTTTGCTTTCATATTGTCTCTAGTCAGAGTATATCATACAAAGGGATCCGCTGAACTAAACTAAAGGCTATCAAAGGACTATATTATTAGGAAACAGCCATTGACGGAACCCGACGGATAAACTTGCGCTGTTCGAGATTATCGAATGGCTCCCACCAATCCCGCTTAGCAATGGTGGATTGGCCGCGACGCAATTTAGTCCATCTCTTCTTCTTTGGAATGCAAAAGTAGTCCACGATACGAGGCTCTTGCTTCTTACGATGTTTTCGGTTGCGCGTGTATGCCGGAATCCAGCGACTTGGAAACTCTGCTCCAAATGAAGCAACTGATGGGTCAAACTCATCAATGCTTGACTTGCCTGAGGTAAGATGTTTACTCAAAAGACGGGACCAGGTGGAAGTCCAGCGCGCGTCATCTCGCCACTTACGGGGAACACGATCAATACCGAGAACGTAGACATGTAGGTCACCGTTAGTGTCAATGTGAAAGCGCATGAATGTCTTGTAGTCCTCACAACGAATTGCTGAAAAGGCCTCATTCCAGTGCAGCTTGAAAAATGTGACGCAAATGTACAAGTAAAGGCCGAAGATCATTGCACAGAGATCTGCAGCAACAATGTACATGTACAAATAGTTGCCAAGGTAGTAGCTGAAAATATCAAACCGAGAGAGCGAATCTAGTGAGGGTAAAGGGCAACTATCACCTGGGCGCGGCACCTTGCCTTGGCATACCTGAACGCGAGTTGTGGCCATATTCTCAGGAAGATCAAAGACTCTCAATATTGAGCGCAGCGAGGTCTCCAAAAGACCAGTGGTCCACCATGCTTCAGGCATGGTGCGTCTCTCAAAGCTCTGAAACATTTCGAAGATTGAATCATAGCCACGACCTGCGAGTCCGTCTTGGATGGACAGTTCTGCAACAATTTCGAGTAAAAGGAACAGCGAAACTGCACAGAAAACGTGTGCGAGGGTATGCACAGTAGCAATAATCACTTGGCGGAATAAGCCATAATGGTAGTCTGCGAAGGAAAATGACACAATGAAGATACCAATAGTAGCAATCAGGGACACCACAGCATCAGAGAACAGTTCGCCAAAAACAAGCAAGATTTCTGATCCAAACGCATGAAGACCTTCAGGATAGAATCTCGGTGCTTTGATGATGTGGTCGAGATTACAGCGAGGAAAAAAACTGCAGATCATAAGAAAGTAAGCAGTAGATCCAACAATGTCAAATTTCCAATTTTGCATGCGAAAACCCTGGCCGAGGTTCTTCATACCAATCATGCGCGACTCCGAAAACGTGGGGTATGCACTTTGAAGGTTGTAGTATGCACCTGTTTCCTTGAAGCGCTCAGGGAAAGGGTGCGTAGGGTGTAGAAAAGCACCTCCACCTCCAGAAACAATTACGTGAGGGGCAGCACCAGCACGAAGAGCAGATTCGCGCAAAGGTTCCTCAGCGTCATGACGCATGTAGTTGTGTACATCTCCAGCAATGCGCATGGCTACGCGGCCGCGCAAATGACGCCGCATAAGCTGTTTGAGATTCTTAGAGGTTCTCGAGATTGGCTGGTCTTCAGGGTGTGGATCATTTAAGTACGCGTCAAGCACCCAGGTGGGCTCATGCGAACATAGAATGACTTGATCGTGGTCGCCCAGACAATGGTGCGCCACGGAAGCAAAATATTGATACTGAAGACCATCAATATCATCTTCAAGGGCAAAGTCGAGACCAAACACCCACCATCCATGGGAAAGTTTGAGCGCAAAATAAGATTTGGTTTGTGGAAGTCGCCAGCCACCAAACCAGTCCCGATAGCAAATGCATTGCATAAAAGTGCCCAGGCCATCAAACCAATCATGGTTTCCAGGAATCGCGTATGCACACGGAGGTCCCTTCCACATACGCTTGGAGGAATCCTCGTCACTGTTTTCCTCACTGCAGTCACTGGTACTACTTCGTGTGTTGCGTAGAAGAGACCGCTGAGAGCCGCCCATCGTGGAGGTAGATGCTTCACTTAGCTCTCCCAGCTGGAAGATTTCACTCTGTTGACGCAGGACACCGCCACTTAAAGGGGAGGCTGGGCTGAGTGATCCCAAAGGGGACCCTCTAGCAGATTTATGAAGGTTTTCGTTTGACATTGACCGTTCCCGAGTGGCAGGAAGCGAATAAGCCGTAGGCTGGATGCCTTGAGAACCTAATAGACTGAGACGGCTTGAAAACAGAGTGTCCTCATGAATATTTTTCGCCAAAGAAATATCGTCGCGATGATAGGAAATGGGGGGCTCCATAGCATATTCGAATGGAAGGAAAAGACGGGAAGCATATTCTTCTAAAGAAGGAGTAGGGTATGCCAAATCACCTCCAAGAATGAGAAGATCACCACGCTTCAGTGTTTTGACTGGTGTTGGTTGATTTTTCTTATCCTTTGTTGATTCGTCGGCAGACTTATCTGCCTCGATATCAGCGTTCAAAGAAGAATTCAAAGGCACAGTAAGAGAAGGCTGTGCAACTGCACGCGCTACTGCATAGGTAGAATTTCCTCCATCACCTGTGTCAGCAAGCCAGTCAAACCAGAGCTCATCCATATCCGCATAGCGATCGTCAACAATGGGCTCCCCTGGCTGACATTGTGATTTGTGGGAAGCCTTACTATCTGCACAGGCTTGTTTGCCATCACGCACGCCTCGGCGACTGGAGTTTGCGGTGGTATACCCATCATCATCAAAACCAAAGGCTCCATCCTCATCAATGCTGCCTGGTGTGCGATTATTCCTGGTCGAGAAATGGGATGGTGGCATTTCGTTTCCTCGCAAAGTACTAGGTCCATCGCCAATTGCAGCTTGCATTACACGCATATCAAAGCGACCAAGGAAGAGTTTCATGGAAATCAACAGATCAAAAGCGGTCCTGGTCAGAGCAAGCGAATACCATTCTGCCATAGGCATGAAATTGGTGGGAGCTGCTTCCCGCTTTCGCCGTTTAGTATCTGATGCTAGGCCGCGAGCAATGACCTCTTCGTACTCTTCATACTCACCGTCACTAAGCTCGTCCTCGAGCGCATCTTCAATATTTTTTTCCTTTTCGAGAGCTTCCTCAATGAGCTTTTTGGATCTTTTCTTGTCATTTTTCTTTGTTTTAGCTTTGGTCCCGCTTTTCTTGGCGTCCTCACTGCTTCTGGGGGAGTTATTAGCACTGTCGGCGTCTGCACTGCCCTCTTCTGCTGGCTGCTGGTTGTCATCTTCCGCCTCGCCATCTGTGTCGGTGTCTGCGTCTGCTCCTGCTTCCTTGAGTTCTTTCTCTAGTCGGCGTTTCCTCGCCCGGCGCTGTAGCGTTTGGTTGATGCGTTTTGTTCTGCGTAGTGTATAGTACGTGGCCCAGATCGCCACTCCACTGAGCCAGAGCAAGCCGACTGGACTCTCTAGTAGCGAGAACTGCCCCAGGTCAATGCCTAGTACGCTGAAGTTGAAGGTACCGTCGTCACCAATCTGGCCCCAGAGCACGTCCAGCTCTGGCATGATTCGCCTGCACACCATGCTCGTCATGTCGTGAATCATGCCCTCAAGCGGGACCATGTTCCCGGTCCTGCAGCTGTTTGCGCCCTCACTGGCATTCGCGTCGTCTCCCTGCAGCTCACGACTCGTCGTGCTGTCCACGATGCACTCTGTGGAGGAGGTTTCTGGCATAGTTCCACAGTACGCGAAGACCAGGCTGACGCTAGCTGAAAGGAGGATACTGCCCTTGAGGATGACCTTGAAAGAGCGCACCGATCGCAAGCCGGGTACCCAAAGGAACTCTGCAATTTGAGGAAAGCAGAGTTGGAGCATCCAACATATGAGATGGTGGAGCATGGTGAAGGCGGCGAGTGTGATGTGGGTGACGACGAGAAGAAGGATGAAGAAGGAGATGAAGGGCAGGCTCGGGTAGTCTTCGAGTTCTGTAGGCATCATGGGCATGTGAAGCATGGCTGCCACAAAAAGCCAAACGATAAGGCCGAAACGGAGGTCCATATACAGGCTGCGCTGGCTGTTGACGAGAGGCATAATGGCCTCGTAGGAGAACAGCATGAGGCCCAGGAGGACCGCCAGCCAGCGAATCGACTGTCCCTCGCGACTGAGGCTGTTCATATCCTTCGACGTGCCAGGGACTTTGCCAATGTGCTCCTCAATCCATCTCACCAGACGCTCGCGCACCTCCGCGGCAGCCGACATGGTGCTTGCGAGACCTTATTCCTTCCTTCGCAGAAAGCAACCGCTTCTTCAACAGCGGTCGGTCTCAAGCAGCCTTCAGGTCGCCGCAGCGACGGAGATCAAGGTCACCCGGGCCGTCGAGGCTGTGGCACTGCGCCTTGGGCTGCCTGGCGCTGCTCTGAGGGATGGCCCTGGGCCGCACGACTTGAAGACTGCCGCCTTCAGGCCTCGCCAGCATCCGGTTTTGCCTAGTCCGCATCGTCATGCAGAATGCAGCAAAACCAAACTCCGCAGAGAAACAAACAAACAAACAAACAAACAAACAAACAAACAAACAAACAAATAAATAAATAGATAAAAAGAAAAAAGATTTTCATCCCTTATCTTTCCTTTTGAATTTCTTTTCATATCTTCGGTTCTTCCTTTTCTCATGCATAGAACCTTTTCTACCCACGTAGGTAAGTAAGTAAGCTAAACACTAGCAATAGCAAGGATGCATAACAAAAGCACTTTTAACTTCATTTCATTTTCTATTTCTTTTCTCTTAGAATCATGAACGATATGGTATGCTTTCCGGCGCCCAAGAATGCGTCGATACAGAGCGAGGTCGCCTGCGCGTACGCATTCATCGCTGCTGCCTCCTGCGTCCCCGCCCTCGCCCAGGAGAGAAGTCCACGCCACGAGCCTGAACCTGAACCTGCCTGAGAGACAGAAACAAACATCCAAACATCCAAACGAACAAACATACAAATAAATAAACAAACTTCAAAGGAAAGAAACAGAGAAACAAAAGAAGCAAAAACATTCTTTTTTCTTTTTCTTTCTTTTTTTCCTATTTCCATATGACCTGAAAGTGTTTCAGGTAGAAAGCAGAAGAAGAAGAAGAAGAAGAGGGCAAACCTCCGTGAGTCTCAGACCTTACTACTTACAAGTCAGCCAGCCAGCCAGCCAGCCAGCCTGCGTGCTCCTGCGCATACCGACGCCTTGCGAGGTCTCCTCACTGCGCTCCTCCGCGTTGCTCTCTGCAGCTCTTACCGCGGCCGTCTTCTCCTGCGAAGTCGCAGGCGCCGCCGCTACCACCCGCCTAGGCGCGCTAGAACTAGATTCGCTCCCGCCCCGCAAGTGCCCCACTGTGGACGTTTGCGGTGGAACTGTGGGGCTGATAAGTAGAGAGCGGAACTCCGGGTCTTTCTCTCTCTTTATCTCTCTCTCTCTCTCTCTCTCTCTTTCTCTCTTTCTATCTTTGTCGTTCTCAAAATGGGATTCTGCGTCATCGAAGCGTCGAAGGCGCAGCGCACAAGAGCGCCGCAGGTACGGACTTAGGGCGGCGACGGGGTCTGAAGGGCGCGCGGGACTCGTGGAGGGGCTTGGGTGGACGCACGAAGGGCTGGCGGTGACGGTAGGGCGGAGGTCGGGCTGAGAGGTGGTCTGCGAGAGCCTCAGTTCTGGTAGTGGCCGTGGCAGAGCTGGATGGATGGATGGATGGATGGATGGATGGATGGATGCCCGAGAAGGCGAATGCGGCGAGCTGGCGCTGGTTTTACAGGGAAGCAGCCGCGGCTTTTTGATTCCAGAGCAGGCGCAGGTGGTTCTTTGGCGACTGGGCCAACCTTTGCACAGCGGGGACACGGTTTCTGGAGCGGAGTTGGAGAGCAAGAGGCGACGGTCGCCTTCGTGGAGAACCAGCCCGAGAGTGCACGAAGTCTAGGCACGCAGGCAGACATAGGCAGCAGCAGTCAGTCAGACAGATAGACAGACAGTCAGACAAAACACTTGGACTAAGTTCGCTTTCTTCGAACTTTTGGTTTCGAGAAGGCAGAAGAAAATTGGAAAAGGCTGCGGGAAAAGAGGAGGCACAAGGCGCTGCGAAGCGTCTCCCTCTCTGTGTCTGCCTCTGACTCTCCAGGCGCCTCCTCACGAAGGATGTGTAGAGGTGGCTGGGAGAAATTAAATATATGCAATGCTGCCTGCTCCTTACGTTTAGATAAATCTCGTTCTCTTTTTGTATCTATATTTATTATAGTATTTAGTGAATAAAAATGCCAAATATGCTAAGTGTTAGAAAATAAAATAATTTGAGTCTCTGGACTTGGAAGGGTGAGGTAGGCGAGGCACAGTCCTCGAAACACCAAAGGATCTGACAAGAGCTATCTAAATGTATTTGAAAAGAGCATCGTCCCGGGCTCCCGCTCTTGGTCGAGAGAAACTAGTCTAGTCTTTGAGGCCATATTTTTGATAGGCCAAACGAATAAGCGTCCGGTGGTCAACAATCTGAACATCCGGCGCAAACTCAGCAAGGTGCTCACCGTAGAGGTCAAATGTTTGCGGGTCAATTCCCCAGGCAATATCGTAGATGAAGTTTAGACTTCCACGGGACTGGCGCTTCAGGAGAGCCGTGATCATTTCATAAGTAAGACCTTTGCCGTTCACAGAGTCTTTCGACGAAACACTGTCCCATCGTGTGAGCTCATTGAACAGTATAACGCCCTTGGTAGGATCGTGCTCATCGCGAAAGACTTGGTCGCTCTTGTAGCCAAGTTTAACAAAAGGGTTCTTTTCATTCGGACTTAGTAGCCATGGAGCTGCCGACCAAAATATCCCCTTAATTGGGGTATTGATGAAGGAGCGAATATAATCTTTATGCTGCTCGCTAAAAAAGTGAAAGAAAAAGTCCCACAAGACAGTAGCCTCAATGTTCAGATTTCTGGCAACCTCAATTGTATGATTGCGGTGCTGCATGAGACCATGCTGATCAAGAGCTGACGCTGGGTAAAAATAACTTGCACCAGAGGGCGGTAAAATAAAGCTATCTGTTCCGTTGTTGGCAGCAGCAATGTCGTAGATAAGGCGAATGACAGCGGAAACCGATCTCGTTTGTCCTGAGACAGTCCATGCACGCGGGGAGCAAGGGCCCGTGCGAGTTTTACTTAGGCAACTCTTATGGTGAGCCTCTAGATTCATTACAGTACGTTGCAGCTGCGATAGATTATCACCATCGCTTACAATGTGCGTAACATAAATTTTAGAAGCATTGTATACAATATCAGCATCTCGAGGGGGCAGCTGCTTGAGTGGCTGCTCTTTGGATATCACAAGTTGAGGGTTGCTTCGCTGAACGGCAATAAAGAAAGACAGAGAATCAGCAATGTCGCTTGCAGAGACACCCATTGTCCGATTTCGCGTACAGAAACCGGTGCTTTCAAACATGCCTGCACTGTAGCCATACATGGTCAGAGGCATTTCAGATACGTCCCAGTGCGAGGAAGACGTGAGGTCGAGAAACGGTTTTAGGCCATTCTCTTTAGCAATGTACTCTGCCAAGGAGCTCACAGGAGCAAGGCTGTAGGCGGTGCATTTTGAGGACAAATCTGTTACATGCGTAGCTACAGTTCGCTCCATGATAATGTAAGGAACGAGCTTAGTGCCGGGTGGCCGATACACAAAGGTGCGGTTGTTTGCGTACGGAAGCAAATTTTCCACTGTCCATGAAGTAGCCTTGCTGACGGAGGTAAAATAAGCTCCGGGAACACCTTGGATTCGGTTTTGACGGAAATCAAAACGAACAGGAAGGGCCTCGATTGTCTCACTCAAGTTCACAAGAGCACGGTCATTTTCCATCACTGGAAGCAGGTCAAAGAGTCCTGCGGTAGAGATAGCTACATTCTCCGCCACGGGATCAGCATCATCAAAGAGTACCCGACCCTTGAAGATGTTCGCATGAAGACCTCGTTCGACCATGTCCCTCTGCGAAATGGATCGCGTTTTGAAACCGAGCTTCTTCGGCCAATAAGGCAGACAGTCCGCGTAAGGTCCATTGCGGTTCATGATGCCGATTGTTGCTGCCACCGATGCTGAATAAGGGCAGCTGGCTATCAATATCGTTGGCTTGTCATTACCGAGGTTGTTGGACTGTCTAATATCATTTCCTAAAGGTGAGACTAACGAGGTTGGCAGCTCGCTTGACCCAGAGCTGCTGGACGGAATTTTCCCACGGAAGGAAGACGAATCTAAATAATTGCCCATGACCTCCAAGTCAGAGTGGATATTCTTTGCCGAGCATTCTATCGTCATACATATGAGAAGAAGCACAGTCAAAATCACCATGTTACTTAGAAAGGACTGTGCCTGCACAGCCGTGTTCTTTTGAGGGTCCGGCGCCATTGCTTATCTTCCTTTGCTCATGAAATAACAAAGAGAAAAAAACCAAAACTCGCAGCACAACCCTGCCAGGTACGTATTCATGCACGGCAAACCCGTCGCAGTTCAATCACGAAGCACTTTCCACCTCGCTGCCGCGAAATGGGCTTGTACGTGATTCTTGTTTGTTGATATTCTGCTTTCTTTCATTAAAAGGCAAGAAGAAAAGACTGCTACCGAAGCAAATATTGTTCGTCACCTTATTCTCGGCCCCTCTTAAACTTTGGACGTTTAAGGTGCTTAGAAATCTCCTTGTGCGTTAATTATTTGCGTGAGAAGAAAATATCCACGGAGGTGTTTGGCTGTAGTAGGCAGACTAAGCTGTACGCTCTGGCCACGTGCAAGTCGCCGTAAGGAAGGGATCCCTTTATGCTAGGTACTCCTGTTATGGTTTTGTGAAATAATAGCAGGGTTGCAAATATTCTCGGCCTCACAGCTGCAAAAACCTTCACTCCTATTTATCTCTGTATAATTGAAATTAAAAAAGAACTTGAAGGAGAATAATAATGGAAATAGATAATAAAAGTTCACAATGTTCGCCAAAACCACATGGTGATCACAACCAAGCAAGCAGATACTCTGAATTTTAAAGTGCACAAGGTTTGTGTATGCTGCTGCATCTTCAAGGTTGGCATAAATAACCAGAGCACCTGTGTCTGATTCTGAAAACTTTCCACGAAGAGAAAACGTGCATGTGAAAAGAGTGAGATAGGCAATAATATTATACGAGTCTTACCGGTACCGTTGAAGATTCACAGCCCAAAATCTTCAGTCAGGCACCTATTGTAGATCTACACAAATTGGCAAACGGTGCTGTTGCGTGGTGACTTGGAGTGACCACGTTCGACAGTGCAAGTAGGCACAGAAGAGCAAGCCGCAGCTTCTGATAGTTAAGTTTGGCGAGACAAAGGACCACGCAATGAGTTTGCTGGGTAGAACACAAGGACAGGGAACCTCGAACTGGGGTGCAGCAGAAAGCGCACAAAGAGTACGCCTTGTACAACGTGTACTCTCGGGTGTTGCCCAAGGTGATGCCGATGCTGTATTTCTGATTGTGCCGGGTGTTGACGGCCACTACAATGCGAACTCGCAAAGGATGCTAAAATATCTCCTCCTTGGCGCGAGTGGAGAATCACTTCTTGAACCCACTGTCAACATGGAAGATGAGGAACTCGAGGACAGCGTCATTGCTTTATACCGAGACCAAGTGAAAATCTACTACAGCATTAAAGCGATCTCCCGTATCGCACCTATTGTAGCCCTCTGGCCAAACATTGAAGAATTTCATCTACTCCCAGGTGAAGATCTCGGAGATGCAGCTAGAGAGGAGCGATTTAAGATCCAGTCCATGGTACGTATGCTTCGAGGGCGTGAAACCGTGATCCTTCCGACATGTTCCGCGAGAACTGAGAATCATGAAGAATGGCCATTAATCCAAGCCTACGGTCTAGATGAATTTTCCACAGGTGGCTTTCTATCTGCAGTTCATAAAATTATTCATTCTGGTTCTGCATTGCAATCCCTCTGGAGTCACGTAGACCCATGGTCTTTGCATCTAGCTTACTCTGTGCAACAACGACTGTTGAGTCATTGGACGACAAGTACACGTCTAGTATCCAAACAAATAAGGGACACTGCATCTGTAAAGTTCAAAGATGCCTTCGAACCACTTGTGGGCTATTATGATTTTGGTAGTATTCGGTGTCCCTCATCATGCAACAAAAGCAAATTCGCTCAAGGGTCCTGTGTTCAAGAGCTCACTGGGTTTGATTCAGGTTATATTGTACGAGGACAAGATCCAGAAACTGCGATTCGTTTCGCGCGGACGTATTTTGTGGATGTGCCAGAGGATGAAACCGGATTGCAACAAATTGAATCTTACCACGTGCTTGCTGCTACATTGCAAGAATTGCTTCGGCGGATTCATGAGCGGATAAGCCAAGACTCATTTTCCTTTGTGATGGATCCCTCAAGGCCAAGAGCTCTCCGACGCCTCCAAGCTATAGCAGAGGAAGTTTTTGCAGGACTCACCTTAAAGCTGCATCCTCATCTTCCTCAATCCCTGGCAAAGAGTCTCCAAGTTAACCTACTTTCATTTGATCTTGCAGGACAGGATGTTGACGCAGTGATGATTGATGGAACTCGCGAGGCACTCCGTCTAATACATTACCTTGAGGTAACATTACCTTTAACATTGGGAACGGCAACCTCTCGGTTAGTGATTGGAGATACTTTTGTGATTTCAGGCAGCGAACAAGACAGCCATGCGTTGATCTTCACAGATCAAATTTCTCCATTTCTTTCGTGGGATACCTCGCGTCAAAATGAAGAAGAAATCGCATTGCAGATGGATAACATGGGGGCTCCGCTGAAAGGACGGCGGCGTACACCATGCGAGCTCGTTTTTGGAAACAGCGATGTGCAACTGTCATCACTGATGCTACAAGGACATCTTCAATTTTTCGAGTTTGGCTTCGTCTTTGATCACACAGCATTTGGGTGCATGATTGTGGACTTACGTGATGTACCTCGTCGACTCACGCAGTGGGTGCAAACCCCGACTGGATGTACAATGGTCGCTGTGGAGAATCTCGATGAAGAAGGGAAACAAGAGTTACCGATGATCAATCCAGCCCTGGGGGCGTTTTATACACGTATTGTCACACATATTGGTTTGCTTGTCTACGAGCAATCTGAACTACTTGATGCGCTTCATGCATGGCAATCTCGGATTGACGGGCTTTCTTTTGAGATGGAAGATCTTACCCAAAGCTCTGCACAAGTCATCTCGGCCTTTCAGGAAAGTCATATGTCCCAAATGCTTTGGAACGCGGTGCGTACCTCTAAAGTAACAAGGCAATCTTCAAGTGATGGACCTAGCGAACGAGATGGTGAAGTTAAAATTCAGAGCATCACAGCCCAAGGGCGGAAATGCAAATTGCTTCCAAATGCATCTGAACACACTTTACCTTCGATATACATTGTGACAGGTCCTCCTGGCGGTGGTAAGGAGGCTATAGCTCATACAATTGCTACTAAACTTGAAGGCGTCCTCATTGAAAGCGACCCCTTTCTTTTTGGCAATGGTTTTGAAGTCGAACGTTTTCATAAAATGATTTGTAAAGCAGGGAGTTCGAATAGTTTAGTTATTGTTACACCAGGTGATTTCGGGCCTTGTGCTGTTATAGAAGCTTTTTATGACCGAACTCCAAGATCGATTTCTGTGATTGCCGCAGTTTCTGCACACCATTCATTTCGCGACTCGCGAAATACAAGCTTCCTCCCGGGAGTTCAGGCGCAAGTTGCAGCTGGATTAGTTCATACCATTATCCTCACGGGGTTAAACCTTGTCTCTGAGTCTATCTCAGATCTGGTACAGTCACGTCTGCGGCTCTGGAACCCCGAAGCCGAACTCTTTGGAGTTAAATCCCTGTGCATTCCTAATCGAACAAAAATCGCTCTGCCCGAAGCGTTTTGGTTTCATCAAGAACAAGTTCACTTGCGGCATTTTACAAAGCCTACGAAGGAGGTTCCCTGGGAACACCACGAGCTTGATTCATGTGTTGTATTTGCAAGCAATGCGGTGGTGGACCGTTTAGCATTTGAAAAGCTACTGAACGTTCTTACCCGAACAACGAGGTTTTCAGACGATGAGGATAACGAAAACGAAGCAAACGGTTCTATGAATGTGGATCGAGGCCTTGCATTTCACGAAAAGACTCGAGAAATCCATTCTGTATCTCTATCTCACGAAGGAAAAGTAATCTCAGTGTCAGGGCAGGTGTCCTTTGTGGAAGCTCCAGAAGTTTTGTGGTCTGTTGGCGCTGTCGGTGGCTTGTGCCGTTTTGAAAAGATCTCAGAAAAGGAGGGGTCTAGGAAATGGAGTATGGGTTTATTATTTGAAGGATTTGCACTCAGTCGAAATACTGAAAAGATTGAAATGCTCGTGGCGTCTACTCGAGCGCAGGAATTCAATTTGATGACAAGGGATGATCTCCCCCCTCTGGTGTTGCAAAATGTAGACATTGAGTTGGCATCTGCACCTCTTCCACCTGGAACATGGTTTGACGGCCGAAACTACCTGGATGCCGCAGGTCGAATTTTACTTCATCATCCTTATTTTGATCGTCGTATAACGGAGATTCTGGAGCAAGAAAATGCACAAATTCGGACTGTGAACCTTCAGATTGCACAGCACGCTAGAGGGAAGATTTCATCCTTTTGAGCCCAACGGTTTGGTAGACTATTCACCGATTGAATGCAATTTTTTAAAATTTATTTTTTTCTAAAATAGTTATAAGCTACAAAAGAGATTGCAAGGTAAGAATCACAAAATGGTACTCTCCATAGCACACCACCGACATTAGAGATGGACTTAATCAAAATAGATATGTTCTGATGGTTCTGTTTGACATTAGAGTAGACGTCGGAAATATGAGCATGTAAAGGATATCTGCCCATGCATATGGCCCACAATGCGTAGAGCGCTACATCGACACTTTTTAAAGACCAGCTAGATGAAACATGCTTTGGGCAATTTTCCTCGGCTCATCATGATGGTCATGAATCCTTATACGATAGATAAGGACAACACCAAGAAAGCTGCTGGAGGCGCGTCACCTGTTGAGCTATAATATTTAATCTATACTTACTTGGATTGGTGCACTACCAGATTGACGACGTGACAGGCCGGGATGCTTGCACACAGCAACAAAAGTAGACAGAACGCACAAGCCAAGGATGAAAATCCACACAATGATAGTATAGACTAAGACAAATATGTAAAGCCCATTTGGACATAATTGACGATCTGCATGGGCGACCCAAACTGTCCCAACGACAAACCAAGAGAGCATAATGAATTGTACTAGTCCAAGGACGCCCACAAGTCTGCGATTCCGCTCACCGCGGATTGTACCCGTTGAAAACGACGGGGGTTGGATACGGTGACGCAATAGAGCATGACCGGCTGCGCGTGCAGAAGACGATTTTGCAAGACCATCAGGGATGGACACGGCAAGAACGAGTGCGGTGGATAAGAGACCGAGAAATCCTTGTGTTATTGCCCACGGTGCAAGGTTCTGGTTGCAGTCTTCACGCAAAAGGTCAATACCGATGTAGATAGAAAATACATTAAGAGCAATCAAAGCACCAACGACGAGACTTGTAAAGAACACGAATGCCCATCTACCGAAACTGAGTTTGTTGGCTGATAGAGTTTCGTGGGAATCGCCTCCAAGCTGGATTTCAGGATGCAGATACGCGCTATCTAAGGAGCGTTGTGCCTCAGCCTGGCGATTTTGTGACTGCTGCATATCCGCCACAAATGAAAATCTCTGTGAGGCATCGGCAAGATCTGGGCTCACGTTTAGCTTGGTGTTCTCGTCTCCCTCATTGTCATGCTTCTCCTGGCTACTCAACATTGCCGGCGATAGGTTGCTTCAATTAGCTTTGAGCACTGTCAGACCGCCCCCCTCCTCGATGTTCTTTGATGGTGAGTTTGTCTCAGCCAAGCAGGTTAGTGCGAGTTAGGATTCAATGAATAGTGGAACCTCCAGTACAACATTCTTTCATGGAATAGATTCAGAGAAGAGGAAGAGCAAAATGTACTATCTATGATTCATTTGGTACTCGACTCACTAGGCTTAGTAATTTAATAAGTGTATAGTAAGTACTACTATTAAGTTATTTTTAAAACTTAAAAAACCACAAAACGAAAAAAACTAAATAGAGGGGTGGTATAGAGGACGATTTCAAAAACAAAATACGAATGCTGCTGGAATCTCACAGAGTTAAAGAAATCATTTGATGATAATTTCTACAACATAGCGGGTTTCAATTTACCAAAAGTCGTCTTGTGATGTAAGAAGCAACTGGAGCGAAGCTAGCGCCGGTGTATGAAACTATTTCTCGTTCTTTGGAAAGGGTAAAGCTCTTGACAGAAGCAACTTTCCTTGTTCGTCTGCTTGGAAAGGATTTAACAGTGACACCTTTCTAAAGAGGGGATTGGGTGAGGAAAGATAATTATATATATACATATGTTTACGAGAATGACATTAGTTCGCAAACTTCACAATAGCAGGATAACAATAGTGACTTTGCAATTTTACAAACTAGAGTTTAATAAGAACTTTCACTTTTGCTACAATTCTCACACTTAGACAAACATAGGGCATACATCGTAGTCACTTTAATAAAGCAAACTCAAAGGCAAGCCTCTCAACTAAACAGTGAAATGGAGGGATGAGGACATCGAACTATGACCCCTTTGTTCTGCTATTGACTACAAATGATGAAGCTTCTGCATTGGTGCAGAAAATACTGAACACGTTTATCATAACAATGCCTGCAATGATGAGACCGTAGAGCCAAATAATAACAGAGCTGTTCCTTGATTCTTCAATTGTGCAAACGATACCTGGACATTCTTTGAGGAGAACGGAGCTACAAAGTCTCCGTGCGCATCTATCAGTAGAGCACGCGATGACTCTTGAATATGCATCACATAGAAATTCTCGAGTTTGGTCATTTGCTTCAGGCGAAATCGTGGGGGGGGATGTAATGTATGCATGTCTCATGCGTTGCATTTGGGTTAAGTATAAACTACGGAATGCCATACTACGATCAATGTGAAACAGAACAGAATCAGGGGATATGTCTGTGTCTTCAAAGCACATTGAAAGCTCTGCTTCAATCCAACATTCGCTCTCATACTGCCATCGTCTGGATGCCACATGTAGAAGCGAAATTTCGTTATCTTCTTTGGGTAAATTGAGAAAAAAGCTTTTACTATCTTGATCTCCCATTTCAGAATGACGAAGCTTAATTGGTAATCGTGCATCACTGGTCTGAGTCAACGTCGCAAAAAGTACTAGAAGAAGCATTAAAGCACTAATTGCGGAGCATCTCCTTCCTACTTTGTGGAAGCACCTATTGGGATGTACTTTCTGTGTAAATTGTCGTAGAGAAAACGATGACTTTATGACGAGGCTGTTTAGAAGCATGATTTGAATAACGTTTGCCTGTTTATGCACAGTACCACTCTATCGCCGCCTTTTGTGGTGTCTTCCTTCACCGGTGCTCGTGCAAGCCGACCGCAACAAGAAAATGTGTAACACTCAGATCACCTCTATATTGTGCTGCAGCGTTATGCCGCAGCTGTGTTTCAGGGTATAGGCCTCGAGCGCGTTCAAGAGTTCTTGAAGTCTCAACTCGGCCGGATCACCCTGTCGAGATCGTCACGCTCACAGAAACCGGGGCCAGGGTCCACAGCGCCAGTTTTCAACTCCCAAATAGAAATATTCTAGTCTGCGCACCTCCGCCGACGGCCCCGATGCTCATCAACTCTAGTTTGCCTGTTATTTGCTTGCTTTCCTTGGGTATCTGGCTAGCTCCTTGCGCCAAGTTCAAGCCTTCGATGGACATCGATTGCACATCTGCGATCATTTATATTTTTATTACAGCGCCTTCTACTGAAGGACGTAGGAGCATGGCTAGTTGTGCATAATTATCAGCACGGACAGCCTTATTCCCAGATAGGCAGTCTGATTCGTTGGGTAGTTGTGCTACCTCGTAGGTAGCAAAGTGAATGAAGAGAGCTAGTAGCAGTGTGTAGCGCCTGGCTACCGAGTAAGTTTGTTTTAATTCCCTTGCAGATACGTACGCACAAGGCCTACTTACGATTAGTAGAGCCACTGCGTGTGAAAAGTTCTCCAATGGGGTGTTTGTTTGCTGATTCAGATCAAACGCGTGCTATGTTACACGAGGCTCTCCGATCTGCTCAGGGCGTGAAGACGGAGGCTGGGAGAACCTGCATGAGTCTTCTACGCTGGTTGGAGACCGTCCCTTCCAATCAAGAGTTTTACTTGGGTAAAATCTCGAGTCAAAACACATCGCACTTTCACTAGCCATTGAGGGCCAACAATTTGCGCACCGAAAAGGTAAGTAAGGTTTGATAGGAGCTGCCTCTGGCTAGTGAGAGCGCAACATGCGGTAGGTAATGGGTTGAAATATTTTAGCAAGTTGGGTTAAGACTCAAGCTAGAACAATCAATCGTTACATAGGTTGCGAAAAGTTCACCCTGGGTGGAAAACTTGGCCCTGAAACTTCAAGAACTTCGTGAACAGACGCCAGCTTGTTAAAATTGATTAAAAAACACACACATAATAAGACCGCTTGGTTCTATATGGTTTAAATTTTAAAATTATACTTTTAACATTTTTTTTTAATTTAATGTAATTCTCACTAGTCGGAGATACTAAATCAATCCTTCTATTTTTTTCTTTTAAAAAACAGGTCAATTTTCATTACTATGCTAGTAGTGTGTACATAGCATGTTGCACATGTTGCACACATTAGGTAGCGAGTGATATACCGAAGTCGTCAAAACACATCTAAGTTAGTAACATGCTTTGACCTATCTTTTAAACTAAAAGATAAGGATTGAGGGAGCATTCAGCCTCTCGAACTAGGAGAGGGGAACACCTTCCATGCAAGTCCGAGTGCGCAAAAGCTCAACTACAACTTGGCTCGTTCAAGAAGAGGACTAGGGCAATCAAAACAAATCAAGCTGCACCAATCTAATTGATTATCTGGTATCTGTGGTTTCGTGTCCCCCCTTGAAAATGGAGGACTCTTAAAATAAAGACAAGATCAGTTGGTAAGTGGAGGCATCAATAAGTTTGCTTGACTTTGCAACTTTCCAGGCTGGTCTGCTCTATCCTGCGGTAGAATTCACCGGCGAGTTTCAATGTTAATAGCAATAAATGGGAAGAACATTCAAGCAGTAAGACCAATTTCTCGCTGCTTCTAGTTTGAATGTGTTATGTAAGAGTTGCTCCTTCTTCCGTTGACCGCTTTGTTGCAAGGAAAACTTGTAAACCACACCAAGTTGAAACCAATATACATGTTAAACAAGCGCCATGATTAAAATAAAATGATTCGCAAGTATGTACGATTGAATGCTGATCGTGAATGGTCTCGTAGCAGTCGTAAAATATTTAGCGAGTCAGATTATGCCGATAGACTAATAAGAGTTGAAATTCTAGATGGAGCCATACACAAACCTTCACAAAGTTTGCCAGCAATTACACGATTGTAAGAGGCTGAAATTGGAGACAGTCACTGCAAAGAAAGAAAAAATGAGGAAGGAAAGAGAAGATGCTTTTCTAAAGAGTTTACAGTTCTGGCATAGTTTTAGGGTTTGAGACTGCAGAGTCGGAATTGCGGCGTCTGCGTAGAACGAAAAATACGATGACACCAATAACAATAAAGAGAAAAACACCAACTCCAACAATTAGTCCAGCAAATGCACCCGTTGTCAGCCAGCACTTGAATTCCAAGTCACAACTATCTTCTTTGGCAGCATAGTCTTTCAAATCATCACATAAGTGCAGCTTGCATCTGACATTAAAACATTGATAATAAGTCTTCACTTCAGCATCCACAGTGTCACAAGTACCCGTAATATTATAATTCATGTTCTCTTCAAAGCATTCTGCTGCGCTTTCTTGACAGCTTGTCAAGCTACTGTAATCCCCAAGCTGGCGAAACATGGAGCGCTTGCCCATGGGATCTGTCAGCACCTCAAGTAATTCCCCACTGGCAAAACTGCTGCCAATGAGCATAAAGAGGAGAACAACCTTGCAAGACATAGTTTTCTTCAATTCTGCTATTTACTACTATAAGAAGTCGTCTAGAGACTGTGTCTTCAGAATGAAACTCCTTGTTTTGAGGTTGAGGGTTTGCTGGTGCCATTTGAGGCATTTTGAAAACAATGTGTAATATCATACTATTCCTCCAGCAATGCGTCTCTTCACTTGTATATTGGATCGTTTCTACACTAAAAAGTAATACTACGTAAACTAGTATATAGTACTTGGGTTAGTTCTAAACTTCAAAACCATCAGTCGTTTGATGAGCTGCAGAAGAATAACAGGCACGCGCTCTTTTCGTGGAGCGTGTGAGCTTGTTGACCAGGAACAGTTATAGAGGAACACGAAGCAAAGCAATCCCTCGTTCGTTTTGCTAAGAATAAAGTTTTTTCAGAACAACACTCCTTTTCTGCACGCTGGACAAGCATTTTACTTTGTAGCACTTAACCTTACTAGTAGTGGTAAAGTTTCACCATGTGTATAAAGCACAAGTGAGCAGCTTATGCTTGAATGGCCCATATTGTTTCCAAACTGAGATCCAGACGCGAAAGTCTCTTCTCACACATTCGGTTATATAAATAGCAAAGAATCACATAGATTGATAAATGTTTCGTTTCCTATAGCTAGCATTATGCTGTCATCAGCATTTAATGGCTTTTTCTTTGATAGAAAGGTGTTGTACTAGAGATCCTCAAACATTGTTAAATATTGTTATATTGCCCACGAGCCACTCAAAAATGCGGTGGCTGTTGTGGAAACTTTAACTTCCTTTTCACCTTATTTAGCTTGCCTTTTTATTCATTCTTCCTCGAGCCTGTTCGTCAAAGTTCTTCATGACTTGACTACCCTGATATCTAAAATTAATATACTTCATATGTCATCCTCATAGACAGTCAAGGCTGTACTAAGCTTGAATTGAAACGCGTAGCAGAGTCAATGTCGCCAAGATTGCGTTCGTGCTGGAATCCCAGTTTGTGCTGCTGGAATGAAAGCGTTGCGGCGTTCGGTATAAAGTGGGATCCAAACTATAAGATTGCAAACCCAGCACCAGCACCACCCTTATAGTACAAAAAAAAAATTGTTCAGAAAAACGAAGAAAAGGAGCCGGCTTAACTTGTCGATCAAAAAAGCAATGGGAAAACAATCCTGTTGATCCTACTGATCAAATACATGGTACTCTACCGTGCACCAATCAGAGCAGACGAAAGCTGAGGTGGGTGTCATCCTGGCTTTCCTCTCACAACCTGAGTCCCGAGCGAACAGGCGCACGCCCTCAAAATGAACGAGGGATCCCTTCTAGCGCGCTGGATGTGGACCATTGAACTAGACATTGCCTATTTGGTCTAGTCCTTACTTGCACATCGGTGCAAAGAGCCCGTCCAGCAAGCTCTAGTAGTAGTACCTACGTACGTAGTACAGGCTGTAGTTGCATAGCCACTGACTGAGAGAGATTGTTTTCCAGCTATTTGCTAGTTCTAAAAAATACACGTCTTTCAGAATGCTACCTTCCTCGTGATACTCTCTGAGAACTGACTGGAAATTGCGCCAAAAGGGCACACGCCACTCTCACTCGGTAGTCAAAAGCTATCTCAAACAATCAACTTTCATCAAGATGGGTAAAACTCAAGTCACACCCTAGCTCTCGTGTGGAGATGAGCTTAGTTCGCGAGCCGTCGTTCCATGTAACCTACAGATGGCACACGCCCAGTTTGCCCACTTTCAGAGGTCATGTCAATGAAAAGCACAGTTTTCCCTCTTATTGAATCCACTAAATGAGGCTCTTCTACCAAATCACAGCAAATGACAATGATGCAAGCGGACAACAACACGCAAGCAAATACCCAAAGCGTAACGAAGAACTAGACGGAAAGGTTTCAGAAGGATGACGACGCATGTTTGATTTTTGTTTCTGGGTTTCAACTTGAAACATGAGAGAAAAGATCCACACGAAAAATGGAGCTTTATAAAAGTCATGTGAAAAGTTATCCTCTACGATAGTATGGTGCTGAGTTTTCTGTGAAACGCTGTAGATTACAGCGTTCCTCATGGTTTTCCCAGAGTCAATCATAATTTTCCAGTGAGAACCTGGGTTATCGGTTTATAGCTAAGTATTACTAATGAGCGTTGTCCCTAAATAAAACTTAAAGGAAAATAGCAGTAGCTATAAACAACAAAGTAATTCCTGTGCTCCTACATAGCTATGGATGAGAGAGGCAGAGTACCGCAAGGAAGAGGTGTTGCGCAATTCTTTTCGTTTGGTAAAAACCAATGTAGAAGAAAAGTTTAATTCCTGCATACTCTATCCAATTTAACATATTCAATGTAAATCATGACAGCACAATATTTTTCGGGTTTATCGCCAGGATTGGAATTAGTCTTCATGAAACAATGTTGCCAATGTTGACTCGAGTTGATTCTCTTGAAGTGGCTCTCTTGAGGTGGCTTGCCTATTATTTCAGATCAGAGCATCGTGTCTGTGAAAAGTTGCTTATAGCTTTATATATATATCAGAATAGTATACCAGAAACACCTTACACTACAATGAACAAGTGCCCATCTGTGGGCTTTCTGTGTTTGATTTCACTAACTCTTGCCACCCAATTCAACATGGTTGCGAGTTGCGAGTCAACAACAACAGTGGTGCGCACAAAATGAAACTTTTACTTTTTGTTGTTGTTTCTTTCGCGTCACTAGCTTGAAATGGGTAAAGACGTATGAATTTATCAAATTAGTTGGGCTTGCACCATTTCTTAACATCACCTTCACAGCGTTCCAGAATCGTGTATATGAAGTAAGGAGATGTTGTAGTTTCTATCCGTGCACAGCGACATTCCAAAATTCAACTAAATTTGCCTCCCTCTCGCTCTCTCCTTCACAAAAGTCGACTGAAGATTGTGAAAAGAGCATACGAGTTTTGTCACCCTCCATTATGCTAAGAGATTACATGGGGCAGCAAAGATGTTGCAATATTCGCCTGTTAAATCTGCTGAATGAAACATATGTTGCATTTGCAGCTTTACACAGAATAAACACACTTTCTCAACCATAGCAGCTAACTACCTCATAGAACATTGCTTGACGAACTAGAACACATCAAACTGGCAAATGACGAAGTTCTAGTTGCAAGCATAATCGTCACGCTTTGAACGCATCGTCGATGCAAAAGAGTTTAACAAAGACAATGCTTTTCCATTTAGAACAAGAGAGGGTTTATTTAGGTCGCTGTGGTGGTATAGACGTGAGTTAGTGTACAATGAGTGGTCTTTTACAAAATTTATATGGAATTTCATCAAAACAAAAGACTATTTCGTCAGCAGCCCAGTTAAGCTTATTTTGAATTGATTTGGTCCTTATGGTTGCCAGCGTTTACGATAAGAAAAGGATGTAACACTTGGTTTTTAATTTTAATCGAAACACGTATGGGGATATTCAGAAGAAACAAAACAAATTAGGGACAAACGTGCTGCTGGACAAGCAAATAAATACAGTACCTACTAAAAGTCTAGCCTATTTAGGCTGGCTTTGTAAATGCGTAAGACGATATGAGAAGAAGCAGCGTACTGCATTTGGATTGCATGTCTAGGCAACGTGGTTGTTATACTTGCTAGATTATGACTTGATCTCTTGGGCGACGATTGTACTTCTGGTGTTGTCCTGAACAGGTTGAGCCGTTTGTATCACGGTGACTGTTTCCACCCGATCTCTGGAGCAAAGGCAAGATATGAAGAAGGCAACAAAGGTAAGCGCAACAAACCCGAGCCCCGTTACCAGACCAATGAAGAGTGCCCGTGTCCAACGACACTCCATATTGGTGCAAGACTCGGCATTTTCCTCCTTTTTCCACTCATCGAAATCATCACAGAGAACAAGCTTACATCCAAAGCTTGAGCAGTCGTACATTGCGTTGAACATGGCTGCTTTTTGCGAGCAGCCACTACTAGCTGCGCTGATTGCACTGGATGTGTAGGCCGCGTAGACGCACGAACCTGGCGTAGTGAGCTGCGTCTCAACTTCGTTCCAGCACGTCTCTGAGTCGGCTTTGAGATGCCGCCCCTCGCCTCTTGTACCCTTTGCCAGGGCCGCAAAGGTGAATACGAGAGCAAGCATGCTAGTCCACGCGTGCTTCATCTTGTAAAAGTAAACGATAGCCTACTCAAACTCTTTGCACAGACCCATTCAAGTTTGGAGTCAGGGGCATGTTGTACTCCAATCCAACCCAGCCCTTTTCATCACACACATCCCAATTTCTGCGCTAGTAGGCTCTCTATGAAGTACTCTACCTTTAGAAATTCAGATGGCACGTGAACTTGAAACTTCTTGGAACTACCTAGGGATTCTCAATCTTTCGAGATAAACCAGTGCGGAAGAAGGCATGCCTTCGGGACGAACTTTCGTTACCAGTTAATGTGCAAGACACTTGATGTGCAGCGCTGTAGATCAGGTCTCTTCCTCTTGTCTGTGCGGCATTGGATAGTTTTCCATAATTAGATAACATGAAGATTCCACTCTTAGAAGGTGTGCATCCACATGCTAATCCTAACTTAGGTTTGTTTTAAGCTTTCATGTGACTAGGTAGGCAGGTATCTTAGATATCTATCTAGATGCTCAAGTCTGCGACGTAAAAGACTCTTTCAGGATGTCGGCGAACAAAAAGAAACCTCTCATGCGTTGCTGTCTTACAACTCGAGAATGTAGGTACTATGGTTACGAAGCACAAAGCGGCGCTTTTTTTCTCTCTCTTTTTTTAATTTTTTTTTTTTTTTTAAGAACTTGGACTCATATCTAAGTAAGAGAAAGAGAAATTTGCTGCATCCATATACACTCCATGCTCCACACTTGTAAATATGTGTATATGTATAGATATAGTTATAGGCTATTCGGTACGTGCATTAGCGCAAGCACGTCATAACCCAAGCTCTTTGACTGAGTTACGATAGGCAACGCCTTTTATTACGCGGTCGTAATTAATGGGGCCTCAAGTACTTGTGGTAAAGTTAATTTAGCCGGTTCAAGTTGACAGTACCTGGGTAGTAGAAGATAAATATTACTACGAGGACTTGTCCTCAAGTCAGGACACCCTTTTACTTCCGAGCTCCTCCTGACTGGGTTGGTCGGTAGGTAGGCAGGGTACCTAGTTTCAACCCAGATCACTAGATCTCTGATTAATGAAAAGCATTCAATCGTATTACTTTATTATTCTAGGAAAGAATCGTTGGCCTTTCTGTATCGTATTGATGAATTAAGTTTCTACCTGGGAGAGAAGGAACGAGAGTAGCAAACATCTTAATAAAAGGAGAACTGTTTTCATCAAGTAGACCCAACAGCTAAACCATGGCTTTGATTTTGAGAAAATTGAGATGGTTTTGCTGGTATTTTCGTTTTGTTTCTTTTGGTGATCTGGGTACATACTATTAACTCCAGCTGAGTTGAGAAATGGCTCTATCTGTAAAAACAAACAAAAGCATAGTTCCGAGCAAAAACGTATATGGATTGGTTTCTAGGTATTATTATTAAACGAGAAGAGGAAGTACTTTGCTATCGCTGACGAAGTACCTAGGTGGTAAAAGGGAACGAAGTAATTTGTCAGGAACAGGATTTTCAAAAACATTTGATCGTTTGCATCCCCCCTCAAAAAAAGAAGAAAAAGAAAACGAACCACCCATTGTGAACCGATATTTTCTGTGGACATGAAAAAAACGAATAAGCGGTCCTAATAATAAACAATCTACTTATTCCATTCCTTCCCATTTAGATTCAGGTTCAGGAAAGTGTTGGAAAGGGCTAAGCGCTGAAAAGGGCCTAAAAAAAGAACTGATCAGACAGTGTACTAAGGTACATGGTGTTGAGCAAAAGCTAGATCAGAAGTTTAGTCAAAGGGAGCGACAAATAGAGAATGAAATGTCTCGTTATACTTATATTTTATATTTTATTGTTCCCATTTTTTCTCTTGTCTTTTGATAAATAAATCAATATATTTAAATATTATATAAAGAGGCCTCTATTTATATGTTCTTTTTTTTTTTTTTGTTTTTTAAATTAATTAGGAACATAATAGCAATGCTTCAACGGAAATCTTTTATTTCTTTTAGGTACCCGTTGCTACTTGAAGTATAGTGATTAAGTCTCAGTTGTAGAGAAAAGCCATGTAGCTGCATCATGGAGAAGAAATAAGATGGACCTCACTTAGTTCTTAGGCGCTTCGTTACAGCAAAGATAGTTAATTTACTTCTTCTGTTTTGGGTAAATGTTTGTATGTGAACCAGGAGACAATTCTCTCGTTCAACTTCCAGCCATTCGAACATCCTCGGTTTTCTGAAACAACTTTGGTTGCAGTGAACCTGAGAATAGAACAGGAAGGAAACTCTTACACTATACAAAGCAGTTGGCCTGAGTCGGAAAAACAAATACTCTAAAGTTGATTTGTCTTTCTGCCTTGGTGAAGCTAACATAAGTCAGCTAAGCAAACCCGGAATATCCCTGCACAAATGACTATCTTGATGTACCTACATACATAGTAAGAGATAAAAGAGGCCAGCTGAGCTGCGGCTGTTTGTGCACAATGATTATCCAAGCTTGGATGCGGTTGCTCGGCTTGATGATCATTCTTGCTACACTGCCTGATATAATGGACACACTTAGGAGCATCAAAGATAAATATACGAGGAATCGCGTTTTGTTTGTTATTGTAATGCTCGCCCTTTTGAACTTACTCATGTTTTTCTCATTAGTGTACATATCTGCGTTTTGCCCGATTTTCTCATCCTTTATTGCTGCAACAACGTGTGCTGCCAGGGTCCTTATAGGGTACTTGTACTGCATTCGCGTTGAGCTTGCACTGCGTCTCACTATAAAGACCTTAACTATCGTGCGTATTCTTCGATTATTGCATGCCTACCTTTTTCTTGCATTTGTTTTAAATGTTGGTAAAGCTGTGATTTTATACAGCAGTGAGTTTGATGAGAATGGCCGCTGTACACTATATCTAGGGGAGGGAATCTGGCAGATACTCGATGAAATAATGTTTTCACTTGCAGACGTCTTAACATTTGCAATGTTGCTTAGCTTCTACAACATGCATAAGTCAACGCTCGAAATTGGTAAAAAGGGTGGTCTAGTCAAGCAAGTTCTAGGACGTGTTCTTTACATTTCAATTTTCCCCATGATATCAACAATTGCAACATCAATCCAAGTCATGATTGATCCCACCAAAACTTATTCAGGAAATATCGACTTGCAGATTCACATAATCTGCCTATTTTTTGTATTCGCACAAGGGCGAACAAAGCAGCTTCCAAAGCTGAAAGATCGAACCTACCCAGTATTGAACGGCTCAAGGCCAAGTCTTCCGAACGGAGGTATCCAAAAAACACTCGGTTCTAGCCCCAGCACCAAATTTTCGTCTTCACAATAATCTCCATTAGTGCATTACAATCTAATAATTTCACGAGAGTGCACATCAGGTTTCAGCAAATAATGCTCAACGGGGATTTGCACGACTGCAAGTACCTAAATAAATTTCTCTGTGATTTATAGAATATTGGCATATGATGATAGCGGTCTTGGTGAAGCTTCAAACTTGTAGCACACACTCTTATCTCTACTACCAAAAGTATAACCTTCTTATTACCTTCTGATCTTTTATTAAATTTTGATTAAGCACAAACTGTACTGTTTTCAAATCAACAAATGTCTCTGCATACCTAGATGAAAGCCAGGATTCGAATTTCGCGAGTAGATAGGTAGCTAGTTAGCAGTAAATATTATTGTTAATAATAATGGTTCTTTTTCTTTTTTTTCCTTCTCGATATCTCTCTCTCTTTTCGAAAAAGTAAAGCAACGAAAAGAACAAGTGCACGATGATGACTCACTATTCGAAAGCAGTTCCCCTTTTCTGTGATCTGCGAGTGAGTCAAGGTTTCAAACATATTCAAACTTGGTTAAGCTTGGTTTGAGGACTTTGAACGAGCACGTACCTAGCAACTATTCATAATGAAAATAGACCCTTTGGCTATATGAGAAAAAAAGAAAGAAAAAATACACTGATTAGCTTAGCATCTTTCTATACAAACTTGCAAATAACATATTCACAAGCAGCTCCAAGAAGGTTACTTCATTGAGTTTGTTGTACTTTTTACTTTCGAGATGAGGCATAAGGTCTATATATTGAAGAATCGAGTCACAAAGGTGTGCATCGACTTTGGTAACGGATTTAAAGCGCTAATCTTGAATATTTGATAAACCTACTATAATTCATGAATCTTAAACACAAATTTTGTTGCAAATCTTTAAGACATCAATGGCACAATAGTTTTGTAGCAAGAATGCAAAACACGAAGCTTCCTACGTGGTAACCTTTGTCAAGACCTTCGATAAAATGGACGGAAGCAGTTATGCACGGTTTCTTGGTTTCATGTTTTCTGTTGCCTTGGCACCAGATGTTGCAGCAACCATCCGAACCATTGATGAACCCTTTAAGCGAAGAGTTATATCCACTATTGTCGTCGCCCTTCCGACTCTCAACCTTTTCGACTTGGTCTTATCGATAACGGTTTCGAAGGCGACCTGCCCAATGTATCTCAAGTTACTTGCAGTAGCCTTATACAGTGCCCGAGTTCTTATAGGATATTCTTATCTTTTCCGAGCCGAACTTGCTCTGAGTGTCCAGGGCCAAAGTCGAGTACAGACTACTGTGCTTGGGTGTTTAAAAATATACTTGCTAATTACCTTTGCTCTAAACATAGGCAAGGCATTAGTCTTTTACAGCAGCTCCTGGGAAGATACATACTGCAAGATTGATTTTGGAGATGGTCTTTGGATTTATCTTGATGAGTTTATGTTTAGCTTTCTGGACATTTTTACTTTTGTGATGCTTTGGTATATTTCTCAAACATCTCCTGTATTTCGTGAAGCTGGTGCCCGTGATATGATAAAGAGAATCCTGTTAATATCTTTGGCGCCAATCCTGTCTACCTTTAGCGCCTTAACCCAAATGCTTGTGGATCCATCTACAGCGCAGTATGTTACAGCTATTGATTTTCAAATTCACACGCTGTGTCTATTCATAGTTTATGCTGGAGCTCGTCAAGACGTGGAAGGTAGCATGGCTAATGAAAGTTTTGCCCCGTCGTCTGTTGGTGCTCGATACAAAATTGAACCCCTTGAACAACCAATCATAACAGGTAGGGCATCAATTCATTCAGAGGAAATGAGTAACTTAAATTCATGAATCAGGCCCAGACCGAAAAATGACATGAGATCTTGCCGTGTCGTAATGCATTTTAGAAATGAACAATTTTTAAAACAGCTTGAACATTCTAGAATAAGTTATGTTACAGAAAAACGAAGCTATTTAAAGATTGTTATGGAACCATGCCTGTTTATTGTACATTTCTATCCCGATCGCTTTGCCGATGAGCCTTTGCTTTGGCATTTACAATGGAATGCGCATAATTATTGAATGCGATATTTTCAATAATAATGTGTATGCTGAAACATTCTCATGAGTCTATTAAAGGCCAAAGGTCAAGGGAAGTTTTCGTCTACGGTATATTGCTCAAAAGCCTTCAAACTCGAATCATAAAGGATACCAAATAAATGAAGATGTTCATCATCACTGCATCTCTTATGAGAATCTGCTAGAAACCCAAATTTATAGGTGTTTAGAAGGAAAGAGTGTAACGAGTCGCATCGCCTATGACGTGCTATCGTTCTACTGTAAAATTATCGATTCTAAGAGTATTTGCAAAGTTTTGCAAAGCAGAATTTTTGAAATTATGTACACAACTCAGGTTTTTGAAAAGTCTGTTGAAGTAATAATTGCTTTTCTCACTCAATGAGGTGCTGACTGAAGCTCTTGCGTGTCTTTTCAAAACATCTGAAATTGTAGATTTGTGAGAGGCTTTGTAAAGTAATCCTTTCCTCTTTAAAACAAACATTTACCCTCTTATTCAGTAATAAAGATAAGCATAGAAATATTAGCAGCATCGAATCGTGACTATATACTGAGACAAGGAGGTTGCAAGTATTGCTGAGATCTTCAATCGAAGGAACTAGTTTACAAGACATTGTCATAGTCTAGGCATTCTATTGTAAGACCTTTAAAATTAGGACTTACATAGGAACAAGACCTGGACAACCAGACTTGTGTGGTTGAGAATCCATGTACCAAAAGTGTGCATACATAAGTATGGAGAAATCTGAATAAATAGTTGTAGAGATAGTTGTAGAGACGAGTTGATCTAACTTTGTCAGATGTGCCTATTACAGATCAAGTTGTCTTAGTCTCATGATTATAACATAATCTAGTCTGCCTTTGTAACTATTTCCAAGGACAGGAGCATATTTCTAAGTCTTTAAGCTATAGATAATCGTGCACTGTTAAGCCTTCTTAGATCCTTCACCAAGTATGTTGCCTCAATCTTCATGGCCAACCTCTAGCGGACCAAATTTATCTTTCATTAAAAGTATAACAACATTTTACCACAAAATGTTCTTGTAGTTCACTTACTCATTCTCTCCTTCATAACCAAAGGCGCCTACTTACAGAAAGGTTTTGAACAGATTTTCCTATCTCATGTGTTACACAGACTATCATCTAAATGCTATGTAGCCCTCCCTGCCTTTCCTTCTCTTTTGAAGAGAGCCCTTATTTAAAGATTTTGAACGATACGACCTGTTCTGAAAGATTATAGAGTAAATATTGTCGTATGCGTCTTTCTGACCACAAGCCGAACGGGTTCATTCAAAATGAACGGATTTTCTTGAAGTTTGGTAGCCCTCTATAGGCTGTATATCTTCCACCTTGGTCCTGCCCATTTGTATAACTGCAGTGAAGTTTATTTGGTTTGAAATTTTAATGAAAAATGAAAAATGAAAAATGAAATTGGCACCCTCAAAATCACCCACCAAGCTAGCCTCGGACAGGTTAGGATACTAGTTTAAAGCTGGTGCAATAGAACGGCGTTGATTATGTCATATTACCACTTGAGTGGGCACGATAGAGTTACTCTACACAAGTTCTATGATTCTGCTACAAAAGCTAAAAACAACAACAACAATAACAACAACAACAGTCTTTTAGTTTTGTATTCGTTGCCGATACAAGAAAATAATCACTTTAAACATAAAATAAAATAAAATAAAATAGTACTTAGGTATGACTAGTAATATGGTTTTCTAATTTTTAAAAATAAGTATAGGTTTCTTTATTCAAATTTTTGACCCTATTTTTTTTTTAATTCAATAAATTTAAATAATAATAGAAAGACGTCCCTATTCAGGTAGGCTTGCGAGCAGATACCGACAACGAACATGGTAAATTCTGAACATCAACTGACATCAAGCTTGTTTGTTGTACAGACTCGTCTAAAATAAGATACGCGCACGCACCCTGCATGCCCCTTCCAAATTCAAGTTGTCCTTATGATACACAATTTTAAAAAAAAAAATTAAATTAATTGATGCACAGGCCTAAATAAATTCAGCTATTCTAGTTTTTTAAAGAACAAATTACCACGAGTTCTTTATCTTCCTCATGAAAAAAGTATTGAAAGAAAGGACTTTTATCAGTAACATGAGAGGAGGAATCCGTTAGATGCTGAAATATTCTCTTTGCCCTATCTTTCATGAAGTATAACCTGTACTCATTTTTAGGCGCCCTAAGTAGAGCCTAGAATGGATCGAAACTTTGTCCTTATTTCTTTGTCGAAATCTATGGATCTGTACCCAAGAAAGAAAACAATGAGGGTGGCAACCAATCCCACCATGGAGAGAGCATATACGGATTCTTCCTCTTCTTGAGATAGGATTTTATGTGACCTCTGGAATAGGGCAGACCGAATGTAACACTAAACCGAATGCTTCAGAGCAAAAGAAATTTAGCCCATAGTTGGTGCATAAATTTATTCGAGGCTGTGCGAAAACTTAGAGTAGCTTCGGAATCTCATTCCGAAGGCGACGGTCGTATTGACCAGTGTCTACTTTGTATAACCTGACCCTGAGATAAATCTAGTATGGATGCCACGGCATGGCTCCGTTTTACGGGATTGGTAGCTTGTCTTGCTCTTGGACCTGATGTGTATTATACTTCACAGTTGATTGAGGCAACTACGAAGCGACGTCAAATACAGTTTATTCTCGTTGCTCTTCCGTTTCTCGATGTTCTTGAGTTGCTCCTGGTCCCAAATGCTATTTTTCTGGCAGTCTGCCCGGTGTATCTGAAATTGCTTGCTGCAAGCCTCTATGGCACGCGTGTTCTAATGGGGTATACATACATATTTCGGCTGGAAATTGCCCTGGCAACTTCAAATCGATCCAAACTAGTAATAAACTGTCTCAAGTTTTACTTACTACTGACCTTTCTCCTGAATGTCGGCAAAGCACTCGTAATTTATGAGAGCTATGTCGAAGATGGAGCCTGTGTGATCAGCTTTGGAGATGGCCTGTGGCTATACTTGGATGAAATTATGTTCTCGGCTTTGGACGTTCTTACTTGCTTTATGCTTTTCTTCTTCTATTTGAAGCCATCCAATTTCGTGACCAGAGAAGCACGTCATGCAGTTTCACGAATTGTAATCATCTCAGTAATTCCTGTATGCTCCACAGCTTGCACACTTGTTGAAATGGCTGAAAGTAGAACAGATGCAAGCAAGATTCGCTTTCTTGCTGCTCTCGATTATCAAGTCCACTGTTTATGTATCTATATTATATATGCGAGTGCTCGACACGAAATGAATACAAATGTAGATATATGGAAGAAGACTTATATCAAGACGTCAAAAAACTTGAGATCTTGCAGCATGAGTGCAGCTCGCCAGATTGCAAATACGGCCATATTAAACTCTTATACTCAGTCGAATGCTTATGTAGCTTCAGAATGCAATCAGCAAATTACTACTGCACTTTGTATTCCTGAGAGCATTTCAAGTCAATCCGAAAAGCCACGTCCAAGTTTAGACAAAGTTTTGTCTTAGATGCATTGCTTGCTTTTACAAAGCAGTTAATCTGGAAGAGAGGTATCACATTTCAAAAGTAAAGTGATTCACTCTTTTATTTAATGGACCAAATATTGATCAACTACTCCTATTATAGATCTTTCTAGTTCTCCCTTCTAGTAATGCTGAAACTCTACCTGGTCAGGAAGGGGAAGGGAAAATGCTTGGAAAGCATGATGAAGTCTTAAGAAGACATTGTATACCTAGGTTTTTCCAGTTAGCAGTCTGCTGGCCTTAGAAATGGATACCAAGCTAAACCGATTTATATTATAGTTAAAAGACTTAAACATTCTTTATTTGTATTACGCATAACCGAAACGTGTTTTCGCAACTAGAAACTCAGATGTTGCCCTTGCATATTCACTTCAACTTGTTGTAGAGGCTTTCAGTCCTGAGGCGCTTGGCCTCAACCTCTGCTATCCTATTATCTAGTACCTTTTCTAGACTATCTCTAATACTTTTAAATTTATGTTGGTGTGGAAATGGCTATGGTATTGTCTTATTTACATGACCTGGTCTCAGCAATAAAAACTAAACAGCATTGATACATCATAAAGACCACAGACGTTTGTATCATTCGTTGCTTGCTTTTGGAGTTTTACCCTTTACGGGCAATATCCAAACGTATTTGAAAGCATTTGCAAGATGTAACAGTTGACACGCCAAAATATTGAAATTATCATTTCACTTTTTGAAGCAAAATGATTAAATTGAGAAATATAGAAAGGTAGCCTTTATAGACTGTTGGAAACATGAGACGAGAAAGTAAATATGTCGAGCATTTAAGTTTAACTTCGACAGACTTGGAGAAGAAACCAAAAACAAGTGGTGAAAGTAAAGAACCCATCACACAGGCTCTTCATGCGTACGTATGTACATAGATCTACACAAAGGAGGCAAAAGGGAACATAGACCAGTAATCAATGATGAAAGGAAACGTAAGTAAGACACCTTTTCTACATCCGAAGAGCTTGTTCGAGCTTGTGCCAAACATAAGTATTTTCAGCATCCTTGGCTTGAAGATTCTGACGATGGCGACGGGAAATTTCTTCCTTTTCTTGCTCGGTAAAGCGCAATTGACTTTGAAGTTCTTCAGCAATGCGAGATAACCGGTGCACATCATCTGCTTTACGCTGAAGCTCTCGCTTAAATTGCTGAGCGCGCTGAATTACTGACTCTTTCGATGCACGAAGGGTCTCGACCTCACGTTGCAAAGATTGCACCTGAGCTTGAACCCGTTGTTTTTCTTGAAGTTCCTGTGCAAGTGAGGTTGATGCAATCTGACCTCGCTGAAGAGCCTGAGCGATTCGCTCAACCTCTAACCTTGCAGCACGCGCACTCGATTGCGTTGCTGTATTTGCGTTTTGCGTCTGTTGCAAACTCGCTTGGAGTCGCTCAACCTCATGCCGTAGTAGTTGGTTTTCATGCTCCAGTTTACTAATAGAGAAATGCTGCTCCTGGCGCATCCTTGCTTCCGTAGTTCGTGCTCGCTCTGCACTGCGACGAGCCTCATCTTTCGCATCTTCTAACTGGCGTCTTAAACTCTCTGTCTGTTGAGAATGATTAATTTTATTTTCCCCGAGACGCTCAAGCTCTCGCTCAAGGTCACCATTTTCGGTCCGTATACGCTCTAGCTGGCGCATTAGTTGTTCTCGTTCAGCTCTTGAGTCCTCGAGAACACGCGCACTTTGTGCAAGCTGAACCTCGAGGTGCTTTCGTTGCTCGTCTGCATCTTGCTGCGAAAGTTCTGCAGCTTTAACTCGATTTTCTGCTTCCTGTAAAGCAGCTTTTGACTCGGTTTCAGCTCGACGTGCAGCTGCCACAAGGTCGCTCAAGTCTCGTTTTTGATCACGAAGCGCGTCTAATGCCTGATGTAGCCTTTCACGTTCTGCACTAGCTTTTTGAAGCGCTGCGCTGGCTTCACGGGCGCGCTCAGTTTCCGTCTCCAATTGAGTATGAGCATCAGCAAGTTTTTGTGTTGCAACTTTTTTTTCTTGTTGCGCTAGAGCCTCTAGCTCTTCAGCCTCGGCCTTCAACTTTGCAAATTTTGAGCGTTCGGCCCGGACTTGCTCTTCAAAATTACTGCACTCATGAGTAAGCTTACGTTCCTTTTCAGTTTCCTCTTTTTGTAGTTCTTGAACCCGAGCTTGGGCAGCTTCATTTGCTTGGCGTACTGTTTCGAGCTCTCGTTGACGAGCATCCAGGTCCGCCAAAGCCTTGTCAAGCTTCTCCTGAAGGAGGCTTTCCTCGTTGTTACGCTTTTCTGCATCCAGAATTCTCGCTTGTTGTAGATCAGAAATCATCCGACGAAGAGCCAGGGCCTCTTCTTCGAGAGCCTGACTCTGATTCTCAGCTTCAAAAACACGAATTTCAGCCTGTTTAAGTCGCATTGCTACTTCTTCAACTAGATGGGAAGCTTGTGGGTTTGTCACGCTTACCCCTCTTCCCAGTCGAATAGCATGTGTACGGTGACGGCCTCTCGCTGGCGTGCCACCATCAATACGACTCTCCTCCTCAATTTCACTTCCAAGTATGTCTGCACTTTTAAATCTTCTATTACCTTCGCTTTTACCAAAGCTTGACACAGAAGCGGGATCCTCATTTACTCCTAAAACCTCGCCTTCAGGGTCGTCCAAAAAGTCAAGGTCATTATCTTCGAAATCTTGATCAACATTCACTTTTCTCTCTTTTTCCATCCGCCGTTTGTCTCTGCGCTGCGGGTCAATTGTGCTTTGTTGCCTGGCTTCATGTTGATGATACTGAAGACTTTGAGCTGATGAATTATGCACACTAGGTGTGCTAGAATCGTCTTCGTCTGTGAGCCCATGTCTACCACGTACAAAAGAGTTGCCCTCGGTAGCATTGTGATTTAAATCTCCAGGCCTCTGCCCGATTTGATAGAAGTCATCACTTACACTGTTTCGACGTGGCTCCGAGATAAAGCTACCATTACTGTGCCTTCTCGCTACAGCAGATTTGCTTCCGATAGCCAATCTGTTTGAGGTTGGGATTGACCTCTCACTACTCGAAGAGGGTATTCTTGCACGCTGGAGGTTTTCCTGGGCACGGCTCTGCGCGTCTGTGTGATCGAGTCGCAGAGAAGATGACAAGAGTCCTTGCGGGTGTGACCTCAGACTTGGGGCATGCCGCGAAGATCGCATTGTAAGATATACCAGACGAAGAGATGCCAAGCTTGGGCGTTTCAATAGACAATACTTGTGCAAGCTTGGCCCACTACGGGCTTGCTCGCCGCCCCTTCTTACTAGCGGCTCTTCTTCGTCCAGCGGGTTTTGCCCAAACGGTTGCTCGATAATGTTTTGCTTTGAGGTTGGTTTGCCTCGCTTAGCTCAGGACGCGAAGTGACAGTTGCGCGGAAGCACCGCAGATGTTAGTTATGGTGCAGGTCTTAGCGTTCGCAGACCAGACCAGAGCCAGGGCAGGCCCTGGCTTTTGTATTACATAATCTCGAGAGGTGCTTTCGTTCATGGAAAACTGTAATTTTATTTTTTACTATTATGTCCACTGGAAAGCAGCTTAATCAGAGGAATTTACCAATTGAAAGGAAGGCCCTACCAGACTGATATTAAATCCGAATTCGATTGTGGCTGGACGAGTGAAAACAATGTTTCTTAATGATTGATTGTGCTAGTGCCTAATTACCTACCTACTGTGCCATGAGAGAAACTTCTTTGTAAACGTTGGGGTGTAGTGGTAGCGACTTTCCCCCTCTTGTTTACTTCCCCTTTTTCGTAGTTGCCAAACATCTGAACATTGTATATCATCCACTCTACTTTGTCGCAATCACAACCAAAACTATAACATGTTTCAAGCCAAGGTCCATGTAAGGAGTGAGTGTTTTGGCTTGAGTGTTTACCGAAGATAAATTTTTTGTAACCCCTTACCTCTGAATAGTTAGAGTGGCCGAAGTCTTCGACTTGAATACATATGGACCTACGTACCTATAATTTTGTCTGACTTTGTTGTATTCAATGGAATAACTTTGTCACTGCCCAGAACAGAGCTAGCAGGAAGCTTTGTCTAGTCATATTGCTTGAATTTTGCAAAAGGCATTTATGACACTCTCGATGGTCAAAGGTTACTCCTATCGATTCTTTTACATAGGTAAAGACCCCGGTCAAAGCAAATCTCTAAATCAACGCTGTCAGTTATGGATTATTGCGGCCAGCACATGCTCGTTCTGTTCTTCATGGGAACACAGGAAGATAGCAGCATAATGTGTTGATGAATAGATTGGCCGATACTTTTACACTAGTACCTTCAATCAACTACCCTGACCGGAAGTATGTATTAATTCTTAATCAACCTGCACCCCCTGCTTTACTGTTAAATTCTTCATTGTGCAAGTACTTATGGTAGGTAAGCGCGCTCGTCGGGGCTTTTGAGCACACAACAATTTCACAAAAATGTGTACGCCAGCTTGCGATGTAGTCTATTGTTTTTACCGCACAGCTTCGTTAGCTGCTGTCAACGTTATGTTTCGTTGCAAGGTATGCAGCACCATTGGTGACAAATTGACTTGTATTCCCAAGCCAAGAACCGCCAACATTGACTTTTCTTTTTCCTTTCTTTTTCTACTTAAGATTAATAAACAAGAAAACACACAAAACCCTCTCATTATTCATATAGATACTCAGTGTTCTTGTAATAGATAATTGTGAAGAAAGAGCGGTTACAACACAGAAGCAAAAAAATGAACAGCTAACTTTTAAAAAAGCAGCACCTGTGTGGACCCTGCCTTATTTAGGGGTCAGATGCTCTATACAAAGTCAGCAAGAAAGGTTCCTAGATGTTGTAAAGTAAACATCAAAGCTAGGCAAAGCGTGTGTTCCCTATTTTGTAAATTTCGACACGATATTAGTGAACCTACGTTCCTATCTTAAAACCCCTTTAAGAAGCCGGGCTTTAAAAGAGTCGTGCCTGCGCTCACCTAAAAAAGGTTCCTTTAATAGCATAAGCTCTCTAGTTATAGCATTTGAGACTACTTCCCACCACAATTGGAGCGCCTATATTCAAAACAAAAAATCAAAACGGATTTTTGTGTCTATCCGCATCGCCTTCAGGCAAATCCCAATCAAACGATCATCATGTTCGAAGGGTTTTGGTTTCGTATCTTTGGCTTGTATATTTCATTTGCTCTTGTGCTTGATGTCTACCGCACGATTCATTCGATTGGAAGTGTACGTGTACGTAATCGAATCAAAGTTATCGCCATATCCCTGCAGATACTTAATATTGCGGGAATGATTGTCGAAATATTTACAGACTTCTTTTGTCCAATTCAGATCAATCTTCTTGCAGTATTTTACTATTTAGCCAAGGTTCTAGCGGGTTACCTACACTGTATTCGCGCAGAGCTGGCAGTAAGACACTATAAAAGCATCAGTGTACGAAAAAATATTATCACAGGAGTCAAAGCATATTTACTGATTGTGTTGGCATTAAATATCAGCAAAGCTCTTTTTGTATACAAAAGTTTTCGTACGGAGGATGGTGGATGTAGTCAAACTTTTGGGAATATGTTTTGGATGTCTATTGACGATGTTATGTTTGTGTTGCTCGATCTGATGACAATGTCCATGTTGTACTACTTCTATCGAAATATCCTAACACTGTCTCACGTTAATGGGAAGCGGGATCCTACTAAAAACGCTGTTTTCCGACTCCTTTGGGTGTCAATAATCCCCCTGGCATCTTCTGCTTCTGCAATTCTCAACCTGCAATTCAGGCCGAGTTCAGCTTATTTTATTGGGAGTGCTGACTTCCAAGTACACATGTTATGTCTCTACCTTGTATACTCTTGGAGGAGGACTAAAGTGAAGCACACAAGCATGCAAACTAACAGAGGGGCTTTGGCGCAAAAAATTCTTTTTCAGAGCGCGAATGCTGCTGTTACTATTCCAAAAAGTGTTATGGATGGGGCTAAACCTGTACACTCACTCATGCTCGGCTGAAATACAATAATTTATTACTATTAAGCGAGCAAGTCTTTGCTTAGCACACACAGAGGGAAAAGATCAGAAATAAATTTTCTTGAAGAGGTTGAAAATTTGTTTGGCAAATCTGTACAATACGTAACCTGTTATCTTTCTCAAAACAAACCAACTCGTTATGAAAATGTCAAAGTTTGTCTGTCGAGAACTCAAGTTCCTCAATCGATTTGCATCGCAAGATTTGTATATACCGATGTTCTGTTTGGCTGGTGATGGTTTGTATTATATTTTGTTTTACAAGCCTTAAGCACGACAGGATTTTGCAATGGGTCAATTGGAATCGATTCTAGCCGGAATATCCAGCATTAGCCAATCTTGGGGTAAGCCATGTCCTCGAGGTGTCAACGTTGTAATCATAGTAATATTTGACGGTGAAGAGAATTGATCGATCGATTCTATTAACCACCAATCATGTCAATCAGCTATTGCTTAATTCAGTTATGGTTTAAAGCACCCTTTATCTTTGTCTACTTCTTTTAATTTTTCAAGAATTTAGAATTTAATTGTACCTGGTCTCGTGTCCTTCCGCCAAGCTGCAACAGCATTATCAGTGACAGAACTTTGAACAAGGAACATTGACAAATCCACTCCAAACTAGTTCTTAGCCCCCCCAAAAGTCCTGAGCTTCTTTCTTATGTTTTTCGATGAGATCGCTACATTTCTTGGGCTGGCTATACGCAGTTCCGCTCTGCCACGTTTGATTAGGCTTAGACGATCAGCAGTTACTAGTAGAGGGCCTCCATGTTATCTTTGCAAATTTGAAAGAGCGACTAGGTTAAGACAAGTAGGTACATTCCACTCTCACGAGTCAAAGTTAATGAGTTAAAATCTTCAACATGAAAACAAAACAAAAAAACAACCACTCTAACTTTGAGGATTGCTTGCAGGTAGTAGCACCGGTAGTTATGAATCTCCTTAGTAGTTGAGGAAAGCCACCAGAAGCCTGCTTTACAGCTAGTGATAATTGTCGTTTATGCAATATCATACCTCAAGAAATGCCATTCAGTGTGCGCAAAACGCCTCCCTACTTGTTGTCGATGGAAAGAATTCCGTTTCCGGTAGTCTGCAAATTATGACTACTAAGAGTACCCTTATATGTTACTAATGCACATGTGAGAGGTTTGGTGCCTTGTAGTCCTCTCACATCATTAATTATTTATGAGTAATTGTTATGGCTGGAGTTTTGAGTTAAAAGATCAATGGAGTTGCCTGAGAATGAGTCGGAATAGGAGACACCAAGGCTAGCAACACTATAGTACTTGTCATCGTAGAAAAAGTAATGTGTTGACTGTATCCGCCAATTTTTCAATTAAATTGGACCCAACACCGCTTCTAAGGTCTCATCCGCGAATGCAACAAAAATTTTACTTGAGGATTTACCCAGATAATGAATGTCCAGTTCAACTAGGAGGGGATTTTACCAGCTGAAGATGGGGAACTTGCTATTGGCAATGAGTCTCTCATGCAACTGGTGAATAGGAAAGCTCGGGTTCGCAGCACCTCCTCGACGTTGAGCAAGGCGGATTCATCGTGTTGCGGTCGTTCTAAGCAAAACATAATAATTGCTGCACGTGCCACCGCTAGCGAGCGAACGAGAGGCTCAGAGGACTCCCTCTTCGCTCGGCAGCGATAAGAGCTAGCAGGTGATGTGGAACTCCATGGCCAACCTGAACTGTACTTAGGCCTGCCAACCCAAGTTTAAAAAGGACTCGAAGGGGCTTGAAGAAGAGTACTAGTAACCAGGTAGGCAGATTGTGTGCACCGTGCAGCAAACAATGGACTTTAGGAGTTTCCTAACACCCTCTAGCTTACCAGGTTCCCGCAGTTTGCTGTCTAGACTATAGTTAGAAGGAACTAGAAGCAATTTGCACAACTTAAATAAAGGAGTCAAACGACTCGTTGAAAGCACAGACTCTCACCAGCCCCAGGCTACTTCTTTCAATCCTTTATTACTTGGGTGAAAACTGCAAGCTAAAATTCATGAGAACACGAACCTAGCTCACGAAGTGATTAGACTGTGGCTAGCCAGTTACCTAGGCACCTCAAGGTTGCTCTTTTCACAAAGGCAATTTCTCTCCTGCTTGTTTGTTTGGAATGGATAAGGCTGTAGTCAGTAACTCTAGAGGTGCAAGTAGGTAGTAATTCCAGGAAACGGGGCTGGCATCAAATTGCGATCAATCAATGATTCATCCGTCATTTTGCTAGAAGAGCAAACTCTTAAGTCGGATCGAGGTGCGGCAGGACTTCGTTCTGACGATGGAGTGCTCGGCCTTTGCCGAGGTGTCTAGAGAAGTTGCAGTGCGTGTGGGAAAGCCTTGCTCAAACCATGGGGCATGCGTCAACCTTACTTGTGACTGTGCAGCAGGTTGGACAGGGAGGTCAGACATTTTCAACACAGAGGACCTAGACTGTCAAATTAGCACCGTAGCTTTGACCGTGTTGTGGAGCGTGACACTGGTAGTTACCTTTGCGTTGTGGCTATCCACCGTGTCGAGGGTTAAGCAACGCATGGTCCAGTGCTTCAGGGCTAGGAGGCGTCGGCAAGCCCGTAAGCTTGCAGTCCCCAATGCGCTTAAAGACCCAGCTGTACTTAGCATTGCGTCATTCCATATAGTATGTCTTCCGTGGTCACTTACATATATCATTCTCAAACTTGCTCGGCCGGAAGCCAGGCTAGGGTCTGATCTTGGAGTGTCCCTCTGCTTTTTATTTGCTCATTTTGGCTTCTTCATCACTGTTTTCTGTGTGCAGCCTTTCTTGCTTATTTCGCTCTTATCCACAAGTCGAAGGCTGAAAGCACTAATCCCAGTCACATTTGTGATTTCTGCAAGCAACCTTATCATCACGGTTGCTGCAGCCTCCGTGCCATTGGTCGAATACTCAAGGGGCATTCACGGCGCCGACGATCGAGCCTACGGGGCATTTATTGCATATTGCACTGGAAACGCTCTAGCATATTTTGGATATGCTGCTCAAGCTATCTTTATCATGTTGCGGACGCGCTACCTTCTCAAGCTCGGTAAAGATGTCCATCAGACCGCGCGGTTTGACACACTAAGAAAAGCAATCATTGCTCTTCAACTCCAAGCCAGTATACTCGCCATGCTTTTGTGCATAGTCTTTACTATGTTTGCACTCGCGCCATTCTTGCATAACAAATTTGATTATGTTGTACCAGTGATGTGGATTTTCGCAACAGCTGAATGGAAACACATTGCCTTCACTATGGCACCGAGGGTACAGCATGTAACCGTAGTAGAGCTTGCAGACGAGAATGCAATGGTTCCGGTGCAGGCAAACACAGAGGATTTTGATGGACCCAGACCTAAAATTGGGATTGAAACCACAGTCGTTGACACGCGCGACTCTATTGGTCAAATGGGGTCCGACGAGGACCTAAGACCTATTTTTGATGCCACAGTGAAGTCATCAGTGTGAACTGATGCCTCTACATATACTGTATTTCTCAAATTGTATCCGTTCTTTTCAGAAGATTAGCATAGGTTAATCTCTGCAAGAATAACTACTTCGAACTATAACCTTAGAAACCTGCCACACTCGACCCTGATGAATAGTAGTATGTTATAATAGATCTTACCATTATATCTCGAATTACATAGGGAGAGACTCATTGTGTCTCCAGATACTCCGTGCAAGGGTCTGACTTACACAATGTTGAGTTTTGTTTATTTATTAGTTGGGCAGCCCTCCTCGGTTTCACCTAAACATACTATGTGCTCAGGACCTAAAACCCTGTTCTACTAGACCTTTCCCCCATGTTTTTTGACTCATTATAACGAAGTGATATAGGTATAATCTAAATGTTTATTTTTTTCCTTTAATTTTTAAAAATAAGACATATGTTAACTTACCTTTATTACCATCAACTGTATTTTTTAAAACTCTTTGTCCTGAGTTTGCAAAATGGTTTCATAGCTCAAGTTAAACAAAAAAACATGGAAAAAGGGGGAAAAAACATTCAACACCGGGGCTTCGCATGCAGTCCCCTATCATACTACTGACCCGGCCCTACGCGACTTTACTTCTCAGTGCGAATGAGATGAGGTGTTACCCGCGTGGTATGATCGAATGTGACTCTGAGTGTTGAAGTCAGATTTTTATACTCTCCTCTTGCTTCAATATTGAAAACTTATCCTGTACAGAGCTGCTACTTAGATAGTTTCAAAACTGCATTTTACATTTTAATTTTTGAACAATGAGATTTACATGTACCTTGGGATTGAGCATCAGAGGAGAACAATTTATTCATCAATTAATGAGAGGATGCATTAAAAGTAGCCAAGTCTTTGCAACTCAGGTTCAAGAAGATCTCGGTGAGCTTCGGACATACGTTGAAGAATTAGCCTCCGCACGTCTCTAGAATCGCTTTGAATTCCGTCAGAGCCCCAGTAAGTTCTGAAGCGCCGTTGGTAACGCACATGACAAGAATTTCGGAACTCTTCGTCGGTTCCCGCAACTCCATAAGAACTAGGATTCCTCTGGCTGCAGTTAAGAATGTGCCTGTGGGTTTCTTCAACGCTTTGACAGTCCGTGAGGCACCATGCACAGAAATGACAACCACACATTAAACATGTCAAAGCAAAGTCTCCATCAAAATCAAAAAATGGATGACCGTTGGGACAGCATGTCAGTAATATAGAATTCTCGATGTGGCGTATATGTGTTTGTGCGCGCTGTAGAACTTCTCCTCTTTTCCGCTCTGCTTCACGTCTTGCGAGCTCTGCTAATGCACGTTGTGCCTGAGTTTGGCGCTGCACGTGAGCCTCTTCTTGGGCTTGACGTCTAGCCTGTTCCTCAGCCTGGCGCATGACATGCGCAGCCCTTACACGTTCGGTATGTTCCGTCCGAATCTTTGCACTTTCCTTGACTTGAGCTTTCATTCTAGCCTTTTCTTCCTCCTCGCACCTGGCTACTTCTCTAGCTTGGCGTAAAGCGCGTGTGACCCTTATGCGTTCAGCATGCTCTGCCCGAATTCTTGCATTTTCCTCGGCTTGAATTTGTCGCCTGGCCTCTTCTTCTTGTAAAAGATTATGCAACCTATGTTTGCTGGCAAGCAAAAGTCGCTGCTGGAAGGGCCCCTCTCTAACCTGAGAGATTGGAATCATATCCTTGCATTCGCTACATAAAAAATGCTTTCCATCCTCGCAAATTTCTAAGAGGTTGCTATCGCACATTGAGTTGATAAAGGCCTCCAAGCACGAACTACAGATGCAATGCAGGTTGGTGCACATTATGTCCATACCATCGGGTTTCACCTCTTCATGACATATGGTGCAGGTCCGCTGGTCCAAATAAAAAGGACTAGGGAACACAGTTCTAGCGTGGGCAATGTGGGCAGCATTAGTGGTGTTCTCTTTGTAGGCACACAGATAAGGTGAGGCAGGTGGAGCGGAAGGGCTGGGCGCAAGCGGTTCTTTGGACTGTGCAGAAATTTTGATACGTTGGCAAACTGTGGCTAGCTCCTCAGCCTGCTGTCGAGTTTCTTCACGAACCATCCGCAAGCGCTCTTCAAGTCTTTCGATAGAATCTTCAAAAGAGTTCTCACTATATTTGCTCGTACTTGAATTCACGCGCGTCTTGCGTTGCTGTTTCTTGCGTTGCAGTAGCTGCTTTTCTCGCTGTTGCTGGTCTAATTGTTGCTGGTCTCGTTGTTGCTGGTCTCGTTGTTGCTGGTCTCGTTGTTGCTGGTCTCGTCGTTGCTGGTCTCGTTGTTGCTGCTCTCGTCGTTGCTGGTCTCGTTGTTGCTGCTCTAATTGTCGCTGCTGGTCTCGTTGTTGCTGGTCTCGTTGTTGCTGCTCTCGTCGTTGCTGGTCTCGTTGTTGCTGCTCTAATTGTTGCTGCTCTCGTTGTCGCATTCGACTGTTGTAATTTATCTTGAGACCTCGTTGCCCAAGCTCTTGCAGATAAGCAGCAAGGCCACGCACATTAAACGCCTTTTCTGACCACTTGTAGCCCCGATCCGGGCTACATCGGGGCTTCCACAACTTGAAACTTATGTCCTCAAAACCATTGGTATTCAGGTAAACCTCGCCCACCTCCCTGCCGCACTTGTCACAGTTTAGGTATGCAATAGTTTGAAGGCCGCTATTATTCACCTCAACCCTTTCAAGACGATCTACATACACCACTGTACCCTCCAATACTCCAACGTCATACTCCGAGCATGTACTACGCATACTCAGCTCCCACGCGGCCTTGTCGTCTCTGCGAGCCTCCAGCAGCTCCAGAGGCGCAAGCTGCACGAAGCACCCAGAGCACAGAAACTCTAAAGGTCGCTGCATTGTACACGGTGAATAGTTTTGCAGCCGATGGAGACGGACCAAGAGTTCGGCGAGGGACTGTTTTGAGCGCGAGGAGTATGGACTTGGCGTGTTGTGATCTGGATAAGCAAGAAAGCAAGAGATCAAGGGGCTGGAACACAAGGCTGCACACCAGCTGGAGATGTTTAAAAAGTCCTGTGATAAGACAGAAATACTCTTTTCATTTAGTAAGGACAAGGAGTATAGCAGACCAGGCTCTTGAAAAATGGATTTTAAGATCTGAGAGCGCCGCAGGCCAGATCATACTATCGGGGAGCAAACAAGCGTACTTCAAACAGATGGGTGAGCTTGATGAAACCTAGCAAAGAACGGAGAATGATTCAGTTGTCTACCTTGCTTACGCAAGAATAAACCGAATTAGGCCCAAATCAATTTCCCAATGAAACATGAGCCCTCTGAAATAACTTTTTTCTTTCTTTCTTTCTTCAAAGTAGGTGACAGAATAGGTAACTAGTAAGTAGGTAGGTGCCTACCTACTTACTAGAGAAGAGATTGAAGAGAAAAAAGACGAAAAGGAGACGAGAGTTAGAAAACGACGACCCATACCTTCGACGTTCGAACCATTACAATAGAATTTCAATTTTGTAGAGTTTAGAATGGAGACGTAACCCACTGACTCTAGCAGATGGTTTGACTTGTGTCAGTCTCGACGTTTGTTGAGTGTAATTAATGCAATGCAATAATCAATAGAGTTAAAGGAAACACGCATGATCAGTGATCCAGCTTAGTACTTTTCTACAAACACCAGAACAATCACTATGACAACATTCATAATAATTTCCAATCTCAATAACAACTAAGGATTGCCATGCACAACAAATCACCCATCTAACATGCAATATCTTCGACGCGTCTGTGTCTAGCGTCAATGCGTGCTGAACGGTAAGTAAATGCCGGGATTTGCAATGCCAGCGAAGCGTGCCATTTCACATCTTCTAGCATGGTAATACGATTCTTGCACAATAAATACAAAAGAGATTTCGCTATTATTAATGAACTTCAAGTCGCGAAGAAGTGAACTTGTTTGCGCAAAGTTAGAAATTATCCTAAACGATTGAATGCCAAATAGTCAATTATGCCTCGCCACATACTGGCGGTCAACTCAACTCGACGGGGACCAATTTATCAAAAGATGTACTATTAGGTGACACATATTTACACTCAGCCCTCTCAAAGTAGCTGAAGGAAAGCTAAAGAAAATGTTTACTTTAAAATTGACTTGTCTGGTTATTGGGAACGTACAAGAGCTGATTCGCAAAATCAGGTTTAGCCGGTCGCTCTGATGGCAGGGTGGAGCTATGAGGGGCTGTTTGAGCCTATAGAGTACGAAATTTCCGTAGGATACCAGAGAGGAAGTCGTCAAGTTCAATATTCAATAAACAAAACGTATTGAAGGACAATTGCGCTTTGAATTTGACAAGAGAAGATCATAGAAATACTTCCAAGAGTCAGAGATATTGAGCTAGTATGAGAACTGCTTGATCATTGCCTAGCTCGCTTCAAGAGGAACAACCAAAGCCTTGCTTTCAGCCTAGGCAAGTACACGAAAAAGCACAGTGTACCGACAGCGTCGTTAATACCCGACAGCTTAGTTAATACAATTCCATATAAAAGTTAACACAGTTTAAATCCTGAGCCAACGATGTCTGGTGTTAGCAGAGGCACAAGTAGCTGTTCGAGAGCATGCTGAAGATTTATGTCTCTAATATTCGCATTCCAATACTCGCGCAGACGTTCTGCGCGTAGCAGCCGCCAAGCCTCACGAACCTGCTCAAATGAATCAGCGAAATGTAGATCTTGCCCAAGTCTTCTTGAACAGGTTCTCACATGAGCATGACATTTATCTGTATCCTGGGAACTATACTCAAGACACCAAGCACAATAGTGATGACCGCAAGCACGATTAATACACTCTATAGCACAGCAATCCTCGAATTCGTCCACATAAGCGTTACAGTTCGGACAACATGTGCTCAAGATCTTCTCTTGAATATGTAGTAAATGATGCTCTGCGCCACTGTTCTGTTCACCTGCACGTGGAACTCGTGCTATGCGCCTTTGGATCTCTTTCTCCGCCCAAACTGCTGCTTCATTTTCTGCCTTCATCTTCGCAATCAACAAAAGATGATTCAAAGCAGTTGGTGCAAGGCGGGTGATTTCTTGACCTGATATCCTTCCACTACATTCAGTTTTCATGCATGCCATCGTTCCATCAGCATCCACTCTGACGTTAGCAAGTGGCTGGGCCGCCGCTTCTACTGAAGATTCGATACAGTCTCTGCAAAGGAAGTCTCCCTCCTCGCAGCTCGTGCCCTCGGAAAGCAGATGCTCCTCCATGCATACTAGGCACATCTTGACAGGGATCTTAGGAGCTCCAAAAGCTTCATGTTGGAGTGCTTGGCGAGCGGTGGGACGCTGGCCAGGGTCTGTTGCTGTAAGAGCATCGATAAGTTTCTGCATTGCAGCGGTTCGCTCAGTAGGATACAGCTCCTTTAAGCTGATGCCCACAGAGTACATGTCCATCGCTGTTTCAAACCTATCTACAGGCCCATTCTGCAACTCGGGGGCAACGTACCGTGGCGTTGCCTGGAGTGATGTGTACGTTGCAGTGTAGTCTGCAACCTTGATGCCGTCAAAGTCACCGATCAATGGTGTCCCGTTGCTTGTGAGGAAAATGTTTTCTGGTTTGATGTCACAATGCACAATGCCGTGGGTATGTAAATCCGCCACACCGATAAGCAGACCCATAGCAAGTCGGTCGCGCGCTGCTTTGCCTTCGTTAGGATGACGCTCAATCCACTTGGCAAGGTCACCTTGCTCGTAGAAAGGCATAATAATACAACCACGCGGTACTCCATGTGCCATGTCCACAAAAGCACCAGTGATACGGATCACGTGCTGAGACACCACTTTGCCCAGATTCGCAACTTGTCTGTAGAAGGTTTTAGATTGACTTGAATGTCCAAGCTGAAACTCTTTGAGAACCATAGTTTTACCATCTCCATCAAATACTTTCTGGACTCTCTTGCCAACTCTGGAAGCAAGGGGCTCGCCCACAGGCTTGAAGTCCGAAACTGTGACATTCGTCAACCAAAGGTCAGAACATGCTACTTCAAAAACACCCTCTGCACTTACGTGAAGCCTTTCCAGCCAGGCTCTATCTTGCAGTAACTCTGGATAATGTTCCTGCGCGTGTTGGAGAGTTTCAGCAAGCTTATGACGAAAAGCTTTGCTAAGATCGATAGGGTGGCCTTGAGAGAGAATGAGCTCTTGTTTCTTGATTCGATTTCTAAAATATGCTCGCTCTTCCTCATCCAAGTCCTCAGCGTCGACATCTTCTCTAGCTCTTTTTAATCTTTCTGTGGCTTTCCTCGACTTGTCAAGTTTCTGGTATAATGCTTCCACATCTGAGACAGAAGGTTCTTTCAAACCCAGTACTGCATAGTCATACAGATTAGAGAGCTCTTTTGGTGTGTAATTGCTCGCGTCATTCAACGTAGCACTCTCAGAGTATCCTTCAAACCGAGCGAATGTTGAACTTATCGCGCAAAATATTTTGGACAAGTGGGCACGAAGTGTATCTCCTTGAAGAGCTTCAATCTCTTCCTTGAGAGCACTCTCAAGTTCAGACAACTCGGGTCCTAGCTCCATGGCCTGCTCGGGTGATCTCAGAGCAACCGATAATCCATCACCAAGTTCTAGCTCAGACAATCGAGAGATGACGCGTTTTACAGCTTGTTGACTTCGTTCACCAATGTTGTTGGGATGACTTTCTCCACTCCTCTTGTACCCTTCCACGCATTGGACAGCCTGAACAACGAGTTCTTGGCAGTGTTTGAAGTCATCTGTGCTGGTTTCTTCATCGACTGGTACAAGGTTGATCTTTAGATCGTTTACCAAACTTTCAACTCTCACTTTGAATTCTCGCACTGCACTCTCATCACTTTCGCAAAGGTTGGCGCGAACCCATGGGTACACAACCTGCAAAAGTGAATACAGGTGCCTCCGTTCGGTGTTCCGCTTTTCGATGAGGCTGGCCATGACATTTGCGGAGCTTGCACGAATCTGGCCTTGTACCATGTCAAGACTCTCTTTGGAGTTCTTGATGTCAGCGAAAACCTGTCGCAACTTCACTTGGCCAAAGTAGCCCTGAATCGCCGGTCCAACGAATTCCTCAAGCAGGGCAATCCCAGTCTGCAGGGAGTTTGCTCTGACCCCCCCTCGGTCCGCGCGCAAGTCCGAGACTTTCTTGGCAAGCTGCACCACATCAGCGAAACTCACGCTCGCTCCATCCGGCCGTTCTCTGAGGCGAACAAGAAGACGTAAGCAAACGAGCAAAATGATGTTGAGGCAGCAACAAAAGCAGACGCAAAAGTTAGGATACCCTCTATCTCAATAACACAATTCGAATAATTACACGATCCCAAACAAAGACTGACCGCATGAACTTACCCAGATCCATCCAAAGTAGCAAGCCCGGCGCCAGCAATGCCGTCTTGCTCGTTCTTGGGCTCTGCAGAAGGCTCGCTTTCTGCCGACTCTATGGAAGCATAGGAATCGAGCTCTGACGAGAAATCTGCAATGTCCTCTCCAGGAGAACACAACTTTTCGAACAATCTTTTAGGAGTTCCAAAAAAATTGTCATAGAAACTGCATTTAATAAATCAATGAACGAAAGAAAGAGAATAAAAGCGCTTGTTAGAAAAACGATGCACGCAACTAAAGACGGCCTCCTCACAAGTCCATATGGAGAGATGGAGAGAACCAGCGAAGGAAAGGCTCTGCGCAAGCTGGGAATAGCAGCAGAGGGAACGGAACTTACTGAATTCTAACAGAAGGACATGCTTTGTGCAGAGACTTTGCGACGGCCTTTGCGCCCTCTGAGCCAATGTTGTTGTTGTAAAGACTGTGAGTATAAATGAATAAGTTTGTTTTGTTCATTCGTTGTTGTCAGGAAAGACAGGTCCAGTCAGTTGATACTGTTTTGTTTTGTTTTTCGTCACAATAAAAAGCAATCAGCTCTTCTTCTTCTGCTGCTGCTGCCTATCAAATTCTATAGATTTCCTTCTTCTCTTTGTAAAAAAGAAAAGACTTCTTTGCCGTTCTTTGCGTACCAACTACGTAAACTACTTAGGTAGTGTACCAGCAGTACTACAAACACCAAGCACTAAAAAGAAAGAAAGAAAAAGCTTGGTCCTGCCTATTACGATAGCTTTCCCTCGTGGATGATTCCACAAACGTACCCTAAAGTTCGAAGGTTCTTGCATCCCTCGAGTGCCTTTGCGACGGCCTTTGCGCCCTCATCGCCAATGTTGTTGTTGTGAAGACTGTGAGTATAAATGAATAAGTTTGTTTTGTTCATTCGTTGTCAGGAAAGACAGCTCCAGTCAGTTGATCCTGTTTTGTTTTGTTTTTCGGCACAATAAAAAGCAGTCAGCTCTTCTTCTGCTGCTGCTGCTGCCTATCAGATTATATAGATTTCCTTCTTCTCTTTGTAAGAAAGAAAAGATTTCTTTGCCTTTCTTTGCGTACCCAACTACGTAAACTACTTAGGTAGTGTACCAGCAGTACAACAAACACCAAGCACTAAAAAGAAAGAAAGAAAAAGCTTGGTCCTGACTATTACGATAGCTTTCCCTCGTGGATGATTCCACAAACGTACTACAATTGTTGAAGGTTCTTGCATCCCTCGAGTGCCTTTGCGACGGCCTTTGCGCCCTCCGAGCCAATGTTGCGCCCCAACCCCCCCCCACCAAGACTGTGAGTATAAATGAATAAGTTTGTTTTGTTCATTCGTTGTCAGGAAAGACAGGTCCAGTCAGTTGATCCTGTTTTGTTTTGTTTTTCCTCACAATAAAAAGAAATCAGCTATTCTTCTTCTTCTTCTTCTTCTGCTGCTGCTGCTGCCTATCAAATTCTATAGATTTCCTTCTTCTCTTTGTAAGAAAGAAAAGACTTCTTTGCCTATCTTTGCGTACCCAACTACGTAAACTACTTAGGTAGTGTACCCGCAGTACTACAAACACCAAGCACTAAAAACAAAGAAAGAAAAAGCTTGGTCCTGACTATTACGATAGCTTTCCCTCGTGGATGATTCCACAAACGTACTCTAAAGTTTGAAGGTTCTTGCATCCCTCGAGTGCCTTTGCGACGGCCTTTGCGCCCTCATCGCCAATGTTGTTGTTGTTAAGACTGTGAGTATAAATGAATAAGTTTGTTTTGTTCATTCGTTGTCAGGAAAGACAGGTCCAGTCAGTTGATCCTGTTTTGTTTTTTTTTCCTCACAATAAAAAGCAATCAGCTCTTCTTCTGCTGCTGCTGCTGCCTATCAAATTATATAGATTTCCTTCTTCTCTTTGTAAAAAAGAAAAGACTTCTTTGCCTTTCTTTGCGTACCCAACTACGTAAACTACTTAGGTAGTGTACCAGCAGTACTACAAACACCAAGCACTAAAAAGAAAGAAAGAAAAAGCTTGGTCCTGACTATTACGATAGCTTTCCCTCGTGGATGATTCCACAAACGTACTCTAAAGTTTGAAGGTTCTTGCATCCCTCGAGTGCCTTTGCGACGGCCGTTGCGCCCTCCGAGCCAATGGTGTTGCTACGAAGACTGTGAGTATAAATGAATAAGTTTGTTTTGTTCATTCGTTGTCAGGAAAGACAGGTCCAGTCAGTTGATCCTGTTTTGTTTTCTTTTTCCTCACAATAAAAAGCAATCAGCTCTTCTTCTTCTGCTGCTGCTGCCTATCAAATTATATAGATTTCCTTCTTCTCTTTGTAAAAAAGAAAAGACTTCTTTGCCTTTCTTTGCGTACCCAACTACGTAAACTACTTAGGTAGTGTACCAGCAGTACTACAAACACCAAGCACTAAAAAGAAAGAAAGAAAAAGCTTGGTCCTGACTATTACGATAGCTTTCCCTCGTGGATGATTCCACAAACGTACTCTAAAGTTTGAAGGTTCTTGCATCCCTCGAGTGCCTTTGCGACGGCCTTTGCGCCCTCATCGCCAATGCTATTATAAGAAAGACTGTGAGTATAAATGAATAAGTTTGTTTTGTTCATTCGTTGTCAGGAAAGACAGGTCCAGTCAGTTGATCCTGTTTTGTTTTCTTTTTCCTCACAATAAAAAGCAATCAGCTCTTCTTCTGCTGCTGCTGCTGCCTATCAAATTCTATAGATTTCCTTCTTCTCTTTGTAAAAAAGAAAAGACTTCTTTGCCTTTCTTTGCGTACCCAACTACGTAAACTACTTAGGTAGTGTACCAGCAGTACTACAAACACCAAGCACTAAAAAGAAAGAAAGAAAAAGCTTGGTCCTGACTATTACGATAGCTTTCCCTCGTGGATGATTCCACAAACGTACTACAATTGTTGAAGGTTCTTGCATCCCTCGAGTGCCTTTGCGACGGCCTTTGCGCCCTCATCGCCAATGTTGTTGTTGTGAAGACTGTGAGTATAAATGAATAAGTTTGTTTTGTTCATTCGTTGTCAGGAAAGACAGGTCCAGTCAGTTGATCCTGTTTTGTTTTCTTTTTCCTCGCAATAAAAAGCAATCACTTCATCTTCTGCTGCTGCCTATCAAATTATATAGATTTCCTTCTTCTCTTTGTAAAAACGAAAAGACTTCTTTGCCTTTCTTTGCGTACCCAACTACGTAAACTACTTAGGTAGTGTACCAGCAGTACTACAAACACCAAGCACCAAAAACAGAGAAAGAAAAAGCTTGGTCCTGACTATTACGATAGCTTTCCCTCGTAGATGATTCCACAAACGTACGACAATTTTTGAAGGTTCTTGCATCCCTCGAGTGCTTTTGCGACGGCCTTTGCGCCCTCCGAGCCAATGGTGTTGCTACGAAGACTGTGAGTATAAATGAATAAGTTTGTTTTGTTCATTCGTTGTCAGGAAAGACAGCTCCAGTCAGTTGATCCTGTTTTGTTTTCTTTTTCCTCGCAATAAAAAGCAATCACCTCTTCTGCTGCTGCTGCTGCTGCTGCTGCCTATCAAATTATATAGATTTCCTTCTTCTCTTTGTAAGAAAGAAAAGACTTCTTTGCCTATCTTTGCGTACCCAACTACGTAAACTACTTAGGTAGTGTACCCGCAGTACTACAAACACCAAGCACTAAAAAGAAAGAAAGAAAAAGCTTGGTCCTGACTATTACGATAGCTTTCCCTCGTGGATGATTCCACAAACGTACTCTAATTGTTGAAGGTTCTTGCATCCCTCGAGTGCCTTTGCGACGGCCTTTGCGCCCTCCGAGCTAATCTTGTTCCAACCAAGACTGTGTGTATAAATGAATAAGTTTGTTTTGTTCATTCGTTGTCAGGAAAGACAGGTCCAGTCAGTTGATCCTGTTTTGTTTTCTTTTTCCTCGCAATAAAAAGCAATCACTTCATCTTCTGCTGCTGCCTATCAAATTATATAGATTTCCTTCTTCTCTTTGTAAAAAAGAAAAGACTTCTTTGCCTTTCTTTGCGTACCCAACTACGTAAACTACTTAGGTAGTGTACCAGCAGTACTACAAACACCAAGCACTAAAAACAAAGAAAGAAAAAGCTTGGTCCTGACTATTACGATAGCTTTCCCTCGTGGATGATTCCACAAACGTACTCTAATTGTTGAAGGTTCTTGCATCCCTCGAGTGCCTTTGCGACGGCCTTTGCGCCCTCTGAGCCAATGTTGTCTCCCAAAATCCTGTGTTTGTTTGTTCGTTTGTTTGTTTGTGAACAGGTGAGAGTTAGTATATGGCATTTCCAACTTCTTCATTAGTGCCACTACTAGTACAAAGTTATTCTTCTTCTACTAAGCTGACTACTACAACATATCGATGACGCGATGCCTGCTTCTTCTGTCTCCTCCCTTCTGCATCGTGCACTTACACTATCACCGTCGTATCTTCTTTGATGTCCTCAATTCTGCGTGCCTGAGTCATATTGTTGCAGCAGTATGTGTGACCTTTAATGGATGGATTGATCAATCGCGTTGATTGTCTTTGCTTTTCTTTGTCTTCGCTTTGCTTTGGCACTCGTAAGATAGAGGGAGAGAGAGTCGTTTGAGTCTTCGCTCGCGCTGCTGATCAGGAACGGAGACTCCTGCTCTGTCTTCTTCTCTTTCTTCTTCGCAGCAAGGAAGGAGGATCGGGTGGACTCCCCGCGATGCCTCGCAAGTGCCTCAGTAGACCAAGCCTCGCCCACGAACAGCGAACGCGTGGAGGGGTGTGGCACACAAGAGGTCGCGGGTGCGTGGATATAGTGCGCGCGCGCTGCCTCGTGTTGCGGCTTTGCGGCTTTGGCGATGGCATGGTATTCCCTTTTATTCCTTTCCTGTGTTAAGGTCCTTTGCCCTTTTGTTTAAGGTGCTTTCACTTCGTTTCTAATTTATCCTGGGAGCGCAAAAGAGGAGTCTAGTCTTGAAGAAAGATGAGGAGGCCTTGTGCTTCGTCTAGGTCAAAAACAAGGCAGGAGGCGACACGAGGAAGGACTCCATTCCTTTATGGTCGTGCAGATGAAGAGAGATAACGCATAAAACTACTCTTCAAGCTTTTTTTTTATTTAAAAAAAAATAAAAATATAAGAAATTAAGTTGGTGTGTAAAGCAAAAGAAGGTTGTTGAATTTTGATTGCCATGGCGTATTGTGTAATGAATAGCAGGCAAGAAAAGATCCTTGTATTGATGTCTATTTGAGATAAGAGGTGGGAGCTTATTGAATCCTTTTGTTGCCTTTGATGAAGTCTTGGAGCGACACAAACTCGCAACTGTGTCATCGAGGAGCGTAAAAGAAAATAATCTTGATATAGCTAAAGCTTGGGAGAGAATGGAGAACAAGTCGACAATTTTCGGATTTCAAAGATGTGTCGAGTCGTTGGATATTTGCTTCACGGCTTCAATGTGAAAAAAACAGAGAGTTGCTTTCAACGATCAGAGCTACTGGCGGCTGCGACCAAAGGTGTGCCAGAAAGCAGGAAAGGAAATTTTCAAAAAGAGGAGAATCTTTGACCGAGAGTAGATGCCTGATTGCCTTTCTTGCATTGCTTTTAATCCTCTTCGGGCAGGTTTATTTTCATGAAATTTATCTTTGATGTGTATAATGTTGTGGTATAAACCGTGGAGTTGCTTTCTTGTAGTGCTAGATAAAAAAATAAAAGGAGAAAAAAACATTCAACACCGGGGCTTCGCATGCAGTCCCCTATCATACTACTGACCCGGCCCTACGCGACTTTACTTCTCAGTGCGAATGAGATGAGGTGTTACCCGCGTGGTATGATCGAATGTACTCTGGTCGAGGAGTATACTGTATATAAACGTATTATTGAGTGGGTTGTTGTTAACTTTCTTTACATCTATGGATATGTGATTCATAGCAGGTAGTGAGTGCTAAGAGATAGTATTGCTGGAACTTCTGGAGCATCATTACTGCAGAAGATATTCCAGTAGTAGGCTGTACGAAATAGTAATAGTCTTGAAAGAGCGAGAAAGAAAGGAGGTCAGCGCATGCAGAACCCGAGGCTGAGTAGGGAAGGTTAGGTTCAAACTAGTAAAATATCCTTTCACTTCGAGAGCACTAAAACTTCTTAGGAAAACCATAGTAACTCAGTAAGTCAACAACCCTTGTCATCGTTGCAGCTTTACGCCCAGCAGGTTCGAAACCTTCTGCAACGACTGGGACTGTGCCGCGAGCTTAGCTGAAAAGGCGCACGCACGCGCCCGCTGGTTAAGATATAGATCTTTACTTGCTGCGCGATGTCGGACCACCCACGTGTTGTCACTGCCCTTGAAAAGCTTCAGAATGGCGCTACAAGATTGAGGTAAGTTAACGTCGTACTAGCTTGCTTGCTTGCTTGCTTGCTTGCTTGCTTGCTTGCTTGCTTGCTTGCTTGCTTGCTTGCTTGCTTGCTTGCTTGCTTGCTTGCTTGCTTGCTTGCTTGCTTGCTTGCTTGCTTGCTTGCTTGCTTGCTTGCTTGCTTGCTTGCTTGCTTGCTTGCTTGCTTGCTTGCTTGCTTGCTTGCTTGCTTGCTTGCTTGCTTGCTTGCTTGCTTGCTTGCTTGCTTGCTTGCTTGCTTGCTTGCTTGCTTGCTTGCTTGCTTGCTTGCTTGCTTGCTTGCTTGCTTGCTTGCTTGCTTGCTTGCTTGCTTGCTTGCTTGCTTGCTTGCTTGCTTGCTTGCTTGCTTGCTTGCTTGCTTGCTTGCTTGCTTGCTTGCTTGCTTGCTTGCTTGCTTGCTTGCTTGCTTGCTTGCTTGCTTGCTTGCTTGCTTGCTTGCTTGTTTGCTTGCTTGCTTGCTTGCTTGCTTGCTTGCTTGCTTGCTTTATTTGCACGGTGTTGCTTGCTTGCTTGCTTGCTTTATTTGCACGGTGTTGCTTTTGTTGTTATTGTTTTGCAAGTTTATGCAATCGCTTGTTTGTTTGTTTGTTTGATGGATGGATGGATGGATGGATGAATAAGTTGTCTGTTTGAGTGAGTATACATCCATCGAACAAAGAGCAAAATGACAACAAAACAAAGATAAATCCTGAAAACCAACCGAGATCACTCACGTCCATGCATGCATGCGTGCATCTATTGTAATATGTAAGTGTAATGTATTGCTTGCCATCATTCAATCAAATCGACAGTCTTTTGGATGCCAATATAGGCGACGAGGGCGCTAAGGCAGTGGGTGCGGCTCTGAAAGAGAACCGGTCGCTGACATCACTTGAGTAAGTTGTCTACGCAACAGCGCAGCTCGTGGACTTGTTTGTACATGATGTTTGCTTCGTTGTTTGGTGGGTAGGTCGGTGTTGTTTTGCAAGTTTATGCAATCGCTTGTTTCTTTGTTTGTTTGTTTGATGGATGAATGGATGGATGTATAAGTTGTCTGTTTGAGTGAGTATACATCCATTGAACAAAGAGCAAAATGACAACACAACAAAGATACATCCTGAAAGCCAAGTTAGATCACTCACGTCCATGCATGCATGCGTGCATCTATTGTAATATGTAACGTGTATTGTATTGCTTGCCATCATTCAATCAAATCGACAGTCTTCAAAGCAACCAGATTGGCAACGAAGGCGCCAAGGCAGTGGGTGCGGCGCTGAAAGAGAACCGGTCGCTGACATCACTTGTGTAAGTTGTCTACGCAACAGCGCAGCTCGTGGACTTGTTTGTAAATGATGCTGGCTTTGTTGTTTGGTGGGTGGGTCGGTGTTGTTCTGCAAGTTTATGCAATCGCTTGTTTGTTTGTTTGTTTGTTTGTTTGATTGTTTGTTTGTTTGTTTGATGGATGGATGGATGGATGGATGGATGGATGGATGGGTGGATAAGTTGTCTGTTTGAGTGAGTATACATCCATTTAACAAAGAGTAAAATGACAACACAACAAAGATACATCCTGAAAGCCAACCTAGATCACTCACGTCCATGCATGCATGCGTGCATCTATTGTAATATGTAACGTGTAATGTATTGCTTGCCATCATTCAATCAAATCGACAGTCTTAATTACAACCAGATTGGCTCAGAGGGCGTCAAGGCAGTGGGTGCGGCGCTGAAAGAGAACCGGTCGCTGACATCACTATCGTAAGTTGTGTTTGCAACAGCGCGGCTTATGGACTTGTTTGTACATGATGCTTGCTTTATTGTTTGGTGGGCGGGTCGGTGTTGTTTTGCAAGTTTATGCAATCGCTTGTTTGTTTGTTTGTTTGGTGGATGGATGGATAAGTTGTCTGTTTGAGTGAGTATACATCCATCGAAGAAAGAGCAAAATGACAACACGACAAAGATAAATCCTGAAAGCCAACCGAGATCACTCACGTCCATGCATGCATGTGTGCATCTATTGTAATATGCAACGTGTAATGTATTGCTTGCCATCATTCAATCAAATCGACAGTCTTGGATGCAACCAGATCGGCTCAGAGGGCGCCAAGGCCGTGGGTGCGGCACTGAAAGAGAACCGGTCGCTGACATCACTATAGTAAGTTGTCTACGCAACAGCGCAGCTCATGGACTTGTTTGTAAATGATGCTGGCTTTGTTGTTTGGTGGGTGGGTCGGTGTTGTTTTGCAGGTTTATGCAATCGCTTGTCTGTTTGTTTGTTTGTTTGTTTGATGAATGGATGGATGTATAAGTTGTCTGTTTGAGTGAGTATACATCCATCAAAGAAAGAGCAAAATAACAACACAACAAAGATAAATCCTGAAAACCAACCGAGATCACTCACGTTCATGTATGCATGCGTGCATCTATTGTAATATGTAACGTGTAATGTATTGCTTGCCATCATTCAATCAAATCGACAGTCTTTTTGATGCCAATATTAGCGACGAGGGCGTCAAGGCAGTGGGTGCGGCGCTGAAAGAGAACCGGTCGCTGACATCACTATCGTAAGTTGTGTTTGCAACACCGCAGCTCGTGGACTTGTTTGTACATGATGTTTGCTTTGTTGTTTGGTGGGCGGGTCGGTGTGGTTTTGCAAGTTTATGCAATCGCTTGTTTGTTTGTTTGTTTGGTGGATGCATGGATGGATGGATAAGTTGTCTGTTTGAGTGAGTATACATCCATCGAATAAAGAGCAAAATGACAACACGACAAAGATACATCCTGAAAGCCAACCGAGATCACTCACGTCCATGCATGCATGCGTGCATCTATTGTAATATGCAACGTGTAATGTATTGCTTGCCATCATTCAATCAAATCAACAGTCTTTCATACAACAATATCGGCTCAGAGGGCGCCAAGGCAATGGGTGCGGGGCTGAAAGAGAACCGTACGCTGACATCACTATAGTAAGTTGTCTACGCAACACCGCAGCTCGTGGACTTGTTTGTAAATGATGCTTGGTTTGTTGTTTGGTGGGTGGGTCGGTGTTGTTTTGGCAAGCAAATGTATGCAATCGCTTGTTTGTTTGATTGTTTGATGGATGGATGGATGGATAAGTGGTCTGTTTGAGTGAGTATACATCCATCGAAGAAAGAGCACAATGACAACACAACAAAGATAAATCCTGAAAGCCAACTTAGATCACTCACGCTCATGCATGCATGCGTGCATCTATTGTAATATGTAACGTGTAATGCATTGCTTGCCATCATTCAATCAAATCGACAGTCTTTCATACAACAATATCGGCTCAGAGGGCGCCGAGACAGTGGCTGCGGCGCTGAAAGAGAACCGGTCGCTGACATCACTTGAGTAAGTTGTCTACGCAACACCACAGCTCATGGACTTGTTTGTACATGATGTTTGCTTTGTTGTTTGGTGGGTAGATCGGTGTTGTTCTGCAAGTTTATGCAATCGCTTGTTTGTTTGTTTGTTTGTTTGATGGATGAATGGATGGATGTATAAGTTGTCTGTTTGAGTGAGTATACATCCATTGAACAAAGAGTAAAATGACAACACAACAAAGATACATCCTGAAAGCCAACCTAGATCACTCACGTCCATGCATGCATGCGTGCATCTATTGTAATATGTAACGTGTATTGTATTGCTTGCCATCATTCAATCAAATCGACAGTCTTCAAAGCAACCAGATTGGCAACGAAGGCGCCAAGGCAGTGGGTGCGGCGCTGAAAGAGAACCGGTCGCTGACATCACTTGTGTAAGTTGTCTACGCAACAGCGCAGCTCGTGGACTTGTTTGTAAATGATGCTTGCTTTGTTGTTTGGTGGGTGGGTCGGTGTTGTTCTGCAAGTTTATGCAATCGCTTGTTTGTTTGTTTGTTTGTTTGTTTGATGGATGGATGGATGGATGGATAAGTTGTCGGTTTGAGTGATTATGCATCCATCGAATAAAGAGCAAAATGACAGCACAACAAAGATAAATCCTGAAAGCCAACCGAGATCACTTACGTCCATGCATGCATGCGTGCATCTATTGTAATATGTAACGTGTAATGTATTGCTTGCCATCATTCAATCAAATCGACAGTCTTTCATACAACAATATCGGCTCAGAGGGCGCCAAGGCAGTGGGTGCGGCGCTGAAAGAGAACCGGTCGCTGACATCACTTGAGTAAGTTGTCTACGCAACAGCGCAGCTCGTGGACTTGTTTGTAAATGATGCTGGCTTTGTTGTTTGGTGGGTGGGTCGGTGTTGTTCTGCAAGTTTATGCAATCGCTTGTTTGTTTGTTTGTTTGTTTGTTTGTTTGTTTGTTTGTTTGATTGTTTGTTTGTTTGTTTGATGGATGGATGGATGGATGGATGGATAAGTTGTCTGTTTGAGTGAATATACATCCATTTAACAAAGAGTAAAATGACAACACAACAAAGATACATCCTGAAAGCCAACCGAGATCACTCACGTCCATGCATGCATGCGTGCATCTATTGTAATATGTAACGTGTAATGTATTGCTTGCCATCATTCAATCAAATTGACAGTCTTTCATACAACAATATCGGCTCAGAGGGCGCCAAGGCAGTGGCGGCGGCTCTGAAAGAGAACCGGTCGCTGACATCACTATAGTAAGTTGTCTACGCAACAGCGCAGCTCGTGGACTTGTTTGTACATGATGCTGGCTTTGTTGTTTGGTGGGTGGATCGGTGTTGTTCTGCAAGTTTATGCAATCGCTTGTTTGTTTGTTTGTTTGTTTGTTTGATTGTTTGTTTGTTTGTTTGATGGATGGATGGATGGATGGATGGATGTATAAGTTGTCTGTTTGAGTGAGTATACATCCATCGAAGAAAGAGCAAAATGACAACACAACAAAGATACATTCTGAAAGCCAACCGAGATCACTCACGTCCATGCGTGCATGCGTGCATCTATTGTAATATGTAACGTGTAATGTATTGCTTGCCATCATTCAATCAAATCGGCAGTCTTCAAAGCAACCAGATCGGCTACGAAGGCGTCAAGGCAGTGGGTGCGGCGCTGAAAGAGAACCGGTCGCTGACATCACTATAGTAAGTTGTCTACGCAACAGCGCAGCTCGTGGACTTGTTTGTAAATGATGCTTGGTTTGTTGTTTGGTGGGTGGGTCGGTGTTGTTCTGCAAGTTTATGCAATCGCTTGTTTGTTTGTTTGTTTGTTTGTTTGTTTGTTTGATGGATGGATGGATAAGTTGTCTGTTTGAGTGAGTATACATCCATCGAAGAAAGAGCAAAATGACAACACAACAAAGATAAATCCTGAAAACCAACCGAGATCACTCACGTCCATGCATGCATGCGTGCATCTATTGTAATATGTAACGTGTAATGTATTGCTTGCCATCATTCAATCAAATCGACAGTCTTCAAAGCAACCAGATCGGCGACGAGGGCGTCAAGGCAGTGGCTGCTGCGTTGGATGAAAATCATGTTCTCCGGGTAATAAGGTGAGTTTGTACAAATTAAAGAAATTTAATCTAAAGCTTGAGTGAAATGTAATGAAGTTTCGAAATTATTCAAACTAACAAATCAGAGTTTTATACCTTGGCAGTCTTGATTTAAATATCCCTGAAGACGTGAAAGATCATATTGGTGACCGCTTAAAGCTGGCCAAGGATATAGTTGACGAGTTCACAAGGTCTGCATTAAACGCTTTCTCAAAAGATGAAAAGGTACGATGGGGCCGAGCGAAGTTGATGGTAGTTGGAAAGGGAGGCGCTGGTAAAACATCAACTATTCGCACTCTACTCGGTCAATCATTCGTAGCGGAGCATGACTCAACTATTGGTGTTGACCTCAAGGTGATTCGCGCGAAGGACTGGAAAGAGGACCCATTAGGCATTCACTCTGCTGATCTCAACGATGCTATTGTAAAATTCCAGATACGTAAGGATCGAAAGAGCCTTCTACACCAAAGTATTCGCAAATCACTAGCCAGACTTTCTGGACCTCGGACGGATAAAACCTTGAAACCTGAGCTCAAGGTCGAGACGGAGGAGGTGGCAAGAGTTTTTAGGGCTGATGTGAAATTCCAATTTGAAGAGGCTGGACGTACAAAAGTAGAGGAAGATGTCAGTTTCTCCATTTGGGATTACGGTGGACAGGAGGTTTTCTACGCTTTGCATCACCTTTTCCTAACTAATTACGGGGTATATGTGATCGTTTTCGATATGCGAGAAGTGATTGGAAAAGATAATTTCCAGGACTGTTCTGACTATGCGTTAATGGAGGACAGCGAGACGGCATTAAACACGATTCGATTCTGGCTAGACTCGATACGCTTACATGCGAATGGAGCCAAGGTTATTCTTGTGGGTACATATCTCGACGCTCTGCAGGATACTAAGGAAGATCTAAATCTCGTTAACACTGAGTTGGGAGTGCTTCTAGCTCAGGCCAAAGGCCTCCATCATGAGAGAAACAAAACAGAGAATCTGGATTTTTATCCTCTAGACAACATCGAACGAAGGGACCCATTTCGTTGTGAGCTTCTTCGTGAGATTCTCATGACTACGGCTGCAAAGGTAAAATATGTAAAGAAGGAGGTACCATTGCGATGGTCTCTCTGCTTGGATCGTATGTTTATGATCAACAGAGACTACATGGAGCTCGATGCTGTGTATGAGCTTGCAACAAGTTTCTGTGGGATTTCAAAAGATGACGCTACGGAGATGTTGAAGTTCATGCACGAGCTGGGGGTAATTGTGCATCTCACCTCTACGCCTGATCTTGCAAAGTATGTGATCCTGCAACCTCAATGGCTGCTTGACAACTTGTCACGAGTAATTTGTGATCCAATGCATATGAAGGCGCATGTGAAAAAAATGAAAGAAGCAGTTACAGAGGTTGAGATACTAACAGATTGGTATGCTGACTTAGAGACTTGGAAGGAACGCGGTGTTGCAAGTCAATTATTTCTGTCAATGTTATGGGGTCAACCTTTTTTTGTGAAGTACTTTTCTGAACTCATGACAGAAATGCTTCTGGCGAGCAGAAGCCCATGGATAGGAGACTTGGACGGAGAGGAAGCTTTGTTAATTCCCAGTTTGTTAAAACCTATCTCTGAGGATGAGCTCGAGGATCTCTTTTCAGAATTTGAAGGCGCCGCTTTAGTGTATATCGAGTTTGACTTTTTCCCCAAAGGGGTATTTCAACGCTTTATTGCGAGTATGGTGTCAAAATTCCCTGCAGGGCTCGTTGAGGTTCTACAGGTGCACGCAAATGCGGCAAGCATCATATTTGATGGCATTTCTGTCCTCCTGGTTCCGGATGATACTCGACGTCGTATTATCATGTATTTAGAAAATGATGAAGAAGTCGAAAGCAGCGATTTACAGAGGCCAATAACAAACATTGTACAACTACTGCACACTCAACTGCAATCGATAGATGAAGCTTTCATGAAACAGAAATTGAATCCAAGGTTGTTTTTGAGCTGTGACGGTACGACAAATGATGAAAGTTGTGCCTCTATTAGTGTTCTAGCAAAGGCACGACGCGGTAAGGTCCCGTCTGTTGGGCGCAAGAAAACATTGAGGCTGTCATCCTTTCGGTTGTTTTTTGCCAACAGAGATGAGGCCGAAGAGTTGGAATCGAAGGTAACAGCACGACGAGAGAAGATGTATGACGTCTTTTTGTCACACGCTTGGGGCGAAGATAAGAAAGTGCATAACCTTGTATGCCGTGTAAGTGATGAGTTGCAGAACAATCATGGTATATCATGTTGGCTCGATCGGAACGAGGTGCAGCACGGCGAGATTACTCGTATAATGACTCAGGGTATCGATGATTCCAAAGTGGGCGTTGTCTTTGTTACACGGGAATACATGGAGAAGGTAAACTCTAACCCCGCGAGGGAAGATTACTGTCGTTATGAGTTTGAGTACCTGGTAAAGAGAAAGTCCCGAGTTCGCATGGTTCCAGTTGTACTTGAGCAAGCTATGACTGATACAAGCAAGTGGGAAGGCGTTTTTGGCGGTTCGTGGGGAATTAATCCTCTTTATGTTAACATGACGGGTGGTGGCAACGTAGATGAAGTCGAGAAATTGAGTGAAAGGATTCAAAACGCCTTTAAAGAAATTTAAAATAACTAAACGAAGATTCCGTTTTAGCAATTATGTTTTATTCGAATGCCTTTTAGAACACTCTCGTTCTGGTCGTACATTTGGCAATCGGTGAGAGTTAGAACTAAGGATATGCCTTTTCGAATAGTCTCGATTTCGAGTTTACTAATCTTCTGCAGATATTAGTGGAAAATGTAATCTGTGTCGCGTTCCCTGGTTGATTGAGAGGCAATCGAAGAGAAAAAGAATCCGTGTGTCCAGACCCCAGGTCGATTGAAAGGCAATCGCGGGAAAAGAGTTGAACCAAAGAAGGATAGGCTAGCCTACAGAAAGGTGAACGAAGAGGATGCGTGCGTGGAGCGCAGTCGCAACTCTTTGAGAAAACTAAGCTGGTGAATGGATTAATTAAGCTAGAGCAAAGACTAAGGAGTCTTGCTAGTTGAGGTCGGTGAGACTCTGGTGGCTGTGAGTGGCCGGAGGTTCTGGGCATGCTTGTCTCTGAGACTTCTTCTCAGATAGGTGTGTGATTTCCTTGTTGCACGATAGCGTGCACGATAAGAGGAGTTCTTTTTATCTCTGAAAGATTTTCGATTAAAAGGTATTTCTTTTAAGTTTTCTTTTTTATGGAAAAGTAAAAGAAATCTTTAACTTGAAAGAAGTAAAAGTAGTTATTATTATTCTTGATATGGAATATAAAGCAAATGCATTAATTAGACAACTTGTATAGAAACGGCCTAAAGGCCCAGGACATCAGTAAGCATTCTCTTTTCTAACATAATTGCAACGACCTTACGTCAGTAGGTGACGATGCAAGAGCTGCGTTCGATCTTCGCCAAGCATCTGTAATAAGCAGCTTAAGACTGAACAAGTATATGATTGAGACGTCCTTCTAGATACACACCTGCGCACGTGCACATTATAAGCTGGTAAGCTTCAATACTGTGCAAGGTAGGAGTTTATTTTCCGTGTATTTCGAAATCAGCCAGTGTTTGTTTACCTATTGGTTGTTGCTATCATGTTCAGGGTATTTTTCAATTTTTTAAATCTCATAAATATATATAAATATAATCTTATTCGTCTTAGTATCACAGGTACTTCAACTGTTGCAGCAAACATGACCCCAAAATACCGGATCAAGTTTTCGGAAGAAATTCCCCGGAGCAATTTTCACTTTTTAAAAGTAAAGAGGATCATGTCAAAAATATTTGAAACTTTTAAAGTTTTCCAACATATATTTTATCTTTTGCAAACTTCCAAAACAAGCAAACACTTGCAATATCAATCTTCGGTTTCTGCGTCAGAGGGCCCTCGTTCAACGCGGCCACTGAACGGGAAACCGGCAGAACAGAACAGAACAGTTGACAAGTTCCAACTGTTGATGGTTTTGTGAGTTCTCGAGGTGGCGCGAGGAAGGGTGTGTGCGGACGGGTTCAACTCTGTTGGACTTGTGAAGCTCAAAAAACTTTCTGCGAAATGCGCTAAAGATTGGATCTGAGACAGCGTGTGCCGTTTGGGTACATTTGAAGCTGTCGCGGTCTTGAAGCTTCGTATTGTTACGTAGATCTTCGCAAAGTTTTGATCTGAACCGAAGGCGTGAGGACCGTTGCATGTGGATGAAGATTTCTTCAGAAGCGTGCAGCACTTCACATCGAAGTCTCCCCTAGGGATGTCTA